>CP125979.1:51163456-51763456 GCA_030063025.1 Avena longiglumis
CTAAATTCCTTTCTTTAGTAATCTCTTGAGTGCGATAAACATTTTACCTACATCAAATATTCACCCTTATCATGGAATAGTCCATGATCAAGCTACTAGCTTATAACGATGAATTATAGGTATAATGTTGCTATCCAAAACCTTTTTGGAGGATTAGGACAACAAGTGTCTCAACCTTTTGCAAATTCTCATCAAAATATGAGAACATGAACTTTACCATATTATACTCTATCATGTTGTAACCAAAACTTTGTTTAGGATATCACAATATCTTCCACATCATGGTTTTACGAAGCGACTCTTTCGGATCCTAGATAACCTTGATATTAAAAGATAATCCTTTGAATATCAAGAATCATGGAGACAAACATGATACTTATATACTAACACTTGGAATTGTTACTCTTGATTTAGTACTAATTATTAAACTTCATGGAGCAGGAACTTACTAAAAGTTTGCAATAGGACTTTTAAACTTTAGATTAACACTTCAAAACAATACGATGCAGTTAAATGAAAGTAACTAACTAAATTCTATAGTTCTATCATCTCAATTATAACTAAGCGCAAGGTGGTAAGCGGATGCCAATGACTCTGACAACTATGCAAATTCACTTTGATTTAGTTTATGATAAATTGAGCTCTAATTAATAATTAAATTAATCTAGGTGAACTCCCACTCAAAACAATATCCCTCACATTGTTTTAGTGATCACCACGAACCAAATCCACCACATCAAAACCGATCATCACAAGAGTTGATATAGCTTCAATGGCGAACAATCAACATGTTCATCATATCTACTATATGACTCATGCTCTACCTTTCGGTAATCCGTGTTCACGAGGCCATATGCATACATGCTAGGCTCGTCAAGATCAAACCTTAGTTTCCGCGAGCAAATGGCGCTCACGTTGTATACACTTAACAGAATCTAACACCCGATCATCACGTGGTGCTTGAAACAACAAGCTTTATAGCAGTTGCTAACTAAGGGTGAACACTTTGACTTGAAATTCATGTGCATGAGGATCATCTTATAATGCTACCGTAAATACTAAGCAATACAAGATGCATAAAGGATTAACATCACATGCAATTCATAATATGTGATATGATATGGCCTTTCTTCTTTGTGCTTCGATCTCCATCTTCTAACGAACATGATCTCCATCATCACCGAGCATTGCATCAAGGTCGATGATGCTTCTCCATGGTTGTCTTCCATGGCTTCAACTATTACAACTACTTTGAATAGTCACGCAGTCTTATGAAATTAAAGACAACCATATGGCTCCTGGGTTGCCGACTTACAATAAGGAACATTGCATACATCATATATAATCACAATCATGGCCATATCCATCACTTTGCACCCCCAAAACAAAGTTAGGCGCCTCTACTTTCTTTGCATATTTACGTGGTTTGGGGCTTTACGATAAGTGTCGTTCTAACTTACGAACAAGAACCACAACATTGATACTAGTATTGTTAATCACCGTTGTAAATTGGATCTTAACTATGCTAGGAGAAAGCAGTAACCCATAAAGCCACTTATGCAATACAAGTTGCATGTCAAGCGTGGAGAAAGTCTCATGAGCGATGTCATGTAAGGTTAGCCGGGCCGCTTCATCCCAACATCTGTAAGATGCAAAGTACACAAGAAGCAATCGACAATAAAGCATCAACACCCACAATGACCATTGTGTTCTACTGCGTCGCAGATCTACATATAGACACGGCTGCGATACCCTTGTAGGGGTTACGTAGCATGGAAAACAAAAATTTCTGTGCATACAAACAAACAAGCCAAGATCTATCTACTAGATTGTAGCAGTCGATGGAATAACTTACCTCGAAGATTCCAGCGGTTAACGAGCGATTCTCGTGGGTGATGTGATCGTACTTCGATCTCAAGATCGCGTAGGCGATCCTTAGCCGGCTAGCGTTCGGCGGCGCTCCCTTGATCGGTCCTGCGTTCGGTACTAGGCGAAGACCTTCCTCTCCCTTGTTCGGTGAGTGACGGAGGTTGTAGCACTCTCCTCGCGATTCGGCTGACTGGCGTGGTGCAAGTAGAGGGAGATCGCGAGCTTGCCTTAAGCGGAGGCGAGTATGGTGGATTATGAGAGAGGTATTAGTGGTCTAGGGTTTAGACACACCAATTAGAAGGCTCTAAGCAGAAGGCTAGGGCAATTAAAGCTCTAAACCAAAGCGGCTCTAGGAGGCTTTGGCTGGGGTTTAGATTAGAGGATAGGAACTTGTGTGTCTAGATGAGGCCTGCCCTCCTCTTATAGGTGGAGGAGGCGGTGACCAAGGGAGGAAGGGAGTCCCTCCCAACTTCGGCCTAGGTGGTCTTGGCCGGCTTGGAGAGGAGGACTCCTCCCCAAGTCGGTTTCAACCTCCTCTTGCTTGTTTCCCACGGTTTCTGTTTTGCCGTTTGACTTTCAAAGCGTTTGACTTTTAGTTTGGGATTCAATTTAATCCTTTATTTGGAACAGCGAGAACACTTAGTACATGATGCAATCATTCCAATATGCAATGACACATTCATGCCCCTTCCCCTCAGTCTTGGGACATTCGGAACCTTCTAGAACATTCCGATGAAAACAGGAATCATTTGAACTCGAAGCGGGACTTTCCTTATATGAATCTTATTCTCAGGACCATTAGGATCACCTCGTGATATCCGGATCCCATCCGAGACTCACGGAACAACATTCGGTCTCTTTCTCATAATACCATAACTACTCAAAACAACGTCGAATCCTTAAGTGTGTCTCCCTACGGTTCGTGAATTATGCGGACATGATCGAGACACTTCTCCGACAATAACCAATAGAGGAATCTGAAATTCATATGGCTCCACATATTTCTATTACTTTGCGATCGAATGAACCACTTACATACGATACCAATTTCCCTTTGTCTCACGATAGTTTACTTATCAGGGGTTTTGATGCGTGGGTATCTGCATACCTAGTTCAACCTCGTTCTTGATAAGTACTCTTTTCTGGTTCCGTGATATGTGATCCCTTGTGAGCAGGTCACATGCTTGCAAGCTAATTGGATGACATTTCAGAGGCCCATAGTATATCTATCATCATATGGATGGACAAATCCCTCTTGATCCATGTGCCTCAACATACTTTCCGAACACTCAATGCCACCTTTATAGCCACCCGATTCACGATGTGGTGTTTGATGTCATCAAAGCATCCTTAGGTGATGGTGATTAACATGATCTCATGGTGAAGATTGGGTTACTATGTATCAGAAAGCTTATAGCAAATGAACTATATTAAATGACTTGATCTTTATGCTACGCTTAACTATAGGAGTATGTCCATCACATCATTCTCCTAATGATATGAACCTCTTGTCAATAACATCTCTATGTTCATGATCAGGAAACCATGATCATATATTAACCAACAAGCTAGTTTAACAAGAGGCTTTACTAGGGACTCTTTTATGTTTACAAATCACACAAGTATTAATGTTTCCGGTTAATACAATTATAGCATGGTATGTAAACATTTATCATAAGTGTGAAGATATGATAATAACCACTTTATTATTGCCTCTTGGGCATATCTCCAACACTTGTTCCCCACGGAAAGTTATTGACTTTGTCCTTCATCCCGTCCAATTCTGAGAATATTTCTTTACTAACTTTTCTGAAACCAAAAACAGCAGAAAACAGGCATCTGGCACTGTTGCAACTTGTTAATAGGTTAGTACCAGCAAACATGTAAAAAACACCTCAAAGTGTAGACAAGTAAATCAAAGTAGTGTTGGAGATATGCCCAAGAGGCAATAATAAAGTGGTTATTATCATATCTTCACACTTATGATAAATGTTTACATACCATGCTATAATTGTATTAACCGGAAACATTAATACTTGTGTGATTTGTAAACTAAAATAAGAGTCCCTAATAAAGCCTCTTGTTAAACTAGCTTGTTGGTTAATATATGATCATGGTTTCCTGATCATGAACATAGAGATGTTATTAACAACAGGATCATATCATTAGGAGAATGATGTGATGGACATACTCCTATAGATAAGCGTAGCATAAAGATCAAGTCATTTCAATAGTTCAATTGCTATATGCTTTCTGATACATAGTAACCTAATTCCTTCGACCATGAGATCATGCATATCACCTTTTAGGATGGATGCTTTGATGTCATCAAACACCACACCGTGTAGGGTGGCTATAAAGGTGGCATTGAGTGTTCGAGAAAGTATTGGTTGAAACACATGGATCAAGAGGGATTTGTCCATCCATATGACGGATAGATATACTGGCCCTCTCGGTGAAATGTCATCCAATTAGCTTGCAAGCATGTGACGGGCTCACAAGGATCACATATCAGGAACGAGAAAAGAGTACTTATCAGTAAAGAGGTTGAACTAGGTATGCAGAGATCACGGCGATCATAACCTCGGATAAGTAAACTATCGTGAGACAAAGGGAAATTGGTATCGTATGTAAGTGGTTCATTCGATCATAAAGTAATTGTTGAGAAATAGAGAAATTTACCAGCGAATTATCCATAATAACGCTAGATAAAACATGACTAGAATAATAGGTAATATACTAATCATGCTAAATAGCGAATACAAAATAAGGCATATAGCCAAACAAGCAAGGCATAAAACTACGGATAGAATCGAACAAGATTGAGGCGAGAAGATGTACAGCGATGCGAGTAGAACCGCCGTGTTGGAACCGTCATTGGCCATGTCATCGAGGAAGAGGGTGCTGATGTCGGGAAGAAGTCCTCGTCGGGAATACGTCGCTATCTGAGGGAGTCCGTGGCGAAGCGATGAGTACCGATAAGCTCCCAAAAACCTTATCGCCCTTCTCTGGGACTCGGCGGCGGGGTCTCGAGGCCCTCTTGTCGGCTCGCGGTGCCGCAAGGCGGGATGGGAAGATGAAAGTAGCGGCTTTCTGGAACTCGAGGCAAGGGATGTGTAACAGCATGGCCCGAGAGGAGGTGCGACCTCTCTCTCTTATAGGCGCGAGAGGAGAAGGCGACGGTGAAGATGAAACAAGCAGCGCATTTAACTCGTATTAAGCGTCCATTCAAAGCAAGCGTTTCACCTTCGTATTAACGTCCATTCAAAGCAAGCGTTTCACCTTCCATTAAGCGTCCATTCATCGTGGCAAAATAAAGCTCGGCTCGGCGAGATTCCATAACCAGCATGGCCTTGTGCGTGACGTGGCGTGACGGCGGCGGGCGTGGCGTGGCGTGGCGTGGCGTGGCGGCGGCGAGGAGGAGGAAGCGGCGTGTGGAACTCTCTCCTTCTCCTTCTCATCCTTTTACCAAGTGGTAGAAGAGCTCACCTTATAAGCTGGTCCAACTTCCACTCAACTAGCAATGTGGGACTAAACATTTGTCCCACCTCTTGTCTTGCATGAATGGGCCACATGGGCCTCTAGGATTTTCAGGAATTATTTAAATAGAAAATGGGCTGAACTTTTGGGCCAAAATTCCAACAATCCCCACGGATCCCAGGCACATGTAATCGCCTTTGGTTCCAAACACTGTTTATATCTAGGTACTATAGTGGGCTGTTAAGTTGAACTTCCACCTAGAATTCTATGCTACACTAGGTTGCGACTTGTCATGTGGACTATTCCTTGAACTGCAAGTTTGCTGCAATCTAGCTTCACGAAGTCTTGACCGATCTTGAGCTAGTGGGACTTCCCAGGTGGAGCTTATCGTCATACTCCATGACCTTTCATGAGTTTATTAGAGCACCCTACTCTCATAGACTACGACGTTTTAACAGTCAGACTCATATAGGTGTGTTCTTCAAAAGATGTTACAACAGGACAACATATTTGCTTAGGATAAGCCACTTAGAACACATTAAGATAATAAATCAACCTGCCATGCGAGAATAGGAAAGTATTGCATCTTTATGGAGTGGTGTTTATTAAAGTAGGGATACTTTCCTCTCGGCTAACCAACTTGTTTCCCAATTCTAATTCACGGGATCTCCGATCACATAGAGTGGTTTACCACTATGGAAAGCTCAAATTGTGGGTCTCATACCCATCTCCTTTGATGCATTTTATATCACGTTCGTGATAGACCCTTTGTGAAGGATCGCCAAGTTTTAGATGTTTGGATATAATCCAATGCAATAACTCCGAGTTTCTCATTTTCTGACAGATTTGTCTCTCTTCACATGTCTTGAGGACTTCATATTATCCTTAGAACTATTCACCTTAATAATCACGGTTTGATTATCACGGTTCATTGGAATTGCGGGTATAGGTTTTTCAACCACGGTAAGTCCATCAAGGTTCAAGCCACTTCTTCAACGGTGGCGTGTCTAGTCTTTGTTCTGCTTCCATAGTTGACCTCGTTAATATGGTCTTGCAAGACTTCCAAGCAGCGCCACCACCAAGTGTGA
Organism: Avena longiglumis; assembly: GCA_030063025.1. NCBI lineage: Eukaryota > Viridiplantae > Streptophyta > Magnoliopsida > Poales > Poaceae > Avena > Avena longiglumis. Next base: position 51,169,894 of record CP125979.1, read on the forward strand.
AAACATATCCACTGTGGCCTTTATCTCGTCAGCATCAGATATCCAATTTGAATCACTATAACCCTCTAGTACCCTTGGATACCCGGTATAGTGTATGCCATAGCTCGCAGTGCCTTTTAGATATCGCATAACTCTTTCAAGAGCATGCCGGTGATCATCTCCTGGATTTGAGACAAATCGTTGAGTTTTCTTCTGACAAAGGCAATGTCAGGTCTCGTGGCACTAGCTAAATACATAAGCGAGCCAATAATTTGAGAGTATCTTAGTTGGTCTCTAGCATTTCCTCGATTCTTTCGAAGCAACACACTAGGATCATACGGTGTAGGAGAAAAATTGGCGTCGCTATGCAAAGCGACTCAAGATATTTTTCCACATAGTGGGATGAAGCAATGTAATCCCACCATCATCATCTCTCAATAGCTTGATGTTAGGATGACGCCTACTCCCAGATCCTTCATCTCAAAGGAGCGAGATAAGAAATCTTTTACCTCCTTAATTGCATTAAGGTTGGTTCCAAAATCGATATGTCATCAACATACAAACAAAGGATGACTCCCTCACCCCCACCATGGCGATAGTATACACACTTGTAAACCGTTTACAACAAATCCTGCAGCGGTTAAGGTTTTATCAAATTTTTCGTACCCTTTGCTTAGGTGCTTGTTTAAGACCATACAAAGACTTGATGGCTTGCACACTTTTCTTTCTTGACCATTTACTACAAAACCATCTGGTTGATCCATATAAATTTCCTCATCCAACTCTCCATTTAGGAAAGTGTCTTAACGTCCATTTGGTGAGCGAGAAGACCGTGTGAGGCAGCCAGAAAGTAGTACTCGAATGGTGGTCAACCTTGCTACAATTGAGTAAGTGTCAAAGAAGTCTTCACCTTCCTTTTGGGTATAACCCTTGGCCACAAGCCTTGCCTTGTACTTCTCAATAGTACCATCGGTCTTAGTTTCTTCTTGAACACCCATTTACATCCTCAGGTTTGCACCCATAAGGACGATCGGTGATCTCCCATGTTTCATTAGCTAAGATGGAATTCATCTCACTATGAGCGACTTCCTTCCGATGATCGACATCGGGAGATGCATAAGCTTCGAAATGGAAGTGGTGCCATCCACAAGGTACACAATGAAATCATCACCAAAAGACTTTGCAGTCCTTTGTCTCTTGCTCCTTTAGGAATTTCATTATCATCCTCCTTAGGACTTTCGAGTGTTCAATCGAATGGTAGGTTCGAGAGAATATAGCAAATTCGATTAGATGAACTAGGTATCTCGGTTTGATGAGTTAGGTTTATCCTTCATTGGAAATATATCCTCAAATAAAGTCGCATCGATCGACTCCATGATTATACCGACATGAATGTCGGTACTTGATTTCACTATCAAGAATCTATAACCAATGCTATGAAAAGCATAGCCCGAAAAACACAATCAATGGTTTTGGTCCAAGCTTGCTTCTTGGGATTGGTACATTAACCTTTGCCAAACAACCCCAAATGCGTAAGTAAGAGAGTTTTAATCTTTTCTTCTCCCATTCTTGAATGGAGTAATTTCTTGTTCTTTGTGGAACTCGGTTTAGGACATGACATCGCTCAATAATGCCTCCCCACCATTCCTTAGAAAGACCCGATGTGTCTAACATGGCGTTAACCAAATCTGTTGAAACGGTTCTTTCTTTCGGCTACTCCATTTGACTGGGGTGAGTAGAGGCGTCCTCATGAATTATACCATGTTCCACAAAGGAATCAAACTCGTTGGAAAAATACTCTCCACGATCGGACCTAAGCCTCTTAATCTTTCGATCAAGTTGATTTTCGCCTCGACTTTATAGATTTTGAAGAAACTCAAAGCCTCATCTTTTGATTTCAGAAGATACACATGACAATATCTCGTAGAATCATCGATCAAAGTCATGAAATATTTCTTTCCACCTTTGTCAATACACCATTCATCTCACGAGATCGAATGTATGAGCTCTAGTGGTGTTAAATTTCTCACTGCGGTCGTATGTGACTTGCGAGGTTGTTTAGCTTGCACGCAGACTTGGCACTTAGATCCCTTAACAGTTGAGAAATCAGGGATTAAATTCATTTTGGCTAAGCGTCATACAACCAAAATTAATATGACAAAGGCGAGTGCGGACATTTGATTCAAAATTTGTGTAAATATGATTAACAACTTTATTACAAATGTCGATAGATAAGCGGAACAAGCCTCGCATTCATAGCCTTTACCAATAAAAGTTCCATACTTGAAATTACAAACTTATTGGACTCGAATACAATCTTGTAGCCATCTCGACACGAGAAGAGATCCGCTAACAAGATTTTTATTTATTGAGGAACATGATGCACGTTCTTGGCATACAGTCTTTCCAAGTGAACTTCGGATCGTACCAACACCATGAGCGAAGCATGCGAGCTGTTCCCCATCACTTCAGTTTGAGTCCCTCGACTGATATGAAGAAAACATGGAAATATCGAGCGGACATGTACATTAGCGCCGTGTCAATCCACCAATCGGAGAATGACATAATGAAATATGATGGGTAATATACCATACCCAACATCTTTCATCTCAACGTCGCCCATGACAACATTAGCATCTTCTTTGCTCTTCCCATCTTGGCGCTTGTCAAAATTGTTGGGACAAGCGAGCCCAATGATTAGGATCACACACATGACAAGCACCTTTCCTCTTATCGGTCTTCTTCTTGAAGCTGGTGGACTGTGAGGCCTTGTTCTTTCCATCGAACTTTCCTTTGTCATCAAAGTTGCCTTTGTTCTTGAACTTGTAAGGGAAGTTCCTTTTGTACCAGGTTGGCATTAGAACCTCCTCGGTACCTCGAGCACGTGTGTCTTTTGCTCTTGCCTTCTCTTCACATCAAGAGTCCCAATGAGATCCGTCACGGAGAACTCTTGTCTCTTGTGCTTGATAGAAGTAAATTCCTCCATGATGGGGAAGTTTGGCAATGATGCCTCGACAACAAACTTGTCCGTAACACACAAGTGAAGTGCTCAAGCTCCTGGCAAAGTGTATCTCATGAGCACTGCTCCACAATGGGCGGTCATCAATCATCTTATAGTCATAGAATTGTTCCATGACATACTGTTCCTTTGCCGAGATCGTGAGACTCAAATTTTCTCTCGAGCGCATCCCACATATCTTTGCCATTGCTAAATGACAGATATGAATCGACAATATTGTCGCCAAGGATGCTGATCAAGGCAACCTTGAAAGTAGTATCAAGTTTTTGGAACGCCTTGTGGCATCCCGCAAAAACCACTACTAGAAAATCGCGTTGAATTTGTGCATTTAGGGTTCGCAGCATAGAAAACAAAAATTTTCCTACGATGTGAACTATATACCAAGATCTATTTATACTAGATACAAACAACGGGCGGATGTATATCCGTAGAGAACATACCCTTGAAGACCGACAAAGCTTAACGAGTTCAACTCGTGGTTGATGTAGACGATCTCTTGCCGATCTCAAGATCGAGAGGAAGTCCTAGCGCCGCAAATCAGCGCGCATCGTTGCTTTCGCACACACGTTGAGGCACCGAGCAACCTCCGCCTCCTCGGTGATGCAGCGGAAGCACAACTCTTTCTTGCCAAATAGCCACCGGAAACATGTATCTCGCTAGTCCGAGACCATGGGGGATAAATTCTAGAGGGGGAGAGAGATCCTTCACGAGGAGGTGTGAGTGAGAAGTGAGAGGAGGGGCTCCTTTTATAGGAGGAGGGGGGAACCCCAAGGGGGTGGCCGGCGCATGGGGGCTGCCCCCTTGCCCTCCCCTCTTCATGTGGGTGGACACTCCACTCACAAAACTCTAAATTCCCTCCACTCAAAAGTCCACTCAAAATTCCCATTAAATTTCCACCAAATTTAATGCAAACTCTCATTAAATAAAACTCTTTTATTTTATTCAGAATTTTGTCAATTACTTTAATGACAAACATTCACAAATAACCCCTTGCTAGAATTCTATTTCACATGCATAACCACTTTATGCAATTTCACCGAAAACTTTTTGGTATCTAGTGAAATAAATTCCTGCGCTTATTCATTCTTTCGGCATGAAACTTTTGCTCCAATTGGATGTCGGTGTCTCTTAAGTGTGTCACCCTACGGTTCGTGAATAATGCGGACATGATCGAGACCCTCTCGGATCAATAATCGAAGCGGGATCTGAGACCCATCGACTCCCACACATTCAACGATGACTTTCTTGTGATCGTCGGAACCTTTTACTCTAGTATCTTAATCCCTTTGTTTCACGATATATTACATGTCCGAGATTCGATCATCGGTATCCCCATACCTAGTTTGATCTCGTTCGACATGTACTCTTTTCTCGTTCTGTGATATAACATTCTAGTGATCAAATCACTTGCTTGCAAGCTAATCAATGTGATATCACCGAGAGGGCCCAGTATATCTATCCGTCGCCGGGATGAACAAATTCCACTCTCGATCCATGAGCCTCAACATAACACTTTATTAGTTACGAACCCATCTTTATAATCACCACTACGGTGTGGCGTTTGATGTTATCAAGAAACTCTTAGGTGTTAGTGATTGACATGATCTCATGGTCTAAGGATTAGGATCACTTAAGTAGTTGTTATAGCAATATAAACTCAATGACTTTGATCGTAATGCTATACTTGGATGAATGTTCATCACATCATTACACTAATGTTGTGATCCGTTATTAACAACATCCAATGTCCATGATCGAAACCTTGATCATCTTGTTAATCAACGAGCTAGTTTATGAGAGAGGCTTAACTAGGAACTTTACATTTGTTTATTAAACACACATGTATTAACGTTTCCGTATTAATACAATTATAGCATGCAAAATAAACATCTATCATATACTTGGAATACACATAATAAACACTTTATTATTGCCTCTCGGGCATATTCCTTGATCTCCCACTTGCACTAGAGACAATAATCTAGTTACATAGTGATATATCTAACACCCATTGAGTTACGGTGTTGATCATGTTTTGCTCTAGGGAGAGTTTTAGTCAGCGGATCTGCTACATTGAGATCCGTATGTACTTCAAATCTTTATATCTCCATCCTTGACATGCTCGCGGATGGAGTGAAACGGCGCTTAATATGCTTGGAATGCTTGTGAGACCTTGGCTCTTTGGCATTGGCAATGGCACCATTGTTGTCACAATAGATCACCATTGGGTCCAACGCAACGCCACAACTCCTAGTTCGGATATGAAATCCTTCATCCAAAGCGCTTCTGAGCCGCTTCGAGCGACAACATATTCGGCCTCCGTTGTTGATCCGCTACCACAGGTTGTTTGGAGCTCCTCCAACTAACGCTCCGCCATTCATGAGAAATACGTATCCGGATTGAGACTTAGAGTCATCCGGATCGGTGTCAAAACTAAGCGTCGACATAACACTTAGCGTGAGCTCTTCTTCACCTCCGTATACAAGAAACATATCCTTAGTTCTTCTTAAGTACTTAAGGATATTCTTGACCTATCCGATGTTCGAACACGGATCCGATTGGTACCTACTAGTCAAACTAATAGCGTGCCACATCCGGTCTTGTACATAGCATGGCGTACATTATAGAGCCTATGGTTGAAGCATAGGGACTTTGTCCATTATCTCTCTTTCTTCCATGAAGCGGACTTTGAGTCTTACTCAATGTCTTGCCTTGCAACATAGGTAAGAACCCTTCTTACTTCGTCCATTTTAAACTTCTTTAAAATCTTATCAAGGTATGTACTTTGCGATAGCCCTATTAGGCGCCTAGATCTATCTCTATAGATCTTTATTCCTAATATGTATGGCCTTCACCTAGGTCCTTCATTGAAAATTTCTTTGTTTAGATAACTTTTAACCTTTGTTTAAAGTTCTATATCATTCGATCAATAATATGTCATCCACATATAATATCGAAATGCCACATTGCTCCCTCACTTTCTTGTAAATACAAGCTTCTCCATAAGTTTGGACAAATCCAAACTCTTTGATCACCTCATCAAGCGGAGATTCCAACCGCGATGCTTGCTTCAATCCATAGATGGATCGCTGAAGCTTGCACACCTTGTTAGCATCCTTAGGATCGACAAAACCCTTTGGTTGTATCATATACAACTCTTCTTCAATATTACCATTGAAGCGGTTTTGACATCCATCGCCATATTTCATAATCGAAATATGCAGCAATTGCTAACATAATCCTAAGCGACTTTAGCATCGCTACGGAGAGAAAGTCTCATCGTAGTCAACTCCTTGAATTTGTGAAACCCCTTTGCGACAAGTCGAGCTTTATAGATGGTCACATTACCGCCATCAGTTTTCCTTTTGAAAATCCATTTGTTCTCCACGGCCTTTCGGTCGTGAGGTATTCCACCAAGTTCCAAACTTGATTTTCATACATGGATTCCATCTCGGTTCATGGCTTCTAACCATTTGTTGGAATCCGGGCTCATCATCGCTTCTTCATATGTCGCGGTCATTATTTTCATCAACCATGAAATTTATGACGGGATTCCGTCTGTTCGGGGCTGCCGCGTCTGTTGACCTGCGAGGTTGGTAGTACTCTCTTCGGAGTTTCATGATCATTATCATTAGTTCCCTCTTCAGCAGTGGAGCCAACTCGGAACAACTTCCTGACTGCGCTACTCGCCATACTTTGAAGAGAAGGTTCCACAACCTCTTGAGTTCTACCTTGAGCTACTCACACCTTTCGCGAGAAACTCTTTCTCTAGAAAGGATCCATTCTTAGCAACAAAAACCTTGCCCTCGGATGCATGATAGAAGGAATACCCAATAGTTTCTTTAGGGTATCCTATGAAGCGCATTTTTCCGCTTTGGGTTCGAGTTTATCGGTTGAAGTTTCTTCACATAAACATCGCAACCCCAAACTTTAGAAATGACGACTTAGGTTTGTTTCCAAACCACAATTCATCTGTGTCTTTTCAGCAGTTTAGATGGTGCCGATTTAAAGTGAATGCAGCGGTTTCTAGTGCATAACCCCAAAATGACAGCAGCAAGTCCGTCGGAGACATCATAGATCGAACCATATCTAATAAAGTACGATTCTGACGTTCAGAGCACACCATTTCATTTGTGGTGTTCGGCGGTGTGAGTTGTGAAACAATTCCACACTCTTTCATGTGAGTGCTAAACTTCGTAACTTAGATACTCACCTCCACGGTCGGACCGTAGAAATTTGATCTTTCTATTACGATGATTTTCCACTTCATTACGAAATTCCTTGAACTTTTCAAGGTTTCGGACTTGTGTTTCATCAAGTAGATATAACCATATCTACTCAAATCATCCGTGAAAGTAACAAAATAACGATATCCACCTCGCACTGACACACTCATTGGACCACATACATCAGAATGTATGATTTCCAATAAATCTGTCGCCCGTTCCATTGAACAGGAAAACGGCGTTCTAGTCATCTTGCCCATAAGGCATGGCTCACATGTATCAAATGATTCATAATCAAGTGATTCCAAAAGTCCATCAATGGAGCTTCTTCATCGTTTAATGCCAATATGACCTAGGCAGATTGCCACATATATGCGGATATATCATCATTAAGTTTAATCCTTTTAGCATCAACATTATGAATATGTGTAACATTATCGCCGAGATCCAATGAAATAAACCATTCATCATTGGTGCATGACCATAAAAGATTTCATTCATATAAATGGAACAACCATTGTTCTCAGATTTAAATGAATAACCACTTTGCATCAAACATGATCCGGATACAATGTTCATGCTCGGTCAGGCACCGGATAACATTTATTTAAGTTTATGACTAATCCAAGCGGTAAGTGGAGGTAGCGTTCGCGGAGATCACATCAACGTTTGATCCATTGCCGACACGCATCTTGACCTCACCTTGCTAGCGGTCGCTTGTTCGCAGCCGATTCGAGTTACAAATATTAGCAACAACGGTATCAAATACCCGGGTGCTCTGCGAGCACTAGTCAAGTACACATCAATAACATGTATATCATATATACCTTTGTTTGCCTTGCGGCCTTCTTATGCGCGGATACTTGGGGCGATTGCTTCGATGGCGGTCCCCTTACAATAGTAGCACTTTTCGGTAGACTTAGGTCCAACTCGGGGTTTCTTTTCGGTAGCGCAACAGCTTGCCGCCTTACTTCCTCCGTTTTCCTTCTTGTCTTTCTTGAAACCAGTGTTCCTATCGATCATCAACACTTGATGTTCCTTTTGATCTCCATACTGCGGTTTTAAGCATTGGTGAGCTCGAGAGAGACTTCTTCATGCCTTGCATATTATAGTTCATCACGAAGCTCTTATAGCTAGGTGGCGAGCGAGAACACGATGGATGCCTAAGTCAATGGGAATCGTTATTCCCAAGGACACAAGCTTATCGGCGTAACCCGACATCTTGAGTACATGCTCACTAATCTGCTGTGCTCTTCCATCATGCAGCTAAAGAACTTTTACGAAGCATTGTAGCTCTCTGAAAGCATGTGTGTCGAAAATCATTTTCAACTCACCCATTGTATCAAATGCATTGCCGTTTTGAAAGCGCTTTGAAGTTCGGCTCTAGCCCATACAATATGCCGCAATGAACTAAGTTGTGGTCCTCTGACGAGTCGATAGACATTCTTCTCCTCGTCGGGGCATCATCAAAAGGTGGGGGCCTAACGGCGCTTCTAGCACATATTGCTTTTGTCAAGTGAGAGGAGAATCCTCAAATTCATGGCCTATTCGAAAGTTGCTACCGTTCGTTGCTAGTTTCTCTTTCTCCATGAACGCATTGAAATTAAAAGCGGTGGTGCCATCTACAGAATTTGTAAAGTTTAGACTAAGTGTATGATAGATCGAGTTCAACTAATCTATATTACGAATGAACTCCCACTCAAAAGCGACATCCCTCGTGTCCTTTTGGTGATTACATGAACCAAATCCACTACACCAAGTCCGATCATCACGTGAGTTGGTACAGCTTCAAAGGCGAGCATCAAATGGGCATCATATCAACTATATGAATCATGCTTAACCTTTCGAATTACGTGTTCGAGGCCATGCATACATGCTAGGCTGCAAGTTAGAACCTTAGTATTTGCGTGTGTAAGCTTTTACACCGAAATATGGTCGTGGATCCAAGAACACCCGATCATCACGTGATGTCTTGGAAGCGAAAACATAATCGGTGCATACTAAAGGAAGAACACATTCTTATCTTGATATTTAAATGAGGGATCATCTTATTATGCTTAACAAAGCGCTAAACAAGCAATATAAGATGCAATCAAACATCATATGTTTATTAGTGAAATTATATGGTTCTGCAGATGATCTCTATCATGTGCATCGTGGTATGATCACTATCATACCTATATGTGTAAATCCAAGGTCTATGGATTTTACACGCTATGTGTGTTAAGAGTATCATCTTATACTTCTACTTACAACACTACCATATCATAACACTAGCCCAGAACAATCTAAACTAGACGCCTCTAATTTATCCATTGCAAGTTTTACGTGGCTTAGGGCTTTGAGATAGAACCGTTCTTACCTACGAACATGAACCTAGCGAGGATAATCAAATTGTTGACAACTTCGCTTGTAAAATAGATATTGACTATAGTAGGAGAGCAGACACCGCTAGCCACTTATGCAAACTAGTTGCATGTCAAGCGTGGAACATGTCTCATGTGCGAGGACATGTAAAGTTTGTCCGGGCCTTCATCCCACTATGCCACCAATATCCAAAATCACAACAAAGGAGCAACAACATGATCATCATCGCCCACATACTCATATGTGTACTACCTGTAAAGTATCTACGCATAGATCCGGCTCGATACCCTTTGTAGGGTTCGCGAGATAGAAAACAAAAATTTTCCTGATGTGAACTATATACCAAGATCTATTTATACTAGATACAAACAGCGGCGGATGTATATCCATAGAGAACATACCCTTGAAGACCGACAAAGCTTACGAGTTCAACTCGTGGTTGATGTACGATCTCTTGCCGATCTCAAGATCGAGAGGAAGTCCTAAGCGCCAAATCAGCGGCATCCGTGCTCGCACACACGTTCGAGGCACGAGCAACCTCCGCCTCCTCGCTCCAGCGATGCGGCGGAAGCACAACTCTTTCTTGCGAATAGCCACGGGAACATGTATCTCGCTAGTCCGAGACCATGGGGATAAATTCTAGAGGAGAGAGATCCTTCACGAGGAGGTGTGAGTGAGAAGTGAGAGGAGGGCTCCTTTTATAGGAGGAGGGGAACCCCAAGGGGTGGCAAGCGCATGGGGATGCCCTTGCCCTCCCTCTTCATGTGGGTGGACACTCCACTCACAAAACTCCTCTAAATTCCCTCCACTCAAAGTCCACTCAAAATTCCCATTAAATTTCCACCAAATTTAATGCAAACTCTCATTAAATAAAACTCTTTTATTTTATTCAGAATTTTGTCAATTACTTTAATGACAAACATTCACAAATAACCCTTGCTAGAATTCTATTTCACATGCATAACCACTTTATGCAATTTCACCCAAACCTGTTTTGGTATCTAGTGAAATAAATTCCTGCGCTTATTCATTCTTTCGGCATGAAACTTTTGCTCCAATTGGATGTCGGTGTCTATTAAGTGTGTCACCCTACGGTTCGTGAATAATGCGGACATGATCGAGACCCTCTCGGATCAATAATCGAAGCGGGATCTGAGACCCATCTTGACCCACATTCAACGATGACTTTCTTGTGATCGTCGGAACCTTTTACTCTAGTATCTTAATCCCTTTGTTTCACGATATATTACATGTCCGAGATTCGATCATCAGTATCCCCATACCTAGTTTGATCTCGTTACCGACATGTACTCTTTTCTCGTTCCTGTGATATAACATTCTAGTGATCAAATCACTTGCTTGCAAGCTAATCAATGTGATATCACCGAGAGGGCCCAGAGTATATCTATCCGTCATCGGGATGAACAAATTCCACTCTCGATCCATGAGCCTCAACATAACACTTTATTAGTTCTGAACCCATCTTTATAATCACCACATTACGGTGTGACGTTTGATGTTATCAAGAAACTCTTCCGGTGTTAGTGATTGACATGATCTCATGGTCTAAGGATTAGGATCACTTACGTGGGTTATAGCAATATAAACTCAATGACTTTGATCGTAATGCTATACTTGGATGAATGTTCATCACATCATTACACTAATGTTGTGATCCGTTATTAACAACATCCAATGTCCATGATCGAAACCTTGATCATCTTGTTAATCAACGAGCTAGTTTATGAGAGAGGCTTAACTAGGAACTTTCTGTTTGTTTATTAAACACATATGTATTAACGTTTCCGTATTAATACAATTATATCATGCAAAATAAACATCTATCATATACTTGGAATACACATAATAAACACTTTATTATTGCCTCTCAGGGCATATTCCCTTCAGTGCATTGCATCGTCATCATCATGCATTGTTTGCATAAAAACTATGTTTGCAAAGCCCGTGTTGTTTTCTAAAAACGCCCCATCTTTATTCAAACACCAAAACCGGGTCCCCGGAATATTTTGTTTGTTGCTATCGGTTTGCAAATGGTGTTATTAAAACAAATAAAATTTATATTTATTTTAGCGAAGGCGTCGAGCGGGCGTTTGACCGAGCGACCACCCCCAGGAATTACAAACGGTCCACCTCCTAAATTCCTAAAGCTACCAACTAACCTACCCACACCCAGCCTCCACATCACCTCAACCACTCAGATCCTGCCACCTCACCCTCTCCCCTCCCCCTAACCAATCACACCCTGCCACCTAGGCTAAGCCCACCCAGCTCTCTCTTCTCTCTCTCCCCACCTCTCAGCACTCACCAACGCACACAGCCTTCCCCCTCTGACCCCCGGGCCCCATCCCCTGGGCCCCACCTACCGCACCCCCGCCCTCCCCCAGCTGTCCCCGGCCCCACGCGCCCACCTTCCCCACCGACTCGTCCTCTTCCTCCCACCTCCCCCGCGCCCTGCATCCTCCCTTCCGCTCCCCGCCAGGCTCCACCGCCGCCCTCCGCGGGCCCCTCTGCGCTCCGGCCGCCCCGCAAGCCGCGCCCCTCGCCGAGCCGTCCGTCGCCAGGAGCCACCGCCCCTCCTTCTCCTCCTCAGGCCCCTTCTCGTCGGCGCCCATCTCCGGCCACGCCCCGCCCGCCTGCGTCCGGCCAAGCTCCGGCGACCTCCCCCGCCTCGCCTGGCCGCTCCTCGACCCCGCCTGCGGCACCGCCTCCCTCCTGCGCGCCGTCTCCTCGACCCCACCTGCCCGCCTCCATGCAGCCGCCCGCCGCCCCTCATCAGCGTCCGCGCCTCCTCCGCCATGACCGACCTCGCCCGACGCCGCCCGCCGAGCACGCCCGACGCCGCTCTCCTCCCCTTCTCGCTCTGCCCTCCGCTCGCCACATGACCGGCCCCGACCGCTCCGCCGAGCCCTCCCATGATCGCCTCCTCCTCTCTGCACCCTCGCCGCCTCCACGACGCCCGCCGGCCGCCGCCAACCTCCGCCTCCACCGAGTCCGTCCTCCTCGTCCCAGGCGCCTCACCTCCGTGCTGCGTGCGGCACTGCTCCAGCCAGCAGTCCCCGTTGGCCTCTGTTGTGGTGTTCGTGTGGTATGTGTAGGCTGGTACATGTGCGTGGCCACCGTTCCGTTGCTTTAGACATGAACTTCGGTATTCCAAGATCGACACCGGCCCGTTAGAGGCCCGGCGAGCCTGAACTATTGAGGACACTCGAAGAACCATCGACAGGGCATCGAACTACGTGCTCGGCTTCGGACCCTCATGAACTCCTTCGGGTTCCAAGTTCAGCCGCTCGAGACCGATCCGGATCCGGTGGCGAGACCCTGAACTCGGAGATCCTCGTCACGCAACGCCAAGTTCGCCACGACCCGTGCCGAAGGCCTCCGAGAATCGACAAGATCATCGCGAGCCCCAAGGACTACTCAGAGGTTGCGAGCCAAGGTCGCCCCCGGAACGCCAAGTACCCTCGGGGACGCCGAGTGCTTCACCCCGAAGGCCGAACTCCGGTGTGACAAGTACCCTTTCCGGCCGACAAGATCACGGAGAAAACAAACGTCAAGGTCGTCTACCCGGACACGACATGAACTTCCCCCGGACACCGAGACTCCGGTGCGACAAGTGCTCCATCTCGAACGCCATGACCGTCAACATGACCGAAGACCCCGGATGCGCCAAGACTTACCCCGTTATCCTAAAACGATCCCGTCGAGACCGATCCGTCAACCACGGACCACGAGATCGACCGAACCGGAACCCCAAGATCTGCGAACCTAATGTGTGAACCCTTTCCCGAAACCCTATTTTATAACATAATAACAACTTGTCGCATAATAATTGTTCATGCATGCATCCTTGTCTGTGGTTTGGGGGCACTATGCCAATTCACCTCATAATTAAATATGGGGCCCATATGCGGGCAAATCTAGTCTCATATTGGCCTCATTTAAATCTTGTGTAGCGAACCGGTGCCAACTTGTCTTGCTAATACAACATTTAATTTGCGGGGGTTCTAAATAACTTGAACCACCTAATTAATTGTCGGGACCCCGGTTCCGCTTAATATGACCTAATTACATCGCACCTTGCCATGCCATACATCATACATGCATCATGCCGATCTTCTGCCGTGTATTAAATAGTGCATCCGGTGTTTCTTCTAGTGTTTTGCTTCTTCGCGGATAAGGCCGTTGAGTCGATGTGAGCTTCTCCCCGATCTTCGGTTGAACCTTCGACAATGTTTTCAGGCGAGCATCTCCCCCTTTCTACCTATCTTACTTTTATAGTATTTACTTCCCTCCTGTTGATCTATTGCTATTTGTGTTGCGATGCTCTAGTTTCGTACCCGTGATATTCCCTGCAGCCTTATATTGCCTTGGACACATCCTATTACCTGTTGTTTGGTAGATAGTTGGACTTGCGCGTCGCAGTCGCTTGCTCAAGTGTTGTTGCGTGTTGTCAAGTGCCACAGTTGTTGATGTATTGCCGCAAGTTGATGTTGGAGATGATTCTAGCTTTATTTACCGTTCACTTTAATTCCAGTTTAACAACTAAAATTGAAATAAGCAGAGGCATCGGTGGGTGATAGAAAATATTTGGTTTCCGAACGCCCACTTGTGTCCCGTAAGACCCCGAGTACTTGATACATGTTCCTTGATTTATCGCGCTATCCACATCCGGGAGGTATATGGGACCCCAGGCGAGCTTGATTCAGTCTTATTTCTTGGGGCCACAAACTAGTTTGAGGTTTTATTTACGATCATGTACTTATGCCATGCTACTACGTATTTAAATTGTTCGAGAGCACCTGTCTTTGTTTAGGTAAGCGGAATGTTTTCGCGGTATCGACAAGCCCAGCCACACTTTGGGTTCCCGATCGTTTACCATTAGCGCAAACCTTGAGTCCATCTCGAGCTTGCTTACTCCGTTCGGGATCTACTCAATGGGGTGGCCCCACGAAATATTTCTGAATCCTGTGATTGTTCGTGAAAGCCTCGTTGGGTTTTGAGTTGGTTTTCGAGGTTGATCGGCGTGTGTTGCTATTGGTGCACCCGGGTAAAACTTTTCAAAGCCGTGTCGCGGATATGGGCGACTTGGAGCACGATATCTCGATCATAGACAAGCATAACTAAAGTTTATTGCTGTAAATTTGACTTTATAATGACTAGTAATCAGCTTCACTATAATGGAATGGCTAATTAATACTACCCACAATTGCTTGTTTGGAGTGTAACTTGCGACCATTGTACTGACTAGTAAGTATTGCAACTTCTAGCGGAATGGCTGAATAAAAGTGCCAACAAGCTGCTGGGTTTAAGGGTTATCTCATGCTAATTGTATCGACTAGTAAGTGTTGCCACTATAACGGAATGATTAACTAAAAGTGCCCCTTACTTTATCGTAATGATTATCTAAACCTGACTAGTAATTGCCGCAACAATAATGAATAAATAAAAGCGCCAGTGTGAGTTCTCGGATGACTTCCTCGTTTGGTCTCGAGGGAGATACCAGGATGGGTTTGTTTGGTGTTAGCTTGAGTTGGACCCGAATAGGTCTTTCTTACCCTCTCGATTGACGCCTTGATTGTATCGAGTCTCTATAGGTTGTTTAGTGCATCTTTGCGCTGCGCTTCATCCACCATACCTATGTAGGCGAGGGCCTTGATTCTAGCCTCGTGTCTTGGCCTCGATCTTGGCTCCTCTTTTTCCTTTGCCCTTTGGCACCCTTTTGTTTAAGCAGGTTTTGAGATCGGCGCCGTTAGCGAGGTTACCCTTCCGGCTTGGCCAGGTGGTTATGGGCGCCATTGGTTATTCTTGAGGCTCTTAGCCCCATTTGCATCTTGTCCGTAGTCGGGCCTATATCGTTCTCAAGGTGATTTGGATCTTTGTATATTATATCATATTCTTGACTCTTTGAGTCATTTATATGTATCTGTTACATGGGTCCCATCGAGGCTGTTGTGTAATGTTATTACTTTTTCCACCATACGAAAGTGCTGGTGGGCACCTTTGAATCATTTCTATGCGGGTTTGGCGAATTTTGCTCAAACTTGCATAGGTCCGATCCTGAGGGTGTTACAGAGTGGTATCAGAGCTCAGCAGTTGCGATACCCCACAAGTCCGACTGTGGGATAACCTAGCTAGCGGAGTAGAGTGTCAAAACTATTTTTTAAAATCGGTTGGATAGTTACGATTAGGTCTGATTTTACTCCTTACCCTCTGCTGTTCTCCTCTTATCTCTACGTGTTTTGAATCCTCTCTCTCCTTTCTCTTCGAGTCCAGGATTTCTCGCGGTTGGGTTTCCGTCGTACCTTCAGGGTCTCGCTTTCTTCCTTTTGTAGGAGGTGCTACGATCATCAATCGCAACTTATGCATTGTACCCTTCCTCCAATCTTTTGTCCTTGAGCTCTTTATCCCTATGTGTTCCTTCTTTGGATATCCGTATCGTTGAAAAACATGAGAAGGACGAGCATTGGTGAAGTTGGAGTATACCTTGAGCATGTGTTGTTCATGCCAATGGAACCATCATGAAACCTAATCATTGGGTTTTCACACGTTTTACTTTGTATCTTACGGTGTTTTCCGATGCGACGACATCCTCTCGCGGATCCGATCTGATCTGCATCACTCCTTTGTTTCCGAACCTCGCTTGTCGAGATCTTCAGTCTAATTCCGAGAGTTGGTTGCATAATCTGCCTATTCGTGTGCAGAGTAATGGTTTGAGTGCGGGATGGAGTAGCTACCATACCACTACTCTTACCAATCGCTCTTGTACATCGAATCAGTGGATCCAGCAATTTTACTCCGTCCACGGAAGTTAGAGGTGGCCTTATCGTTTGATACCTCTACCTTCGTCCTTTGTTTCTTCGGAGTGTTCTCCCGACGATCAGGAACAACGACCTTTGTTGGTGGTGTCGCCGTTTTCCAGATGAAGAAGGAACCATTGTTAGTGGTGTCGCGAGGATCTACACGAAGCGAGAAGACGCAGACCGCCGACCTTCCTTCCGGTACCATGAGGCGGATCTCGAGGGCGAGATCCATTGTTAGTGGTGTCGAATTGTGGCATCCCGCAAAAACCACTACTAGAAAATCGCATTGAATTTGTGCATTGCATCGTCATCATCATGCATTGTTTGCATAAAAACTATGTTTGCAAAGCCCGTGTTGTTTTCTAAAAACGCCCCATCTTTATTCAAACACCAAAACCGGGTCCCCGGAATATTTTGTTTGTTGCTATCGGTTTGCAAATGGTGTTATTAAAACAAATAAAATTTATATTTATTTTAGCGAGGCGGTCAGGCAGGCGTTCGACCCGACCACCCAGGAATTACAAACGGTCCACCTCCTAAATTCCTAAAGCTACCAACTAACCTACCCACACCCAGCCTCCACATCACCTCAACCACTCAGATCCTGCCACCTCACCCTCTCCCCTCCCCCTAACCAATCACACCCTGCCACCTAGGCTAAGCCCACCCAGCTCTCTCTTCTCTCTCTCCCCACCTCTCAGCACTCACCAACGCACACAGCCTTCCCCCTCTGCCCCATCCCCATCACAGGCCCCACCCTCCTTCCACCTCCCCAGTGTCCCCGGCCCCCACCACCTTCCCCACCGACTCGTCCTCTTCCTCCCACCTCCCCCGCGCCCTGCATCCTCCCTTCCGCTCCCTTGAGGCTCCACGCCTCGCATGAGCCCCTCAAGGCCCGGCCGCCCACAGCATCCATAAAACCACTACTAGAAAATCGCGTTGAATTTGTGCTTTGCATTGTCATCATCATGCATTGTTTGCATAAAACCATGTTTGCAAAGCCGTGTTGTTTTCTAAACGCCTCTTTGTTTTCAAACATCAAACCGGGTCTCCGGGTTATTTTGTTTGTTGCTATCGGTTTAGCGGCCCAATTATAATAAATAAAAATTTAAATTATTTTAATAGGGGCGGTCGAGCAGCAATTGACCGATCGACCACCCGAAATAACATTCGGTCCACTGCTCCTAATCCTAGTCTTTTCTTACCAACCAATCTACCCACCCCTTCACCTTACATCACTCCCCACCAATCCCACCACGCCACCTCTTCCCTCTCCCCTCACCCAATCCCACCGCCACTTGTCCCTCCCTCTCTCCTGGACCCTCTCAGCCACCAGCTCACCACCGCCCCACCAACCCCTCATTGCACACGCAAGCACGCATGCCTCCCTCCTCACCCAGGTCCCACGCTGGGACCCACCACCTATCCCGCCCGCTCCTCACGCCACCAACCCGTCATCGCGCCGTCTTCTCCTCGCACCGCCTCCCCAGGAGCCTCGGCACCTCTCCTCCCCGCGCCCGCTCCTCGCCGGATCGCCTCAACCTCTCCGGCCACGCGCCCCGCGCTCGCCAGCGCCTCGTCGCTCCGCCCGCCATGGCCTCTCCGCGCGCGCCCTGCTCCGCCCTGAGCTCCGGACCAGCGTCTCGCCTCCGCCCGTTCGTCCTCCCAGCTCGCGGACCCCTCTCTCCGCCTCAGCGGGACCTCCTCGCCCCTGGCGGCCAGGCCGTCTCCCGACCCCAACCTCTGCTTTCTGGCCTTGCCGCCTGCCGCTCCTTCTCCCGCCTTGGAGTCCCCTGAGCCGCCCGAGCGGCCGTCCGCTCCGGTGTTCAGCGGCAGCGCTCGCCCTTAGGTCTCGCGAGGCCAGCGCCCACACCACCAGCGAGCCCGCCCGGCCCGTTCCTCGCCTCGATCGTCGTCCCCGGTAGCTCCTGCACGCAGCGGAGCCGATGTCCTCTCGGCGTCGAGCCGTCTTAGACTCCTCGCGTGTGTGTGCCCTGCCTTTGTGTTTGGAGACGTGAGGGTCAATCCAAGTGCAAGTCGATCTGAGTCTGGTTGGAGACACTGATTCCCTCTATGTGAATCTAGTGTGGCATGTTGATGTTATGTGAAACCGCAACTTCAACGGGCAAGATCCACACCCATGCAACCCGGGAACCACTGCGCTCGAACCCGAGAGAACCACGCCGTACCTATGGTATCCGAGGATCGACATCGTGCGTCGTCAAGACCTTCTACCCGAGGGCGCCAAGGCGGACCGAAACCCGCCAAGATCGTCACGAGCGAAGTCCTTCTTCGGATACGACAAGTACCCTTCGAGGGCGCCGAGATCTGTGGAACCGAGGCGCCAAGAAACCGATCGCCAAGTTCTTCCTCGCACAACAAGTTCGACACCTGGAAAGGCAAGACCGACCCGTTACGAGCCGACCAAGTCTTCGCGACAGGTTCGACACCGTCGAGCGAGACCGATCGCCCCGGACGCCACGCCAAGTTCGTCTCCGAGGCGAAGATCTTCAGAACGCCATGACCGACACCATGACCCGAAGACCCTGGATGCAACAAGATCTACCCCGATCCGCAGACCCTGAACCCCAGATCTGGACCCTGAGCCCGAACCGTCGAACCCTGGACCCTGAGACCGACCCCGGACCCCGGAACCCCAAGTTCGTCGAACCCTAACAAGATCTGCCGAACCCTAAAATGTGTGAACCCCTTTCCCGAGCCTATTTTATAAATGAATTAACAACTTGTTGCATATTTAATTGTCATACTTGCATGCATAATCATGTGGTTTGGGGGCCTCATGCCGATTCACCTAATAATTAAATATGGGGCCCATATGCGGCAAAATCTAGTCTCATATTGGCCTCATTTAAATTTGTGTAGCGAACCCGTTGCTATCTTCTACCATGTAAAATAACATTTAAAATGCGGGGTTTCCAAATAACATGAACCAACTAATTAAATGGCGGGACCCCGGTTCCGCCTAATCTGACCTAATTGCATCGAACCTTTGCCATGCCATGCATCATGCCGATCTTCTGCCGTGTATTAAATATTGCATCCGGTGTTTATTCTAGTGTTTTGCTTCTTCGCGGATAAGGCCGTTGAGTTGATGTGAGCTTCGTCCCGATCTTCGGATGAACCCTTCGGCAATGTTTTCAGGCGAGCATCTCCCTCTTTCTACCTATCTTACTTTTATAGTCTTTATTCCCTCCTGTTGATCTATTGCTATCTGTGTTGCGATGCTCTAGATTCCGTACCCTTGACATCCCTTGCAGCCATATAATGCCTTGGACACACCCTATTACCTGTTGTTTGGTAGATAGTTGGACTCGCGCGTCGTAGTTGCTTGCCCAGGTGCTGATGTGTGTCGTCATATGCCACAGTTGCTGATGTATTGCCGCATGATGATTTGGAGATGTTTCTAGTTTTACTTATCGTCACTTTAAATTCTGTTTAACAACTAAAATTGAAATAAGCAGAGGCATCGGTGGGTGATAGATAATATTTGGTTTCCGAACGCCCACTTGTGTCCCGTAAGACCCCGAGTACTTGATACTTGTTCCTTGATTTTGCGCGCTATCCACATCCGGGAGGTATATGGGACCCCCACAGGCGAGCTTGATTCATCTTATTTCTAGGGGCCACAAACTAGTTTGAGGTTTTATTTACGATCCATTGCTTATGCCATGCTTCTTTGCTTTATTACGATTGTGCGAGGGCACCTTTGTCTTTGTTAGGAATTGTGACCCGTTTACGTGGTATCGACAAGCCCAGCCACACTTTGGGTTCCCGATCGTTTACCGCTCCCCAAACCTTGAGGCCGTCTCGGTCAGCTAGCTTCGTTGGAATCTACTTAAGGTGGCCCCTGAAATATTTCTGAATCTGTGATTGTTCGATCGTGAAAGCCTCGTTGGGTTTTGATTTGGTTTTCGAGGTTGATCGGCGTGTGTTGCTATTGGTGCACCCGGCGGGTAAAACTTTTCGGCCGTGTCGCGGATATGGGCGACTTGGAGCACGATATCTCGATCATGAACAAGCATAACTAAAGTTTATTGTTATAAATTTGACTTTATAATGACTAGTAATCAGCTTCACTATAACGGAATGACTAATATCACACAATTGCTTGTTTGGTTGTCGCCATGCGACAATTGTACTGACTAGTAAATCTTGCAACTTCTAGCGAAATGGCTGAATAAAAGTACCAACAAGCTGCTGGGTTTTGGGTTTATCTCATGTTATCATGTCGGTTAGTAATTGCTGCCACTATAGCGGAATGGTTAACTAAAAGTGCCTTGCTTATTTTATCGGATGATTAACTAAACCTGACTAGTAAAGTGCATAACTATAACCGAATAAGTAAAGCGCCAACCGTGTGAGTTCCTCGGTTGACTTCCTCGTTCGGTCTCGAGAAACGCCAGATGGGTTTGTTTGATGATAGTGTCGAGTTGGTTCGGATAGGTCCTTCTTACCCTCTCTCGATAACCGCGGTCGTATCGAGTCTCTATAGGTTGTTTAGTGCATCTTTGCGCTGCTTGATCCACCATACCTATGTAGGCGAGGGCCATTCTAGCCTCGCCGTGTCTTGGCCTCGATCTTGGCGCTCCTTCTTTTCCTTTGCCCTTTGTCGGCACCTTTTGTTTAAGCGGGTTTTGAGATCGGCGTCGTTAGCGGGGTTACCCTTCCGGCTTGGCTCAGGCGGTTATGGGCGCCATTGGTTATTCTTGAGGCTCTTAGCCCCATTTGCATCTTGTCCGTGGTGGACGTTTCTATCGCTTTCAAGGTGATTTGGATCTTGTATATTATATCTGTATTCTTGACTCCTTGAGTCATTGTTATATATATACTGTGGGTCCCGTCGACTGTTGTGTAATGTTATTACTTCGTTTTCCACCATGCGAAAGTGCTGGTGAGCACCTTTGAATCGTTTCTATGCGGGATTGGTGAATTTTGCCCAAACTTGCATAGGTCGATTCGAGGTGTTCAGTGGTATCAGAGCTCAGCAGTTGCGATACCCCACAAGTCCAGCCTGTAGGATAACCTAGCTAACGGCCGAAGTAGAGTGTCAAAACTATTTTGCAAAATCGGTTGGCTAGTTCTGATTAGGTCTGATTTTACTCCTTACCCTCTGCTGTTCCTCTCTTACCTCTAAGTGTTTTGAATCCGGTCTCTTCCCTCTCTTCGAGTCCAGGAATTCTCGTGGTTGGGTTTCCGTCGTACCTTCAGGGTTTCGCTTTCTCCCCTTTTGTAACGGAGGTGCTACGATCATCAATCTGCAACTTGTCTGTTGTACCCTTCCTCCAATCTTTTGTTCTTATCCCCATGTGTTCCTTGCTGGGTATCAGTGTCGTTGAAAAACATATGAGAAGGACGAGCTTTGGTGAAGTTGGAGTCGACCTTGAGCACGTGTTGTTCATGCCAATGGAACCATCGCGAAACCTAATCAGTGTGTCTTTCATACGATTTCTGCTGGCAGCATCCCTTTGTTCCGGATACCACCTATGAAGATCTTCAGTCCAAATCTCGAGAGTTGAGTTGCCTGATTCTCCTACCCATGTATAGAGTTGATAGTGTGGGTACGGGATGGACTGATCACCCTACCCGACTCTTACTGTTCGCTCTGTACATCGAACTGGTGGATCAATGTAACTTCTCCCTCGTCTGATGGAAGTTAGAGGTGGCCTTATCGTTTGATACCTCTACCTTCGTCCTTTGTTCTCCGGAGTGTTCTCTCGACGATCAGGAACAACGACCCTTTGTTGGTGGTGTCGCCGATTTCAAGATGGAGGAGGAAACCTCGTTAGTGGTGTCGCGAGGATCTACACAAAGCGTGAAGACGGAGAACGCCGACCTTCCTTCCGGTACCATGAGGCGGATCTCGAGGGCGAGATCCATTGTTAGTGGTGTCGAATTGTGGCATCCCGCAAAACCACTACTAGAAAATCGCGTTGAATTTGTGCTTTGCATTGTCATCATCATGCATTGTTTGCATAAAACCATGTTTGCAAAGCCCGTGTTGTTTTCTAAACGCCCCTCTTTGTTTTCAAACATCAAACCCGGGTCTCCGAAGTTATTTTGTTTGTTGCTATCGGGTTGCAAACGGCCCAATTATAATAAATAAAAATTTAAATTATTTTAATAGGGGCAGTCGAACGGGCCAATTGACCCGATCGACCACCCCAGGAAATAACATTCGGTCCACCTGCTCCTAATCCTAGTCTTTTCTTACCAACCAATCTACCCCACCTTCTTCACCACATCACTCCCACCAATCCCACGCCACCTCAGCTTCCCTCTCCCTCACCCAATCCCACTGCCACTTGTCCTCCTCTCTCCCCTGGACCCTCTCAACCCCACTCACACCACCCGACCAACCCCTCAGCCCCACCCACGCAAGCACGGCCTCCCTCCTCACCCCATGGTCCCACGCTGGGACCCACCACCTGTCCCTTCCCTCCTCACGCCACCAACCCGTCGCACTGTCTTCCCCTCCCGCCCCCCTCCGCGGGACCCAGCGCCCGGCCACCATGGCCCCCCGATCCCGCCCCTCCCACCTCAGCCTCCCCTCCCAGAGCCTCGCACCTCTCCCCTGCACGCTCGCCCTTGCGCACCGGCCGCGCTCGCCTCAACCTCTCCGGCCTTGCCCCGCCTTCGCCCGGCCCGCCTCGCTCTCCCGCCGCCCCAACCTCTCCCGGCCCGAGCTCCACCGCGCCGCTCCTACTGAGCTCCCGGACCAGCGTCTCGCCTCGCCCGTTCGTCCTCCACTGGCCTCGGACCCTCTCTCACCTCCTGGGACCTCCTCCTTGGCCGGCGGGCCCGTCTCCGACCCCAACCTCTGCCCACGCTTGCCGCCTGCCTCCTTCTCCCCCGCAGTGGTCGCCCGAGCCCGTCGCCCGGGCGGTGTTCCATGACATGGCGCTCGCCCGAGTCCTCGCCGAGGCCGCGCGCCACCACCGGCGAGCCCGGCCCATGTTCCTGCCGCCTCGATCGTCCCGGTAGCTCCTGCTGCGGGAGCCGATGTCCTCTCCGGTCGAGCCGTCTTAGACTCTCGCGTGTGTGTGCCTGCCTTTGTGTTTGGCGTGAGGGTCAATCAAGTGCAAGTCGATCTGTGCGGTTGGAACCGATTCCCTCTATGTGAATCTAGTGTGGCATGTTGATGTTATGTGAAACCGCCTTCAGCGGGCAAGATCCGAGCACCCATGCAACCCGGGAACCACCGGCGAACCGAAGAGAACCACGCCCGGTACCTATGGTATCGAGGATCGACATCGTCTTGTCGTCAGACCTTCTACCGAGGCGCCAAGGCGGACCGAAACCGCCAAGATCGTCACGAGCGAAGTCCTTCTTCCGGATCGACAAGTACCCCGCCGAGGCGCCGAGATCTACAACGGAACCGAGGGCGCCAAGAAACCGATCGCCAAGTTCTTCGCCTCGCACAACAAGTTCGACACCACGAAAGGCAAGACCGACCCGTTACGAGCCCGCCAAGTCTTGCGACAACAGGTTCGACCGTCGGCCGCGAGACCGATGCGCCCGACGCCACGCCAAGTTCGTCTCACCGAGGCGCCAAGATCTTCAGCGCCATGACCGACACCGAAGACCCTGGATGCAACAAGATCTACCCGATCCGCCAGACCTGAACCCCGATCTGGACCACAGGCGAACCGTCGAACCACGGACCACAGGACCCCGGACCGGAACCCCAAGTTAAATCGAACCCTAACAAGATCTGCCGAACCCTAAAATGTGTGAACCCCTTTCCCGAGCCTATTTTATAAATGAATTAACAACTTGTTGCATATTTAATTGTCATACTTGCATGCATAATCATGTGGTTTGGGGGCCTCATGCCGATTCACCTAATAATTAAATATGGGGCCCATATGCGGCAAAATCTAGTCTCATATTGGCCTCATTTAAATTTGTGTAGCGAACCCGTTGCTATCTTCTACCATGTAAAATAACATTTAAAATGCGGGGTTTCCAAATAACATGAACCAACTAATTAAATGGCGGGACCCCGGTTCCGCCTAATCTGACCTAATTGCATCGAACCTTTGCCATGCCATGCATCATGCCGATCTTCTGCCGTGTATTAAATATTGCATCCGGTGTTTATTCTAGTGTTTTGCTTCTTCGCGGATAAGGCCGTTGAGTTGATGTGAGCTTCGTCCCGATCTTGGATGAACCCTTCAATGTTTTCAGTGAGCATCTCCTCTTTCTACCTATCTTACTTTTATAGTCTTTATTCCCTCCTGTTGATCTATTGCTATCTGTGTTGCGATGCTCTAGATTCCGTACCCTTGACATCCCTTGCAGCCATATAATGCCTTGGACACACCCTATTACCTGTTGTTTGGTAGATAGTTGGACTCGCGCGTCGTAGTTCCTTGCCCAGGTGCTGATGTGTGTCGTCATATGCCACAGTTGCTGATGTATTGCCGCATGATGATTTGGAGATGTTTCTAGTTTTACTTATCGTCACTTTAACTGTTTAACAACTAAAATTGAAATAAGCAGAGGCATCGGTGGGTGATAGATAATATTTGGTTTCCGAACGCCCACTTGTGTCCCGTAAGACCCCGAGTACTTGATACCTGTTCCTTGATTTTGCGCGCTATCCACATCCGGAGGTATATGGGACCCCCACGAGCGAGCTTGATTCATCTTATTTCTAGGGGCCACAAACTAGTTTGAGGTTTTATTTACGATCCTGCTTATGCCATGCTTTATTGCTTTATTTACGATTGTGCGAGGGCACATTGCTTTGTTAGGAATTGTGACCCGTTCGTGGTATCGACAAGCCCACACTTTCGGTTCCCGATCGTTCTGTCGGCCCCAAACCTTGAGGCCGTCTCGGTCGGCTAGCGTTCGGAATCTACTTAAGGGTGGCCCCAAATATTCTGAATCTGTGATTGTTCGTCGTGAAAGCCTCGTTGGGTTTTGATTTGGTTTTTCCGAGGTTGATCGGCGTGTGTTGCTATTGGTGCACCCGGGTAAAACTTTTACGAAAGCCGTGTCGCGGATATGGACGACTTGGAGCCACGATATCTCGATCATAGACAAGCATAACTAAAGTTTATTGTTATAAATTTGACTTTATAATGACTAGTAATCAGCTTCACTATAACGGAATGACTAATAATACTGCACAATTGCTTGTTTGGTTGTCGCTTGCGACAATTGTACTGACTAGTAAATCTTGCAACTAGCGAAATGGCTGAATAAAATTACCAACAAGCTGCTGGGTTTTGGGGTTTATCTCATGTTATCATGTCGATTAGTAATTGCTGCCACTATACGGAATGGTTAACTAAAAGTGCCACCGCTTATTTTATCGGGATGATTAACTAAACGACTAGTAAAGTGCATAACTATAAATAATAAAAGCGCCAACCGTGTGAGTTCTCGGTTGGCTTCCTCGCTCGGTCTCGAGGAAACGCCGGGATGGGTTTGTTTGATGATAGTGTCGTTGGTTCCGGATAGGTCCTTCTTACCCCTCTCGATAACGCCCGATCGTGTCGAGTCTCTATAGGTTGTTTAGTGCATCTTTTGCGCTTGATCCACCATACCTATGTGGCGAGGGCCGAATTCTAGCCTCGTGTCTTGGCCTCGATCTTGGCGCTCCTTCTTTTCCTTTGCCCTTTGTCGGCACCCCTTTTGTTTAAGCAGGTTTTGAGATCGACGTCGTTAGCAGGGTTACCCTTCCGGCTTGGCCTGGGCAGGGTTATGGACGCCATTGGTTATTCTTCAGGGCTCTTAGCCCCATTTGCATCTTGTCCGTAGCTGGACGTTCTATCGCTTTCAAGGTGATTTGGATCTTGTATATTATATCTGTATTCTTGACTCCTTGAGTCGCTGTTATATATATCTGTTCTGTGGGTCCCGTCGAGGACTGTTGTGTAATGTTATTACTTCGTTTTCCACCCGCACGAAAGTGCCTGGTGGGCACCTTTGAATCGTTTCTATGCGGATTGGTGAATTTTGCCCAAACTTGCATAGGTCCGGTCGAGGGTGTCTGACCCATAGCCGCGCCCTCGCGAGTCGTCGCCAGAGCCACGCCCTCCTTCTCCTCCTCAGCCCCTTCTCGTGGCGCCCATCTCCGTACGCCCGCTGCGTCCGGCCAAGCTCGGCGACCTCCCCGCCTCGCTGGCCTCCTCGACCCGCTGCGCCTTGCCTCCCCTGGCGCCGTCTCCTCCCGACCCTGCGCTTTGCCCGTCTCGCGGCGAGGCCATTGCCTCATGGCCCGGCCTCAGCCGACCTCGGCTCATGACGGTGCCAAAACACGCCCAAGCGCCTCTCCTCCTTCTCGCTCTGCCCTCCGCTCCGGCCACTGCGACCGGCCCCGACCCGCTGCCCGAGCCCCTCCATGATCGCCTCCTCCTCTGCACCCTCGCCCGCCTCCACAGCGCCCGGCCGTGCCAACCTCCGCCTCCACCGAGTCCGTCCTCCTCGTCCCAGGCGCCTCACCTCCGTCTTGCGTGCGGCCTTTGCTCCAGCCCAGATCCCGTTGGCCTCTGTTGTGTGTTCGTGTGGTATGTGCTGCGTTGTACATGTCTTGTGCCGAGGCCACCGTTCCGTTGCTTCCTGACATGAACTTCATTCCAAGATCGACACCGGCCCGTTAGAGGCCCGAGCGAGCCCGATAAACTATTGAGGACACTCGAAGAACCATCGACAAGGGCATCGAAATACCACTACAAGAAATGTGCCAACTTATGACGTTTTGATAGTGACTTTGGACAAAATCGTCATAGAGTTATGACGATTTAACACCAGATCGTCTTAAGCCATTTGGGAGGGCTAAAACCTTATTAAAACTATGACGATATCACTCAAAACGTCGTAAATTCTATGGGCCAATCGTCATAATCGTTAAGCGATTGAGATATAAGAAGAACAATATCGACCATTGGATGTGAACAAAATGAGCGGATGAGATGATAGTTTGTGGAAACTTGTTGTGGATCGATGACACGGCACCGATTGAGTGCACACCGAACACTTATCTAACCTAAACCTTTTCTATCCCCGAGCCACACGCGCCCATCTCCTCTTGCCCCTTCTCTGCCACGACATGCTTCTCCTCTTGTTCTCCGGATCTCATCGCCCCAGCGATGGCGGCGATCTTTCGTTCACAGATTCATCTTCTCGGATCTCGGCGTCTAGATCAAGGCGCTCCCTCTCACCCAGCGAGTCAACGCATCTCCCCTCTTCTACAAGAACTTGACTTTCTGTCCTGCGGCAGAACTAGATCGAATACTAGATCCCCTGGTTGGGTCTTCTTCAAAGCGGCGAGTGCACGGCCCGACTTCTCTGGAATCGGCGACGTGAGCCAGGTGCATCGTCTGCGGATCTTGAGAGGCCACAGTGCTACAACATGTGGTCGTGGCGGATCTTGCTTGCGGATATCGAGATGGACAAGGCGGCTCCATGATCTTCGAGTCGCTCTACAACCCCGTGTGCACCACGGCTAGAGGTGTGTCATCCACTCCCGTCTCGTGTCAGTGATTGTAATTTGTGATACGTGTGTGTGTTGCTCCGTCAGCGCGTGCTTTATCTAGGGTTTCACCCATGTTGATTATTTGCCTCATGAATTTCTAGATCACTCATCATATTTCCGTCTCATGGTTTTTGTTAAAATCGTGAAGGGGTATGCTCTGGAGTTCCTTGAGGGGAGTGCAGCGGGGATCTCCATCATCTCCAAGAAGTTTGTATGCTCCTCCCTTCCCTCTTTGTTGTAGTTAATTCTATGTGGTGTTACCCTTTGTGATTCTAGCTAGATGTTCCTTGAGCGGCTTAGAAGGTCGAACATTGTAAATTCTAAATTGCTAGCTGACTTTTAGGCATCGGATGAAATGATCTTTGGTTCTTTGGTAGTCATATGTAAATCAGATCTATAACCAATTTTAACTATGATCTAGCTAAATTAAATGGCAGTAGTTAAATTCTAAATAACTATGATACTGGTTGCTTGTGCATGGGAAGGATGTAAAGATATCTGATACTGGTTGATTTTGATCATGAAAACCTGTTGTCTCCAAAAAAATGCATTCTTATTATGTTGTCACATAGCTTATAGTCCAATAGGTTGTTACTAGAGGTCATGTTGAGTGATTAACATACTGTCATGGTGATGTTTCATACATTTGTAATCTGGTAGTCTCATTCTATTGCCGAATCATCTGAATCATGTGGTTGTTATATGCCATTGCTTCTAAGCTCTGACTTGGTATTGCCTTGTTGATAGTTTTAGTTGATCATATCTTTGAATTTGTATGCCTGAAATTTTTAGTTGATCATCTCTTCGAACTTGTTCTCGTTGTTGTATGTGCATTATAGGAATGAGATTTATTTTTCTAGTGGCATGGTTTGTATTCTTTTATTTCTTCCTAGAAATTCCTCATTATAGGACTATTTGCTGCTGGTAAGGCATACGCAAACATCCAATCACTGGGAAAGGCGTGTAAATTTCTGTTGTCCAAGACAAGGTATTTTATCTTCTTCTGCATGTTTTCCACCTTTGTCCAAGAGAATCACTGGGAATGGCTTATTTTATATTGCCAAAAGAATTTTTCCACCTTTGTTGTATCCAATACACAGCTGCATTTTGTGAAGTATTAAAATGGTTTTGTGAAGTATGGAGATGCTCTGTTCTAATGACCTGACCTACTAAGAATGGAAAGGCCTGTCATATGGTGTTTTAATTTAATTCTCTTTGCAAGTATAGCAGTAGTAGTATTATGGAAAATTTCTATCTTAGCATATTTGGTCTTTTGTTAATTCCAGATCGTCAGGGTCTTAGGAACTTCAGTAGGTCACACGTTGCCCTATGTAGAGTGTTGTGGTCCTGGATTTCGTTTGTCGGGTTGTAAGTTTGCTAAGCAATTGAGAACCATATAAGTACTAGAGTTATATGAAGTGCTTGGAATCCTCAGTTGTTATTTTGTTTTTGATGTTAGTTGTAGATGAAGCACACCTGAAAGGCTAGAATTTGCTTCAGTCCTGGAACTATTTTGTATATGAGAAAATGAATATTAGTGTTGAAAAATGATCTTCCTCAATGCTTTCGATGCCCAATCAGTCTACTACTTCTCTAAAACTTGTCTACTCCAATTTGACTTGTATGTGTATGTCCGTCATCTCTTGTGTTTTTGGTTATAATCATAATGGAGGAGCAATGAGGCGAAAATCGGACAGATCGGGAGGATGCGGCGATGTTTGAGGTCTCTCGTTGCCTTCGCTTCAAAGGATAATAGCAGATCATGGAGGGCTAGTGAACATAAGTTTTCCCAAGATCACCTCCGCCTTCACCTCGTTCACCTCTCCAGTAGCAAGATCGGCTTCTTTGCATCGACATGCTCAGTGTTGTGCTACTATTTGGGTGCTGCTGTTTTTCATCTTTTACCTGCATAATGGTGTCAGTACACTTACCTTTTAAATAAATGCTTAAACTTATCAATTCCATTGCTTCTTAACTATAAGTACAACACCTCAATCGATAGTCAGAATGACATGGAGGGGCTCTAGAACTTCTACTTGGAGTATTTTTCATGCAGCTGTACTGTTTGCTGAAATGCTTAGATTCTACTTGGTAGATCAGACTACAAATGGTTCGGGGAAAGTAGCAAGTCTGAAATATCTAGGTTCCATTGCATAATCGAATTATAAAATGTTCAGAAACTAGAAATAACTCTGTTTCTACTCTGTGATTCTGCACACGTGGTCCTCATATTTTGTAGAGTTCCTTTGTGATGTTGAAGATATGGTCTGAATATATTTGTATTAGGATCTAGTTGTTTCTCTATGATGTTATTTTATGGTCACCATTTCATGTTCTTTCTATTTGGTCTCTATGATGTAAGTGATACTGATATCTGTGTAAATTGTATGGGCATACAGGCTACATGATGAGGCCGTGTTGCGCTTCTACAACCAGCTACATGCGAGGTACGGGCAAGCCTGCGGCGTCGGCGCCTACGCCTCTCGCTCACCATCGACTCCCGACGGCGGTGGCCGGGCTGGTGGTGTAGCGCGACCTGACGGGGCGGGATCTGGACGCGCTCCACGTGCTGGTCTAGGCTGCGACAAGCCCCTCGCGAAGTGCTTCGACATCGACGTCAACGAGTTCATTGCCTCCGACCCCGCCTACGCCCCCAGGTATCTGCCTGTCCTACCCTCTCCATCTCAGGTTCTGCTAAATTGCTGTTCCTGCTAAATTGCCTGTCCTACGCCCCCAGTTTGGCTCGAAGTCTAAACAAACCAAACTCAAACATGTCATCAGGCTCGCGAGCTTCATGAGCTCGAGCTCGAATGTTCACTCAAGCTCGGTAAAAAGATACGATAGTCCACTTGTGATAAATATTTTAGAGATATCCTAGGCCTGTCATTCTTTTTATGTTAGCCCAATAAATTTCAAGTCCATGTAAAGAAGAAATCCATCGTTGATTGCTCCACTTCCATCTTTTTTAGAAGAGTACCACTTCCATCTAGTAGCTCATGATTACACAAAAGAATGATAGCAGGCCTAGCCTCTTGGTACAAGAGAACATTTTGGGCTTTGGCAGCCTCGTACAACCCAGAGTTAATTCGGGTGTCAGGCAGTTGTAGGCTGTAGCATACACGGCGGTATTTTTAGTCCCACCCTGCTCAGCGATAGATGGTAAGGGTGGTGTTCCAGCTATATATTGAGCCTGTGGAGAACCTTTGAAGAGCAGTGTGCCGCTTTAGGCCAACGATCAAACACATAATTTAATTTGAAATTAAAAATAAAACAAACGAGCTTTGTGAGCTCGGCAATCCTTTGACGAGTCGAATTCGAGCCTGTCTTTCAGCTCGCGAGCCGAGCTCGAGCTACAAAAATAGCTTGCGTTGCAAATCTAGCTCGAGTCGAGCTGAGGTGTATTCGCTCGAGCTTGGCTCGTTTACACGTTCATATAGTTTCTACTTTCTATCATGAATAGCCTGTAGCAATTTCATCTAATATTTGCTATGCTATGCTCCAGTTTTTCTTCGAAATGCTATGCTTTAGGTTGTTGTATAATCTGTCGATTCTTTTTACAATCCTTTCGTAGATATATGTTTAGAGTACTGTACTGTACTTCTCTATCACTAGCTGGCAATACTTTACATCTGTTTATTTTTCTAGCTGATCTATGTTATTTTTACAAGATATTGCTTTCTTTTCCAACTAACAGCCATTACCACACTTTCATTTCTTTTACAGGAGCCCCAGGATGAAGGTAAAATAATCAGAAGCTTCATAGTCAGCAAAGAGTTGATGCTAGTTGTAACTTCCTGGGAGTTTATGGCTAGTTGTATGTTTGTGGGTGTTTTGTACTATGGAATAGTTGTATTCTTGGGTTTTGTTAATTATGTCTTATTGTATAGTTATATCTACATTTTACTTTTGTAGTTGTTTTGTATTCCTGGTTTATGTTTGATTGTAATATAATGAATGTGATCTGGGCCATGCTTATCGAACTATCGATTATTTAATGCCTATACTTTAGAAATGATTATTTAATGCCTATACTTTAGAAATGATCTGAATGTCAGTTGGGCTCTAAAAAGGCCATCACCCAAAAAAAATAGTGGACTGGAGCAGCGAGCAATACTACAAAAATGGTTGAAATAAAAAAATAACTAAAAGCTAAAAAGGCCTTGCCCATGAAAATAAAAGGGCCATAATATTGGGCTTGGCCCAAGCAGCAAAAGGGAATTCCCAAGAAGAAATTACTGGACTGAATTTTGGGCTTGGCCCATGTAAACGATTGAAATGGATCGGGCTGATTCTCTGCCACGTAGGATCTGCCATGTAGGATCTGACGTGTCTAGGCTAGATGTCCCATGACGATATTGGATCGTCATAGAGGTTATGACGTTGCGAAATCGTCATAGACGTTTATGACGATTTCGCAAAAATCGTCGTTATAGTTCATTTGCGACGCCCAGCTTTCGACGATCTCAAAATCGTCATAGAATCGTCATAAACGGACTATTGTGACGATTTTGTGACGAAAATAGAGGGTCATATATAGCCATATTCCTTGTAGTGTACGTGCTCGGCTTCCTGGACCCTCATGAACTCCTTCGCGGGTTCCAAGTTCAGCCGCTCCCGAAGACCGATCACGGATCCGGTGGCCGAGACCCCTGAACTCGGAGATCCTCGTCACGCAACGCCAAGTTCGCCACGACCGTGCGAAGGCCTCCGACAGGGAATCGACAAGATCATCGCGGAGCCCCAAGGACTACTTCGTAGGTTGCCGAACGCCAAGGTCGCCCCCGGAACGCCAAGTACCCTCGGGGACGCCGAGTGCTTCACCCCGAAGGCCGAACTCCGGTGTGACAAGTACCCTTTCCGGCCGACAAGATCACCGAGAAAACAAACGTCAAGGTCGTCTACCCGGACACGACATGAACTTCCCCCGGACACCGAGACTCCGGTGCGACAAGTGCTCCATCTCGAACGCCATGACCGTCAACATGACCGAAGACCCCGGATGCGCCAAGACTTACCCGTTCAAACGATCCGTCGAGACCGATCCGTGAACCACGGACTCGAGATCGACCCCGAACCCCGGAACCCCAAGATCTGCCGAACCCTAATGTGTGAACCCTTTCCCGAAACCCTATTTTATAACATAATAACAACTTGTCGCATAATAATTGTTCATGCATGCATCCTTGTCTGTGGTTTGGGGGCACTATGCCGATTCACCTCATAATTAAATATGGGGCCCATATGCGGGCAAATCTAGTCTCATATTGGCCTCATTTAAATCTTGTGTAGCGAACCGGTGCCAACTTGTCTTGCTAATACAACATTTAATTTGCGGGGGTTCTAAATAACTTGAACCACCTAATTAATTGTCGGGACCCCGGTTCCGCTTAATATGACCTAATTACATCGCACCTTGCCATGCCATACATCATACATGCATCATGCCGATCTTCTGCCGTGTATTAAATAGTGCATCCGGTGTTTCTTCTAGTGTTTTGCTTCTTCACGGATAAGGCCGTTGAGTCGATGTGAGCTTCGCCCCGATCTTCGGTTGAACCTTCGACAATGTTTTCA
This sequence comes from Avena longiglumis, assembly GCA_030063025.1. Classification (NCBI taxonomy): domain Eukaryota; kingdom Viridiplantae; phylum Streptophyta; class Magnoliopsida; order Poales; family Poaceae; genus Avena; species Avena longiglumis. Next base: position 51,203,386 of record CP125979.1, read on the forward strand.
GGCGAGCATCTCCCCCTTTCTACCTATCTTACTTTTATAGTATTTACTTCCCTCCTGTTGATCTATTGCTATTTGTGCGATGCTCTAGTTTCGTGCGTGATATTCCCTGCAGCCTTATATTGCCTTGGACACATCCTATTACATTGTTTGGTAGATAGTTGGACTTGCGTCGCGTCGCTTGCTCAAGTGTTGTTGCGTGTTGTCAAGTGCCACGATTGTTGATGTATTGCCGCAAGTTGATGTTAGAGATGATTCTAGCTTTATTTACTGCTCACTTTAATTCGGTTTAACAACTAAAATTGAAATAAGCAGAGGCATCGGTGGGTGATAGAAAATATTTGGTTTCCGCAGCCACTTGTGTCCTGTAAGACCCCAGTACTTGATACATGTTCCTTGATTTATCGCGCTATCCACATCCGGGAGGTATATGGGACCCCCCAGCGAGCTTGATTCATCTTATTTCTTGGGGCCACAAACTAGTTTGAGGTTTTATTTACGATCTGTGCTTATGCCATGCTACTTTACGTATTTAAATTGTGCGAGGAGCACACTGTCTTTGTTAGGTAAGCGGAATGTTTTCGCAGTATCGACAAGCCCAGCCACACTTTGGGTTCCGATCGTTTCTGACCATTGACAAACCTTGAGTCCGTCTCGAGCTTGCTTACTCCGTTATGGATCTACTCAAAGGTGGCCCCACGAAATATTTCTAATCCGTGATTGTTCAGTCATGAAAGCCTCGTTGGGTTTTGATTTGGTTTTTCCGAGGTTGATCGAGCGTGTGTTGCTATTGGTGCACCCCGGCCGGGTAAAACTTTCTGAAAGCCGTGTCCGCGGATATGGACGACTTGGAGCACAGTATCTCGATCATAGACAAGCATAACTAAAGTTTATTGCTGTAAATTTGACTTTATAATGACTAGTAATCAGCTTCACTATAATGGAATGGCTAATTAATACCCCACAATTGCTTGTTTGAGTGTCGCCATGCACCATTGTACCTGACTAGTAAGTATTGCAACTACAACGGAATGGCTGAATAAAAGTGCCAACAACTGCTGGGTTTAAGGGTTATCTCATGCTAATTGTATCTGACTAGTAAGTGTTGCCACTATAACGGAATGATTAACTAAAAGTGCCCACTGCTTACTTTATCAGAATGATTATCTAAACCTGACTAGTAATTGCCGCAACAATAACTGAATAAATAAAACTGCCAACTGTGTGAGTTCCTCGGATGACTTCCTCGTTTGGTCTCGAGGGGGAGATACCAGGATGGGTTTGTTTGGTGTTAGCTTCAGGTTGGACCGAATAGGTCTTTCTTACCTCTCCGATTGACGCCATTGTATCGAGTCTCTATAGGTTGTTTAGTGCATGCCGCCGCTTGATCCACCATACCTATGTAGGCGAGACCGCCGAATTCTAGCCTCGCTGTAATCGCCTCGATCGACGCCTCTTTTTCCTTTGCCCTTTGTCGGCACCCTTTGTTTAAGGTGTTTTGAGATCGACGTTAGCGTGGTTACCCTTCCGGCTTGGCACAGGCAGGTTATGGACGCCATTGGTTATTCTTCGTGGCTCTTAGCCCCATTTGCATCTTGTCCGTAGTCGGACGCCTATATCGCTCTCAAGGTGATTTGGATCTTTGTATATTATATTCGTATTCTTGACTCTTTGAGTCATATATATGTATCTGTTCTGTGGGTCCCATCGAGGACTGTTGTGTAATGTTATTACTTCGTTTTCCACCCGCACGAAAGTGCCTGGTGGGCACCTTTGAATCGTTTCTATGCGGGTTTGGCGAATTTTGCTCAAACTTGCATAGGTCCGATCCTGAGGGTGTTACAGAGTGGTATCAGAGCTCAGCAGCGATACCCACAAGTCCAAATCAGAGGATAACCTAGCTAACGGCCGAAGTAGAGTGTCAAAACTATTTTTGTAAAATCGGTTGGATAGTTCTGATTAGGTCTGATTTTACTCCTTACCCTCTGCTGTTCTCCTCTTATCTCTACGTGTTTTGAATCCGCTCTCTCCTTTCTCTTCGAGTCCAGGATTTCTCGCGGTTGGGTTTCCGTCGTACCTTCAGGGTCTCGCTTTCTTCCTTTTGTAACGGAGGTGCTACGATCATCAATCTGCAACTTGTCTGTTGTACCCTTCCTCCAATCTTTTGTCCTTGAGCTCTTTATCCCTATGTGTTCCTTGCTGGATATCCGTATCGTTGAAAAACATATGAGAAGGACGAGCATTGGTGAAGTTGGAGTATACCTTGAGCATGTGTTGTTCATGCCAATGGAACCATCGCGAAACCTAATCATTGGGTTTTTCACACGTTTTCTGCTGTATCTTCTGGTGTTTTCCGATGCGACGACATCCTCTACGCCAGATCCGATGCAGAGTCTGCATCACTCCTTTGTTTCCGAACCTCGCTTGTCGAGATCTTCAGTCTAATTCCGAGAGTTGGTTGCATAATCTGCCTATTCGTGTGCAGAGTAATGGTTTGAGTGCGGGATGGAGTAGCTACCATATCACTACTCTTACCAATCGCTCTTGTACATCGAATCAGTGGATCCAGCAATTTTACTCCGTCCACGGAAGTTAGATGTGGCCTTATCGTTTGATACCTCTACCTTCGTCCTTTGTTTCTTCGGAGTGTTCTCCCGACGATCAGGAACAACGACCTTTGTTGGTGGTGTCGCCGTTTTCCAGATGAAGAAGGAACCATTGTTAGTGGTGTCGCGAGGATCTACACGAAGCGAGAAGACGCAGACCGCCGACCTTCCTTCCAGTACCATGAGGCGGATCTCGAGGGCGAGATCCATTGTTAGTGGTGTCGAATTGTGGCATCCCGCAAAAACTACTACTAGAAAATCGCGTTGAATTTGTGCATTGCATCGTCATCATCATGCATTGTTTGCATAAAAACTATGTTTGCAAAGCCCGTGTTGTTTTCTAAAAACGCCCCATCTTTATTCAAACACCAAAACCGGGTCCCCGGAATATTTTGTTTGTTGCTATCGGTTTGCAAATGGTGTTATTAAAACAAATAAAATTTATATTTATTTTAGCGGGGGCAGTCGAACGGGCCGTTTCGACCCGAACGACCACCCCCAGGAATTACAAACGGTCCACCTCCTAAATTCCTAAAGCTACCAACTAACCTACCCACACCCAGCCTCCACATCACCTCAACCACTCAGATCCTGCCACCTCACCCTCTCCCCTCCCCCTAACCAATCACACCCTGCCACCTAGGCTAAGCCCACCCAGCTCTCTCTTCTCTCTCTCCCCACCTCTCAGCACTCACCAACGCCTCCCCTTCAATTTCGGCCCCATCCCCTGGCCCCACCCCACCGCACTCCCCGCCTCCCCAAGGCCCGCCCACGCGCCCACCTTCCCCACCGACTCGTCCTCTTCCTCCCACCTCCCATGATCATCTCCTTCCTTCCCCCGCCCACTTCACGCTGGGCCCGCTGCCCGGCCTCAGCAGCCTCCCCGCCGAGCCGTCTGTCACGCCAGAGCCACCGCCCTCCTCCTCCTCAGCCCTTCTCGTCGCGCCCATCTCCGCCACGCCCTTCACTCGGCCAAGCTCTGCGACCTCCCCGCCTCGCCCGCCTCCTCCACCCTGCAGCTTCCGCCTCCCTCCTGCCTCCTCCCCGACCCACTCTGCCTTCTGCCTCCGCTGGGACGAGCCTCTGGCCATGGGCTCATCAAGGCTCAAGGCCTCCGCCATGACTGACCTCGCCCGGCCGCCTGGCCCGAAAGCACTGACGCCGCCTCCTCCCCTTCTCCGCTCTGCCCTCCGCCTCCGCCATCATGACGCCCCCGACCGCCTCACGCTGAGCCCTCCTGGTCGCCTCCTTCTGCACCCTCGCCGCCCACGACGCCCGCCGCCGCCAACCTCCGCCTCCACCGAGTCCGTCCTTCCTCGTCCTGTGCGCCTCACCAGGTTGCCAGGCATCGCTTGCTCCAGCAAGAGTCCCCTGCTATCTCATTGTGGTGTTCGTGTGGTATGTGCGAGTCTGGCGCTGGTACATGTGCGCAGCGAGGCCACCGTTCCGTTGCTTCCTTAGACATGAACTCGGTATTCCAAGATCGACACCGGCCCGTTAGAGGCCCGAGCGAGCCCGATGAACTATTGAGGACACTCGAAGAACCATCGACAAGGGCATCGAACTACGTGCTCGGCTTCCTGGACCCTCATGAACTCCTTCGCGGGTTCCAAGTTCAGCCGCTCCCGAAGACCGATCACGGATCCGGTGGCCGAGACCCCTGAACTCGGAGATCCTCGTCACGCAACGCCAAGTTCGCCACGACCCCGTACCCGAAGGCCTCCGACAGGGAATCGACAAGATCATCGCGGAGCCCCAAGGACTACTTCGTAGGTTGCCGAACGCCAAGGTCGCCCCCGGAACGCCAAGTACCCTCGGGGACGCCGAGTGCTTCACCCCGAAGGCCGAACTCCGGTGTGACAAGTACCCTTTCCGGCCGACAAGATCACCGAGAAAACAAACGTCAAGGTCGTCTACCCGGACACGACATGAACTTCCCCCGGACACCGAGACTCCGGTGCGACAAGTGCTCCATCTCGAACGCCATGACCGTCAACATGACCGAAGACCCCGGATGCGCCAAGACTTACCCCGTTATCCGAAAACGATCCCGTCGAGACCGATCCGTCGAACCCTGGACCCTGAGATCGACCCCGAACCCCGGAACCCCAAGATCTGCCGAACCCTAATGTGTGAACCCTTTCCCGAAACCCTATTTTATAACATAATAACAACTTGTCGCATAATAATTGTTCATGCATGCATCCTTGTCTGTGGTTTGGGGGCACTATGCCGATTCACCTCATAATTAAATATGGGGCCCATATGCGGGCAAATCTAGTCTCATATTGGCCTCATTTAAATCTTGTAGCCAACAAAGGTGCCAACTTGTCTTAATAATTGCAAATTTTTATTTCGGGGTTCTAAATAACTTGAACCACCCTCCGCCTTTTGACCCCGGACCTTTAATAATATGACCTAATTACATATTCGCACCTTGCCATCATACCATCATGCCGATCATCTCATATCTTACTATCGTGTATTAAATACGTGTTCCGGTGTTTCTTCTAGTGTTTTCTTTTCTCAACGGATAAGGCCGTTATGGAGAGCTGTTCACCATTTGATGAACCTTCGACAATGTTTTCAAAGTAGCATCTCCCCTTTCTACCTATCTTACTTTTATAGTATTTACTTCCTCCTGTTGATCTATTGCTATTTGTGTTGCGATGCTCTAGTTTGCACTGTGATATTCCCCAGCCTTATATTGCCTTGGACACATCCTATTACACGTTGTTTGGTAGATAGTTGGACTTGCGTCGCTTCGCTTGCTCAAGTGTTGTTGCGTGTTGTCAAGTGCCACGCTTGTTGATGTATTGCCAAGTTGATGTTGGAGATGATTCTAGCTTTATTTACTGCTCACTTTAATTCCAGTTTAACAACTAAAATTGAAATAAGCAGAGGCATCGTGGGTGATAGAAAATATTTGGTTTCGAACGCCACTTGTGTCCCGTAAGACCCCGAGTACTTGATACTGCTCTTGATTTATCGCGCTATCCACATCCGGGAGGTATATGGGACCCCCACGAGCCGAGCTTGATTCATTCTTATTTCTTGGGGCCACAAACTAGTTTGAGGTTTTATTTACGATCCTGCATTATGCCATGCTACTTTCAGATTTAAATTGTGAGGAGCACACTGCATCGCTTAGGTAAGGAATGTTTTCGGTATCGACAAGCCCAGCCACACTTTCGGTTCCCAACACAGTACCATTGACACAAACCTTGAGTCCGTCTCGAGCTTGCTTACTCCCGCTATGGATCTACTCAATGGGTGCCTCAAATATTTCTGAATCCTGTGATTGTTCAATGTGAAAGCCTCGTTGGGTTTTGAGTTGGTTTTTCCGAGGTTGATCGAGCGTGTGTTGCTATTGGTGCACCCCGCCGTAAAACTTTCTCAAAGCCATGTCCATGGATATGGACGACTTGGAGCACAGTATCTCGATCATAGACAAGCATAACTAAAGTTTATTGCTGTAAATTTGACTTTATAATGACTAGTAATCAGCTTCACTATAATGGAATGGCTAATTAATACTGCCCACAATTGCTTGTTTGGAGTGTCGCTTGCGACCATTGTACCTGACTAGTAAGTATTGCAACTACAACGGAATGGCTGAATAAAAGTGCCAACAACTGCTGGGTTTAAGGGTTATCTCATGCTAATTGTATCTGACTAGTAAGTGTTGCCACTATAACGGAATGATTAACTAAAAGTGCCCACTGCTTACTTTATCAGAATGATTATCTAAACCTGACTAGTAATTGCCGCAACAATAACTGAATAAATAAAACTGCCAACTGTGTGAGTTCCTCGGATGACTTCCTCGTTTGGTCTCGAGGGGGAGATACCAGGATGGGTTTGTTTGGTGTTAGCTTCAGGTTGGACCCGAATAGGTCTTTCTTACCCCTCTCTGATTGACGCCAGTTGTATCGAGTCTCTATAGGTTGTTTAGTGCATGCTGCCGCTGCCGCTTCAGTCCACCATACCTATGTAGGCGAGGACCGCCGAATTCTAGCCTCGCCGTGTCTCGGCCTCGATCGACACTCTTTTTCCTTTGCCCTTGTCAAGACCCCTTTATTTAAGGTTTTGAGATCGACGCATAGTGGTTACCCTTCCGCTTGGCCTGGCAGGGTTATGGACGCCATTGGTTATTCTTCAGGCTCTTAGCCCCATTTGCATCTTGTCCGTAGCTGGACGCTATATATCGTTCTCAAGGTGATTTGGATCTTTGTATATTATATCTTGTATTCTTGACTCTTTGAGTCGCCGTTATATGTATCTGCCTGTGGGTCCCATCGAGGACTGTGTAATGTTATTTCGCTTTCCACCGCACGAAAGTGCTCGGTGGGCACCTTTTGAATCGCTTTGGCGCGGGTTTGGCGAATTTTGCTCAAACTTGCATAGGTCCGATCCTGAGGGTGTTACGCCTCTTCCCGAAGGGATTAAGTTCCCCTCAAAGCGCCATAGATGTTATAGCAGCTCATGGTCTAACTGCAGCAAAGCTCTCGCACGCCACCGCTTGTAATTCACACCTTCAAACACGGTGGCTTCATAGAAGCAACAAAGCCACTTGGGGCAAATTGCCTAAATGAGGTTTTGGATTGTTGAGAAATAGAGCAATTTACTGCTTAATTATCCATAATAAACGCTAGATAAAACATGACTAGAATAATAGGTAATATACTAATCATGCTAAATAGCGAATACAAAATAAGGCATATAGCCAAACAAACTGCAAGGCATAAAACTCGGATAGAATCGAACAAGATTGAGACAGAAGATGTACACGCAAAGAGCGTAAGTAGAACTGCGGCGTTGGAACCGCTGGCCATGTCGCCGAGGAAGAGGGTGTGATGTCGGGAAGAAGTCCTTGTCGGGAATACGCCGCTATCTCGTGAGGGAGTCCGTGATTTGCCCAGAGTCGCTACCGATAGCGCTCCCAAAACCTTATCGCCTTCTCCCGTATAGGACTCAAGGCTGGGTCTTGAGGTTTGTCGGCTCGCATGGGTACGCCAAGACGGGATGGGGAAGATGAAAGTAGCGCAAAGGCTCGAACTCGAGGCAAGGATGTGTAACAATGAATCCGAGAGGAGGCGACCTCTCTCTCTTATAGGCGCAGAGGAGAAGGCATTTGTAAGATGAAACGAAGGCGATTTAACTCAGATAAACGTCCATTCAAAGCAAACGTTTCACCTTCAGATAAACGTCCATTCATGCGTGGCAAAATAAAGCTCGGCTCGAGATTCCCTCAACCGCAACCAAGGCTGCTGCGAGGCGAGGCGTGGCGTGGCGTGGCGTGGCGAGGCGAGCGAGGAGGAGGAGGAGCGCGCGTGTGGAACTCTCTCCTTCTCCTTCTCATCCTTTTACCAAGTGGTAGAAGAGCTCACCTTATAAGCTGGTCCAACTTCCACTCAACTAGCAATGTGGGACTAAACATTTGTCCCACCTCTTGTCTTGCATGAATGGGCCACATGGGCCTCTAGGATTTTCAGGAATTATTTAAATAGAAAATGGGCTAGACTTTTTGGGCCAAAATTCCAACAGTAATCATAGAAATATGAGGGAGCCATATGAATTTCCAGATTCCTCTATTGGTTATTGTTCGGAGAAGTGTCTCGATCATGTCCGCATAATTCACGAACCGTAGGGAGACACACTTAAGGATTCGACGTTATTTGAGTAGTTATGGTATTATGATAAAGAGACCGAATGTAGTTCGGAGTCTCGGATGGGATCCGGGATATCACGAGGTGATCCGGAATGGTCCGGAGAATAAGATTCATATAAGGAAAGTCCGTTTCGGAGTTCGGGAATGATTCTAGTGTTTTCATCGGGAATGTTCTAGAAGGTTCCGGATTGTCCGGCACTCCGAGGGGGGAGGGTACATGAATGTGTCATTACATATTGAATGATTGCATCATGTACTAAGTGTTCTTGCTGTTCCAAAACTGAAAAGTCAAACTGCCAGTTTGAAAGTCAAACGGCTAAAACAGGAAACTGTGGAAAACAGGAAACTATGGGAAACAAGCAAGAGGTGGTTGGAACCGACTTGGGGGAGGAGTCCCTCCAAGCCGGCGCGCCGACCAAGGCCGACTTGCGGAGGGACTCCCCTCCCCTTGGCCGCCCCTCCCACCTATAATGTAAGCAAGTGTATACAACGTGAGCAAGCCAGATTTGCTCATGCGGAAACTAAGGTTTGATCTTGACGAGCCTAGCATGTACAGACATGGCCTCAGGAACACGGATTACCGAAAGGTAGAGCATGAGTCATATAGTAGATATGATGAACATGTTGATTGTTCGCCATTGAAGCTATATCAACTCTCGTGATGATCGGTTTTGATGTGGTGGATTTGGTTCGTGTGATCACTAAAACAATGTGAGGGATATTGTTTTGAGTGGGAGTTCACCTATATTAATTTAATTATTAATTAGAGCTCAATTTATCATAAACTAAATCAAAGTGAATTTGCATAGTTGTTGTAGTCATTGGCATCCGTTTACCACCTTGCGCTTAGTTATAATTGAGATGATAGAACTATAGAATTCTGGTTAGATACTTTACGAACTGGTATCGTATTGTTTTAAGTGTTAATCTAAAGTTTAAAAGTCCTATTGCAAACTTTCAGTAAGTTCCGGTTACTCCATGAAGTTTAATAATTAGTATTAAATCAAGAGTAACAATTCCAAGTGTTAGTATATAAGTATCATGTTTGTCTCCATGATTCTTGATATTCAAAGGATTCTCTTAATATCAAGGTTATCTAGGATCTGAAAGAGTTTTTTTAGAAACCATGATGTGTGGAAGATATTGTGATATCTGAAACGAAGTTTTGGTTGCAACATGATAGAGTATAATATGGCAAAAGTCATGTTCTCATATTTGATGAGAATTTGCAAAAGGTTGGAGACACTAGTTGTCCTAATCCTCCAAAAGGTTTTGTTGAGCAACATTATACTTGCGATTCACCGTTACAAGCTAAAAGTAGCTTGATCATGGATAAATCCATAATGAGGGTGAATATTTGATGTAGGTAAAATGTTTACTACACCAAGAAGATTACTAAAGAAAGGAATTTGAAAGAACACCAAACATTTGATGATAGGTGATCTACTTCAAAGTGCAAGTCCAAAGACATTGGTATTTAATTATACACGCTTTGGATTATGTGTCATATGTATGACTCCACTATTGATATTGATAGATTCTTTCAAACAGAAAAGGAAATATTGAAAGAGAATCTCATAAATATATGGCAGAAAAGAAAAGACTAGAATTGTTCAGTTTAAGTATATAGATGATAGACATGTTATGGATATATTCTTTGCTTATTAAACAATGTGGTTCTTAAGTATTTGATACTAAATTTGTTGGTGTGAATCGTCATACGAAACAACACAATTCATGAACTACAATGGCCTAAGTAACTAGCAAAAGAATATGTGATGATGTTCATCGAGAACAAATAAAGGGTTATTGTGTTGCTCGTTAAAACATCAAAGCTTGCCTTCAAGATTTGTTTTATCAGGTATTATGAGAACAAAAGGGTTGTTCAAAATAATTGCCGTAATCCATAAAAGATGGATGATTCACAAATCTAGTTGGATAAATCACATCCATAAAATTAGTGCTAAAAATGTCGAAAGACAAATTGATTGAAAGATCACTTAGGAAGTGACATCGCAGTTTAAATTATATAGGAAAGAAAACATGAAGAAACTCCATATGGATGGAATTTTGGAGTCTGTTTGATTTTGATCAAATGACGCTTGTGAAACTTTCCTAGAGATAATTAAAACTTCGTTCATAGGCCAAAAGGGAACGAATGACTAGCTTATTGGAACTTGTACATATTGTTGTATGAAATCCATTATGTGTAGTCAAGAGCGATGGATTTCAACTTCATATGCTTTCTCCAAAATTTGAGTGCATATATATGAATATTTACTTAATAAGGATGAAGTATGAAACATTTGAAAAGTTCGAAGACTTTCAAGATGAAATGCAAAAACATTGTAACAAGAATATAAATAGTTTATGATAAGATCATAAAGGAAGATATTTGAGTTACAAGTTTAGCATAATACCTAAGATTTAAGGAATCGTTCCGTGGATTTGCATTTTCCCGAAACACCATAAGAGTATGGAGCGTTCGAGATATGTAATTAAACCTTGTTTGACATGGTAAGATCGAAGGTGTAATTCATAAAACTGTCATTATATTTTAAAGATTAAAAGCTTTAGTGATTACCGTTTTTCCACTGAAAAGAGCTTCATCATAATCCGTTGAAATGACACCATATAAGGTTATGGTTTGGGATAAAACCCAAGTTGTCCTTTCTTAAACATTGGCATGCTATGCATAAAAGGATGTTTGCAACCAAAGTCGTATGAACCTGTCTTTGTATGTTATTTCGAATAACTGTTAAGTATTCCTCCATAAACACCGGAGACAAAAGTGTTTGTCTCTTAAAACGTCAAGTTTCTTTGAGAAGGAATTTTTCGTGAAAAGATAAGTGGGAGGACAATAGAACTTTGATAAGGTTAAAAGAACCTTAGCTATATGTGCAGAGTTGCGCAGTGCCGAAAAGTGTTCCGGAGGCAGCAACAATGCTCATGGCTCACGTGCCTCAAAGGTTGTGGTCACGAAGATCTAAGTTCCTATTGAAACAAGTAGGTCGGATGAACAATCAAATACCAAGATTTGAGGGTTGAATCATTATTTGAGAATAATGAACCGACTACATGCAAAGAAGCGATGATGGGCCCTGACTCCGTCAAATGGCTTGAAGCCATAAAATCCGTGATAGTTCCATTCATAAGAAATCAAGTTTTGAACTTGAAGGACCCTCGAGAAAGGTGTAAAACCTTACAGTTGTGTCTGGATCTATAAAGAAATAGACATGGATGTTTCACATCTATAATCGACATATTGGGAAAGAGTTCACAACAATGTTCAAAGGTTGACTATGACAAGATTTGATCTTTCATAGTGATATTTAGTCTAGACATATTAATGTAGCAACCACTACATATAATTTTGTTATATGATAGTTGAATAAACAAAACAAGTTCTTCTAATAGAATCGTTACCTAGGACATGTGCATAACACGGTCCATAGGGTTTTGTTAATTCATAGGATGCTAAAAGCATATGCAAACTTCAATGGTTGAAGTGAGCATCATGAGTTGGAATCTTCACTATGATGAAACTGTTAAAGGAGTTTAAAAGTTCATTAGAGACAATGAAGATGCTTGCATTTGCAAGAAATTAAGTGGGAGCGCTAAGACATGTTTCTAATACATTATGTGGAAGACATATTGTTGATTGGAAATAATGTATCTTTTATTAACACATATTAAGAATTTCATCCCGATGAAAGACTTAGGCAAAACCCAAATATTTGGCATCAATAGACGCTAATATGGTTGTGCCAGAAGTACATAGACGAGATATTGAATGAGTTCAATATAGAAACTACAAGAAAAGGTTCTTGTCGCACAGAAAGGATTGAAAGAGTTCAATGTTGATGATATATTCAAGTGTATTGACATTTGGTAAAGTGAAACAAATAATCAAGTATAGATTGATACTTGATGTATGAAATCACAAAGAGTATTTATATCAATCATACTGTGATATGTACAAATCCAGATATGTCCTATGCTCTAAATGTTGTGAGCATATACCAGAATGATTCGTAAGATGATCATTGGACAATAGTAAGGATATTCTTATGATCTTTTGGAAGAACTAAGAGTATATTATTTGTAGAAGTGACAAATAGATGGTTAGTTCATTGTAAAAGTACTACATTGATACTAGCTTTGTCACAAAGTACAAATTAAGTTTATCTCAATCTAAACTAAGGGTGGCACAATATAATGGAAAGTGAGTTCCATAATGGATTTGGATGAGTTCCAAAGTTAAGACATTGTGAGATACTACAACAAAAGGCTAAGTATATGACCTATTATAGCGACAAAAGAGGGCATTTGAGTCAAGTAGTTTGTTATCAAACTAGGTGTAGTTCACAGAGGGATAATACTATGAAGATATATTGTGCGACAATATTATCAACATGTTTTAACCCCAAAGAACTAAAGGTCACACCGAAAGACCAAATTTATACAAAGCCATCTCATTAGAGAATGAGTGATGCGTAGAGACGCAAAGACATGCAATTACACACGGACCTGGAAGTGTCAGATCCGGAGATCAGTTGACCACTAGCAATCGTGTACATACAACACCGGAAAGCCATAGGTGTTATATACACAAAGGTTTGAAACTAGATTATTGACTCTAGTGCAAGTGGGAGACTGTTAGAGATATGCCCAAGAGGTAATAATAAAGTGGTTATTATCATATCTTCACACTTATGATAAATGTTTACATACCATGCTATAATTGTATTAACCGGAAACATTAATACTTGTGTGATTTGTAAACTAAAATAAGAGTCCCTAGTAAAGCCTCTTGTTAAACTAGCTTGTTGCTTAATATATGATCATGGTTTCCTAATCATGAACATAGAGATGTTATTAACAACAGGATCATATCATTATGAGAATGATGTGATGGACATACTCCTATAGATAAGCGTAGCATAAAGATCAAGTCATTTCAATAGTTCAATTGCTATATGCTTTCTGATAAATTGTAACCTAATTCCTTCGACCATGAGATCATGCATATCACCTTTTCCGGATGGATGCTTTGATGTCATCAAACACCACACCGTAACAGGGTGGCTATAAAGGTGGCATTGAGTGTTCAGAAAGTATTGGTTGAAACACATGGATCAAGAGTGGGATTTGTCCATCCATATGACGGATAGATATACTCTGGGCCCTCTCGGTGAAATGTCATCCAATTAGCTTGCAAGCATGTGACTGGCTCACAAGGGATCACATATCACGGGAACGAGAAAAGAGTACTTATCAGTAACGAGGTTGAACTAGGTATTGTGGCATCCCGCAAAACCACTACTAGAAAATCGCGTTGTTTTTGTGCATTGCATCATCATGACTGCATGCTCATGTCATCATGCCACCTTGCATTTGAGCATCGTCATCATCTTGCATTTGCTTGCATAAAACTATCTGCGGAAAAACCTGTTCTTGTTTTCTAAACGCCCCGTCTATGTTCCAAACGCAAAACCCGGGTCTCCGGATTATTTTGTTTTGTCTGCTATCGGTTTGCAAAAGCCCTGTTTGAAATAAATAAAATATTTAATTATTTTTAGTGGGGCAGTCGAACGGGCCGATTCGACCCAGTCGACCACCCCCAGATCAAATCGGTCCACCCAATCTCTAAATCCTGTTCCCACCCAATCCTAGTCTACCCAGCATCCCCAGCTCGCCACCTCACCCTCTCCCCCAATCAATACCCACCTTGCCACCTCACCAATCCTCTTCTTTTCCCTCCACTCCTTCTCTCACCCCAGTCCCACCTACCCCCTCTCTCTCTCCCTCACCGACAGCCTGGCCCCCCCACTCCCTCTCACACACACCCAGCCTCCCCACCTCTGCCCCCACTCTCCTCTCCTGCCCCCGGGCCAGCCTCACCTCACCCAGGCGTGGACCCTTTTGACCCCACCCCCTGGCGTGTCCCAGCCCCCGCACGCGACGCCCACCCCTCTCCTCTCTCCCTGGCGTCCCCGTGACCCGCTCCCTCCTCTCCTCCGCGCTCGCCCGCCCTTCTTCCTTCCCTCCGGCGAGCTCGCCACCGCCGGTCGCCTCCTCCTCTTCCTCGCTGCCTCGGCACCTTGCCGAGCTCCTCGTCGCCCTCCCTCGGCCACGCTCGCTCCCCCAACCGACCCGCCGCCGGTGGCCTCTCTCTGCGCCACCGCCTCTCCCCGCCCTCTCCCCTCCTCCTCGGGCCTCCTCCTCCGGCGCTCCGCCTGCAGAGCCCCGCCGTGGCCGCGGTACCCCCTCTCCTTCCCAGCGCCTCCGGCCGCCGTCCTCACGACCTCCTCGCCCTCTCCACCCGCCCGAGCCGCCTCCTTCGCCCAGCGCGCCACCGCCTCCTCCTCCATCGCCGACGGCCAGCGCCCAAGGCCTGAGCCGCCTCCTCCCGCCCGCGCTCGCTCCGTCGCCGGGCCCCTCTCTCCGGCCAGACCTCGCCCGCTCCACCCGAGCCCTTCCTCCCGACGCCGCCTGCAGCCTCATCCTGCCTTCCCCGCCTCCTCTTGGCTCGTAGCCTGGGCCCCGACCGCCATCCTCCTGCCCGGCTGCCCCTGCCAGTGACCCGATGCCTCGGGCTCCTGCATGTGGCCGCGCCTCCGCCGCCATCCGCCGCGTCGCTCTTCCTCGCCTCGCCATGCATTCGCCCCTGCATTGCTGAACCTCCATCACCCGACTGTACCTCTGCATACTCGCCGCACCTCGTCGACCAGGGCTCATCACCACCGCCAAGATCCCTGTTGCGTGGGCACGAGCATGAGCACCTGAAGCCGTTCAAGTTTGTCCCCAATTTTGGAATCGTTACCTCAAGTACTTCGTCTCGGAAAAACCCAAGGCCACCGACAAGAAACCGAAGACCCACGAACCTGTTGGTCATCTACACGAAACGCCGAGCTCCCCTTCACGCACACCAAGTTCTTCGACCCTGGATCCATAGAACGCTCCGCCGAAGCCACGGACCCTCGGGATGACAAGTTCGCCACCCAAGTGCGACAAGACTTTCTTCACGGATTTCAAGACCCCGACATCGAAACGACTAGATCATCGTCATGGAGCCCGAAGACCACATGTGCGACAAGTACTCCTTCCCGAATGCGATGCTCGAGAACACGGACGGTAAGGACACCGACGCAGAACGCCAAGCACTGCACCCCGGACGCCAAGACCGACCCGATACGCGGCCCGACAAGATCTTCGCGACTACAAGATCGACACCGACCAGAACGAATCTGATGCGCCCCCGACGCCAACCAAGTCCTCCTTCCCGGAATGCCAAGATCTACCTCCGTTATCAGAGAACGATTCCGCCGAGACCGAACCCCAG
Organism: Avena longiglumis; assembly: GCA_030063025.1. Lineage (NCBI taxonomy): Eukaryota > Viridiplantae > Streptophyta > Magnoliopsida > Poales > Poaceae > Avena > Avena longiglumis. Next base: position 51,219,005 of record CP125979.1, read on the forward strand.
ATCCGAACCCTGAGACCGAACCCCGAACCCCCGGACCAAGATCGCTGAACCTTAATGTGTGAACCCCTTCCCGAAACCCTATTTTATAATATAATACAACTTGTCGCATATTAATTGTTCATCTCGCATGCATCTTGTGTGGTTTGGGGGCCTTATGCCGGTTCACCTCATAATTAAATATGGGGCCCATATGCGGGCAAATCTAGTCTCATATTGGCCCTATTTAAATTGGTGTAGCGAACCGGTGCTATATTTTTTTTGCCATGTTCAAACAACATCTAAATTGCGGGGTATCTAAACAACTTGAACCATATATTTAATTGTCGGGACCCCGGTTCCGCTTAATATGGCCTAATTGCATCGCATCTTTGCCATGTCATGCATCATACATGCATCATGCCGATCTTCTGCTGTAGTATTAAATATTGCATCCGGTGTTTATTCTAGTGTTTTGTTTCTTCGCGGATAAGGCCGTTGAGTTGATGTGAGCTTCGCCCCGATCTTCGGTTGAACCCTCGGCAATGTTTTCAGGCGAGCATCTCCCCCTTTCTACCTATCTTAATTTTATAGTATTTATTCCCTCCTGTTGATCTATTGCTATCTGTGTTGCGATGCTCTAGATTTCGTACCCGTGATTTCCTAGAAGCCTTATATTGCCTTGGACACATCCTATTACCTGTTGTTTGGTAGATAGTTGGACTTGCGCGTCGTAGTCGCTTGCTCAAGTGTTGTTGCGTGTCGTCCAGTTCCACAGTTGTTGGAGTAATGCCGCATGTTTGATGTTGGAGATGATCATGGCTTTACTTATCGTTCACTTTAAATACTGTTTAACAACTAAAATTGAAGTAGGTAAGCAGAGGCACAGGTGGGCAATAGATGTTATTTGGTTGTTAACCGTCCACTTGTGTCCCATAGGACCCCGAGTACTTGATACCTGTTCCTTGAATTTTTGCGCTATCCACATCCGGGAGGATTATGGGACCCCCTGAGCCAGAGCTTGATTCAGTATTATTTCTTGGGGCCACAAACTAGTTTGAGGTTTTATTTACTATCCTATACTTATGCCATGCTTTACTGCTTTATTTACGATTGTGCGAGGAGCACACTGTACTGTTTAGGTAAGCGGAGTGTTTTCGCGTTATCGACAAGCCCAGTCACATTTTCGGGTTCCCAGTCGTTTATAGCCATTGACGCAAACCTTGAGTCCGTATCGGAGTCAGCTAACTTCGTTGCGGGTCTACTCAATGGGGTGGCCCCCTGAAATATTTCTGAATCCTGTGATTGCTTTGTCGTGAAGGCCTCGTTGGGTTTTGATTTGGTTTTTCCGAGGTTTATCGAGTGTGTGTTGCTATTTGTGCACCCGGCCGGTAAAACTTTTCTCAAAGCCGTGTCGCGGTTATGGACGACTTGGAGCACATATCTCGATCATAGACAACTATAACTAAAGTAGTGCTATAAATTTGACTTTATAATGACTAGTAATCAGCTTCACTATAATGGAATGGCTAAATAAAACTGCCAACAATTGCTTGTTTGGTTTGTCGCTTGCGACAATTGTATCTGACTAGTAAGTATTGCAACTACAACGGAATGGCTTAATAAAAGTACCAACAACTGCTGGGTTTTGGGTTATCTCATGCTAATAGTATCTGATTAGTAAGTGTTGCAACTACAACGGAACGGTTAACTAAAATGACCCACTGCTTATTTTATCAGGATGATTATCTATACCTGACTAGTAATTGCTGCAACGATAACGGAATAAATAAAACTGCCAACTGTGTGAGTTCCTCGGTTGACTTCCTCGTTTGGTCTCGAGGGGGACATACCAGGATGGGTATGTTTGGTGGTAGAATCAGGTTGGTTCTGAATAGGTCTTTCTTATCCCTCTCTGATAGCCGCCAGTTGTATCGAGTCTCTATAGGTTGTTTAGTGCATGCTGCCGCTTCAGTCCACCATACCTATGTAGGCGAGGACCGCCGAATTCTAGCCTCGCTGTCTTGGCCTCAAGATCGACGCCCTCTTTTCCTTTGCCCTTTGCCGCACCTTTTGTTTAAGCAGGTTTGAGATCGGCGTCGTTAGCAGGGTTACCCTTCCGCTTGGCTCAAGGCAGGGTTATGGGCGCCATTGGTTATTCTTCGAGCTCTTAGCCCCATTTGCATCTTGTCCGTAGTCGGACGCTCCCTCTTTCAAGGTGATTTGGATCTTTGTATTATATGTATTCTTGACTCATGGAGTCGTGTTGTATATATCTATTCTGTGGGTCCCATCGAGGATGTTGTGTAATGTTATTACTTGCCGTTTCCACCCCGCGAAAGTTCTGGTGGGCACCTTTGAATCGTTTCTATGTGGGTTTGGCGGAATCATGAAACTTGCATAGGTCCGATTCTTAGGGTGTTACTGAGTGGTATCGAGCTCGCGGTTGCGATACCCCAAGTCCAACTGTAGGATAACCTAGCTAACGGCAGTAGAGTGTCAAAACTATTTTGAAAATCGGTTGGATAGTTACGATTAGGTCTGATTTTACTCCTTACCCCTCTATTCTCCTCTCACCTCTGCGTGTTTTGAATCAGCTCTCTTCTCTCTCTTGAGTCCGGGATTTCGTGGTTGGGTCGTCGTCTGCGTCGAGGTTCGCTTCCTCCTTTGATAACGATGTTCTACCATCCGGTCTTCATGCTATCTGAGGAATCCGTCTACTGTGGTACCATTCTTTGTTCCTTGTTGGTGCCTTCCGGTGTTTTCCGACGCGACGACATCATCTACGCCAGTTACGATGCAGATCCTGCATCACTCCTTTGTTTCCGAGCCTCGCTTGTCGAGATCTTCAATCTGAATTCCGAGAGTTGGTTGCATAATTCGCCTATTCGTGTGCAGAGTAATGGTTTGGGTGCGCGATGGACTGATCACCATCCGACTACTCTTAACATTCGCTCTTGTGCATCGAATCAGTGGATCCAGCAGTTTTACTCCGTCCACGGAAGTTAGGGGTGGCTTTATTTGTTGATACCTCTACCTTCGACCTTTTGTTTCCGGAGTGTTCTCCCGACGATCACGGACAACGACCTCTTGTTAGTGGTGTCGCGAGGATCTACACGAAGCGAGAAGACGCAGATCGCCGACCTCCCTTTCGGTACCATGAGGCGGATCTCGAGGGCGAGATCCATTGTTAGTGGTGTCGAATTGTGGCATCCCGCAAAACCACTACTAGAAAACCGCGTTGTTTTTGTGCATTGCATCATCATGACTGCATGCTCATGTCATCATGCCACCTTGCATTTGAGCATCGTCATCATCTTGCATTTCCTTGCATAAAACTATCTGCGAAAAAACCTGTTCTTGTTTTCTAAACGCCCCGTCTATGTTCCAAACACAAAACCCGGGTCTCCGGATTACTTTGTTTTGTCTGCTATCGGTTTGCAAAAGCCCTGTTTGAAATAAATAAAATATTTAATTATTTTTAGTGGGGCAGTCGAACGGGCCGATTCGACCCAGTCGACCACCCCCAGATCAAATCGGTCCACCCAATCTCTAAATCCTATTCCCACCCAATCCTAGTCTACCCACCAACCCCAGCTCGCCACCTCACCCTCTCCCCCAATCCCTACCCACCTTGCCACCTCACCAATCCTCTTCTTTTCCCTCCACTCCTTCTCTCACCCTAGTCCCACCTACCCCCTCTCTCTCTCCCTCACCGACAGCCTGGCCCCCCCACTCCCTCTCACACACACCCAGCCTCCCACCTCTTGCCCCCCTCTCCTGCCCACGGGCCCCAGCCTGACCTCACCCACCCCCACCCCTGGCGCGTCCCAGCCCCCGCACGCGACGCCCACCCCTCTCCTCTCTCCCTAGCGTCCCCGTGACCCGCTCCCTCCTCTCCTCCGCGCTCGCCCGCCCTTCTTCCTCCGCTCCGGCGAGCTCGCCACCGCCGGTCGCCTCCTCCTCTCTCTCGCCGGCCTCGTGCCAGCCGTCAGCTCCTCGTCGCCCTCCTCGGCCCCGCTCCCCCAGCCTGCCTGGTGGCCTCTCTCTCGCCACCGCCTCCCGCCTCTCCCTCCTCCTCGGCCTCCTCCTCCGCTGCGAGCCACCGTGGCCAGTACCCCTCTCCTTCCAGCCTCCGGCCGCCGTCCTCCGCCCGCCGACCTCCTCCGTTCCCTCTCCGCCCTTGCCCCCCTCCTCCCCTGCGCCGCGCCTGCCTCCTCCTCCGCCGCCGCTTCAAGCACCGGCCGGCCGCCTCCTCCGCGCCCCTCGCTCCGTCGCCCGGCCCTGCTCGGCCAGACCTCGCCGCCCACCCGAGCCCTTCCTCACCGACCTGCCTGCAGCTCATCCTCACCTTCCTGCCTCCTCTTGGCCACGCCTGGGCCCGACCTCGCCATCCTCCTGGCAGCTGCCCAGCCCCGCCACCCTGCCTCTCGGGCTCCTACATGTGGCCGCGCCTCCGTCGACCGCCATCCGCCTCGCGTCGCTCTTCCTCCTGCCTCGCGCGAGCATCCGGGCCCCACCTCTGTTGCTGAACCTCCATCACCCCGGCGCCGTACCTCTGCCGTGCATAGGACCTCGTCGACCAGGGCTTATCACCACCGCCAAGATCCCTGTTGCGTGGGCACGGGAATGAGCACCTGAAGCCGTTCAAGTTCGTCCCCAATTTTGGAATCGTTACCTCAAGTACTTCGTCTCGGAAAAACCCAAGGCCACCGACAAGAAACCGAAGACCTACGAACCTGTTGGTCATCTACACGAAACGCCGAGCTCCCCTTCACGCACACCAAGTTCTTCGACCCTGGATCCATAGAACGCTCCGCCGAAGCCACGGACCCTCGGGATGACAAGTTCGCCACCCAAGTGCGACAAGACTTTCTTCACGGATTTCAAGACCCCGACATCGAAACGACTAGATCATCGTCATGGAGCCCGAAGACCACATGTGCGACAAGTACTCCTTCCCGAATGCGATGCTCGAGAACACGGACGGTAAGGACACCGACGCAGAACGCCAAGCACTGCACCCCAGACGCCAAGACCGACCCGATACGCTGCCCGACAAGATCTTCGCGACTACAAGATCGACACCGACCAGAACGAATCCAATGCGCCCCCGACGCCAACCAAGTCCTCCTTCCCGGAATGCCAAGATCTACCTCCGTTATCAGAGAACGATTCCGCCGAGACCGAACCCCAGATCCGAATCCTGAGACCGAACCCCGAACCCCCGGACCAAGATCGCCGAACCTTAATGTGTGAACCCCTTCCCGAAACCCTATTTTATAATATAATACAACTTGTCGCATATTAATTTTTCATCTCGCATGCATCTTGTGTGGTTTGGGGGCCTTATGCCGATTCACCTCATAATTAAATATGGGGCCCATATGTGGGCAAATCTAGTCTCATATTGGCCCTATTTAAATTGGTGTAGCGAACCGGTGCTATATTTTTTTTGCCATGTTCAAACAACATCTAAATTGTGGGGTATCTAAACAACTTGAACCATATATTTAATTGTCGGGACCCCGGTTCCGCTTAATATGGCCTAATTGCATCGCATCTTTGCCATGTCATGCATCATACATGCATCATGCCGATCTTCTGCTGTAGTATTAAATATTGCATCCGGTGTTTATTCTAGTGTTTTGTTTCTTCGCGGATAAGGCCGTTGAGTTGATGTGAGCTTCGCCCCGATCTTCGGTTGAACCCTCGGCAATGTTTTCAGGCGAGCATCTCCCCCTTTATACCTATCTTACTTTTATAGTATTTATTCCTTCCTGTTGATCTATTGCTATCTGTGTTGCGATGCTCTAGATTTCGTACCCGTGATTTCCTAGCAGCCTTATATTGCCTTGGACACATCCTATTACCTGTTGTTTGGTAGATAGTTGGACTTGCGCGTCGTAGTCGCTTGCTCAATTGTTGTTGCGTGTCGTCCAGTTCCACAGTTGTTGGAGTAATGCCGCATGTTTGATGTTGGAGATGATCATGGCTTTACTTATCGTTCACTTTAAATACTGTTTAACAACTAAAATTGAAGTAGGTAAGCAGAGGCACAGGTGGGCAATAGATGTTATTTGGTTGTTAACCGTCCACTTGTGTCCCGTAGGACCCCGAATACTTGATACCTGTTCCTTGAATTTTCGCGCTATCCACATCCGGGAGGATGGGACCAATGAGCGAGCTTGATTCGGTCTTATTTCTTGGGGCCACAAACTAGTTTGAGGTTTTATTTACTATCCTCTGTACTTATGCCATGCTTTCTTGCTTTATTTACGATTGTCGAGGAGCACCTTGTCTATTTAGGTAAGCGGAGTGTTTTCGCTGTCGACAAGCCCAGTCACATTTTGGGTTCCCGGTCGTTTATAGCCATTGACGCAAACCTTGAGTCGTATGTCGAGTCACTAACTTCGTTATGGTCTACTCAATGGGGTGGCCCCTGAAATCTGTGATTGCTTTGTCGTGAAGGCCTCGTTGGGTTTTGATTTGGTTTTCGAGGTTGATCGAGTGTGTGTTGCTATTTGTGCACCGGCGGGTAAAACTTTCTGGCGTGTCATGCGGTTATGGACGACTTGGAGCACAGTATCTCGATCATAGACAACTATAACTAAAGTAGTGCTATAAATTTGACTTTATAATGACTAGTAATCAGCTTCACTATAATGGAATGGCTAAATAAAACTGCCAACAATTGCTTGTTTGGTTTGTCGCTTGCGACAATTGTATCTGACTAGTAAGTATTGCAACTACAACGGAATGGCTTAATAAAAGTACCAACAACTGCTGGGTTTTGGGTTATCTCATGCTAATAGTATCTGATTAGTAAGTGTTGCAACTACAACGGAACGGTTAACTAAAATGACCCACTGCTTATTTTATCAGGATGATTATCTATACCTGACTAGTAATTGCTGCAACGATAACGGAATAAATAAAACTGCCAACTGTGTGAGTTCCTCGGTTGACTTCCTCGTTTGGTCTCGAGGGGGACATACCAGGATGGGTATGTTTGGTGGTAGAATCAGGTTGGTTCTGAATAGGTCTTTCTTATCCCTCTCGATAGCCGCCAGTTGTATCGAGTCTCTATAGGTTGTTTAGTGCATCTTTGCCGCTGCCGATCCACCATACCTATGTGGCGAGGACCGAATTCTAGCCTCGCTGTCTTGGCCTCGATCTTGACGCTCCTCTTTTCCTTTGCCCTTTGTCGGCACCTTTTGTTTAAGCGGGTTTGAGATCGGCGTCGTTAGCAGGGTTACCCTTCCGCTTGGCCAGGGGGGTTATGGGCGCCATTGGTTATTCTTCGTGGCTCTTAGCCCCATTTGCATCTTTGTCCGTAGTCGGACGCTCCATCTTTCAAGGTGATTTGGATCTTTGTACCGTATATCTGTATTCTTGACTCATGGAGTTGTGTTGTATATATATCGTGCGTGGGTCCCATCGAGGACTGTTGTGTAATGTTATTACTTTTTCCACCCGCACGAAAGTGCTGGTGGGCACCTTTGAATCGTTTCTATGCGGGTTTTGGCGGGAATCATTTGAAACTTGCATAGGTCCGATCGAGGTGTCTGGTATCTGAGAGATCTGCGATCATAACCTCGGATAAGTAAACTATCGTGGGACAAAGGGAAATTGGTATCGTATGTAAGTGGTTCATTCGATCGCAAAGTAATCGTAGAAATATGTAGAGCCATATGAATTTCTAGATTCCTCTATTGGTTATTGTTAGAAGTGTCTCGATCATGTCCGCATAATTCACGAACCGTAGGGAGACTCACTTAAGGATTCGACGTTGTTTGAGTAGTTATGGTATTATGAGAAAGAGACCGAATGTTTTAGGAGTCTCGGATGGGATCAGGATATCACGAGGTGATCCGGAATGGTCCGGAGAATAAGATTCATATAAGGAAAGTCCCGTTTGAGTTCGGGAATGATTAGGTGTTTTCATCGGGAATGTTCTAGAAGGTTCGGATTGTCCGGCACTTGGGGAGGGTACATGAATGTGTCATTACATATTGAATGATTGCATCATGTACTAAGTGTTCTTCTTGTTCCAAAACTGAAAAGTCAAAGCGCGTTTGAAAGTCAAACAGCTAAAGCGAAGCTGTGGGAAGCGAGCTGTGGGAAGCGAAGCTGTGGGAAACAAGCAAGAGGTCGTTGGAACCGACTTGGGGAGGAGTCCCTCAAGCAGTAGGCCAACCAAGGCCGACTTGGGGAGGGACTCCCCTCCCCTTGGCCGCCCCTCCCACCTATAAAAGGAGGGGCAGGGCCTCCTCCTCTAGACACACAAGTTCCTATCCTCTAATCTCCGGTTTAGAGTCGTTTTGGTGTAGAGCTTCTAATTGCACTAGCCTGAGCCTTCTAATTGGTGTGTCTAATCTCTAGACCACTAATAGCTCTCTCTCATACTCCACCATACTCGCTCCGGCTTAAGGCGAAGCCCTGTGGGATCTCCCCTCTACTTCCGGTACCACGCTTGCCAGGTCTTAGGAATCACGAGGAAGTGCTACAACCTCCCACTCTTTGGAACAAGGAGAGGAAGGTCTTCGTCAGTACCGAACGTGTGACCGATTGCGGGAGGCTGCTCCGAACGCAGCCGGAAGGATTGTCTACGCGATCTTGAGATCGGAAGTGTACGACTACATCACCCACGAGAATCTGCTCTCGTTAACCGCTTTGGAATCTTCGAGGGTAAGTTATTCCATCGACTCGTTGCTACAATCTAGTAGATAGATCTTGGCTTGTTTGTTTGTATGCGATAGAAATTTTTTGTTTTCCATGCTACGAACCCCAACAAGTAGATACTAAACAAACATGGAGCATCAAAAATTATAGATACGTTTCCAACGTATCAACATCCTCAAGCTTAACTCCTGCTCGTCCTCGAGGTGATAAAAGAATAATTTTTGAGGTGACATGCACCCTCACAATAAAGACCCAACCATTTGCAGACATTGAAAGCTGGGATCAAAGAACTCTAAACATGTGCATGAAATATGGAGTTCTATCAATAGGACATAGTAATTATGCATGCAACATGGCAAGCTACAAACAAAGATCATGAATAATATGTATTGAAAAACGTTTGTTTGTTTCACATGCAGAAAACATAGAATAGTGGCAATCAGCTTGTCCCTCATAGAGTAGCAATATAATGCATAGGACACCTGCAAAGTTCACAAGGGTGACTAGAAACAAGTAGTACAAGACCCAACCATTTGCAGACATTGAAAGCTGGGATCAAAGAACTCTAAACATGTGCATGAAATATGGAGTTCTATCAATAGGAAATAGTAATTATGCATGCAACATGGCAAGCTACAAACAAAGATCATGAATAATATGTATTGAAAAACGTTTGTTTGTTTCACATGCAGAAAACATAGAATAGTGGCAATCAGCTTGTCCCTCATAGAGTAGCAATATAATGCATAGGACACCTGCAAAGTTCACAAGGGTGACTAGAAAAAAGTAGTACAAGAGCAAGTAATAACACAATATGCATTAATTAATAAGCTTTGGAATATTGCACAGAGAATGAAAACTATGCTCTCTTAATGGTGCCTAAAGGTAGAAGGTGGAGACTCAAATAATGGTGAAAGAAAGGCCTTTTTATAAAGGAAGCAGGGATTACAAGTTTCAAAAAGAGCTTCCAAAAATTATGGTACTTATTAGCTTTCATCCCTTATTGCCCCTATCATAAGCATCTTGAAGTGGTTAAGGTTAAAGTGGCAAAGCTGGAGTATATGCTTGACAAAGTATAAGTTGGCAATCTTAAGTCCCTTCACTATGAGGGCTACACCTCATGGATACTCAACTTAGGGCCCAGGCAAGTTCTTGTCACTGTAAGTATTTGCATTATCTTTGAGAACGGCCAACGGGGTACCCCTTGCACATGGTACATGAGCTTTCCCATAACCAAAATGACAAGGCAAGCATACAATGAGCATCTCAGCAATTCTTCTTATGTACCATGGGAATATGGTGCTTTTTTCTCTCTTTCCTCTTTTCTCAATGTGTCTCTCTTTTTTTATAAGAAGAATGCTTCATAGATGTCACTATGGTGATGCTGCAAGTTTCCACCATGATTAGGCATGGCTTAGGCTAGCGGCCCAGGCGTTTCTCTAACACAGAATACAAACTCCATGGACTTACAAGTTCCCACTTCATTTCACACCGGTAACATCCATAAACAAAAGAGCATGATATCAACGTGGTACAAAAGTACAAGTGCAATGTTGAAAAGCGTTCCCGTGACAACAGTTGCTAATCCCAACTTATAAGTGCAAGCATATACAACAAAGTTGCCTAAATGGTTCAAGTTTATTAGGGGCAAAGAATAAAATGTGCCATCAAGTTCGTGAGGGATTTAATCACTAAGTTTTCACATAACAAAATAGTGAAAACAAGAATATACTTGGAATGGTGTAACACACTATGCATAGGAGTTTATAGTGGACAATTTTGAATAACTTGGTTTCTTGGGAGTTGAAAGCATGAGTAGAACTTACTCATACAAGTGGAGGCTAGCAAAAGACTGAGAGCAACCAACTAAGAGAGCAATAATGGCCATAATTATGCAATGCAACAAAGCAAACTAATCAAAGCAAAAAGTGGTACTACAAGTCAAGGACTAAATGATCATAGAGGCTAACGGTGACTTGTCATAGTCATAACATGGTGTAAGCATGTGCCAAGTCAACCCAAGCAAAACATCAAAGGAGAATACCACAATACTATGCTTTTGCATGCTAAAAAAACGCATAATTTTTTCAAGGCACACTAAGCAATTCTAATTGTTTGGAACAAGACATGCTACAACAATAATCACTAAGCATAATGCTAAAACAAAACCTAGCATGTCATGCTAAAGTCTAAGTCACAGTCAATGCAAGCTCCTCTTGCACTTCAAACAAGAACTTACTACTCCTTTCCAAACACCAAGTAAACTTATTTGCAAAACAACACAGCGAGAGATATGATTTCTTACCAGGGGAGTGAAGTGCATGATGTCTTCTCCCATGTCTATTACTGCCCCAAAGTGTTTCAGTAGAGATCTTCCAAGTGTGATCTGTCCTTTGCCTACACATTCAATGACAAGATAATCAGTAGACACCATTTTCCCTAAGATTTTTGTAAACACACCTTCAGCTATTCCAATGGGCAATATAGTGGCATTGTTGGTGAGATATATTTCCTCTCCTCCTTCAATAAGTCCCCAAAGACTCAAGGAATCAAAAATATCTTTAGGCATGAGACAAAATTCAGACATGATATCACAGCGAGCATCAAAAAGTGTAGTGTTTATTGAGACTTTAATGGTGGGAAACCAATTTGAAGGCTCAGAATTTATGGGAACATAATCATGGTAAGCCTTAAGAGTGTGATAGCAACTATTCATGGCAGCAACACTGGTCTCAAGATGGTTCAACCTAGCAAAAATACTTGTGAAAGAGGAATCAAACTTGCCAGGTGTATCATAGATCATGATTAATTTTCTTATAGCATCATAAACTTCATCCTTAGTACAAAGCAAAAAATCTTTTTTAGCCACAGCATCCAAAACATATCTATAACGAAGAGCACTACCGCGGTAGAAACTATCAATAACCAAGCTAAGACTCATCTTGGGATCAGTTTCCCTTTGTAAAGCTGAGATTCTAGACCAAGCTTCTTTGAAACTCTCTTCACTTTTTTGTTTAAAAGTAAAGATCTTTTCCATAGGTGTCGCAGAGATTGGATCAAAACCAGACATGGTAGTAACTAAGATAGGAACTATTTTTTTGTGTTTTTGAATAAAGCAAACAAACCAAACTAGACTAATTTTTTTAGGTTTTTTAAAAACAGGCAAACAAAACCAAGCAAAAAAACAAAGCAAACTAAAGGGGTGTTTGTTTGGTCTTTTGACCACTTCTCTAATGGAAAAAGCCAGAAAAACGAAACAAACAGCCGGGTGTGCGTTAGACTTTTGGCAAAGTACTTCTACAAAACAGTCGTCGCGGCCAAAGCACGTCGATGGGTGCTTTCCGCAGCTTCACGCAAGTGCCAGCGAACCGTTTCCATAATTAGACGTAATTTACAAGACAATGCCACCAAGAACTGATTCTCGTACGTGACCCAGTTTCCTGGAAAAAAAGACACGGCCTGGCCTGGTACGCAAACGGGTCCTGCCCCAGTACCCTGAAAAAAAAGCCATAGCCTGGCCTCGTACGTGAACGGGTCATGCCCTTCCTTCTCTCGCGATAGGGTTCATCGCCCCGCGTGCCTTCTCTCGCCTGCGTCGTCGCCAGCTCCCCGCCCCCCTCCTCCATGTCGCTGCTGGCCTCCTTCCTCCCAGCCTCCTCCTCGCCATCCTCCTCCCTGCCTCCTCTCGGCCGCCGTCCTTCCTGCCTCCTCCCTGCCTCGTCCCCGCCACCCTCCTCCCTGCCGCCAGTGGCCTTCCTCCTCCCCGCCGCTCTGCATTGTACAATGCTAGAAGAAGATGATCGGTTTGATCGGTGTGGATGTATCTATATTAATTATATGACTATCTTTATTTGTTTAATGGTTGGATATGTATTTTGGACAAACCAATATGTGACATATGATATGTAATAATAATATATATGCGTTTATGCACTTTAATAGTGAAGTTTACGTGTTATATTAATTACAGGGACATTACAAACAATTCCATAGTACATAGTCAGACAGCCAGTCAAGTTGTCAAACAGTCAAACTCAGAGAAGTAGTTTTTCCTGCACAACAGTTTTCCCTGCACAGCTACACAGCCAGTCGCAGCCAGCCAGCCACAGCCCAAACAAACAGGCCCTAAAAACAAAGTAAAGAGAAAGAAAACGAAGAACTCCCGTAATGAAGACGTCCTTAGCCTCCCAGCAACATAGCCAACCGGCACCTCAGGCAGGCCCAGAAGCGGGGGGCGCGCGAGCTGCGGAAATTGCTGGACAACACTGCTCTTGATCTGAACCAGCCGCCGCTGGACCAGCCGGTGCGTGCCTACTGCCGCCGTTGTGAGTGCATCAAGCATCTGATGACGGGCCTAGAGTGAGTTCTGTGGAGCGGGCCTCCACCAGGAAAGCTTCCTCAAATGGAGACTCTGATTCATCGGTTGGATCCACCGCGACGAGAAGGCACAAGGCAAGAAAGCTCCCTAACATAAATCAGATTGCCCCACTGCCTGTTTCTTCAAGCCCGCCTGAGACAAGCATGGAGAAGCTCAGAAGCCTGGATGAGTGTTGTGGTATCTACACCATCAATGTGGTCAATGAAGCCCTCAAGATGAAAGATGCGCGCAACGCCGGTGAGGGGACTAGTGGCAACCATGGTTGATAGGAAGCATGTAGTTGGGCATTGGTGTTACTTTCATAGGTTGCTAGTTTGCTTTACCCACCACTTGCATTTTACTTTTCCTCCAAAGCTAGCGATTCAGTCTTAGATCTTAGGCTGGCATGTTGTTTTACTTTTCCATCTCACCATGTTATCTGCAACCTGTAACACCGATGTCATCAGTTGTTGTTTAAGAGCATATCTACCTTTCTTTCTTTCACCTCTTTATTTGTCCTTGCGAGGTCACAAACCTCTCAAATGAAATTACTCTCCTGGAATGTTAGGGGACTGGGTGATGATGACAAAAACCTGCTGGTCTTCAGAAGTATAGATGAATCCAAAGAAGATTTCATACTACTGCAGGAAACGAAACCGCAACAAATTATAGTGTTCAAAGCGAAAAAATTCTTACCAAACAAATACACTGGTTTTTGGTACGCACCATCAGAGGGTGCCTTGGCAGGAATCTTGTTTGCGTGGAATGAGAAGAACCACGATGTCAGTGTGGTAACGCAGAGCAAACACTCACTGACAGTTCGAGTCCACTCTACCTCAGACCAAGGTTTTGGTTCCCGGTACGAAAAAAATCCCGAGGGTGGTCGGGATTTCCGGTTACCGCGGTTACCGAGAAATCCCGACCGGTTACCGGACGAATTTAAATTTCAAAATTCGAATTTACAGTCCTCGGTATGACTATATACATCGTTTTTTTTTGTTAAAATTTAAATTTTTCATACAATTCAAATAAATTCGGGATTTTTTGTCCGGTAACCGGATTTCCCGACCGGTAACCAAAACCATGCCTCAGACAACACTGTTATTTTGATCACCAACATTTATGCTCCATGTGATGCCACAGATAGAAACAATTTATATGAGGACATCAGAAATCTTAAGCCAACAGTCTCAGAACCATGGGTGATCGCGGGAGACTTTAACATCTATAGATATATACAAGAGAAAATTAATGGAAATATCTCGTGGACTGAAATGGATGACTTCAATCAATGGATTGATGAGTTGGAACTGATGGATATCGATATCTGTAACTCACAATTTACTTGGTCAAACAAAAGGAGGGAGCCAACTCTAATCAGGCTCGACATAATGCTTGTGAATGTGGCATGGAGCCAGAAATTTTTGAACTCCGAATGCAGAACACTAGGAAGACCAACATCAGACCTTAAACCACTTCTTCTGGATACGGGACAGAGCACGACAACCACCAACCTGTTCAGATATGAAGACTCCTGGCTGAAACACATAGAACTCATTCAGAAAACCAAGAAAATCCTATCCAGGGGAACGAGACAGATGAGCATAGTATCAAAATTAAACTACAGGCTACAGACAATCAGAGCCGCAACGCGAGCATGGTTAAAAGAAGGCAGGTCATAGAGAACAGTTAAGCAGAACATCGCTCATGCGATCCAATATATGGACGAAGTTGAAGAATGGAGGCCGCTGGCGGACTATGAGTTTGCATTCATGACTATATGCATGCAAAAAAATAAAGAAGCATGTGTGGACGAAGCGCACAAATGGAAAAGACGGGCAAAGATCAAATGGTGTAAGTTAGTGGATGAAAACACCAGATTCTTTCATACCATGGCCACGTACAGGTATAGGAAGAACAAGATAAAATCCCTAAGGCCTTGTTTACTTCTAGGGTATTTCAGGGGATGGGAGGGGATTATTTTGTATCCCGGAATTTTCCCGATAGGTCGTTTACTAGGCTGGGTTTTGAGGGGATAATCCCGAAATATCCCCACAAATCCCCTCCACACTAGTGTATTTTTGACTAGATTAAAAACTTTTCATCATGGTAGAGTATTTTTGGGGAAGGGATTTAAGGGGATTTGAGAGTATTGGGCGAACACCAAATTCCCGCATATCCCCGCGTCTTTTGTGGATAAAAATACCGGAGAAGTAAACAAGGCCTAAGGCATGAGAGCACTGATTACTTTGAGAATAGTGAAAAGTTGAACATTTCAACAGACTTCTTCAGCGAGCTGTACAAAGAAGATAGAACCTAGGAACCAAATATCAACTTACTGCAACTTTATGATAAGAGTCCTTGGCTGCGCCTTTCCAATGGCAAGAGATCAAAAATGCTATTGCACAAGCACCTCTGAATAGAAGCCCCGGACCTGGCGGATTCACCAATGAATTTTATCGGCAATATTTGCAGGATATGAAGGAAGAACTAATGCATTTATTCGCAACAATGCATGACACAGGGTCGACCTAGCAGAGGTAAATCTTGCACTCATCACGCTGCTGCCGAAGAAGGAGGCACCACAAGGGATCAGGGATTACAGGCCAATCTCTCTGCAGCACTCACTGCCCAAACCGATTGCAAAGGTTCTAGCAAACAGACTGCAACCCAAAATAAAAGACCTGGTGGACAACATGTAATCGGGTTTCATCAAGAAGAGATCAATTGTGGAAAACTTTGCGATGGCTATTGAAATGGTACAATGTTCAAACAAGACAAGGAAACCTATCATGGTTCTAAAGCTTGACTTTCAGAAGGCCTTTGATACAATTCGATGGTGGCCAGAGGATTCCCACTGAAATGGATAGAATGGGTGAAACAGCTGCTGAGTACATCCCAGGCTCAAATGTTAATAAATGGAAAGTTAGGAAAGAAATTCAGGATCCAAAAGGGCGTCAGGCAGGGTGACCCAATGTCGCCCTACCTTTTCATCTTGGTGGCCGATATCCTTCAGAGGATGGTAAAGAAAGCATACAGCTCTAGATACTTGAAGCATCCACTGCATCAAGGAGCCCCACTGCCTGCCTTGCAATATGCGGACGACACTTTGCTCATCCTGCATGGCTCCGCTGAGACGATGCGTCAAGCAAATTCTAGACGCCTTCGCTACATATACAGGTCTACACATAAATTTTCAGAAGAGTACTTTTGCTCCTATTCATATGACACACGAGCAGATCCAAGAGGTGGCTTTAGTACTCGATTGCCCAGTTGCACAGCTGCCATGCACATACCTCGATCGGAATGCCACTATCCACAACAAAAACCTCACAGAAACTGCTACAACCTATAATTGAGCGTGTGGGCAAACGCTTACCGGGATGAATACCTCGGATGATGACGTCGAGAGGGAGAATACAGATGATCAACTCAGTATTATCAGCAATTCCAAACTTCTTCACGGCCTGCATTGAATGGGATCAAGCAAGCATTGAGGCTGTCAACAAGATTTGCAGGGCCATCCTTTGGAAGAACAAGCACGAAGTTTTGGGTGGACAGTGCCTTGTAGCATGGGATGTGGTCACCATGCCCAAAAAGCAGGGTGGATTGGGCATCAGGAACCTCAGACTGCAAAATCAGGCCCTCGTGGCAAACCTTGCGTCAAAACTACTTTCTGGAGCAGATGGCCCATGTTTCAGTTGGCTAGCTAGGTGGTACCTACAAAGCTCCATACCCCACACTGCCAGGCAACAAGACACTGCCTTCTGGAGATCAATGCTCAGATAAATCCCTGCTATACAGAGCGCAACAGAGAGCTCCCCATCGGTCGGAGATAGGACCTCCTTCTGGCATGACAAATGGACCAACTTGGGAAGGCTCAAAGAAACCTTTCATGTACTGTACTCATTCGCCACAGATGCACATTGCACAGTTCAGTCCCAAATGACAGATGGGCAATGGGAACTCAATCTGTTCACGCCGCTCTCCGACACTGCCCACCAGCAACTGACACAGCTGATGAATGGATTGCAACACGTCCTATGAAGGAGGATGATTGCTACCGGCAGAGAACCAACGACCAAAGATCTCTACACACTATTCAGCGATCGTGGCATGCGCTGGCAATAGCATGGCTGGGTATGGCTGAGATGCATCCCACACAGACACAAGTTCTTTCTATGGCTTGTATTCAGAGACAGGCTAAATACCAAAGACAACACGATCACCAAATCCTGGTGTAATGAAGCTGGGTGCGACCAGTGCCCGGCTCTGGAATCCATACACCACATTGGTCTGCGCTGCCAAACATCCTCCTGGGTCTGGTCTAAACTTGGTCTGCATCACACCGCGACAACGGCGAATTCCATTTCAGGGTTTGTTCAGGAGGTCCAAGACATCCTCTCGGACAACACGTGGCCAGTCTGTTTCGCTGCCTGCCTTCTTGTGCTATGGAAAGCCAGAAACGACCGAGTGTTCAACCGCAACAAAATTTCATGCCAAGCACTGCTGGCGCCTGGCGCAAATTGCAAACAATCTCAGGCTGTGGGCATGCAGAGTAGGGAAAGACAATCAGAAGTTGCTCAACCGGGCACAAAGGGGCTACAGCAACACCCCCTAACATTTGTATAGTCGGCTTTCTCTCTTATTTTCATTCACCCTTTTTTTATGCTGACACTCGTCAGCTGTAATTTTTCTTCTGTACAGAACGTTGTATAACCATAAGGTGGAGATTTATTCTCTACCTTCATAATATAAAACAAAAGTATATTTGTCTATCAATATTGTAGATGTATATATTGTTTCCTAAATATTTGATCAAAGTTAGTAGGATTTGACTTTTAACTAATCTTAGATACCTTATATTTTGCCA
This sequence comes from Avena longiglumis, assembly GCA_030063025.1. Classification (NCBI taxonomy): domain Eukaryota; kingdom Viridiplantae; phylum Streptophyta; class Magnoliopsida; order Poales; family Poaceae; genus Avena; species Avena longiglumis. The sequence goes on from CP125979.1 coordinate 51,236,896, forward strand.
AAAGTGCCTCTGTCATCTCAAGTTCGCCATCGAGCTGCCGTGATTCAACTGACGCGGGCACTCGAACCATTTGGCAATGATAATATCATTCCTACTACTACTAGAAAGTGGATACCAAAGGCTTTTGGCAAAGCCAAGTTTCTTTCTGCGCTTTCTCCAGATGTAAGTAAAGCCCATCCATTCTGCGATGTCGAGTCCTTTATTCTTTCTTCTTCTGAACCAGTTTCAGTTCAGGTCTCCACTCTCCAGCATGGCCTTCGGTTTCATCTAATTCGTTCAGGTTCAGTCATTACAGTCACAGCAGAAGAAAATATAAACGAAATTATGTGAGCTCCATGTTGACGTACGCCATTGGACCTTGATTCGAGCTCACTCGACTGGAGCACCCCTCACGTGTGCAAGCTTATCCACCCCAGAAAAAATGATGATGGTGCGTGGAGTCAACGACATAAAAGAGTGATCGGATCCCCATACATATGATCCCCAACCCCAAAGCACACGCAAAACGAAATACTAATAAAACCGCACACACGATGCAACTGTGCTTGGGATCCATCATCCATCACCAAATTGACATTTTTCTATCGGATTTGCTAAAACACGGCTAGTTTTGACTTGGTGACACTGCACCCCTAGTTTTGACCTGTGTTATATTGCTTGGTATCACGGCCTTTTTCTTCAGCCTTTTTTTTCAGCCGCACCAGTGCGCGAGTGGGCTGGCCTAGTTTGTTTCCAGTGCCGCATGTGACGCGGCAGATCAATGATTGTCTCATTCTCCTTGATAGGTACGTGTTAGGAAATTTATTTTTGAAATCTGGTATTCATGTTGGTTCTCGTCTACACTAGGATAGGATACAGTTAAGTTTTTATTTATTTTTTCTTTCATATATTTTCACATTTTTTCTATTTTTTCCTATTGTTTACTTTTTTTAAAGTATTCTCTCCATATAAAAATAAGTGACTTTCAATTGTCTCCATTCTCATGTATCTATATACTAAAATGTGTTTAGATACATACGAATCAAAACAATTCCAAATCACTTATTTTCGGACGGAGGTAGTACCTTTTACTTTATGTTTCGTGTAATGTATCTTTCTGTTCCTGGATGAGTAATAATGTGTTACTTATTTATAAAGATTGTGTTTTTTAATCGAGATGAATAATAATGTGTTCCCTTATTTAGAAAAGTTTCTTCTTGTTGGATAAATTAGTTCCATAATTAGTTCTATCAAATTTTTATTTTATTTTTGTGATGTTATTTTTAGTTCATGATGTAAAATCTTTTTGTTCACCGGAAGCTACAGTTTTGTTCTGGTGTACATAGATTGTTCTGTCACTATATAAGTTTTGCCCTGACGCGTGCTATAATTTCTGCCCCAACTGTAGTATGATGTTGTTTCTTGTAATCTAAATTTTTGTTCCAGGTTGAGTCAAATACTAAGGTATATTTTTGTTCCACCTGCATTCATTGTGAATTGGTTTAGATTACTATTAAATTTTAATCATAGTGTTCATGTTCGCGAGAAGCTAGAACGTTGTTCCAGTATATATCCAATTTGTTTCGTCATGCTATAAGTTTTGCCCCAACACGCTCTAAGTTTTGTCCCAACTTTTGATTGTGTTCCTTGGATTCTAAACTTTTATTCTTCATGGAGTCGAATGATGTTCCTCAGAAGCTATGGTTTTGTTCCACTGTGGTCGTTGTTGAATTGGTTCAAAGTGTTGTTTATCATTGGTCCCATATTGTAGTCATGATTTTATTCTATTAAGAAGTTATTTCTTTTATAGTCATACTTTTGTTCCTTTTAGTCTAATTTTTCTAGTTGGACTTGTAGCTGAGATAGAAATAACATATTTTTTTGTAATTTTGTATCGCCATCCGTGCTTTCTCATGAGGTGCAAAATGGGTTACGATTGAGATCACAATCCATGCTTCTTTACTGGATTTTTTTATTATAAGTTGCATCTAAACTTGTACCTGATTATTGAGATATCATTTTTTTTTTCACGGTTTGTGCTTTATTTGAATTTCAACTAGACTTTAAACTAGATTTTTTTTAAAAAAAAATTGCAAGTTGAGTTTCAACTAAGATATTTTTTAGTTGCAGTTGGACTTGCAACTAAGGATTAAAATATTATTTTTTGTATCGTGGCCTATGTTTAATGTGAGTTGCAAATGGACTTGTAACTGAGATTTTCTTTATTTTTGCTAGTAAAGTTGCAACTAAGATTTTTGTCAATTACAACTGAACTTGCAGATTGAAATTGCAACTAAAGGTGCAACTTGGAATTTTTTATTTTTGATAAGTGGAATCGCAACTAAGATATCTTTTAGTTGCAGTTAGACTTGTAACTGAGAATTGAAATGACAGAAAATGACTAAGAATTTTGAATCGTGATCTGTCTTTCTCAGGAGTTGCAACTAAGATATTTTATTATAAGTTGCAACTAGATTTGCAATTGAGGATTGAAATGTTATTTTTTAGGTTTGCTCTTATGGTGTGTTGCAACTGGACTTGCGACTGGGAATATTTTTTTTTTTTTCAAATGAATTTTCAACTAGACTTGCAACTCAAAATTGAAACAATAGAAATTGACTAAGAATTTTGAATCATGATCTAAATTTCTTGTGATCTACAAGTGCGTTGCATCTAGGATTTGAGTTGCAACTAGACTTGCAATTGAGGATTGAAATGTCTTTTTTTATATCACGGTCCGTACTTACCGTGACTTGCAACTTGAATTTTTTATTTTTTGCAAGTGTAGTTGCAAGTAAGATTTTTTAAGTTGAATTAACTGAGAATTTTGAACAATCAATTAACTGAGAGTTGACCAAATATTTTGCCATCACACATTATGTATTCCTATTTTATAGCAAATCCCTGTACAATCTATTATTTTCAACAACCCAGTCGTTGTATAGTTGTTATGTATTTTTGTTTTTATAGCATTTACTACAATGTTTTATTTAATTATTTTCACAATTTTCTTTATTCTAGCTTTATTGTGAGTTGCAATTTGAGTTGTAACTGAGGTCTTTTTTCTAGTTGTAAATTTACTAGCAATTGAATTAAGCAAATCCATCATGTTAAGAATAGTGATTCATGCTTACAATATGTTATTCTAACTATTTTCACAATTTATTATATTTCAATTTTTATGTATGATCTCACAATTTTTTATATTAAAAAATATAACGAAATTACTCCATGCGTTTTCATTGCTGCGTGCGAAATTAATATTTTTATACGAGTGTTTTTTGTTCACGGCAAATTTATATATTTCCTTCGACCCATATTAGTTGATTTAGATATATCTAGATACGAATGTATCTAGTCAAGTTTTAGTGCTAGATACATCAAAATCGAAACAAATTTGAGTCAACTAATATAGGTTAGAGGGAATAATAGGAATCTAGAAGGGACACGTTGCCTTGTTGATAGACGCAAAACACAAGAGTTAAGCTAGTGCTCACGAATAACGAGTTTTGTTTATACATGTATATGCGAAGATCTGGGCAGTCGATCAATTCAAGTATACATACATGCAGATACTCGTACAAGAACGACTCTCTCAAAAAAATGTACAAGACAAAAGCGGAGAAAGGAGGAAAATGGACTAAAAGTGCCTACAGTGACGTAATTCGAGACGTAGCTTATGTCTCAATTGACTGTGACGTAGACACTCCCTTTTTCTATCACCAAACATGTTCCCCAAAACAGGCATCTAACCACGCATGGTCGGAAGTCTGACCTATATCCAACGAAAACCCCACTAGCCAAATCCCGCACGAAACGAGAGGCAAGTCCCCGAGAGCCTTCACGTGTCTTCTGGCTTCTTCCCCCCTCTTTCTCCGGCGGCCTCGCCAGTCGGAGGAGAGGGGGAGGAGCCTGGCTTGTAGATAGGGTAGGCGGCTGGTTGCTGCGCTTGGGCTCGATGCCCGTAGCTAGAAGCTATGTCTTGGGTTTGTGCAGCCAGATCTGGGACGGTGTAGGGTTTCTCCTTCTCTCCCTTCTCTTGCTCCGCGGTGAGCGGTTGGCGGCGGAGGAGACTACAACTTCCTCGAATAAAGCTATTTTGGATGGCGGTGTGGGTCTTCTGTTCCCGATGTTTTCTCTTCGACTGGCCGGACGTGGCGGTGGGGGGCGAGGAGACGACGAAGGTGAGCGACGAGTCCTCATGCTGTTGCCGAGCTACTCCTTGGTGCGCTGGAGCAGCGCGAGGAGGTTGCGGCCCTTTCCTCTGTACAACGCTTCCTTGGTGGGAGCCGGTTGCAGCTCGGGAGATCTGCTCAATCTTCACCGGCGGAAATTCAAGAATAGCTCCTTTCTTTGGCTCGCCGCCGACCGTGGCAGCGAGGGCGAGTGGCAAGAAGGAGCTGGAAAGGGGTCTCTGGCTGGTGAAGATGTTGGCCCGGCTCCCCCGGGCGACTCTGCTTCCTCTCCGGCGAATCCCAAGTGGAGCCCAAGATGGGTAACCGCTACCTGTGGCCGAAATCCAGGCCAAGCCGGGCTCGTTGGCCAAGATGGCCAGAGCATCTACAATCGCCAGCATGGGAGGCCCTCTCTCTCCCTCAGTCCGGCGTGCTTTGCTGCTGCAAGCCCAAGTGGTGCCGGACTCTGAGGCAAGCTATCGACGGCAATCAAGGACCTGATCGTGTTTTTGCAATTGTTTCTAGGGTGTTCAGTGTAAAAGTGTTTGGACCTTGCTATTATTTTTCTTTCTTTAAGGTCCTTCCTATAATTTGTACACCCGTTGCCGTTATAAGAGTCTAGGCCCTTCAGGATCTCCGCTTCTCACTAATCACTCTCGAGTGAGTCATGAACAAGCCTCCGTGTCCTTCCCAACAGAAAATCACATGCTTAATTAATCAGTCAAGTGGAGTGGGGTTTGCCCAGTTGTCCACTTGATCTGCTTGTTTACGCTGGTCAATCTCAGGGGGTAAACGCAAGCATTTATACCTCCGTTTAATTGGTCCGTGATCTAATAGAAACCTAAACCCGATCAACGACTAGTTAGTCAATTAACGGAGTACTACAGTAGTAGCTAGTTTGGCGCCACAAATGTTGCTTGATTTTCACCTCTCCAGGTGATGCTGCCACTCAAATCACACTCCAGAGTCAACGGTAGAAGTTAGACGATGGTACCAATCGAGAGGTCGTGGACTCGTGGTAATGTATCCTCTTTGATTCCTGCAACGGTAAGCGTAAACGGTCCGGCAGCCGCTTTAGAGCATACCACTCGCTGGCCGTTTCCAGTCTGAAATCCAGACCTAAATATGATCGGACGAAACACGTTTCGGCCTGGGAACGTCGAGTTTCTCACTCGCGTTTCGAGGCCGAGTTTCTAGAACTTTTTTTTGTCGAAATTCGACTCAAATTCGTCTAGATTTCGGTATAGTTTGGCATAATATGAATACAGAGCATTGTTAGCCTAGTTCGGCATACAATTGATCACAGTTCCGTGTACAATAAAAATACAACATATTTCGACCTATTTGGCCAGTTCATGCTCGGTATCTACGTGTTACCCATGTGTATCCATAGGATCTCAACCAGATCATCCTGGAGCTGTTGATGCACTACCGGATCTCGGATCTTCTGACGCATGGCGATGAAGACAGCCCAGGTTGAAGGCACCTGGTGATCAGACTCGGCAAGAGGTCCCTGTCTGTAGTATGGCTCGTTCTGCTCGACCAAACTCACTGGGTCTTTCCTCTCATCTTCAATGATCATGTTGTGCAAGACCACACAACAGTTCATTACTTCCCATATCTGATCTTTCGACCAGGTCATAGCAGAAAACTGGACAACCGCAAACCACCAAATGCCCACTCCACGTTTTTCCTGCAAGCTTCCTATTCCTTGGCAAACTGAGAATGCTTGGGGAGCATTGGGTTTGAGATAGTCTTCACAAATGTTGGTCATCTTGGATAGATACCATCTGCAATATAGTATCCCTTGTTGTAGTGGTGCTCGTTGTTCTGGAGTATGACCCTCAACAAGCTTGACAAAGACATTTGAGGAGTTGAGAACGTTGATGTCGTTGTTCGATCCTGCCATGTCAAAAAAGGAGTGTCAAATTCAAAGATCATGTGTAGCAACTGCCTCGAGTATCACAGTGCAACCTCCTTTGTACATTCTCTGCCATATAAATGGACAGTTCTTCCATTGCCAATGCATGCAGTTTATGCTTCCAAGACTCCTAGAAAATCCTCTACTTTTATTGTCTGCAATGATCCGAGCAGTGTCTTCAGCAGTGAGTGTTCTCAAATACTATTTCCCAAACACTGCAATCACTGCCCTGCAGAACCTGTACAAGCAATCAATGGCGGTGGACTCGGCCATGCGGAGATAGTCATCGACACTGTCACCTGGCGCTCCATTTGCAAGCAACCTCATTGCCACTGTGTACTTCTGCACTGAGGAAAACCCAACCATGCCGGTGCTGTCCTTCTTGCACACGAAATAGGGGTCAAATTCACGGATGGCATGCACGATCTTGAGGAAGAGCTTCCGGCTCATCCAAAACAGCGCCGAAACACTGCCTCTTCGTGCAGCGGATCGTCGGCGAAGTAGTCGGCGTACAACATGCATTAGCCCTCTATCCTTTGTCTTGCCTTGCACTTCCGACGACCCTTCGTCGAACCCCCACACTTCGGTTTCGCCGTCTGCATGTACATATGGGCGAGGGAGACGAGGATCTGCATGTACTCTGCATCTTCGGCGATAGCGACATTCTCCTCCTCCAGCAACACGACGAGCATCTCCTTTTTGTTAGAGTCCATGGATACTTTAAGGTCTATCCATGTTGTGTTGTCCTTTTGTGTTTATGACGTCCCTAAGGAAAAATCCCGACAACTCTTCTTGAATTGCTAGTAGGCATTGATGTGGTAGGAGCTTATCCCGTATCACATCCAACTATATATAAAGAAGTAGATCATTATGAATGAAACTCAACAAAAATTATGGTATAAAATAAATTATGAATATATTGTTTATGTACTCGAAGAAAGTCTGTGCCATGCTCCATACACCCAGGAATGGTTTCGAGAATATAATTTAATCAAATAATAATCAAGCATGATAATTATATAGAGACTATAATTGAAGAGATACGAGGACCAAGCTCTCGTACTACTTACCGGGCTCGGACGAAAAGTCATTTCCTTACGCCATTCACCCTGAACCTCCTTCGTGAACCTTTTCCAAACCCTGTCCGGCAAAAAAGAAATAAATGAGTTATTAATTACTTGACATCACAGAGAATGAACGAAAGAGACAGATATAGTGCAATAATGATTGAAATTAATTTTGGAGCATATTGATGCAGCGCTGAGTTGATATAGGAGCGCTTCGTTGGGAACCCCAAGAGCAAGGTCTCAAGCAGCACAGTAGCAAGTTTTCCCTCAGTAAGAAACCGAGTTTATCGGACCAGTAGGAGGAAGGAAACGTCAAACAGGTGTTGCAAGCAACGCGGAGATCTGCACAACAAAAACTCAAGACTTTGCCCCAACGAATCAGTGAGGTTGTCAAGCTCATCGGTTTGCTGTAGCAAAGGATTAAACATATGGTGTGGAAGATAATGGTTTGTAGCAAGTAAACATGTAACAGTGGAAGAGGTATCAATGGTAAAGATTGGACCGGAGTTCATTGTTCACTAGAGGTGCTCTCCTTAGATAAACAACATGACACGAAGGATAAACAAATTACAGCAGGGCAATTGACAGGATCTGAGCAAGGCATAACAATGCAATACTAGACAAAAAGATCCTATGGGATTCGATTGGGCAATACAACAATATACATAAACCGCCATCCAACTGCATCTATGACTAGAAGTCCACCTTCAGGTTATCATCCGCCCCCCTCCAGTATTAAGTTTCAAGCAACAGACAACTGCTTTAAGCAAAGTGTGTAAGGTAAACAGTCCACATGTTCCATGAACAAGAGACCGTTTTTTTCTCCCTAGTAGCAACAACACATCTACAACCAAAGATATTTCTGTCACTTCCCTTGGAAACTAGAGACATGAACCCACTATCGAGCATAAATACTCTCTCTTGGAGTCATTAGCAACTACTTGGCCAAGATAGCTACTAACAACGGAGAGCATGCAAGATCACAAACAACATAGACATGATAGAATCAAATAGACAAAACCATTAATCAATCTGACATAGTAATCTCAATATCCATTGGATCCCTGCAAACACAACATGCATTATTACAAATAGATTAGATCTTGATTATAAACGGATCTCACAAGATCTATACATGAAATCACAAAGGACGAGATACAACCATCTAGATACTACATGGACCCATAGTCCAAGGTGGAACTACGCACGCATCATACCAGAGAAGAAAGCCTCCGGGATGATCTCCCCTCTGGCAGGGTGCCGGGAAGAACTTTAGACCCCCCCCGATCTATGGACGACGGTGGCGGCGGCTACAAAAGGTTTCGTGGAGTTTTGATCGGGTGCCTAGGGTTTCTGCATCGGGGGCTTCTTATAGGCGAAGTGGCGGGGCTGGGAGGCGGCCAGGGGGCCCACACCCTACCCAGGCATGGGGTGGGCCCACCCGCGCCTAGGGGGTGTGGCGGCCCTGGTTCGCCTCTCTGTGTCCCCTCTGGACTTTGTGTGGCAACTTGTTAATAGGTTAGTTCTAGAAAAGATATAAAAACACCTCAAAGTGTAGACAAAGCAAAGCAAAGTAGATACTAAACAAGCATGGAGAATCAAAAATTATAGATGCGTTTCCGACGTATCAAGCATCCCTAAGATTAACTCCTGCTCGTCCTCGAGTAGGTAAGTGATAAAATAATAATTTTTGAGGTGACATGCACCATCAAAACCATGATCAAACCATTTGCAAGCATTAAAAGTTGGGATCAAATAACTCTAAACATGTGCATGAAAGATGGAGTTCTAACAATAGGACATAGTAACTATGCATGCAACATGAAAGACTACAAACAAAGATCATGAATAACATGCATTGAAAAACGTTTGGTTGTTTCACATACAGAAAACATGGCATAGTGGCAATCAGCTTGTCCCTCATAGAGTAGCAAATAGATGCATATGACCCCTTCAAAGTTCACAAGTGTGACTAGAAACAAGTAGCACAAGAACAAGTAATATCACAATATGCATCAATCAATAAGTTTTGGGACACTGCACACAAAAGGGCAACCATGCTCTCTTAATGGTGCCTAAAAGTAGAAGGTGGAGACTCAAATAATAGTGGAAGAAAGGCCCTTCATGGGAAGTAGGGATTTCAAGTTTTAAAAAGAGCTTCCAAAAATTATGGTACTTGTTAGCTTTCAGCCCTCATTGCCCCTATCATAAGCATCTTGAAGTGATTAAGGTTAAAGTGAACAAACTATGGAGTATATGCTTGACAAAGTATAAGTTGGGAATCTCAAGTCCCTTGAATACGAGGGCCACACCTCATGCTACTCAACTTCAGTTACCTGTAAGTTCTTGTCATTGTAAGTACATGCGTATCATAGAGAACCGCCAATGGGGTACCCCTTGCACATGGTGCAGGAGCTATACCATAACCAAAATGACAAGGCAAGCAGACAATAAGCATCTCAGTGATCTTTTATTTACTATATGCATAGCTTTTTATTGAGGATGCTTCATAGATAGCTCACTATGGTGATGCTGCAAGTTTCCACCATGATTACGCATGACTTAGGCTAGCGGTCCAGGCGTTTCTCTAACACAAAATACATACTCCATGGACTTACAAGATCCCTCTTTATTTCACACCGGCGACATCCATAGACAAAAGAGCATGATATCAACTGAGTACAAAGTACAAGTGCAATGTTAAAAACGTTCCCCACGATAGCATGGTTCTGCTTGTTCCAACGTATAAGTGCAATCATATACAACATACATGACACAATGGTTCAAGTTTATTAGGAGCAAAGAATATAAAGCGTGCCATCAAGTTTGTGAGGGCTTTAATCGCTAAGTTTTCACATAACAAAATACTTTTTAATTGGAAGATAGCTGAAAACAAGAATATATTTGGAATGGTATAACACACCATGCATAGGAGTTTATAGTGAACAGTTTGGAATAACTTGGTTTCTTGGGAGTTGGAAGTATGAGTAGAACTTACTCATACAAGTGGAGGCTAGCAAAAGACTGGGAGCAACCAACTAAGAGAGCAATAATGGCCATAATCATGCAGAGCAACAAAACATTACTAATCAAAGCATAGAGTGGTACTACAATGTAACACCCTCAGAATCGGCCCTATGCAAGTTTCAGCGATTCCCGCCAAACCCGCATAGAAACGATTCAAAGGTGCCCACCAGGCACTTTCGTGTGGGTGGAAAACGAAGTAATACCATTACACAATAGTCCACGATGGAACCCATAGAACATATATATACAACAACGACTCAAAGAGTCAAGAATACAGATATACAATACAAAGACCCAAATCACCTTTAAAACGATATAGCGTCCGAGTACGGACAAGATGCAAATTGAGCTAAGAGCCCTGAAGAATAACCACTGGCGTCCATAACCCTGCCCAGGCCAAGCCGGAAGGGTAACCCTGCTAACGACGACGATCTCAAACCTGCTTAAACAAAAGGGTGCCGACAGAGGGCAAAGGAAAAGAGAGAGCGGCCAAGATCGAGGCCAAGACACGGCGAGGCTAGAATTCGGCAACCGCCTACATAGGTATGGTGGATCAAGGCAGCAAGATGCACTAAAAACCTATAGAGACTCGATATAACTCTCGGCTATCAGAGAGGGATAAGAAAGACCTATTCGGAACCAACCTGATGCTACCACCAAACATACCCATCCTGGTATTTCCCCCTCGAGACCAAACGAGGAAGTCATCGAGGAACTCACGCAGTTGGCAATTTTATTTATTCAGTTATCATTGCAGCAATTACTAGTCAGGTATAGATAGTCATCCTGATAGAATAAGCAGTGGGCACTTTTAGTTAACCATTCCGTTGTAGTTGCAACACTTACTAGTCAGATACATTTAGCATGAGATATCCCAAACCCAGCAGTTGTTGGTACTTTATTTAGCCATTCCGTTGTAGTGAAGCTGATTACTAGTCATATTGGATACAAGTCAAATTATAACAGTAAACTTTAGTTATAGTTGTCTATGATCGAGAACTGTGCTCCAAGTCGTCCATAACCGCGGACACGGCTTTTCGAAAAGATTTAACCCTGCAGGGGTGCACCAAAGTATTCACACGCACTTCGACCCTTTTTGCCAGATCAGTTAACATAAACCCATCGGTATGTCGGCAGGGCCTAAGTCATGACGTTTCCCGGACCCAAAGCAAGTACATGGGGGCCACCCCACTAAGGTACCCGCAACGAAGTCGGCCGGTCTCCGAGACGGACTCAGGGTTTGTGTAGACGGTCAGAACGACTGGGAACCCGAAGTGTGATCGGGCTTGTCGACATGAAAACGTGTCACGGTCCTAACAAGACAGGTGCTCCTCGCACGATCGTAAATAAAGCAAAGAAGCATGGCATAAGTACAAGATAGTAATAAAGCCCCAAACTACTTGTGGCCCCGGTACAATGCTTTGAAATCGGTACTAATCGATGGGGTGCCCACACCCCACCTGGGTTAGCGCTCGATCTCGGAACAGGTGTCAAGAACTTGGGGTCCTACGGGACACCAGTGAGCGGTTAAAATCCAAATATTGTCTATTACCCACCGGTGCCTCTGCATTTACCTACTTCAATTTTAGTTATTAAACGATAATTAAAGCCATGATCATCTACAACATTAAACATACGGCAATACTCCAACAACTGTGGTACTGGATGACACACAACAACACTTGAGCAAGCGACTACGACGCGCAAGTCCAGCTATCTACCAAACAACCGGTAATATGATGTGTCCAAGGCAATATAAGGCTGCAAGGGATATCACGGGTACGAAAACTAGAGCATCGCAACACAGATAGCAATAGATCAACAGGGGGGAAATAAATACTATAAAAGTAAGATAGGTAGAAAGGGGGAGGTGCTCGCCTGAAAAACATTGCCGAAGGTTCATCTGAATGTCGGGTCGACACTCGCATCAACTCATCGGCCTAATCCGTGAAGAAGCAAAGCACTAGAAGAAACACCGGATGGAATATTTAATACTACGGTAGAAAATCGGGCATGATGCATGTATGGTGTATGACATGGCAAGGTGCGATGCAATTAGGCAATATTAAGCGGAACCGGGGTCCCGACATTTAATTAAATAGTTCATGTTATTTAGATACCCCGCAATTTAAATGTTGTCTTAACAAGGTAAAATACAACATCGGTTCACTACACAATTTTAAATGGGACCAATATAAGACTAGAATAGCCCGCATATAGCCTCCATATTTAATTTAGGTGAATCGGCATAACGCCCCCAAACCCACATGAATATGCATGCAAGCATGAACAATTAAATATGCAACAGTTGATAATGCCATATTATAAAAATAATGGGGTCTCGGATAGGGAATCACACATCTGGGTTCGGGAGATCTTGGGGTTCCGGGGTTCGGGGTTCGGTCTCAGGGTTCAGGGTTCGACGGGATCGGTCTTCGAAGGTCGGATACAAGATGAAGAGCTTGGCGTTCCAGGAAGAAGGACTTGGTGTGGCGTCGGGGGCGTATCGGACTCGCCCTGGTCGATGTCGATCTTGTCGGGCCCGCATATCAGGTCGGTCTTGGCGTCCGGGATGAAGAACTTGGCGTTCTGCGTCGGTGTCCTTACCGTCCGGGTTCTCGAGCATCGCATCCGGGAAGGAGTACTTGTCGCACATGTGGTCTTCGGGTCCGGGGTCTCAGTCATGGCGTCCCATTGTAGATCTTGTTGATGGTCCAGCAAAAGCCACCGGGTTCGGTCTTGGTTCCATTGTCGATGGCGATCTTGGCGTAACACTTCGAGTGGTGAAGATCTTGAGGTTCCGTGGTTCTTCACAAATTCTTCGTAGCAGCAGCTCGGTACACAGCTCGGTACACAGACACGACACGACGAGGTTGGACTTGGCGATGACACGGTTGCATATAAAGCCAACCACATGTTGGTCTTTGGGTGCCCACTATGCACATACAGACGGGACCCGCAGAATGCAAACAGAGCAGGCGTAGGCTGCAGGACCGACGACGCTGGGACACAGAAGGCGGCACTGGGAGGTCGCGCGGCGCCGACGTGCAGGGGGGAGGTGGAACAGGCGCCGAGGTGGACGCCACGAGAGCGACGGGCCGCAGCAGCGAGGCCGAGGCGGTCGAGGGCATGCGGTCGCGGACGGTGGCGTAGAGAGGAGGTTCAGGAAGAGGACGGCGAGGGCGCTCAGGAGGTGGCCGTCGAGGAAGGCGTCCCTGGCGGTGCCGGAGGCGGGCAACATCGGAGTGCAGGGCGAAGAGGAATCAGCGAAGGAGGGACGGCGAGGACCGAGGAGGCCCCGACGGCGCGGCGTGCTCGAGACAGACCGAGGACGGAGAGCTCGCTGGCCGGCGGCGGACGCGTAGACCAGGTTGCAGAGGCCGGCGACGGGAGAGGCGCGCGACGGAACGACGGAGGCGAGGCCGACGAGGGAAGCAGCACCAAGAAGAGGAAGAGGCCGGGGAGGAGGGGGTCGGGCGCGCAGGGTCGATCGGCGAGGTTCGCTGGCGGCCAGAAGCAGGGGCCGCGCGGCGGGGAAGGGTGCTCGGCCGCAGGCGAGGACGGAGAGCGCTGGGCGGCGGGGTCAAGGCGGGGGCCACGGCCGGAGACGAGGGAGGCGGGTTTTCCTGCGGTGGCGGCGGTTGTTGAGGCGACGAACGGGAGCAGGGGATCCCGGGAGGACGGGCGCGGTGCGGGAAGGCCTGGGCTGCCGGGCGACGCCTTGAGAGGAAGGTGGAGGCGGGGAGCGGGCGGGCAGAGAGGGAGGAGAGGAAGGGCGCTGTCTCTGGAGAGAGAGGGGAAGGCGGTTGGGTCGGCGTGTGGTGGGGTCAGGGGGAGACCCGAGGTGGGCGGGGAGTGCGTGCCCAGGCGGGGGCTGGCCAGGTGGTGTGGTTGATTGGGTGGAGAGAGGGCCAGGCTGATGTGGCGCAAAGGGATAGGTTGGGGTGAGGTGGAGGAAGGGTGGGTAGATTAGGTTGGGGTAGGAAAAGGGTTTAGGTAGACCGGTTTTGGGTAATTTTGGGGGTGGCCGGCTAGGTCGGATCGACCCGGTTTGGCTGCCCCCTAAAAATAAAATAAATATTTTAATATTTAAAACGGGGCTTTTGAAATCCATTGGTAGACGAAACAAAATAATCCGGAGACCCGGGTTTTAGATTTGAAATAAAGGCGGGGTATTTAGAAAACAAAATATGCTTTTCGAAAATAGTTTCAGACAAACAAATGCATGATGATGACGATGCTCAAATGCAATGTGGCATGATGACATGAGCATGCGGTCATGATGATGCAATGCACAAAAAAATAACGCGATTTTCTAGTAGTGGTTTTTGCGGGGCGCCACAATTCGACACCACTAACAATGGATCTCGCGCTCGAGATCCGCCTCATGGTACCGGGAAGAAGGGCGGCGATCTGAATCTTCTCGCATCGTGTAGATCCTCGCGACACCACTAACAAGAGGTCGTTGTTCGTGATCGTCAAGAGAACACTCCGGGAACAAAGGGCGAAGGTAGAGGTATCCACAAATAAAGCCACCTCTAACTTCGATAGAAGGAGAGAAAAGATGCGGCCTATCCCACTTCAATGTACAAGAGCGAATAGAAAGGGTAGGCATGGGGCCAATCCATCACGCACCCAAACTATTACTCCGCACAATCAGTGGAAAAGCGTGCAACCATTCTCGGAATCAGACCGAAGATCTCGACAATCGAGGTTCAGAAACAAAGGAGTGATGCAGACTCTGCATCGGATCTAGCGTAGATGATGTCGTCGCGTCGGAAAACACCGGAAGGCACGAGAAGGAACAAAGAGAAGTCCACCAGACGAAGGGTTCCTCATATAGCATGAATACCAGATGTAGAAACATCGTTACCAAAGGAGGAAGCAAAACCCTGAAGGTACGATGGAACCCAGCCACGAGAAATCCTGGACTCGAAGAGAGAGAAGAGAGCGGATTCAAAACACGTCGGGGTAAGAGAAGAATAGAAAAAAGATGAGGAGTAAAAGCAGACCTAATCAGATCTATCCAACCGATTTTTCGAAAATAGTTTTGACACTCTACAACGTCCGTTAGCTAGGTTATCCTACAGGCTGGACCAGTGGGTATCGTGAATCACTGAGCTCTGATACCACTCTGTAACACCCTCAGAATCGGCCCTATGCAAGTTTCAGCGTTTCCCGCCAAACCCGCATAGAAACGATTCAAAGGTGCCCACCAGGCACTTTCGTGCGGGTGGAAAACGAAGTAATACCATTACACAATAGTCCACAATGGAACCCACAGAACAGATATATACAACAACGACTCAAAGAGTCAAGAATACAGATATACAATACAAAGACCCAAATCACCTTTAAAACGATATAGCGTCCGAGTACGGACAAGATTCAAATTGAGCTAAGAGCCCTGAAGAATAACCACTGGCGTCCATAACCCTGCCCAGGACAAGCCGGAAGGGTAACCCTGCTAACGACGCCGATCTCAAAACCTGCTTAAACAAAAGGTGCCGACAAGGGCAAAGGAAAAGAGAGAGCGGTCAGTCGAGGCCAAGACAGCGAGGCTAGAATTGCGGTCCTCGCCTACATAGGGTGGATCAAGCGCAGCAAAGCATGCACTAAACAACCTATAGAGACTCGATATAACTGCGGCTATCGAGAGGGATAAGAAAGACCTATTCGAACCAACCTGATGCTACCACCAAACATACCCATCCTGGTATTTCCCCCTCGAGACCAAACGAGGAAGTCAACCGAGGAACTCACGCAGTTGGCAGTTTTATTTATTCAGTTATCGTTGCAGCAATTACTAGTCAGGTATAGATAGTCATCCCGATAGAATAAGCAAGGCACTTTTAGTTAACCATTCCGCTAGAAGTTGCAACACTTACTAGTCAGATACATTTAGCATGAGATATCCCAAACCCAGCAGTTGTTGGTACTTTATTTAGCCATTCCGTTGTAGTGAAGCTAATTACTAGTCATATTGGATACAAGTCAAATTATAACAGTAAACTTTAGTTATAGTTGTCTATGATCGAGAATTGTGCTCCAAGTCGTCCATAACATGACACGGCTTTTGAAAAGATTTAACCTGAGGGTGCACCAAAGTATCCACACGCACTTGACCCTTTTGCCGATCGTTAACATACACCCATCGGTATGTCGTGGGCCTAAGTCATGACGTTTCCTGCACCAAAGCAAGTACATGGAGGCCACCCCACTAAGCTACCCACAACGAAGTCGGCCGGTCTCCGACGGACTCGGGGTTTGTGTAGACGGAAACGATCGGGAACCCGAAGTGTGATCGGGCTTGTCGACACAAAAACGTGTCACGGTCCTAACAAGACAGTGCTCGCACAATCGTAAATAAAGCAGTAAAGCATGGCATAAGTAAAGGATAGTAATAAAGCCCCAAACTACTTGTGGCCCCCGGTACAATGCTTTGAAATCAGGTACTAATCGATGGGGGTGCCCACACCCCACCGTGGTAAGCGCGCCGATCTCTAACAGTGTCAAGAACTCGGGGTCCTACGGGACACCAGTGAGCGGTTAAAATCCAAATATTGTCTATTACCCACCGGTGCCTCTGCATTTACCTACTTCAATTTTAGTTATTAAACGATAATTAAAGCCATGATCATCTACAACATTAAACATACGGCAATACTCCAACAACTGTGGTACTGGACGACACACAACAGCACTTGAGCAAGCGACTACGACGCGCAAGTCCAACTATCTACCAAACAACCGGTAATAGGATGTGTCCAAGGCAATATAAGGCTACAAGGGGTATCACGGGTACAAAAACTAGAGCATCGCAACACAGATAGCAATAGATCAACAGGGGGAAATAAATACTATAAAAGTAAGATAGGTAGAAAGGGGGAGGTGCTCGCCTAAAAAACATTGCCGAAGGTTCATCCGAAGGTCGGGTCGACACTCGCATCAACTCATCGGCCTAATCCGTGAAGAAGCAAAGCACTAGAAGAAACACCGGATGGACTATTTAATACTACGGTAGAAAATTGGGCATGATGCATGTATGGTGTATGACATGGCAAGGTGTGATGCAATTAGGCAATATTAAGCGGAACCGGGGTCCCGACATTTAATTAAATAGTTCATGTTATTTAGATACCCCGCAATTTAAATGTTGTCTTAACAAGGCAAAATACAACATCGGTTCGCTACACAATTTTAAATGGGGCCAATATAAGACTAGAATAGCCCGCATATAGCCTCCATATTTAATTTAGGTGAATCGGCATAACGCCCCCAAACCCACATGAATATGCATGCAAGCATGAACAATTAAATATGCAACAGTTGATAATGTCATATTATAAAAATAATGGGGTCTCGGATAGGGAAGCACACATCTGGGTTCGGGAGATCTTGGGGTTCCGGGGTTCGGGGTTCAGTCTCAGGGTTCAGGGTTCGACGGGATCGGTCTTCGAAGATCGGGTACAAGATGAAGAGCTTGGCGTTCCGGGAAGAAGGACTTGGTGCGGCGTTGGGGCGCATCGGACTCGCCCTGGTCGGTGTCGATCTTGTCGGGCCCGTGTTTCAGGTCGGTCTTGGCGCCCGGGATGAAGAACTTGGCGTTCTGCGTCGGTGTCCTTACCGTCCGTGTCCTCGAGCATCGCATCCGGGAAGGAGTACTTGTCGCACATGTGGTCTTCGGGTCCGGGGTCCCAGTCATGGCGTCCCGTTGTAGATCTTGTTGATGGTCCAGCAAAAGCCACCGGGTTTGGTCTTGGTTCCATTGTCGATGGCGATCTTGGCGGAACACTTCGAGTGGTGAAGATCTTGAGGTTCCGTGGTTCTTCACAAAATCTTCGTAGCAGCTCGGCATACAGCATACGGTACCACACGACGAGGTTGGACTTGGCGATGACACGGTTGCATATAAAGCCAACCACATGTTGGTCTTCGGGTGCCCATTATGCACATACACACGACGGGGACCTGCAGTAATGTTAAAATGAGCGGTAGGCTCTGCAGGGACCTCGACGACGCTGGGACACAGAGGAAGGCGGCACCCGGGAAGGTCGCGGGCGGCCTTCGCGCAGGGGGACGAGGTGGCACAGGCGGCCAGAGGCAGGGACGTCACGGGAGACGCGCGGGCCGGACCGCAGTGAGGCCAAGGCGGTCGAGGGCATGCGGTCGCGGACAGTGGCGCAGAGAGGAGGTTCAGGAAGAGGACGGCGAGGGCGCTCAGGAGGTGGACGTCGAGGAAGGCGTCCCTGGCGGCGCCGGAGGCGGGCAACATCGGAGTGCAGGGCAAAGAGGAAGCAGCGAAGGAGGGACGGCGAGGACCGAGGAGGCCCCGACGGCGCGGCGTGCTTGAGACAGACCGAGGACGGAGAGCTCGCTGGCCGGCGGCGGACGCGTAGACCAGGTTGCAGAGGCCGGCGACGGGAGAGGCGCGCGACGGAACGACGGAGGCGAGGCCGACGAGGGAAGCAACACCAAGAAGAGGAAGAGGTCGGGGAGGAGGGGGTCGGGCGCCAGGTCGATCGGCGGTTCGGCTGGCGCCGAAGGCGGGCTGCGGGCGGGTGCTCGCCAGGGCGAGGACCAGAGCTGGCCGGGCGGGGTCAAGGCGGGGGGCCGGAGACGAGGGAGGCGGGTTTTCCTGCGGTGGCGGCGGTTGTTGAGGGGAAGGAGACGAACGGGGGAGCGGGGGATCCCGATAGGGACGGGCGATGGAGTGAGGAAGGCCTCAGAAGGCCGGGCGGCGCCAGAGAGGAAGGTGGAGGCGGGCGGGGCGAGAGGAGGAGGAGAGAGAAGGCGCCGGTCTGCGGGAGAGGGAGCAGATTGGTCGGGCGTGGGGTCGGGGAGACCCGAGGTGGGCGGGAGTGCGTGCCAGCGGGGGCTGTGTGTGGTTGATTGGGTGGAGAGAGGGCCAGGCTGATGTGGCGCAAAGGGATAGGTTGGGGTGAGGTGGAGGAAGGGTGGGTAGATTAGGTTGGGGTAGGAAAAGGGTTTAGGTAGACCGGTTTTGGGTAATTTTGGGGGTCGCCGGCTAGGTCGGATCGACCCGGTTTGGCTGCCCCCTAAAAATAAAATAAATATTTTAATATTTAAAACGGGGCTTTTGAAATCCATTGGTAGACGAAACAAAATAATCCGGAGACCCGGGTTTTGGATTTGAAATAAAGGCGGGGTATTTAGAAAACAAAATATGCTTTTCGAAAATAGTTTCAGACAAACAAATGCATGATGATGACGATGCTCAAATGCAATGTGGCATGATGACATGAGCATGCTGTCATGATGATGCAATGCACAAAAAAATAACGCGATTTTCTAGTAGTGGTTTTTGCGGGGCGCCACATACAAGTCAAGGACTAAATGATCATAGAGGCTATGGTGACTTGTTCATAGTTATAACATGGTGTGAGCATGTGCCAAGTCAACCCAAACAAATCATCAAAGGAGAATACGACAATACTATGCTTTTGTATGCTAAAACAACACATAATTCTTTCAAGGCACACTAAGCAATCCCAATTGTTTGGAACAAGACATGCTACAACAATAAGAACTAAGCATAAGGTCAAAACAACACCTAGCATGTCATGCTAAAGTCAAAGTCACAGTCAATGCAAGCTCCTCTTGCACTTTTCAAGCAGGAACTTCCTACTCCTTTCCAACACCAAACAACTTATTTGAAACAACACAACAAGAAAGGGGGTCCAAACTACTTTATTCAAGCAAACTAAACAACTAAGCAAACCAAACGAAAACTAAGACACTCCAAGAACAACACAACTTGTGCATGAAACAATAAAAATGAAGTGTCAAGACAGACCTGAGCTTTTTGTTGATGAAGAAGTGGATGCCTTGGGCATCACCAAGCTTTGACGCTTTTACCTCTTGGATAGTTTTTGGGGTGACACCGTGGTGGCATCAAGATTTTGTCCATTCTTCATCTCATTACATCATTCTTTCTCTACACTTGAAATTTTTCCTTCATACAAAACTTCACACAATCTTCATTAGCAACATTAGTGTATTCAAAAGATAATAGACCTTTAGGCAAAGCTTTGGAATAGCAAGACTTTTCACTAAAAACACAAGCTACTGTAGCAACTCCTTCAAAGTATCAATTCCCCAAAAGAGAACTAAAAAAGGAATCAATAAGAAGCAAATGCAAATAATGGCAGAAATCTGCCAAAACAGACCAGCAGGTAGAAACCGATTTTTTCGAAAATCTTCTGTTGCTCAAATCAAAACGTGTTGAACTAATGAAAGTTATCTAACATACTGGGGGATTTATTTGTAACTTTTCAGCTCAATCCGAGTTATAGAGTCTCCTCACGATTTTTTATGGTAGAGGACAAAAATCTGTTTCGGGACAACAACTCCCCAAATCTTATTTCCCTCTCATTAGAGGTCATTGTTGGCACAAAAAGCAAACAAAAAGGACAAGGAGAGGTCATTACAGAAGTAATAACTTCCAAGACTCTAGGAAACTCTTGGATTATCTCCCAACAAGTACTTTTCGTTAACGCATTTAAGTTAGGCATATGAAGCAAGAAGAATCAAGTATTTTCAAATGAGGAATTGTTACCCCTCTTGCTCCTTCCTTTCCTACCTTTCTTCTTCTCTTTAGGGAAAATATGATTGCTTACTTCAGGAGAAAAATGCATAATGCCTTTTCCCACATCTATTATTGCTCCAAGGTGTTTCAGTAGGGACCTTCCAAGTGTAATCTGTACTTTGCCTACACATTCAATAACAAGATAACCAGTAGACACCATTTTCCCTGAGATTTTTGTAAACACACCTTCAACTATTCCAATGGGTAATAAAGTGGCATTATTAGTAAGAGATATTTCCTATCCTCCTTTAGAAAGCCCCCAAAGACTCAAATACTCATAAATATCTTTAGGCATAAGGCAAAATTCAGACATGATATCACAACGAGCATCAAAAGTTGCACTATTTATAGTGACTTTGATTGTGGGAAACCACTTTGAAGGCTCATAAATTCATTAGAACATAATTATGGTACTCCCTAAGTGTGTGATAGCAACTGTTCAGAGCATCAGTACTGGACTCAAGAGTGTTCAACCTAGCAAAAATATTTATAAAAGAGGAACCAGACTTGCCAGGTGTACTATAAATTATAATCAATTTCTTTATGGCATCAAAAGCTTCATCCTCAGTACATTGAAAAATATCTTTCCCAGCCACAACATCCAACGCATATCTATAACAAAGAGCAATACCGCGGTAGAAACTGTTGATAACCAAGCTAAGACTCATCTTAGGCTCAGTTTCCCTTTGTAAAGCAGAGATTCTAGACCAATCTTCTTTAAAACTCTCTTCACCTTTTTGCTTGAAAGCAAAGATCTCTTCCATAGGTGTCATAGAGATAGGACCAAAACCATACATGGTGGCAACTAGGGCAGGAACTAACTTTTTTGTGTTTTTGAATAAAGAAGGCAAACCAAACTAAACTATTTTTTTTGGAGTTTTTGAAAAGAGGCAAACAAAACCAAGCAAAACAAACTAAGAAAACTAAAAATAAAGTAAAGAGAAAGGAATTGGAGGGCTCCCCTTGTGAAGATGTCCTTAGCCTCCCCGGCAACGGCGCCAGAAAGACTTGATGTAGCGCTGAGTTAATGTAGGAGCGCTTCGTTGGGAACCCCAAGATCAAGGTGTGAAGCAGCACAGTAGCAAGTTTTCCCTCATTAAGAAACCGAGGTTATCGAACCAGTAGGAGGAAGGGAACGTTACACAGGTGTTGCAAGCAACGCGGAGATCTGCACAACACAAACTCAAGACTTTGCACCAACGAATCAGTGAGGTTGTCAAGCTGACCGATTTTTTGTAACAAATGATTAAACGTATGGTGTGGAAGATAATGGTTTGTAGCAAGTAAACAAGTAACAATAGAAGATGTATCAATGGTAAAGATTGGACCGGGGTCCATAATTCACTAGAGGTGCTCTCCTTAGATAAACAACATGGCATGAAGGGTAAAAAAATTACAGCAGGGCAATTGATAGGAACTAAGCAAGGCATAACAATGCACCAGACAAAAAGATCCTATGAGATTCGATTGGGCAATACAACAATATACATAGACCGCCATCCAACTGCATCTATGACTAGAAGTCCACCTTCAGGTTATCATCCAAACCCCCTCCAGTATTAAGTTGCAAGCAACAGACAACTGCTTTAAGCAAAGTGTGTAAGGTAAACAATCCACTTGTTCCATGAACAAGAGACCATTGTTTTATCCCTAGTGGCAACAACACATCTACAACCAAAGAGATTTTTGTCACTTACCTTGGAAACTAGAGGCATGAACCCACTATCGAGCATAAATACCCCCTCTTGGAGTGTAACACCCTCAGAATCGGACCTATGCAAGTTTGAACGAAATTCGCCAAACCCGCATAGAAACGATTCAAAGGTGCCCACCAGGCACTTTCGTGCGGGTGGAAAACGAAGTAATAACATTACACAACAGTCCTCGATGGGACCCACAGAACAGATATATATAGCAGCGACCCAAAGAGTCAAGAATACAGATATAATATACAAAGATCCAAATCACCTTGAGAATGGTAGAGCGTCCGACTACGGACAAGATGCAAATGGGGCTAAGAGCCCTGAAGAATAACCAATGGCGTCCATAACCCTGCCCAGGCCAAGCCGGAAGGGTAACCCTGCTAACGACGTCGATCTCAAACCTGCTTAACAAAAGGGGTGCCGACAAAGGGCAAAGCAGAAAAACAAAGAAGGAGCCAAGATCGAGGCCGACACGGCGAGGCTAGAATTCGGCGGTCCTCGCCTACATAGGTATGGTGGTCTGAAGCGGCAGCGGCAGCATGCACTAAACAACCTATAGAGACTCGATACAACTGGCGGTAATCAGAGAGGGGTAAGAATGACCTAACCGGATCCAACCTGAAGCTATCACCAAACAAACCCATCCTGGTGTTTCCCCCTCGAGACCAAACGAGGAAGTCAACCGAGGAACTCACACAGTTGGCAGTTTTACTTATTCAGTTATGGTTGCGGCACTTTACTAGTCAGGTTTAGATAATCGCCCTGATAAGGTAAGCAGTGGGCACTTTTATTTAACCATTCCGTTATAGTGGCGATTTACTAATCGGTCTGAGATAGCATGATATAAACCCAAAACCCAGCAGTTGTTGGTACTTTTATTCAGCCAATTCCGTTGTAGTTGCCTTACTTACTAGTCAGATTCATTTGTCGCAAGCGACAACCAAACAAGCAATTGTGGGCAGTATTAATTAGCCATTCCATTATAGTGAAGCTGATTACTAGTCATTATAAGTCAAATTTATAGCAGTAAACTTTAGTTATGCTTGTCTATGATCGAGACCTGTGCTCCAAGTCGTCCATATCCGCGACACGGCTTTCGGAAAGTTTTACCCGCCGGTGCACCAATAGCAACACACGCCGATCAACCTCGAAAACCAAATCAAAACCCAACGAGGCTTTCACGATGAACAATCACAGGATTCGAAATATTTCAGGGGCCACCCTTGTAGTACACCCGCAACGGCAAGCAAGCTTCGAGACGGACCCAAGGTTTGGGCCGGCGGTAACGACAAGATGCCCCCAAACGGGACCTGCCGATACCACGTAACGGGTCACGCCCTAACAGATAAAGAAGTGCACCGCACAATCGTAAATAAAGCAGAAGCATGGCATAAGTACAGATAGTAATAAAACCTCAAACTAGTTTGTGGCCCCAAGAAATAAGAATGAATCAAGCTCGCCTCGAGGGTCCCATATACCTCCCGGATGTGGATAGCGCAAAATCAAGGAACAGTATCAAGTACTCGGGGTCTTACGGACACAAGTGGGCTCGAAACCAAATATTATCTATCACCCACCGATGCCTCTGCTTATTCAATTTTAGTTGTTAAACAGAAAGTAAAGTGAACAATAAGTAAAACTAGAATTCATCTCCAACATCAGCATGCGGCAATACATCAGCAACTGAGGCATATGACGACACACGCCAACACTTAAGCAACTACGACGCGCAAGTCCAACTATCTACCAAACAACAGGTAATAGGATGTGTCCAAGGCAATATAAAGGCTGCAGGGAATATCACAGGTACGGAGACTAAAGCATCGCAACACAGATAGCAATAGATCAACAGGAGGGAAGTAAACACTATAAAAGTAAGATAGGTAGAAAGAGGGAGATGCTCGCCTGAAAACATTGTCGAAGGTTCAACCGAGGATCGGGGCGAAGCTCACATCAACTCAACGGCCTTATCCGCGAAGAAGCAAAACACTAGAATAAACACCGGATGCGATATTTAATACACGGCAGAAGATCGGCATGATGCATGCATGATGGATGGCAACGGTGCAATGCAATTAGGTCATATTAAGCGGAACCGGGTCCCGACAATTAATTAGGTGGTGCAAGTTATTTAGCTACCCATAAATTAAATGTTGTTTAACAAGAGAAAGTATCACCGGTTCTACACAAGTTTAAATGAGGCCAATATGTGACTAGGTTTGCCCGCATATGGGCCCGTATTTAATTATTAGGTGAGTCGGCATAAGGCCCCAAACCACACAAACATGCATGCGAGATGAACAATTCAATATGCAGCAATTTTATGTTAAGCATTTATAAAATAAGGGTTCGGATAAGGGTCACACGTTAGGGTTCACGGTCTTGAGGTTCCGGGTTCGAAATGGTCTGGTGGTTCGAGCTTGGCGAGGTCGTTCTCGGACTCGTGGGTAGGTCTTAGGCGTCCCGGGGTCTTCGGGTAATGTTGTCGGTCATGGCGTTCTGGACGGGGTACTTGGTCTGGCGTCGGGGCTTCGGACTCGCCCCGGTCGCTGTCGCTCTTGTCGTTGCGAAGCTCTTGTCGGGTCCGCGCCATCGAGTCGGTCTTGGCGTCGGACGACGGTAACTTGGCGTTCGAGGAAGTGCTTGAAGAAGTCGACAACCTGGGCGTCCGATCCGGTAGAAGTACTTGTCGATCTGGGTCCTTCGGTCAAGAATTTGGCATGCCCGTTTCGCCTTGATTCGGATAGGAGTTCTTGGCGCTGCACCGGTGCGGTTCATCGTTCGCTTCACGATCTCGTTTGAGGAACCCATGCGTGCCAGATCAAGGTTCGTGATAGAAGCGACCACACGAGGCTTATTTTTGCTTGAGCCAAGTTTTCCCAGAGAAGAAAAATACCAATCCTGATTCCTTTTGTGATATTGTCTTGATGATAGCATCAGTGAACTGCTCCCATCCTTTCTTCGCGTGCGAGTTGGCTTGATGTTCTCTCACTGTCAGCACAGTATTGAGCAAAAGAACACCCTGCACAGCCCATCTTTCCAAAATCCCATGGAATGGTACAGTACAACTTAGATCCTTATCCAGCTCTTTAGATATGTCCTGTAAGCTGGGTGGAAGCTTGACTCCCTCTGGTACTGAAAACGACAATCCCATTGCCTGACCAGGACCATGGTGTGGATTCTGGCCGATGAAGACTGCTCTGACGTTGTGGAACGGGTTCGTGTGGAGCGCATGAAGATGAGGTGGGTCGGCGGGTAGACGGGCACCTTGCCGCAAAGCGTGGGCGGCAGAGGTCGAGCGCGTAGAGCTTGCGCAGCTCCTCGGACCGCGCCTCCAAGGCGGTCTGCTGCAGGCCTGGGGGGAGGTTGACGGGGAACCTGGTGGCGGAGGCTGGACTCGGCGGCGAGGGGCGGCCTGGCGAGGTGGGCTCGGGCCGGGGAGGAGAAGGCGAGACGGCCAGCGGCGCGAGGAAGGGCGGAGCCGGCCGGAGGCGTCGGGCGCGGCGGCGCAAGACGAGCCTCACGGGAGGAGCCTGGCGGACGGCAGAGGAGGGCAGGGATGGCGCCATGAGGAGCTCGGAGGGGCGCCAGAGAAGGCGGCGGGCGGACCAGAGGCGCGAGGCCTGGCGAGATGGAGGAGGCGAGGCGGCCCGCGGGCGGCGCGGACGCCGAGGGGGCGAGCAAGGCGGTGCTGGGGAGGAGGCCGTCACAGGGGAGCGACGCAGAGAGAGAGAGAGAGAGCGGGAAGAGAGAAGGTGGGAAGGCGCGGCCTTGGTAGGTGAGGGCAGGAGGTGCTGGGGGAAGAGGAACAGAGGCGCTGGTGTGGGTCCGGGGCCACGGGGTCCACACGGTGAGGGCACTGGCAAGGCTGCGTGGGGCCTGGGTGGGTGTAGCGGGTAGGTGGGCGGGGGGTGAGCTGGGAGGGGAGAGAGAAAAGGTGGGGTTAGGGGCTGGGACAAGTGGCCGCTGCGGATTGGTGGGAGGGGTGAGAAAAGGTGAGGTGTCGCGATGGGAATGGCCAGGGTGATGTGGCCACAGGTGGGTAGGATTTTAGGTGGGATAGGATTAGAAGGGCAGGTTTGGACCGATTCAAAACCTGGGGTGGTCGTCGGGTCGAATCGCCCGCTCGATCGCCCACCAAAAACAATTTAATATTTATTTTATTTTCAAATATCTTTGCAACTAGTTTTAGACAAACAAAATATCCTAACATCCGGGGTTGGCATTTGAATAAAAGTTGGGCGTTTATAAACCAAACGGGTTTTGCGAATATAGTTTTGACAAACAATGCATGATGATGACGATGCAATGCACAAATTCAACGCGATTTTCTAGTAGTGGTTTTATGGGATGCCACAATTCGACACCACTAACAATGGATCTCGCCGAGATCCGCCTCATGGTACCGGAAGGAAGGTCGGCGTTCTGATCTTCTCTCTTCGTGTAGATCCTCGCGACACCACTAACGAGGGTTCCTTCTTCATCTGGGAATCGGCGACACCACCAACAAAGGTTCGTTGTTCCTGATCGTCGAGAGAGCACTCTGGAAACAAAAGGTCGAAGGTAGAGGTATCACAAATAAAGCCACCCCTAACTTCCGTGGACGGAGTAAATTGCTGGATCCACTGCCTCGACGTACAAGAGCGAATGATAAAAGCAGTGGTAGGGTAGCTAATCCATCCCGCACTCAAACCATTACTCTGCACACGATTAGGCGGATTAAGCAACCAACTCTCGGACTCAGACTGAAGATCTTCATAGGCGGTATCCGGAACAAAGATATGATGCCAGCAGAAATCGTATGAAAGACACACTGATTAGGTTCCGCGATGGTTCCATTGGCATGAACAACACATGCTCAGGGTCGACTCCAACTTCACCAAAGCTCGTCCTTCTCAGGTGTTTTTCAACGTCACTGATATCCAACAAGGAACACATATGGATAAAGAGCTCCAGAACAAAGATCGGAGGAAGATACAACAGACAAGTTGCAGATTGATGATCGTAGCACCTCCGTCACAAAAGGAAGAAGCGAAACCCTAAAGGTACGACGGAAACCCAAACACGAGAATTCCTGGACTCGAAGAGAGAGAAGAGAGCAGATTCAAAACACGTCGAGGTAAGAGGAGAATAGCAGAGGGGTAAGGAGTAAAATCAGACCTAACCAGAACTATCCAACCGATTTTAAAAATAGTTTTGACACTCTACTTCGGCCGTTAGCTAGGTTATCCTACAGGCTGGACTTGTGGGGTATCGAATCGCCGAGCTCGATACCACTCAGAACACCCTCGATCGGACCTATGCAAGTTTGAACGAAATTCGCCAAACCCGATAGAAACGATTCAAAGGTGCCACCAGCACTTTCGCGGGTGGAAAACGAAGTAATAACATTACACAAATTCCTCGATGGGACCCATGAACAGATATATATAAATGACCCAAAGAGTCAAGAATACATACGATATAATATACAAAGATCCAAATCACCTTGAGAATGGTAGAGCGTCCACTACGGACAAGATGCAAATGGGGCTAAGAGCCCAAGAATAACCAATGGCGCCCATAACTCGCCCAGCCGGAAGGGTAACCTCTAACGACGCCGATCTCAAACCTGCTTAACAAAAGGGTGCCGAAAGGGCAAAGGTAAAAACAAAGAAGGAGCGTCAAGATCGAGGCCAAGACAGCGAGGCTAGAATTCGCGGTCCTCGCCTACATAGGTATGGTGGTCTCAAGCGGCAAGATGCACTAAACAACCTATAGAGACTCGATACAACCGGCGAATCGAGAGGGTAAGAATGACCTAACGGATCCAACTGAAGCTATCACCAAACAAACCCATCCCGGTGTTTCCCCTCGAGACCAAACGAGGAAGTCAACCGAGGAACTCACACAGTTGGCGTTTTACTTATTCGCTATGGTTATGCACTTTACTAGTCGTTTAGATAATCATACGATAAGGTAAGCAAGGGCACTTTTATTTAACCATTCCGTTATAGTGGCATTTACTAATCGACATGAGATAGCATGATATAAACCCAAAACCCAGCAGTTGTTGGTACTTTTATTCAGCCAATTCCGTTGTAGTTGCCTTACTTACTAGTCAGATTCATTTGTCGCAAGCGACAACCAAACAAGCAATTGTGGGCAGTATTAATTAGCCATTCCATTATAGTGAAGCTGATTACTAGTCATTATAAGTCAAATTTATAGCAGTAAACTTTAGTTATGCTTGTCTATGATCGAGATAGTGCTCCAAGTCGTCCATATCCGCGACACGGCTTTCGTAAAGTTTTACCCGGGTGCACCAATAGCAACACACGCCGATCAACCTCGAAAACCAAATCAAAACCCAACGAGGCTTTCACGATGAACAATCACAGATTCAGAAATATTTCAGGGGCCACCCTTGTAGTACACCCGCAACGAAGCAAGCTAGACGGACCCAAGGTTTAGGGGCGGTAACGATATGCCCCAAACGGGACCTGTCGATACCACGAACGGGTCACGGGCCCTAACAAGACAAAGAAAGTCAGTACCGCACAATCGTAAATAAAGCAAGAAGCATGGCATAAGTACAGGATAGTAATAAAACCTCAAACTAGTTTGTGGCCCCAAGAAATAAGAATGAATCAAGCTCGCCTGGGGGTCCCATATACCTCCGGATGTGGATAGCGCATAAAATCAAGGAACAGTATCAAGTACTCGGGGTCTTACGGGACACAAGTGGGCTCGAAACCAAATATTATCTATCACCCACCGATGCCTCGCTTATTCAATTTTAGTTGTTAAACAGAAAGTAAAGTGAACAATAAGTAAAACTAGAATTCATCTCCAACATCAACATGCGGCAATACATCAAGAATCGAGGCATATGACGACACGCCAACACTTAAGCAAGCAACTACGACGCATAAGTCCAACTATCTACCAAACAATGTAATAGGATGTGTCCAAGGCAATATAAAGGCTGCAGGGAATATCACAGGTACGGAGACTAAAGCATCGCAACACAGATAGCAATAGATCAACAGGAGGGAAGTAAATACTATAAAAGTAAGATAGGTAGAAAGAGGGAGATGCTCGCCTGAAAACATTGTCGAAGGTTCAACCGAGGATCGGGGCGAAGCTCACATCAACTCAACGGCCTTATCCGCGAAGAAGCAAAACACTAGAATAAACACCGGATGCAATATTTAATACACGGCAGAAGATCGGCATGATGCATGAATGACGGATGGCATGGCAACGGTGCAATGCAATTAGGTCATATTAAGCGGAACCGGGGTCCCGACAATTAATTAGGTGGTGCAAGTTATTTAGCTACCCCGCAAATTAAATGTTGTTTAACAAGACAGAAAGTATCACCGGTTCGCTACACAAGTTTAAATGAGGCCAATATGTGACTAGATTTGCCCGCATATGGGCCCCGTATTTAATTATTAGGTGAGTCGGCATAAGGCCCCCAAACCACACAAACATGCATGCGAGATGAACAATTCAATATGCAGCAATTTTATGTTAAGCATTTATAAAAATAAGGGTTCGGATAAGGGTCACACGTTAGGGTTCGACGGTCTTGAGGTTCCGGGGTTCGGTCTCGGGGTTCGGCTCGGAGGTCGTTCTCGGACTCGGTAGGTCTTGGCGCATCCGGGGTCTTCGGGTCATGTTGTCGGTCATGGCGTTCTGGACGGGGTACTTGTCCGGGCGTCGGCTTCGACTCGCCGCCGCTTGTCGCTATTGGTTTTGTCGGGTCCGCCATCGAGTCGGTCTTGGCGTCCCGGACGAACTTGGCGTTCGAGGAAGTGCTTGGCGAATCGGTCGACAACCTGGGCGTCCGATCCGGGTAGAAGTACTTGTCGATCCGGTCCTTCGGTCGAAGAATTTGGCATGCCCGGTTTGGTCTTGGTTCCGGATAGGAGTTCTTGGCGCGCACGGTGCGGTTCATCTGGTTCGGCTTCCCACGTATCTCGTCTCGTTTGAGGAACCCATGCGTGCCAGATCAAGGTTCGTGATAGAAGCGACCACACGAGGCTTATTTTTGCTTGAGCCAAGTTTTCCCAGAGAAGAAAAATACCAATCCTGATTCCTTTTGTGATATTGTCTTGATGACATCGGGAATCCTGCTCCCATCCTTTCTTCGCGCGAGTTGGCTTGATGTTCTCTCACCACAAGACAAGATGATTGAGCAAAAGAACACCCTGCATGCCCATCTTTCCAAAATCCCATGGAATGGTACAAGACAACTTAGATCCTTATCCAGCTCTTTAGATATGTCCCGAAGCTGGGTGGAAGCTTGACTCCCTCTGGTACTGAAAACGACAATCCCATTGCCTGACCAGGACCATGGTGTGGATTCTGGCCGATGAAGACTGCTCTGACGTTGTGGAACGGGTTCGTGTGGAGCGCATGAAGATGAGGTGGGTCGGGTGACGGGCACCTGCCGCAGGCTGTGGGCGGCAAGCTGGCAGAGGTCGAGCGAGAGCTGCGCAGCCCTCGGACGCGCCCAAGGCGGTCTGCCGCAGGGGAGGCGACGGGAACCGTGGCGAGGCTGGACTCGGGCGCGAGGGGCTGGCGAGGTGGGCTCGGCCGGGAGGAGACGGCCAGGCGCGAGGAAGGGCGGGAGGCCGGAGGCTGGCCAAGGCGGCAGCACGAGCCCACGGAGGAGCCTGGCCAGGCGGGCGAGAGGAGGGGTGGATGGCGCCAGGAGCTCGACGGAGGGGGCGCGGAGGGAGAAGGCGCGGGCGGACCAGAGGCGGCGGGCGAGGATGGCAGGGAGGCGGAGGCGGGCGCGGCGGACGCCGAGGGCCGGAGCAAGGCGGGAGGGAGGCCGCCGGGGGAGCGACGAGAGAGAGAGAGGGGAAGAGAGGAAGGTGGGGCGAAGGGTGCGCGGGAGGTGAGGGAGAGGAGGTGCTGGGGGAAGAGGAACAGAGGCGCTGGTGTGGGTCCGGGGCCACGGGGTCCACACGGCAGGGAGGCTGGCAAAGGCGCTGGGGTGGGGTGTAGCTGGTAGGTGGCTGTGTGAGCTGAGAGGGGAGAGAGAAAAGGTGGGGTTAGGGGCTGGGACAAGTGGGTCATGGATTGGTGGGAGGGGAGAAAAGGTGAGGTGTCGCGATGGGAATGGCCAGGTGATGTGGCCAGAGGGTGGGTAGGATTTTAGGTGGGATAGGATTAGAAGGGCAGGTTTGGACCGATTCAAAACTGGGGTGGTCGTTGGTCGAACCGCCCGTCGATTGCCCCACCAAAAACAATTTAATATTTATTTTATTTTCAAATATCTTTGCAACTAGTTTTAGACAAACAAAATATCCTAACATCCGGGGTTGGCATTTGAATAAAAGTTGGGGCTTTATAAACCAAACGGTTTTGCGAATATAGTTTTGACAAACAATGCATGATGATGACGATGCAATGCACAAATTCAACGCGATTTTCTAGTAGTGGTTTTACGGGATGCCACAATTCGACACCACTAACAATGGATCTCGCCCTCGAGATCCGCCTCATGGTACCGGAAGGAAGGTCGGCGTTCGATCTTCTTCGTAGATCCTCGCGACACCACTAACGAGGGTTCCTTCTTCATCCGAATCGGCGACACCACCAACAAAGGTTCGTTGTTCCCGATCGCCGAGAGCACTGGAAACAAAAGGTCAAGGTAGAGGTATCACAAATAAAGCCACCTAACTTCCGTGGAGAGTAAATGCTGGATCCACCGCCGACGTACAAGAGCGAATGATAAAAGCAGGGTAGGGTAGCTAATCCATCCCGCACTCAAACCATTACTCGCATACGATTAGCGGATTAAGCAACCAACTCTGACTCGATCAAGATCTTCATAGGCGTATCCTAACAAAGATATGATGCCAGAAATCGTATGAAAGACACATCGATTAGGTTCCGCGATGGTTCCATTGGCATGAACAACACATGCTCGTGGTCGACTCCAACTTCACCAAAGCTCGCCCTTCTCGTGTGTTTTTCAACGCCACCGATATCCAACAAGGAACACATATGGATAAAGAGCTCCAACAAAGATCGGAGGAAGATACAACGTGCAAGTTGCGTATTGATGATCGAGCACCTCCGTCAAAAGGAAGAAGCGAAACCCTAAAGGTACGGAAACCCAAACACGAGAATTCCGGACCAAGAGAGAGAAGAGAGCGATTCAAAACACGCCGAGGTAAGAGGAGAATAGCAGAGGGTAAGGAGTAAAATCAGACCTAACCGTAACTATCCAACCGATTTTAAAATAGTTTTGACACTCTACTTGACCGTTAGCTAGGTTATCCACAGTCGACTTGTGGGGTATCGTAATCGCCGAGCTCGATACCACTCAGAACACCTCAGATCGGACCTATGCAAGTTTGAACGAATTCGCCAAACCCGCAGAAACGATTCAAAGGTGCCACCAGCACTTTCGCAAGGGTGGAAAACGAAGTAATATTACACAACAGTCTCGATGGGACCTGTAACAGATATATATAGCAGCGACCCAAAGAGTCAAGAATACGATATAATATACAAAGATCCAAATCACCTTGAGAATGGTAGAGTCCACTACGGACAAGATGCAAATGGGGCTAAGAGCCTCAAGAATAACCAATGGCGCCCATAACCCCGCCTGGCCAAGCCGGAAGGGTAACCTCGCTAACGACGCCGATCTCAAACCTGCTTAACAAAAGGTGGTGCACAAAGGGCAAAGCGTAAAAACAAAGAAGGAGCGTCAAGATCGAGGCCAAGACACGGCGAGGCTAGAATTCGCGTCCTCGCCTACATAGGTATGGTGGTTCAAGCGCAGCAAAGATGCACTAAACAACCTATAGAGACTCGATAACCAAGGTAATCGAGAGGGTAAGAATGACCTAACCGGATCCAACAAGCTATCACCAAACAAACCCATCCCGTGTTTCCTCGAGACCAAACGAGGAAGTCAACCGAGGAACTCACACGCTGGCGCTTTACTTATTCGCTATGGTTATGCACTTTACTAGTCAGGTTTAGATAATCGCCGATAAGCAAGCACTTTTATTTAACCATTCCGTTATAGTGGCGACTTACTAATCGATACAGATAGCATGATATAAACCCAAAACCCAGCAGTTGTTGGTACTTTTATTCAGCCAATTCGCTAGAAGTTTTACTTACTAGTCGATTCATTTGTCGCGACAACCAAACAAGCAATTGTGGGCAGTTAATTAGCCATTCCATTATAGTGAAGCTGATTACTAGTCATTATAAGTCAAATTTATAGCAGTAAACTTTAGTTATGCTTGTCTATGATCGAGATCGCGGCTCCAAGTCGCCCATATCCGCGACACGGCTTTCGAGAAAGTTTTACCCGCCGGGTGCACCAATAGCAACACACGCCGATCAACCTCTAAAACCAAATCAAAACCCAACGAGGCTTTCACGATCGAACAATCACAGATTCAGAAATATTTGTGGGGCCACCCTTAGTACACCCGCAACGTAAGCAAGCTTGAGACGGACCCAAGGTTTGTGGGGCGTGCAACAGATGCCCCCAAACGGGACCGTCGATACCACGTAAACGGGTCACGGCCCTAAAGACAAAGTGTACTCGCACAATCGTAAATAAAGCAAGAAGCATGGCATAAGTGCAGGATAGTAATAAAACCTCAAACTAGTTTGTGGCCCCAAGAAATAAGAATGAATCAAGCTCGCTCGGGGTCCCATATACCTCCCGGATGTGGATAGCGCGCAAAATCAAGGAACAGGTATCAAGTACTCGGGGTCTTACGGGACACAAGTGGGCGTTCGGAAACCAAATATTATCTATCACCCACCGATGCCTCTGCTTATTCAATTTTAGTTGTTAAACAGAAAGTAAAGTGAACAATAAGTAAAACTAGAATTCATCTCCAACATCAGCATGCGGCAATACATCAGCAACTGAGGCATATGACGACACACGCCAACACTTAAGCAAGCAACTACGACGCGCAAGTCCAACTATCTACCAAACAACAGGTAATAGGATGTGTCCAAGGCAATATAAAGGCTGCAGGGAATATCACAGGTACGGAGACTAAAGCATCGCAACACAGATAGCAATAGATCAACAGGAGGGAAGTAAATACTATAAAAGTAAGATAGGTAGAAAGAGGGAGATGCTCGCCTGAAAACATTGTCGAAGGTTCAACCGAGGATCGGGGCGAAGCTCACATCAACTCAACGGCCTTATCCGCGAAGAAGCAAAACACTAGAATAAACACCGGATGCAATATTTAATACACGGCAGAAGATCGGCATGATGCATGAATGACGGATGGCATGGCAACGGTGCAATGCAATTAGGTCATATTAAGCGGAACCGGGGTCCCGACAATTAATTAGGTGGTGCAAGTTATTTAGCTACCCGCAAATTAAATGTTGTTTAACAAGACTAAAGTATCACCGTTCGCTACACAAGTTTAAATGAGGCCAATATGTGACTAGGTTTGCCCGCATATGGGCCCCGTATTTAATTATTAGGTGAGTCGGCATAAGGCCCCCAAACCACACAAACATGCATGCGAGATGAACAATTCAATATGCAGCAATTTTATGTTAAGCATTTATAAAAATAAGGGTTCGGATAAGGGTCACACGTTAGGGTTCGACGTCTTGAGGTTCCGGTTCGGGTCGGTCTCGGTTCAGTCTTGGCAGGTCGTTCTCGGACCTGGGGTAGGTCTGGCGCATCCGGGTCTTGGTCATGTTGTCGGTCATGGCGTCGACGGGTACTTGGTCCGGGCGTCGGACGCTTTGCCGCCGTCGCTTGTCGCTATGGTTTTGTCGGGTCCGCGCCATCGAGTCGGTCTTGGCGTCCGGGACGACGAACTTGGCGTTCTCGAGGAAGTGCTTGGCGAGTCGACAACCTGGGCGTCGATCCGGTAGAAGTACTTGTCGATCCGGGTCCTTCGTCAAGAATTTGGCATGCCCGGTTTCGGTCTTGCCCGGATAGGAGTTCTTGGCGCGGCACCGGGTGCGGTTCATCCGGTTCGGCTTCCACGTATCTCGCCTCGCTTGAGGAACCCATGCGCGATCAAGGTTCGTGATAGAAGACCACACGAGGCTTATTTTTGCTTGAGCCAAGTTTTCCCGCAGAAGAAGAAAATACCAACTGATTCCTTTTGTGATATTGTCTTGATGACGATCGTGAACTGCTCCCATCCTTTCTTCAAGGCGTGAAGTTGGCTTGATGTTCTCTCACTGTCAGCACAGTATTGAGCAAAAGAACACCCTGCACAGCCCATCTTTCCAAAATCCCATGGAATGGTACAGTACAACTTAGATCCTTATCCAGCTCTTTAGATATGTCCTCAAGTCGGGTGGAAGCTTGACTCTCCGGTATCGAAACGACAATCCCATTGCCTGACCAGACCATGGTGTGGATTCCGGCGATGAAGACTGCTGACGCTGTGGAACGGGTTCGTGGGAGCGATGAAGATGAGGTGGGTCGGCGGGTAGACGGGCACCTTGCCGCAGCGCCGTGGGCACAAGCGGGCAGAGGTCGAAGGCCAGAGCTTGCGCAGCTCCTGACCGCGCCCAAGGCGGTCTCTACAGGCCTGGGGAGGTTGACGGGAACCTGGTGGCGGAGGCTGGACTGGCGCGAGGGGCGGCTCATGAGGTGGGCTCGGGCCGGGAGGAGAAGGCGAGACGGGCCAAGCGCGAGGAAGGGCGGAGCCGGAGGCGAGGCGCTGCGGGCAAAGACGAGCCCGCGGAGGGAGCCTGAAAGCGGGCGGGCGAGGAGGGCAGGATGGCGCCATGAGGAGCTCGACGGAGGGCGCGAGCGGAGAAGGCGGCGGGCGGACCAGAGAGGCGCGCATGAGAGGATGGCAGGGAGGCGGAGGCGGCTCCATGGGCGCGGCGCGGACGCCGAGGGGGCGGAGCAAGGCGGTGCGGGAGGGAGGCCGTCGGTGGGGAGCGACGCCAGAGAGAGAGAGCGCGGGAAGAGGAAGGTGGGGGGGGCGGGCGCGGTAGGTGAGGGGAGAGGAGGTGCTGCGGGGGGGGGGAAGAGGAACAGGAGGCGCTGGGTGTGGGTCCGGGGCCACGCGGGGTCCACACGGCAGGGGAGGGCTGCAAGGCGCTGGGTGGGGTGTAGCTGGTAGGTGGGCCGGGTGTGAGCTGAGAGGGGAGAGAGAAAAGGTGGGGTTAGGGGCTGGGACAAGTGGCATGGATTGGTGGGAGGGTGAGAAAAGGTGAGGTGTCGCGATGGGAATGGCCAGGTGATGTGGCCACAGGGTGGGTAGGATTTTAGGTGGGATAGGATTAGAAGGCGGGCAGGTTTGGACCGATTCAAAACTGGGTGGTCGCTCGGGTTAATCGCCTGCTCGACGCCTCACCAAAAACAATTTAATATTTATTTTATTTTCAAATATCTTTGCAACTAGTTTTAGACAAACAAAATATCCTAACATCCGGTTGGCATTTGAATAAAAGTTGGGGCGTTTTATAAACCAAACGGGTTTTGCGAATATAGTTTTGACAAACAATGCATGATGATGACGATGCAATGCACAAATTCAACGCGATTTTCTAGTAGTGGTTTTGCGGGATGCCACATGGAGTCACTAGCAACTACTTTGCCAAGATAGCTACTAACAACGGAGAGCAGGCAAGATCACAAACAACACAGACATGATAGGATCAAATATACAAAACCATTAATCAATCTGACATAGTAATCTCGATATCCATCGGATCCCCGCAAACACAACATGCATGATTACAAATAGATTAGATTTTGATCATGAACTGAGCTCACAAGATCTATACATGAAAGCACAAAGGAGGAGATACAACCATCTAGCTACTAAATGGACCCATAATCCAAGGTGGAACTACTCACGCATCATACTGGAGAAGAAGGCCTCCGGGATGATCTCCCCTCCGGCAGGGTGCCGGGAAGAACTTCAAAACCCCCGATCTAGGGACGACGATGGCGGCGGCTACAGAAGGATTCGTGAAGTTTTGATCGGGTGCCTAGGGTTTCTGCATCGGGGGCTTCTTATAGGCGAATATGCGAGGCTGGGAGGCGGCCAGGGGGCCCACACCCTACCCAGGCGTGGGGTGGGCCCACCTGCGCCTAGGGTGGTGTGGCGGTCCTGGTTTGCCTCTCCGTCTCCCCTTTGGACTTCGTGTCGCCCATGGTAAAATATTGACTTTGGCTTTTGTACCATCCAATTGTGAGAATATTGATTTTCTGCCTTTGTGGAACCAAAAATAGAAGAAAAAAGGCAACATGCACTATGGAAATATGTTAATAGGTTAGTTCTAGAAAATATATAAAAACACCTTAAAGTGTAGACAAAGAAAAGCAAAGTAGATACTAAACAAGCATGGAGCATCAAAAATTATAGATACGTTTCCGACGTATCACATATCAAGTATGCTACGGTAGTCTTCCATCGACTTCTTTAACGAGTCTGAGATTTCAACTTTTGCACGGTCAACGTCAATGTTTAGAAGAATCCAGTGGTAGATGCGCACGTTTATATACACTTAACATCGAGTAAACAAAAAGTGAATGTGTACAAGGCAGTAAGACTCTCACCCGTAGTTGTAAGGAAATAGTATTTGCGTCTTGTAATGTTGCTCCATTAAAAACATTAGCAAGTTATCCTCCGTTTCCTCGGGGTTCTCTCTTAGCGTATGTCCATTAACTCTGTTTGGGTCAACGAAACCAATGTTATAGATTAACTTTATTCTACATTCCTGAATCTTCAGTCTGCATATATAATAGCATACAGAAGGAGATATAGTGAGGATAACTACATGCAATAAATTGAACGAGCTGAGTTAGAGACTTAATTACTTACAGACAATAGCAGCTGAGGAGGGACTTGTCGAGGGCGTCTAGGTTGAATAACTGAAATCATTCACAAAGTTCAATAGAGATCATGTCTGGACGGAAGTACTCCTCTCCAACTTTACATAGGAGAAATTGTCGCACTTCCTTTGTGACTTTTAAGTACCATGCATGCAAAAGTCGCATATGTGTTGGCAGATCATCGAATACCTCATCGCTGACCAGAGGCTTACCGTAGAAAAATTTCCATGCTATTGGTGTCGTGGCGACATCTTCGCCGCCTAGAATATGTTCGACAGGCACGTTACACTCCTTGGATAATTTAATAGCTTCTTCAATATCTATCGCACCTTAAGCGGGCTAGGGTACCGCCTTGAGCGGCGTGATTGATTGTTTTGCCTATTTGCCGAGTTGGGGAACTTATTTTGATCTTCTCCCGCTTGCAGTACTACTTTATGACTTCTATTTCAGTGTCTTCGTAAGACAGCGTGTATAGTCATATTTCCTATATAACACATGTTGGGGTGCTTGCGCAAGTAATTCTTTGAAGTGATTCTTGACTTTTGGATCAACTTGCACCTATGGATCGGGTTGTTTTGGTGCAAAATGGGCCTTCACTTTGGCTTGGTAGATCATCTTGTTTTCCTCATCAGTCTGGTGATAAGATAACTTGGGAGGAGACGACGGTACTCTTGGGAGGGGATCTTGTCGTTTTCGGCGTCGGTTATCCCTTGACATAGAGGTGCTATTGTTCCGCTTTCTTCCCTTAGATTTAGTGAGCGGAGGAGAGGTGGAGATGCACTCGCGCTGCGGTCCCTCTCAGGAAGGGGTGGGATATTGTTTCTCGGTGGAGACGATGGACTCGGAGGTGTTGGTGGCCTCAGAGGTGATGGATTGCTTCTCGGAGGAGAAGATTGCCTTGGCGCCCAGCCTAGAAACACGATGTGTTGCTTTTTTCCAAAGAATGATCCCACCCTCCACTTCTCCCAGTGTTTTCTCCCCTTCACCTGCAGGGATGTCAAGCTCCACTGATCGACATATCGGTTCAACTTCATCCACACCGACACGAGCATAGCTAGCTGGAATCTGACTTCCATGGTAGGTCGCTTCTAGTGGACAAGGTAAAGCAAATCCAAGCGCCACCTTCATAGAAATGTTCTTCACCGTCACATGTAGCTCACAAGCTGTCTGACGTTGGCTCGGTTGATATAGAGCCTTGTTGGGAACCCCGAGATCAAGGTATGATGAGCACAACAACAAGTTTTCCCTCAGTTATAGAACCAAGGTTATCGAACCAGTAGGAGAAAGAAACCACTTCCGAAGGTGTTGCTAGCAATGTGGAACTTGCACAACACAACCAAAATACTTTGCCCCAACTTATCAATGAGTTTTTTAAGCTCACTGGTTTTGCTGAAAATAAAGGATTAAACGTATAGTGTGGAAGAAAGTAATTTCTTATGGTAATTGCAGAAAGTAAATAGTAAATAGTAGATGGAATATTGATGGGAAGGAATGGACCGGGGTCCATAGTTCACTAGAGTTGTTTTCTCCATAAGATAAATAGCATGCTGGGTGAACAAATTACAGCGGGGCAATTGACAAATAGAGAATGTATAACAATGCATGTACATGACATGATGATCACTATGAGATTCATTTTGGGCATTACAACATGATACATATACCATAATACAACTGCATCTATGACTAATAATCCATCTCCGGGATATCATCCAAACAACCCTCAGGTATTAAGTTGCAAGAAACAGATAATTGCATTAAGCAAAGTGTGTAATGTAAACAATACAATTTCCCTTGGACAAAGGATTGTTGTTTTCTCCCTAGTAGCAATAGCACATCTACAATATTAGAAGTTTCGGTCACTCTCCCAGATTACGAGAGGCATGGACCTACTATCGACCATAAATACCCCCTCTTGGACTCACAAGCAAATACTTGGACCAAGTAACTACTAGCAACGAAGATCATGCAAGATCACAAATAACATAGACATGATAGAACAATAATCAATCTGACATAATACTCAATATCCATCGGATCCCCGCAAACACAACATGTAGCATTACAATAAGATGAGCTTGACCATGATTGGCAGCTCACAAGATCTAGACATGGTGGCACAAATAGGAGAAACAACCATGTAGCTACTTCTACGGACCCATAGTCCAAGGATTAACTACTCACACATCACTCCGGAGGCTGGCATGGTGATGAAGAAGGCCTCCGGGATGATCTCCCCTCTCCGGTAGGGTGCCGGGAAGAGTTTTAGATCCCTCCTGATCTAGGGATGACGGTGGCGGCGGATATGGACTTTTTCGTGTAATTCTAATCGGGTACTTAGGGTTTTCACCTCGGGGGGTTTATTATAGGCGAAGGGGCAAGGTCGGTGGAGGCTCGAGGGGCCCACACCATGGCCAGGCATGACCTAGGGTGGGCTGGCGCGACCCCCTAGTGTGGCTGCCTCGTGGAGCCTCTTCGTCTCTCCTTCGGATTCCATGTAGCATCAGGAAAAATAGGAACTTTGGATTTTGTTTCGTCCAATTCCGAGAATATTTCTTTACTAGTTTTTCTAAAACCAAAAATAGCAGAAAACAGGGAACTGGCTCTACGGCACTTGTTAATATGTTAGTTCCAGAAAATTCATAAAAATGCCACAAAGTGTAGACAAAACATAATATAATCGGTGTAAAACAAGCATGGTGCATCAAAAATTATAGATACGTTTGCAACGTATCACCGTCCTTGCCTCGACTTCATCCACGGGGTAACGAACCATCGTTGCACCAGACGTATCATCTATCACCGGTGCATCATTCTCCACCAGCAGTAGATTATTAGCTTGTACCTCCATGGAAGCCATGCTGCTTCTCCGCTGAGATGGGCCCACTAGACTGTCGAATGCAGGATCTTCCTGTCGGGCCAGTACTCTAAGTTCATTAATCTGCTCCTGCTGCAGCTTGAACAAGGCTTGAA
Source organism: Avena longiglumis (assembly GCA_030063025.1). Taxonomy (NCBI): domain Eukaryota; kingdom Viridiplantae; phylum Streptophyta; class Magnoliopsida; order Poales; family Poaceae; genus Avena; species Avena longiglumis. The sequence goes on from CP125979.1 coordinate 51,278,176, forward strand.
ATTCCTCATTCCTTTTTTAACCACCTCCAACCGCGCTGTCTCCTCCGCCTTCTGCCGGTTCGTTTTTCTCGATCGGCTTCTATAAGTGTCAATGTCCTGGGGAAACCTAGTCTTCCATGGAATAGATGGGCCAAAGCCTCGTGTTCGTCCGACTTTTTCAGGATTCCCGAGGGCATATGTCAGCTCATCGTGCTCTCTGTCGGGAACAAACTTTCCCTCTTGAGCCTCTTTTATCACTTTAATAAGTGTATCTTTGGGTTGAACAATGGCCTTCTTTGCAACAATAATGTCCCTGGTTTTAGGGTCATATGATCCCCCATGCCCAAGTAACCAATTTTTTGACCTCACGGGCCACTGATTTGTAGCTGGAATGACCCCTTTAGCACGCATGTCTTTCTTAGTTTTTGCCCACTTAGGCATGGCCGTCTTGTAGCCACCTGTCCCCATAGTATGGTGGTATTTCCTTTTGGCTGCATTTTTCTAATTCTTTGCCGAACTTTCCTTAGCTTCTTCTGTGTCCTTGTACGTCACAAATGCGTCCTAGTATCCTAGCGGGCCAGTGAATAGCGGAGTAAGCTTCTTCTTAACAAAGTTGTTGTACAATCTTTTCTTCTAGTCCTTGAATTGTTCGCCCATCTTCTTAAGGGCCCACTTTCTTACTGTCAACCTCAATGCCTCATTGAGTTCAGGAGTGTACAATTCAGGTAGAGAGAGAAGTGTGCCATGAGCGAATTCCAAAGACACTCTTTGGCTCTATCATCGACAAAAGTTGCTCCAACTTGATCGCTTTTCTTTCCTTGCTTATTCCACTTATGAGTGGTTGCGGTTACCCAACATACCACTACATGATGTAGTACACTATAGTCGTTTACTTAACACCAATGAAACACCGTTCACTAGTATTACATCCCTCAGAGTGGTACAACAGAAACATAGCAGGTCCAAGACATGACTATAGGTTACAACTCGACTCTTTACAAAAGATCTAGAAACACTCTAGGTTAAAGAGAGAGAAAGGAACTTCTTACAAAGAAAAACCAGAAATAATCAACTCATAACTATTATGCTAATAAGATTAGCATCTAACTATTTGGCTTGTATTGCTGTTATCGCAATACTCTAGAAAAGTAGGTTCTATGGCTAGAGATTATATTCCTATCTAATCAGCAACTTTGTTGATTCGTCCAAAACGTATCTACTTTTTGAACACTTTTGCTATTGTTTTTCCTCTAAACTTGTGTGATTTGGATACAACTAACACAGACTAACTCTGTTTTCATCAGAATTACCTAAGTGTCTAATTTTTGTGCAGAAAATCAACTATCAGGAAAAATCCCAGAAAATATGCCAAAACTCCTATTTCCCCAGAAGACTCACAGAGCCAGAATACGAGACGGAGTAGGGCTCTGAGGGGCCCACACCCCCTGCCACGCGGGCCAGGCCTAGCCACGCCTGGAGGGGGTGTGGCCGCCTCAGGCACCCCCTCGGCCTCCCTCTTCACCTATAAGTTGCCTTCTGACCTAAAAACTCTGGGGGCGGTCGACATTTTTCTAGAAAGAGTTCCGTTGCACCGCCACCACCAGAAACCGCGATTCGGAACCAGAAAATCCGTTCTCGCACCCTGCCGGGACGGGGAATTTGGAGAGGATCATCACCATCATCATCACCAACGCCTCTCCATCAACCATCCATGTTTCCCTCATCCATGAGTGAGTAATCCCCCGCTGTAGGCTATGGGGATGGTAGGGATTGCATGAGTTCTATCATGTAATCGAATAATATTGTTAGGGCATGGTGCCTAGTATCTCTATTAGTGCTATTTGACTTTGTTGCAACTTGTTGTGCTTAATGCTTGTCACTAGGGCCCGAGTGCCATGATCTCAGATTTGAACTTATTATTGATTCATGATGATAGTATTGTTTGTGATCTTATTTGCAAGTTGTGTACACATATTATAGTCCGGATCCAAAGGACCCGAAGTGACAGAAATTAGGACAACCGGAGGGGATGGATGTGATGTGAGGATCACATGTGTTCACGGAGTATTAATGCTTTGATCCGGTGCTCTATTAAAAGGAGTACCTTAATTGCCAGTAGATTCCCTTGAGGCCCCGCTGCAAGGGGCTGACAGGACAAAAGATGTTGTGCAAGTTCTCATTGCAAGCACATATGACTATATATGGAGCACATGCCTATGATTGCTTAGTACTTGGATGCTTTACCTTATTTATCTGCAATTGCCCTAGATCTTGAAGTTACATGTTTAGACTTGTCCATGCAACGCCCGTCCATCCATCCCTATGCCTACCGCACCCATATCCTAATGTTTGCTACTACTGTTACTATTTCTCTTGTTTTACTGTTGCTGTTACTTTGCTATTGATACTATAACACTGTTGCTACTGATAAACTACTGTGAGCAAGACTATTTCTAGGTGCAGCTGAATTGACAACTCAGTTGTTAAGGATTATAAGTATTCTTTGGCTCCCCTTGTGTCGAATCAATAAATTGGGTAATACTACCCTCGAAGACCGTTGTGATCCCCTATACTTGTGGGTCATCAAGACTATTTTCCGGTGCGTTGTTGTGGAGCATAGCTTTATTTGTAAATTCACTTGGATCTATTATTGTTCACTGCTACTCCTTTCATCATGGGGAAGTCTCGTGATGGAAATTTTCCTATTTTACCATCCACTACAAGAAGAGGTACGGTCCTAAACACCTCTGCTGCTCTTGATTCACCGTGTGTTATAAGTAAGCTTGTTACACCACCACCACATACACATGCCACACACACTGCTACTACTGTTGAATCTGAAATTGCTTCTGATACTCATGATGTTACTTCTGATGTGCTTGATGCAAGTGGTTCATTAGGTCATTTCCTAGATGCTACTATTGCTAGAACTATTTTGGGAAACACTAAAACTCCTAGTGAAGACACTATTACACCTATTAGCTCACCTGAGTGTAGAGAGAGATATGAGATTAGTGATGGCTACATTGAAATGACTGATGAATTTATTGAAGAGTACCATAACACACATGGTGATAGTGCTATTAGGAGTCTCCTTGAGAGATATACCATTATTCCTAAACTATCTTCTGATCCTAAGTTTGCCACTTCTCCCATATATATTAAAGATGAAGATTATGATTTCTCTCTTGATTTATCCTATTTAGAAATTGTTGAGAAAGAACCTTTTTGTGGGACTGAAAATGAAAGTGATGTAGCTCATATGAATGAGCTTTCCACTATGAGTGCTTTATTCTCTGATGATTTTAAGATGCACAAGTACTTTGTTACAAAGATCTTCCCTTTTTCACTAAAAGGAGAAGATAAAGCTTGGTTTAATAGATTACCTCCTGGATCCATTGATAGCCCTGATTGTTTGATTGCATCTTTCTTCCAAAAATATTTTCCTCCTAGTGCTAGACATGCTGCTTTGTAGAAACTTTTTGATTTTAAACAGGGAGAAGAAGAGAAATTGCCTGAGTCATGGACAAGGTTCTGTGCCTTGATTCATGCACATCCTGGATGTCCATTACCTAAAAATGAGCTTCTTGATATTTATTATAATGGACTAACTGATGATTCTAGGACATACATAGATAGTTTTGCTGATTGTGTTTTCAGGAAAAGAACTCCTACGAATGCTAAAGAATCAATGGCTAAAATAAGCAAGAATTATGATGATTGGACTTCAACTAAGCTAAATACACCTGAGCCTACTACTCCTGAACCAGTTGTGCCTGAACCAGTTCCAACACCAACACCAAAGAAGAGGGATTGATTGCATTAAATGATGAAGTGATGAAAGAAGCTAAGAAATATCTTTAGGAGAAAGGTATTAGAGCTAAAGATGTGAAGAATTTACCTCCTATAGAAGAATTATGTAAGCCAATTCCCCACTCATCTACTATTTAGGTACACTCTCTTGCTAGTTAATGCCTCTGGAGATAAACACTTCCAAATGGTTCAAACTCAAATTGATCAACTTGCTAAGGTACAAAAAGATATGCTAGTTAATGCCTCAGGAGATAAACATGCTTATGGAATTAGAACTAGGAGTGGTGCAGCCACTCAAGATCCTTTATATCCCGAGGGACACCCTAAGAGAATTGAGCAGGATTCTCAACAAGATGAAAGTAGTGGTAGTCCTCATAAGAGAAAAAAAGAAACACAAAATAATTGAGGAACCACCTGAACCTGCTGTAGACCCTAATAGTATATCTGTCTCTGATGCTGAAACTGAGAGTGGTAATGATAAAAATGATGCTCCTGATAAGGAGGAAGTTGAGGAAGAACCTGAGAAGCACATTAAGAACACTAGGTACACTAAGGAATATTTTATAGCTAAAAAACATGGTAGTGAAAGAGAACCTTGGGTGCAAAAACCTATGCCTTTTCCCAATAAGAAACACAAGTCAAAGGAGGAAGAACACTATAACAAGTTTTGTGAGTGGATGAAACCTTTATTTTTGCAAATTTCTTTGACTAATGCTATTAAGTTGCCTCCTTATTCAAAGTATATGAAGGATATTGTCTCTAATAAAGGAAGATTCCTAATGATGAAATTTCTACTTTGCTTGCTAATTATTCCTTCAATGGTAAGGTTCCAAAGAATCTTGGTGATCCAGGTATACCAACTATTCCTTGATCTATTAAGAATAATTATGTCATCACTGCTTTGTGTGATTTGGGAGCTGGAGTTAGTGTTATGCCTTTTTCTCTCTACAATAGAGACTCCAGCTAGAGAAATTGATACCAACTGATATATCTTTGCAAATGGCTGATAAGTCTACTACTCCCTCTGTCCCAAAATAGATGTCTTAGATTTGTCAAAATTTGAATGAATCTAGACACTATTTAGTATATAGATTCATCCAATTATTAACAAATTTCAGACATCTATTTTGGGACGGAGGGAGTACTATTTTTGTTGGTATATGTGAGGATGTTCCTGTTTAAGTGGCTCATAATTGCTTGGTTTTAACTGATTTTGTTGTGCTTGAGATGCCTAAAGATGATAATATGTCCATTATTCTTGGGAGACCTTTTGTTAATATTGTAGGTGCTGTCATCAATTGTAGTCAAGGAAAAGTAACTTTTAATATTAGTGACAAAGAGCATACTGTCTATTTTCTCAAGAAGATTGATAAGAGCTATTGCCTGAATTCAATTGAAAATATTGAGAGCATCAAAGTTGGAGAAATATATTGTCCCATTCCACAAGAAAGTTTTGAAACTATTATGATTGGGAATATTGCTATCAACTTTGAGGTAACATAATCACTTTGTGATGGGGCAAAGGTGTCCGATCTTTCGATGAGATGGCGATAATCGATTTGGTGGAGTTCGGGCTTGACGATCCGACTACACGTGCGAGCACGAGCGCCAATGCAATCGCTAGGCCAATCTCCTGGAGGTTACCGATCCTGCGTGAACACGATTAGCCTGACCAGCGAGGGTCTTAATTCCTACCTGAAATCAAGAACAAGTAAGAACCAATATTGCAATCAAGATATTGTGGATTAAGAGGAAAGCTTTATTGAAGAGGTGGGATCCTGAATAGGCTGGCACAAGAGGCCTCAGACGCCGAGCCTTGGGTTGCGACTATGGCTAACTTAATGTCTAAACAAAATCCGAGTCTAGGGTCGGTTATGGGGAGTATTTAAGGGCGAAAGGTGGGGTTTCGCCAGCCATGGAAGTGGTGGCAATCCAACCCTAAAAGTCCTTTTCCCTCAAATACGGACTCTAAAAAGTGGCTAATTAAAATCTGAAAATTACATGGGCCTGGCCCAAAATAAAGGTGTCGCAGCACCATATTAAGCTATGGACAAATTCGTAAAGTATTGATCTTGAATATTTCGTCCAAGCCTTCTTTCTTCATTATGGTGGCCTCAAAGTTCTGAAATCTTCATCCGTGGCCTTCTCTTGGATCATCACATGCTTGCTGCCATCTCCATGCATGGCCATGCTCCAATGCTTGTCCCTCTCATCCATGCTTGGTCCATCATTCCTAAGAGTAAGAAATATATCTGATTTAGGCAGCATCATATTCTCATGTATGTGAGGAATAGTTCCAAGAAACGAAAGTACTGATAGTTAAGTTGTTGTTTGGCACGAGATCTTGTGATGGGTCCTTGTATGTGTGTTGCAGGGTACAACGGTTGTATCAATAGTAGGGATGTCCACATCATGCTCCCTTCTTGAATTGAAGTCGCCTCGACGCAATCTCATCTTCCTCACCAAAGTAAGGCTTCAAATCTGCAATGTTAAATGTAGGACTAACTGCACCAAAGTCTGCAGCAACTCAAGTTTATATGCTATCATTGATTTTCTAACACTTTAAAGGGACCAGCAGACGTGGCATTAACTTAGACTTATGTAAATCAGAAAACGATCTTTACGCAAATGTAACCAAACAAGATCGCCAACATCAAACACAACATGCTTTCTCCCTTTATCCCCAAAGAAGTTTATACTTAGCATTCATGTGTTCAATGTTATATTTAGTAGTCTTATGCAAGTTTAATATCATTTCAAATTGTGTAGCATCCAAATTATGTTGCAATCAAGAAGGTAAAGGCAATAAATCAATAGGTGCACGAGGAACAAAACCATACACAATCTCAAATGGGCACATCTTTGTGATAGAATGCAACGAACGATTATAAGCAAATTCTATATGAGGTAAACACTCTTCCCACAATTTTAAGTTCTGCTTTAAAACAGCCAAGAATATAGTAGACAAAGTTCTATTTACCACACTTTTGACCATCAGTTTGGGGATGACATGTAGTACTAAAGAGTAATTTAGTCCCCAACTTAGCCCATAAACATCTCCAAAAGTGGCTAAGAAATTTAGTATCACGATCAGAGACAATAGTATTTGGCACACCATGCAAACGAACAATTTCTCGAAAGAACAAATCAGCAATATGCGCAGCATCATCCGTTTTATGACAAGGAATAAAGTGTGCCATCTTAGAAAACCGATCCACAAAAACAAAAATACTATCCCTCCCCTTCTGTGTTCGTGGCAATCCCAAAACAAAGTCCATAGAAATATATTCCCAAGGAACACTAGGAACAGGAAGAGGCATATATAAACCATGTGGATTAAGGCGAGACTTAGCTTTTTGACAAGTAATGCAGCGTGCCACAAATCTCTCAACATCTCGACGCATACGTGGCCAAAAGAAGTGTGCAGCAAGAACATCCTCCGTCTTCTTGACACCAAAGTGTCCCATCAATCCTCCTCCATGCGCCTCCTGTAACAACAAAAGACGAATAGAGCTATCTGGAATGCATAGTTTGTTAGCACGGAACACAAATCCATCATTGAAGACGAACTTGTTCCAAGTTCTACCATCTCTACAATTCTGCAACACATCTTTAAATTCAGCATCATGCACATATTGTTCCTTAATAGTTTCCAATCCAAATATTTGAAGTCAAGTTGAGATAACAAAGCATAACGGCGTGACAAAGCATCAACAATAACATTATCTTTACCCTTTTTGTGTTTGATAACATAAGGAAAAGACTCAATAAATTCAACCCACTTTGCATGACGACGATTCAACTTAGCTTGACTACGAATATGCTTCAAAGATTCATGATCAGAATGAATAACAAATTTCTTAGGCCATAGATAATGTTGCCAAGTTTCTAATGTCCGAACCAACGCATATAATTCTTTATCATAAGTAGAATAGTTCAGACTAGCCCCACTCAATTTCTCACTAAAATATGCAATAGGTTTTCCCTCTTGTAATAACACCCCTCCCAAACCAATTCCACTAGCATCACATTCAAGCTCAAAAGTCTCAGTAAAATCAGGAAGTTGGAGTAAGGGAGCATGTGTTAGCTTATCTTTCAATATGATGAAGGCCTGTTGTTGTGCATCGCCCCAAACAAAGGGCACATCTGTAACTACCTCGGTGAACTACGCTCCTAGATACAAGCCTGGATGAGAGATAGCGGTTGAAATAGTACGGCGGGGCCCCAAAAGCCACTCACTGGTAGTCCTTTCAGACGTCCCAACCGCTAACCTCTCAACGGGACCTCAGACGGGCGGGCGAGTCGGCAGCGAAGGGATCAACTACGTACACAAGTGGGTATGTACGCAAGCCACCATACAAGAGTACATCAGAGCCACACCATCTAGAAAGAAAGGAAATATACCAACGCCATACGGCAAGATTCAAATGACCTAGATACATCTATAATTTAGGATAACTCCTCATACAACACACATCAGAGTATCATGCGGAAGCGGCAAACAAGATCCGAGTACGGATAAGAAGCAAATAGGCATAAGATGCCAGAGAAAATAAGCACATCCCAACTACAGGTCTCACGGATCCCCGATCCCGGAATCTCTACACCATACGATCGTTGCCCACTTCATCGGCTTCTTCCACCCAGTATCCGTCCTGAGAAGGTACCTGTTCATCTGAATCAAGAATTTATCGTGTGAGACCCTAAGGGTACTCAGCAAGTCTTAATGCCTCTAAAGGGGACACAACCTGGGGTGACGCAATTGCAGCAAAAGGTAAACCCTAGCAATTCTACAGATAAACGCTAACCATCCGCCTAACCAATGATAGACGGATGTCCGTGAATTTAAGTACAACAGTTATAATGGTAATCTCATCCGATCCATCCTCCTCCCTGCTTACCAACAAGGAAGCGGACGAACAACCCCCATCCGTTGGCAATTTTATTAACCATTCCATGAGTATTGCACTATTTACTAGTCAAGTTACTTTAGTCAGATTAAAAGCGGTACTTTAGTTATGCTTGTCTATGATCAAGAAACTGCTCCAAGTCGTCCATATCCGCGACACGGCTTTGAAAGTTTTACCCGCCGGGTGCACCAATAGCAACACACGCCGATCAACCTCGAAAACCAAATCAAAACCCAACGAGGCTTTCACGATGAACAATCACAAGATTCAGTAAATATTTCAGGGGCCACCCTTTGAGTAGATCCCGAACGAGTAAGCAAGCTCGAGACGGCCTCAAGGTTGCGACAATGGTAAGCGATTGGGAACCCGAAAGTGTGGCTGGGCTTGTCGATACAGAAACATTCCGATCCTAAGCGATAAAGGTGCTACTCGCACAATCGTAAATAAGCGATAAGCATGGCATAAGTACAGATCGTAAATAAAACCTCAAACTAGTTTGTGGCCCCAAGAAATAAGACGGAATCAAGCTCGCCTGGGGTCCCATATACCTCCGGATGTGGATAGCGATAAATCAAGGAACAGGAATCAAGTACTCGGGGTCTTACGGACACAAGTGAGCAGGAAAACCAAATAGCAGATATTACTCACGGTGCCACTTTCTTTAGTTATCCCGTAACTACTCAAAGTTATGTTGTTTATGTACCTCATTATTCATCGACTCACAAACCCTACACATGTTGTTTCTACGACTGCATGGCTCAAACAACTCCTATAGTAGTGGCTCATGGGATGGAGGGAACAAGCTTGGTGGGGTTTAAAAGTAAAGGCTATGCATACTTGGGATTCATTTTAATGCCATCGCGACTCAATGATGCAAGAATAAGATAGAGGCGATAGGTACTGTATGTATGCAAGCATGTGGTAGTGCTTGCCTGGTGTCTCTGTTGAAGCAAAGGACGGTTCTGGGTAGTGCTCCTGGTTCTCTTGATACAACCCCTGCTCAGTGTCTATCCGAGAAAAACCAAACAAACAAGGACCACATAAATATAGAGCACAAGCATTGGAAATAAATGCGTCAAGCAAACAATCATGCTATGATGAATGATGCACAATTTACATGGCAAGGAGAAATAGCATGGCATGGGTGAGGTGTGGAGGACAAGAATATAACAATTAAGTGGGTTTTAGTCATATTTTGTTGTCATAACAATTGTTGTTCGCAATATATTTAGATGATGCATGCTGCAATTGAGGTTATGGATAGCATAAACAGAAAGGTCTCGTCGAGCTGATCAATTTAGACTATTTACTTGCTAGATTTGGATTTACAAAACAAAAGTTATGGTTTATTGAAAAATTCAGTGGCAATTGTTGTAATTACACTAAACTTGGAATTTTACTTGTGCAAAAGTCAAATTAGATGGCATATTTGAATTCCCCTCATTTTCCTGATATCAAAACATATATCATTTGTCTAATTTGGATAAAGTATGCAAAAGTTATTAAAACTGAATTAGAAAAGAATTTGAATTTATTTGAAATAAGTTTGAATTTTAAAATCAATCAAACGTTTACCCAGCCTAACCTCTGAGCCGCAGACAGGTGGGCCAGGGTTCTCGCCCACACGCCAGCGTCGAGCACGTTTCGACCGGTTGATTGAAACAATCAACAGCGCCTAAAAGCAAAGATACACAATCCGACAAGTGGGCTCTCGTGGACCGCGGGTTGATGCAAACAAAGGGCGGCTGGGGATTTCAAAACGCACACGCGCTGGGGTGGACTGCGGGTTGAGTCCGGGTCTTGCGAGCCTTTAGAAAAGGCCACCGCCACGATGGGGCCTCGAGGGTTGCGGGTTGCTAAAAAGAAACTGCAGGGGGTTTTTCGCAAAAGGACATGGCGATCGTGGATCTTCCCCATCTCTCGAACCGCGGTGTTCGCGCCGCGCGATGCGACGCGCGCAGAGGGTTCGAACCCGCGACCGGGCGCCATGGGACGCGAGCCGCGGTAGGATGTGGTTGATGCTAGGAGGGACGCCTGCGTCTAGCTAAGGTGGTGGCATCTTGCGCCGAGCAGCGACGACGACACCCACCGCAAGACCGAGGGTGCTCGACGGCGTGACCCGCGCATCCGTGAAGCGATCAAGACGGGACTATGTCCGGGGATCGAGGACTTACCGCGGGCGGTCGGCGTGCTCAAACGGGCAGGGTGGTCGCGATCCACGGCGAGGCCGGGCGGCGTCAGTTAGGGTTTGCGCCGCGCGCGCCGGTGCAAAGCGTATTTGGCGTCTCCTCGCGTCTGCCTGCAGCGCCGCAGCGAGCTCCCGGCCTCCTTGACAACACGCAGCGACTCGCCCGGCTAGAGTATCTGGGGCGAGGCAGGCGGTGTGGCGGCGAGAGGCGATGGGGTGGTGTGGAGGAAGGGGATGCGAGGCAAGCCTGTATGGATCTGGGAGAGGCCAGAGGGCAGGAGAGGATAAGAAGGAAGAGGAGGCAGTGGCGTGAGGAAAGGGTGGCACGCCGCTCCTCCTTCACGTGCTCGGCATGGGCAGGGGGGCGTGGTGGAACCGGGGAGAGGGTGACTGTGTGGGACTGGGAGGCTCGTGGCCAGTTAGGCTAGAGGGCCCTTGGCCAGGAGAGAGAGAAGAGAGGGAGAAGAGAGGGGTTCAAGCTAGGGTTAGGGTGGTACTGGTCACGTGTGGGGGCATAGAGAGAGGGGTGGCGAATGGGGTAGCTAGGAGGGTTCTGGCATGGGGCATGCATGGAAGGGAGAAGGGTCGAGCTAGGGGCTAGGGGCATGAGGGTTTTAGCTAGGGGAGAGGGGTAGATTAGGGTGTAGTTTAGAATAGATGTAAAATAGGTTTTTGTTTTAGGGTAGAAAAGAGAGAGAGGGAGCACTTTGTTGTGTAGACTAGATGGGGTTTTGGGTTTAACTAGTAGGGGGTTTGGGTTAGAAGAGGTGAAGATGGTACTAAACTTATAAAGCAAGCTTCATCTGGCACTAGCAAGATTAAGCAAGAAAAGAGGGAGAGGAGGAGAGATGGTCAAGGTTGGTGATGGGGTTTTTGGGTTCATGCATGATCCAAACATAGGTCAAGCAAGAACAAAGAAAAGGGGGTGGTTTAAGGTTTAGCATTGCTCATAGCACAAGTGGGTGCAAGGTCCAAGGGGTTTTGATGTAGCCAAAGGAGAAGGAGAGAGAGGTTAGCACTACCAACACAAGATCAAACAAGAAAGAAGGGATCCATTAGAATTCCAACAAAACCAAAAGCTAGAAAAAAGGATACTTGCATGGCCCATGCAAGGCAATTAAAGCCCAAAGGTCATATTGTGAAAACAACATTATTTCTTGTGGCTTTTAATCCTTGCATTCCCAAAAAGGTGGGCAAAGGCCAAGCAATAGATTAGGAGTGGATCCAACCAACAACATGGGCTAGGGAAAACTCAATAAAAGGCCAAGCCCATATTATTGGATGGTGGAAATATAAGGTGGTGAAAGAAAAGGTGGTGGAGGCAAAAGAGAGATGCCCCCAACTCAACTTGGGCATTTAACAATTTAGTAAGAACCAAATACAATATCAAGAGGCAACTACAATTAATCATGCACATGAGATAAGAAGCAAACAAGAAAAAGGTTTTATATGATGCTCAAATGCAAGGGGACATGATGACATGAGCATGATATGATGATGATGCAACAATTATATGTTGGAAGTGGCCCATTTTATTATTAAGACATGTAGCATTACAGGTTAGACAACTGGGATGCTACAACTCTCCCCACTAACAGAATCTCGCCGAGATTCTAGGAAGAAGAAGAAGACACAAAGAGAGAAGGATGGTTGGCACGGAGTTCATCTTCACGCCCCATGTTGCTTCATCAATGTAATGGTGTGACCACTGCACCTTGCAAAACTTGATGGACTTGTTGCAGTCCCACGCTCATGGTCTCAAGAATTTTGGTGGGTGCTCTTGATAAGAGAGATCTTCTTGGAGGTCGATTAGCTCATGATCCACGGTCTTGCCGGGTCTTTGAAGCACTTCTTGAGCCGAGAGATGGAAAACATCATGGACTTTGAGTTTTTCCTAAGCTCAAGTGCATAAGCAACTTCTCCTCTTCTACCACGTATCTTGAAAGGACCGATGTATCTAGGAGCCAACTTTCCTTTGATACCAAGCGGTGTGTTCCTCTCATGGGAGTGACACGAAGGTAGACGAGATCACCGGGGCATATACCATATCTGTGTGCTTCTGTCATAGTTGCTCTTCCGACGACTCGAGCAATTTTCGTGTTCTCGAATGATATGCACCTTCTCTCGCTCGAGTTACAATGTCGGCCAAACCAGATTCTTTCTCCGCACCGACCAACCAATCGGAGTTCGCACTTGCGTCCATAGAGAGCCTCGAATGGTGCCATCTTCGACTCTTCCGAAGTCGTTGTTGTAGGAGAATTCAGCATATGGAAGGCATTCTTCCCACTTCATGCCAAACGAGATGACGCAAGCTCTAAGCATGTCCTCGAGAATCGATTGATCCTCCACTTGTCCTTGCGATCGAGGGTGGTAAGCAATCTTGAAGTTCAACTTCGCTCCCAAAGCTTTTGGAAACTCTCCTGAACTTTGAGGTGAAGATGCTCCCACGATCCGAACTGATTTCAAGTGGAACCCCATACAAAGAGACAATCCTGTTGATATAGAGCTCAGCCAATCAAGTCCGTAAATTGTTTCTTTGATCGAAGAAGTGTGCCACTTTAGAAAGCCTCCGATGACAACAAAATTGCATTGTTGCCCTTCTGCGACCTCGGAAAACCAGTGATGAAGTCCATCTCTACTTTCTCCCATTTCCATTCCGGAGGTTTCAATGGTGTAGAAGACCAAATGGTTTCGATGAATGCCTTGACTCTGGGCAGACATCACATTCGAGACATACTTGGCGCAGCATCGCTTCAACCAGTGCCACCAAGATCGTGTTTTCAAGTCCATGTACATCTTTGTGCTGCCAGGATGGATAGAAAGAACCGATTCATGTGCCTCCTTGAGAACTTGGTCTCTCAGACCCGGGTAGTTTGGAACAAACATCCGGTGATCAAAGAAGAGCGTGCCCTGATCATCAACATGGAAGGATTCATACTTCGGAGTGCCAAGCTTAGCGATGAGCTTTCTAGTGTGCGGATCACCAAGCTGACGAGAACGAATCTGTTCTTCCAAGAGAGGAGTAGCCAGAAGGTTCAGAAGATGCCCTTGTTCCACAATCTCCAGGTTGAGCTGACGGAATTCCTCGCACAAGAGAGGTCACGCTCTTCTACCATGAGGTTGTTGACATAAGCTTTACGGCTAAGCGCATCCGCCATGACGCTTGCTTTTCCGTGAGTGTAGTTGATGGTCACATCGAAGTCATTGATGGCTTCAATCCATCTCCTTTGCCGAAGATTGAGATCCGGTTGAGTGAAGATATACTTCAAACTCTTGTGGTCCGAGAAGATCTCACAACGGTTACCCAGCAAGTAGTGCCTCCATAGCTTCAAAGCGAAGACCACCGCCGCTAGCTCAAGGTCATGTGGGATAGTTGACCTCATGTGTCTTCAACCGACGAGAGGCATAAGCAACCACCTGCTCTCTTGCATAAGGACCGCACCAATCCTTGCAAAGAGGCATCGCAGAAGATCCGGAAAGACTTAGATGTATCCGGAGGAACCAAGACTGTGGAAGTGAGCTTCTTTGAGTGTCTCAAAGCTCTCTTGACAAGCAGGAGTCCATGATACTTCTTGCCTTTATTGAGGAGATCGGTAAGAGGCTTTGCTATCTTCGAGAAGTTCGCACAAAACGACGACAATAGCTAGCCGAGAAAACTCCGCACTTCCTTGACATTAGCAGGAGGAAGCCATTCAACTATTGTCTTCACGGTCTCCGGGTTAACTGCAATGCCCTTGGCAGAGATGACATGTCCCGTATAGGTTACTTGCAACCGTAACTCACACTTGGAGAACTTTGCATACAAGCGGTTCTCACGAAGCTTGTTCAGACACACCGCAGGTGCTCTTCATGCTCCTCCTTGGACTTGGAATAGACCGTAATGTCATCCAGATATACCACAAACTTGTCCAGTACTCCATGAAAACGGAGTTCATCAGCCTCGAGAAGGTAGCAGGTGCGTTAGGAGACCGAAAGACATGACCGTGTACTCGTCAAAGCCATAGCGAGTGGTGAAAGCTGTTTTGGGCACATCCTCTTCGAATTTTGATTTGGTGATAACCACTTCTCAAGTCCAGCTTAGAGAACACCACGGCTCGCTAGTCGATCAAATAGATCATTTATCCGAGGAAGAGGGTATTTGTTCTTGATGGTTTTAGCATTGAGAGCCCGATAATCAACACATAGCCTATCGGTTCTGCACACGCTTCTTCACAAAGATTGTTGGGCTACCCCAAGAAGAAGTGCAGGTTGAATGAAACCCAACTTCTCTTGTTCATCAAGTTGTCGCTTGAGTTCAGCCAACTCGGAAGGACCCATTTTATATGGCCTCTTGGAGATAGGAGCCGTTCGGTTCAAGCTCGATCACAAATTCAACCCGCGATCCGAGGCATACCGCAACTCTTCAGAAAAACATCCGGAACTCACAGACCATCGGTACCTTCGAATAGCTTCCATAGCATCATCATTCGAGAGCCAAGGAATAGAGCGGACAGGAGTCATACTTGGAGAAAAGATTAGATGGCCTTCCTAATCTTCGAGACACCGGCGTTCAAAGACAATCGATCACAATTGCATTTGTCAACCAATCCATGCCCAAAATGACATCAATGTCGAGTTGCCCGTAACAATCAAAGAAGCCGTGAATGAAGAACCACCAATCTCGACTTGATTCCCATGATCGATCTTAGTTGCCATCATATTTGCTCCAGAAAGAACCATTAACTTCTTTTGAAGCGGATCCAATGCTAACCCATTCTCACTTGCAAACTTATGAGTCACAAATGAATGCGATGCACCGTAATCAAAGAGAACTCGCAGGTGGACCGAGTTAATCAAAGCATACCCATGACAACTCCAAAGTAGCTCACTTGAGAGGCGTTGACGTTAGCTGGCGAATAAACCGCAGACCCGGGCTTAGTGTTGATGTTGAGAGCCCGAGGCGGTGGTGCACGAACCGAGGAGAGCTTGTTGCATCTTGGGGGAGGGAGAGCTTTGTTCTTCATTGGCGCGCCCAGTGATGACCATGATCTCCACATGTGTAGCAAGCACCGCGAGGACGTGGAGCAGAGAAGCTGTGGACTCCGCCAGAGCTCGTGGTAAGGGGTTGTAGCCCCAGGAGCCGCATGGTGAAGTTTGGTGGCCTTGACGTGAAACTCGCAGTCTTGGTGGAGCCGGAGCGACGGTGGGGTGTTAGGAACCCAGACACGCCGCTTAGAAGGAGTTGCCATTGCCGAGCTTGATGCATCCTCGCTGTTTCTTGGACTCCTCGAACATCGCCTACTAGCCTCCTCTTGTAGTGCCATATGTCGCAGTTCCGTGAAGGTTGCCGGTCTTGCATGCGTGAGTGCATACTTGATCGACGCATTGAGCCCTTGCCCAATCTCTTCTCGCTTTTCTTGTCATCGATACCTCATCACCACCATAGCGAGACAGTTCATAAAGTTCTGATGTAGGTGTTGACGTTATCATTGCCCCGCTTCAAGTTGAGGAAAGCATCCTTCATCCGCTCCATCACAATCTCGAGAAACCGCCTTGAAAGCTGCGGTGAACCTCTCCCAAGTAGGCCGGAGCCAGCAGCTAGCCTTCAAGTAGTTTTCCCACCATAGAGTCTGCTCCCTTGAGCAGTGAGTAGCACACTTTACCCATTCCTGCTCGCACATCGCCAGCCTCTAGCAACCTTGAGATCTCGCAGCCAATCATCAAGATCAAGAGGTCGGTCGACACGCATCAAGGGGTTGAACTTGAGGAAGCTCTTGATGTCACCACGCTTGGGAGGTGGAGGAAGTGGAGTGAACTGCTCCTTCTGACGCTCTCCTCAAAGCGCATGTTCTCTTGCATGGCTGCCAAAGCATTAGCTATGCTTGACAAGCTTGAGCCCAGCCTGAGGAATGTCCTCCTCCCGGTGGGGAGCCATCCTGTCATTGATATAAAACTCAAGTCAGTACTATAATGGAAGATCATAATAATCCAGAATAGTACCAAGATGGAATTAACCAAGATTAAAGGATACAATTTACTGAGATGATATTAAAATATCAACAAAGTTCATAGCACCTAAAAGATATTAAGCATATCGCACACGACTGAAAAGGAGTGTGGTACACAAACATATGAAAGAAAAATTTTCCACAAATTTCGGCATTAAAATACCAATAGATGCGCAAAATTACTTAACGGATCAAGATTAGTGACTCTACCCATCCACTATACAAAAGCAAATGATACAAGTAGTGGTATGGTCGCGACTCCATCCCGCACTCAAATCATTACTCCGCACATGAACAAGTGGAACACATATCCTAACCCCTTCTTCTCACGACGAAACCTAAAGATTGATACTACGGAAACGAACACCCCAAACACGATAGCGTCGGATACAAAAGGAAGATAGATTGCGTCGGTTTACCAAAGCCTGTCGGTATGGAATGTACCAACAGTTGATAACCAAAGGCAGATAAGATAACAACTTGGATGCAACAGATAGACAAGGGACTACACACATACACACACACACCCTATGGTACTACGGAAACCCAGAACACGTGAATCCTAGTTTGAACTTTGAGAAGAGGATTGAAAACGTTGCACTTCCTTACCAGAAAAGGGTGGGAGGGTAAGAAGAAAATGAAGCAGTCCTACTCTCGCTTTGTTTTTCCCTATATACATAACTACTAAAATATTTGCTAGACCGACAACGACCGCTTATTGAAACCTCAAGGTCGGGATGGCTCGATACCAATTGTAACTACCTCGGTGAACTACGCCCTAGATACAAGCCTGGATGAGAGATAGCGGTTGAAATAGTACTGGGGCCCCAAAGCCACTCACTGGTAGTCCTTTCAGACGTCCCAACCGCTAACCTCTCAACGGGACCTGTACGGCAGGCGTAGTCGGCAGGCGAAGGGATCAACTACGTACACAAGTGGGTATGTACGCAAGCCACCATACAAGAGTACATCAGAGCCACACCATCTAGAAAGAAAGGAAATATACCAACGCCATACGGCAAGATTTAAATGACCTAGATACATCTATAATTTAGGATAACTCCTCATACAACACACATCAAAGTATCATGCGGAAGCGGCAAACAAGATCCGAGTACGGATAAGAAGCAAATAGGCATAAGATGCCAGAGAAAATAAGCACATCCCAACTACAGGTCTCACGGATCCCCGATCCCGGAATCTCTACACCATACGATCGTTGCCCACTTCATCGGCTTCTTCCACCCAGTATCCGTCCTGAGAAGGTACCTGTTCATCTGAATCAAGAATTTATCGTGTGAGACCCTAAGGGTACTCAAAGAAGTCTTAATGCCTCTAAAGGGGACACAACCTGGGTGACGAATTGCAGCAAAAGGTAAACCCTAGCAATTTACAGATAACGCTAACCATCCGCCTAACCAATGATAGACGGATGTCCGTGAATTTAAGTACAACAGCTTATAATGGTAATCTCATCCGATCCATCCTCCTCCCGCTTACCAACAAGGAAGCGGACGAACAACCCCCATCCGCTGGCAATTTTATTAACCATTCCATGAGTATTGCACTATTTACTAGTCAAGTTACTTTAATCGATTAAAAGCGGTACTTTAGTTATGCTTGTCTATGATCAAGAAACTGTGCTCCAAGTCGTCCATATCCATGACACGGCAGAAAAGTTTTACCCGCCGGTGCACCAATAGCAACACACGCCGATCAACCTCGGAAAACCAAATCAAAACCCAACGAGGCTTTCACGATCAACAATCACAAGATTCGTAAATATTTCAGGCCACCCTTTGAGTAGATCCCGAACGGAGTAAGCAAGCTCCGAGACGGCCTCAAGGTTGCGACAATGGTCAGAAGCGATCGGGAACCCGAAAGTGTGGCTGGCTTGTCGATACCACGTAAACATTCCGATCCTAACAAGATAAAGGTGCTACCTGACAATCGTAAATAAGTAGCATGGCATAAGTACAGATCGTAAATAAAACCTCAAACTAGTTTGTGGCCCCAAGAAATAAGACGGAATCAAGCTCTCGCCTGTGGGGGTCCATATACCTCCCGGATGTGGATAGCGCGATAAATCAAGGAACAGGAATCAAGTACTCGGGGTCTTACGGGACACAAGTGAGCAGGAAAAACCAAATAGCAGATATTACTCACCGGTGCCACTTTCTTTAGTTATCCCAGAACTACTCAGGTTATGTTGTTTATGTACCTCATTATTCATCAGACTCTCACAAACCCTACACATGCTGTTCTACGACTCGCATGGCTCAAACAACTCCTATAGTAGTGGCTCATGGGATGGAGGGAACAAGCTTGGTGGGGTTTAAAAGTAAAGGCTATGCATACTTGGGATTCATTTTAATGCCATCGCGACTCAATGATGCAAGAATAAGATAGAGGCGATAGGTATCATGTATGCAAGCATGTGGTAGTGCAAGCATGGTGTCTCTGTGTCTCTGTTGAAGCAAGGGTAGGTTGGGTGCTCACGGTTCTCTTGATACAACCCCCGCCAAGGTTCATCCGAAGAAAACCAAACAAACAAGGACCACATAAATATAGAGCACAAGCATTGGAAATAAATGCGTCAAGCAAACAATCATGCCATGATGAATGATGCACAATTTACATGGCAAGGAGAAATAGCATGGCATGGGTGAGGTGTGGAGGACAAGAATATAACAATTAAGTGGGTTTTAGTCATATTTTGTTGTCATAACAATTGTTGTTCGCAATATATTTAGATGATGCATGCTGCAATTGAGGTTATGGATAGCATAAACAGAAAGGTCTCGTCGAGCTGATCAATTTAGACTATTTACTTGCTAGATTTGGATTTACAAAACAAAAGTTATGGTTTATTGGAAAATTCAGTGGCAATTGTTGTAATTACACTAAACTTGGAATTTTACTTGTGCAAAAGTCAAATTAGATGGCATATTTGAATTCCCCTCATTTTCCTGATATCAAAACATATATCATTTGTCTAATTTGGATAAAGTATGCAAAAGTTATTAAAAACTGAATTAGAAAAGAATTTGAATTTATTTGAAATAAGTTTGAATTTTAAAATCAATCTGAAACGTTTTCTACCCAGCCTAACCTATCCTGAGCCGCATGGTGGGCGGGGGTTCTCGCCCACACGCCAGTCTGAAAGCACGTTTCGACATGGGTTGATTGAAACAATCAACAGCGCCTAAAAGCAAAAGATACACATCATCGACAAGTGGGCTCTCGAGACCGCGGTTGATGCAAACAAAAGGGCGGGATTTCTGCAAAACGCACACGCGCCGTGGGGGTGACTGCGGGTTGAGTCCGGTCTTGCGGGAGCCTTTTAGAAAAAGGCCACCGCCACGATGGGGCCTCGAGGTTGCGGGTTGCTAAAAAGAAACCGCAGGGGTTTTTCGCAAAAGGACATGGCGCATCGGATCTTCCCCATCTTCAACCGCGTGTGTTCGCCGGCGCGACGCACGCGCAGTAGGGTTCAACCCGCGACGGGCGCCTGCGGGACGCGGAGCCGCCGCGTAGGATGTGGTTGATGCTAGGAGGGACGTCTGCGTCTAGCTAAGGTGGTGGCATGCGCTGAGCAGCGACGACGACACCCACCGCACCGAGGGTGCTCGACGGCGTGACCCGCGCATCGTGAAGCGATCAAGACGGACTATGTCTGGGGATCGAGGACTTACCGCGGCGTCGGGCGTTCGAAACGGGCAGTGGGTCGCGATCCACGGCGAGGCGGGCGGCGTAGTTAGGGTTTGCGCCGCGTGCAGCCGGTGCAAATGGCGCGTCTCCTCCTTGCGTCGCTCCAGAGCGTCGCAGCGAGCTCCCGGCCTCCTTGACAACACGCAGCGACTCGCCTCCGGCCAGAGTATCCGGGGGTGACAGTGTGGCGAGAGGGCGATGGGGTGGTGTGGAGGAAGGGGATGCGAGTCAAGCCTCGGCGGATCTGGGAGAGGCCAGAGGGGCAGGGAGAGGATAAGAAGGAAGAGGAGGCAGGTGTGGGGAGGGGGAAAGGGCAGGCACGCCGGCCTCCTCCTTCACGTGGCATGGGCCAGGGGTGGCGTGGTGGAACCGGGAAGGAGAGGGTGACCGGTGGGACTGGGAGGCTCGTGGCCAGGTTAGGCTAGAGGGCCTGGCCAGAGAGAGAGAAGAGAGGGAGAAGAGAGGGGTCTGCTAAGCTAGGGTTAGGTGGTCACGTGTGGGGCAGATAGAGAGGGGGTGGTGGGGGTAGCTAGGAGGGTTCTGGCGTGTGGGGCATGCATGGAAGGGAGAAGGTCGAGCTAGGGGGGCTAGGGGCATGAGGGTTTTAGCTAGGGAGAGGGTAGATTAGGGTGTAGTTTAGAATAGATGTAAAATAGGTTTTGTTTTAGGGTAGAAAAGAGAGAGAGGAGCACTTTGTTGTGTAGACTAGATGGGTTTTGGGTTTAACTAGTAGGGGTTTGGGTTAGAAGAGGTGAAGATGTTACTAAACTTATAAAGCAAGCTTCATCGCACTAGCAAGATTAAGCAAGAAAGAGAGAGGAGGAGGAGAGATGGTCAAGGTTGGTGATGGGGTTTTGGGTTCATGCATGATCCAAACATAGGTCAAGCAAGAACAAAGAAAAGGGGTGGTTTAAGGTTTAGCATTGCTCATAGCACAAGTGGGTGCAAGGTCCAAGGGGTTTGATGTAGCCAAAGGAGAAGGAGAGAGGTTAGCACTAC
This sequence comes from Avena longiglumis, assembly GCA_030063025.1. Taxonomy (NCBI): domain Eukaryota; kingdom Viridiplantae; phylum Streptophyta; class Magnoliopsida; order Poales; family Poaceae; genus Avena; species Avena longiglumis. Next base: position 51,299,763 of record CP125979.1, read on the forward strand.
CAACACAAGATCAAACAAGAAAGAAGGGATCCATTAGAATTCCAACAAAACCAAAAGCTAGAAAAGGATACTTGATGGCCCATGCAAGGCAATTAAAGCCCAAAGGTCATATTGAAAACAACATTATTTCTTGTGGCTTTTAATCCTTGCATTCCCAAAAAGGTGGGCAAAGGCCAAGCAATAGATTAGGAGGATCCAACCAACAACATGGGCTAGGGAAAACTCAATAAAAGGCCAAGCCCATATTATTGGATGGTGGAAATATAAGGTGGTGAAAGAAAAGGTGGTGGAGGCAAAAGAGAGATGCCCCCAACTCAACTTGGGCATTTAACAATTTAGTAAGAACCAAATACAATATCAAGAGGCAACTACAATTAATCATGCACATGAGATAAGAAGCAAACAAGAAAAAGGTTTTATATGATGCTCAAATGCAAGGGGACATGATGACATGAGCATGATATGATGATGATGCAACAATTATATGTTGGAAGTGGCTCATTTTATTATTAAGACATGTAGCATTACAGGGGTTAGACAACTGGGATGCTACAACATCCTTCTTGGTAAGCTCATTCAGCGGCGCGGCAATTGATCCAAAGTCTTTGACAAAGCGCCTATAAAAACCAGCGAGGCCAAGAAAACTCCTCACTTGTGTGACCGTCTTGGGCTGCGGCCAATTCTCAATAGCTTCAATCTTGGCTGGATCCACTTCAATACCCTGTGATGTAACAACATAGCCAAGAAACGCAACTCGATTGGTGCAAAAGGTGCACTTCTCAAGGTTACCAAACAAATGTGCATCACGTAAAGCATTGAAAACAGCACGTAAATGGTCCAAATGATCCTCTAAAGATTTGCTATAAATCAGAATATCATCAAAGTAGACTACCACAAAACGTCCAATGAAAGCACGTAAAACTTCGTTCATTAATCTCATGAAAGTGCTAGTTGCATTAGTTAAACCAAACGGCATTACTAACCACTCATATAAACCGAACTTAGTTTTAAATGCTGTTTTCCATTCATCTCCTAATTTCATACGAATCTGGTGGTAACCACTACGCAAATCAACTTTAGAAAACACGGTAAAGCCACTCAATTCATCAAGCATGTCATCTAAACGTGGAATAGGATGATGATATCGAATAGTAATATTATTGATAGCTCTACAATCAGTACACATGCGCGAAGAACCATCTTTCTTAGGTACCAAAATAATAGGAACAACACAAGGGCTAAGGGACTCACGAATATGATCTCTGTCGAGTAGTTTCTGAATTTGGCGTTGTATCTCCATTGTATCCTCTGGATTGGTTCTATATGGCGCGCAGTTGGGAAACGTGGCACCAGGAATTAGATCAATTTGATGCTCAATTCCTCTAATAGGAGGTAGTCCTGGTGGCAACTCAGCGGGAAAGACGTCCTCATATTCCTGCAAAAGGTTAGCAACAGCGGGTGGCAAAGAAGGAGGCATATCCTCAAATGAAAACAAAACCTCTTTGCAGACAATTGCATAACATTGAGTATTGTTTACATCTAGTTCAGCAATATCAATTTTGTTTGCAAGCATACATGGACTCTTCAAACGAATTTCAGTAGCATGTGTAGAATCAGATTTAGTTTTCTTTGGTGGTATAAAATCTGCAGCAACAATCTGATTCTCACTTTTATTTTTCTCCTTAGTTTTAGCTCTACTAGCTCTAGCAAGATCATCTTTTAAAATTTGTTCGTGAGTCATAGGTTTTAGACCAATTTTATTTCCATCATGCATAAGAGAATTGTAGGGTTCGTAGCATAGAAAACAAAAAATTTCCTACGATGTGAACTATATACCAAGATCTATCTACTAGATACAAACAACGGGCGGATGTATATCCGTAGAGAACATACCCTTGAAGACTGACAAAGCTTAACGAGTTCAACTCGTGGTTGATGTAGACGATCTCTTGCCGATCTCAAGATCGAGAGGAAGTCCTAGCGCCAAATCGCCAGCGATCCGTGCTCGCACACACGTTCGAGGCACCGAGCAACCTCCGCCTCCTCGCTCCAGCGATGCAGCGGAATCACAACTCTTTCTTGCCGAATAGCCACCGGGAACATGTATCTCTCTAGTCCGAGACCATGGGGGATAAATTCTAGAGGGGGAGAGAGATCCTTCACGAGGAGGTGTGAGAGACAAGTGAGGAGGAGGGCTCCTTTTATAGGAGGAGGGGGCACCAAGGGGTGGCCGGCCATGGGGCTGCCCCTCCTCCTTCATTCATGTGGGTGGACACTCCACTCACAAAATGGCCTTTAAATTCCCTCCACTCAAAAGTCCACTCAAATTCCCATTAAATTTCCACCAAATTTAATGCAAACTCTCATTAAATAAAACTCTTTTATTTTATTCAGAATTTTGTCAATTACTTTAATGACAAACATTCACAAATAACCCTTGCTAGAATTCTATTTCACATGCATAACCACTTTATGCAATTTCACCCAAAACTGCTTTCAGATATCTAGTGAAATAAATTCGCTTGTTCATTCTTTCGGCATGAAACATTTGCTCCAATTGGATGTCGGTGTATCTTAAGTGTGTCACCTACGGTTCGTGAATAATGCGGACATGATCGAGACCCTCTCGGATCAATAATCGAAGCGGATCCGAGACCCATACCGACTCCACACATTCAACGATGACTTTCTTGTTATCGCTTAACCTTTTACGCTAGTATCTTAATCCCTTTGTTTCACAATATATTACATGTCCGAGATTCGATCATCGGTATCTCCATACCTAGTTTGATCTCGCACGACATGCACTCTTTTCTCGTTCTGTGATATAACATTCTAGTGATCAAATCACTTGCTTGCAAGCTAATCAATGTGATATCACCGAGAGGGCCAGTATATCTATCCATCATCGGGATGAACAAATTCCACTCTCGATCCATGAGCCTCAACATAACACTTTATTAGTTCTGAATCCATCTTTATAATCACCTCATTACGGTGTGACGCTTGATGTTATCAAGAAACTCTTCCGTTAGTGATTGACATGATCTCATGGTCTAAGGATTAGGATCACTGTAAGTTGTTATACCAATATAAACTCAATGACTTTGATCGTAATGCTATACTTCGGATGAATGTTCATCAAACCATTACACTAATGTTGTGATCCGTTATTAACAACATCCAATGTCCATGATCGAAACCTTGATCATCTTGTTAATCAACGAGCTAGTTTATGAGAGAGGCATAACTAGGAACTTTCGCTTGTTTATTAAACACACATGTATTAACGCTTCCGTATCAATACAATTATAGCATGCAAAATAAACATCTTTCATATACTTGGAATACACATAATAAACACTTTATTATTGCCTCTCGTGGCATATTCCTTCTCTCCCACTTGCACTAGAGACAATAATCTAGTTACATAGTGATAAATCTAACACCCATTGAGTTCTCGTGTTGATCATGTTTTGCTCTAGGGAGAGTTTTAGTCAACGGATCTGCTACATTGAGATCCGTATGTACTTTACAAATCTTTATATCTCCATCCTTGACATGCTCATGGATGGAGTGAAACCGCGCTTAATATGCTTGGAATGCTTGTGAGACCTTGGCTCTTTGGAATTGGCAATGGCACCATTGTTGTCACAATAGATCACCATTGGGTCCAACGCGTTTGCCACCACTCCTAGTTCGGATATGAACTCCTTCATCCAAATCGCTTCCTAAGCCGCTCAAGCAAAGAACATATTCGGCCTCCGTTGTTGATCCTGCTACCACAGGTTGTTTGGAGCTCCTCCAACTAACCGCTCCGCCATTCATGAGAAATACGTATCCGGATTGAGACTTAGAGTCATCCGGATCGGTGTCAAAGCTAGCGTCGACATAACACTTAGCGACGAGCTCTTCTTCACCTCCTTATACAAGAAACATATCCTTAGTTCTTCGTAAGTACTTAAGGATATTCTTGACCGCTATCCAGTGTTCCGAACCTGGATCCGATTGGTACCTACTAGTCAAACTAATAGCATGTGCCACATCCGGTCTTGTACATAGCATGGCGTACATTATAGAGCCTATGGCTGAAGCATAGGGACTTTGTCCATTATCTCTTTCTTCCGTTTAGCCGGACTTTGAGTCTTACTCAATGTCTTGCCTTGCAACATAGGTAATAACCCTTCTTACTTCTCCATTTTAAACTTCTTTAAAATCTTATCAAGGTATGTACTTTACGATAGCCCTATTAAGCGCCTAGATCTATCTCTATAGATCTTTATGCCTAATATGTATGACGCTCACCTAGGTCCTTCATTGAAAATTTCGCTTAGATAACTTTTAACACTATTTAAAAGATATATATCATTTCCATCAATAATATGTCATCCACATATAATATCGAAATGCCACATTGCTCCCACTCACTTTCTTGTAAATACAAGCTTCTCCATAAGTTTGGACAAATCCAAACTCTTTGATCACCTCATCAAAGCGGAGATTCCAACTTCGTGATGCTTGCTTCAATCCATAGATGGATCGCTGAAGCTTGCACACCTTGTTAGCATCCTTAGGATCGACAAAACCCTTTGGTTGTATCATATACAACTCTTCTTCAATATTACCATTGAGAAACGCGGTTTTGACATCCATCTGCCATATCTCATAATCGAAATATGCAAGAATTGCTAACATAATCCTAACTAACTTTAGCATCGCTACGGGAGAGAAAGTCTCATCGTAGTCAACTCCTTGAATTTGTCGAAACCCCTTTGCGACAAGTCGAGCTTTATAGATGGTCACATTACCATCAAGATCGGTTTTCCTTTGAAAATCCATTTGTTCTCCACGGCCTTTCGTGAGGTAATTCCACCAAGTTCCAAACTTGATTTTCATACATGGATTCCATCTCGGATTTCATGGCTTATAACCATTTGTTGTAATCCGGGCTCATCATCGCTTCTTCATACGTCGCAGGTCATCATTTTCATCAACCATGAAATTCATGACAGATTTCCGTCAGCCGAGTCGCACGCGTCTGTTGACCGCGAGGTTCGAGTACTCTCTTTCGGAGTTTCATGATCATTATCATTAGTTCCCTCTTCAACAGGTGGATCCAACTCCGGAACAACTTCCGGCGCTGCGCTACTTGCCATACTTTGAAGAGAAGGTTCCACAACCTCTTCGAGTTCTACCTTCCGACTACTCACACCTTTCGTGAGAAACTCTTTCTCTAGAAAGGATCCATTCTTGGCAACAAAAACCTTGCCCTCGGATCTGTGATAGAAGGAATAACCAATAGTTTCTTTAGGGTATCCTATGAAGACGCATTTTTCCGCTTTGGGTTCGAGTTTATCCGGTTGAAGTTTCTTCACATAAACATCGCATCCCCAAACTTTAAGAAATGACAGCTTAGGTTTGTTTCCAAACCACAATTCATACGGTGTCTTTTCAACGGATTTAGATGGTGCCCGATTTAAAGTGAATGCAACAGCTTAGTGCATAACCCCAAAATGACAACGGCAAGTTAAATCGGAGACATCATAGATCGAACCATATCTAATAAAGTACGATTCGACATTCGACACACCATTTCGCTGTGGTGTTCCGGCAGTGTGAGTTGTGAAACAATTCCACACTCTTTCATGTGAGTGCTAAACTCGTAATTTAGATACTCACCTCCACTCGGACCGTAGAAATTTGATCTTTCTATTACGATGATTTTCCACTTCATTCTGAAATTCCTTGAACTTTTCAAAGTTTTACTTGTGTTTCATCAAGTAGATATAACCGTATCTACTCAAATCATCCGTGAAAGTAACAAAATAACGATATCCACCTCGGCCATTACACACTCATTGGACCACATACATCGAATGTATGATTTCCAATAAATCGCCTGCTCCATTGAACCGAAAACGGCATTCTAGTCATCTTGCCCATAAGGCATGGCTCACATGTATCAAATGATTCATAATCAAGTGATTCCAAAAGTCCATCCGAATGGAGCTTCTTCATGCGTTTAACGCCAATATGACCTAGACGGCAGTGCCACATATATGTGGATATCATCATTAAGTTTAATCCTTTTAGCATCAACATTATGAATATGTGTAACATTATCATCGAGATCTAATAGAAATAAACCATTCATCATCGGTGCATGACCATAAAAGATTTCATTCATATAAATGGAACAACCATTGTTCTCGGATTTAAATGAATAACCACTTCGCATCAAACACGATCCAGATACAATGTTCATTCTCAGTGCAGGCACCAGATAAAATTTATTCAAGTTTATAACTAATCCCGACGGAAAGTGGAGAGGCAGCGTTCAATGGCGATCACATCAACGCTTGATCCATTGCCGACGCATCTTGACCTCACCCCTTGCTAGCGGTCGCTTGTTCCGCAGCCCCGATTCGAGTTACAAATATTAGCAACCGGTATCAAATACCGTGTGCTCATGAGCACTAGCTAAGTACACATCAACAACATGTATATCATATATACCTTTGTTTGCCTTGCCGTCCTTCTTGTCTCAGATACTTGGGCGGTTATGTGCTTCCAAAGGCTGGCCCCTCATAATAGTAGCACTCGAATCGACTTAGGTCCAACTCGGGGTTCTTTTCAGCGGCGAAACAGCTTGCCGCCTTACTTCCTTCCGCTTTTCCCTTCTTGTCTTTCTTGAAACCAGTGTTCCTATTGATCATCAACACTTGATGTTCCTTTTGATCTCCACTTCGCAGCTTTTAAGCATTGATGTAAGCTCGGGAGACTTCTTCATGCCTTGCATATTATAGTTCATCACGAAGCTCTTATAGCTAGGTGGCGTAGACTGCAACGATGGATGCCTAAGTCAATGGGAATCAATATTCCCAAGGACACAAGCTTATCACAGAACCCGACATCTTGAGTACATGCTCACTAACGAGCTGTGCTCTTCCATCATGCACTAAAGAACTTTTCAAGCGTTGTAGCTCTACAAAGATGTGTGTGTCGAAAATCATTTTCAACTCACCCATTGTATCAAATGCATTGCCGTTTGAAACGCTTTCAAGTTCCGCTCTAGCCCATACAATATGCCGCAATGAACTAAGTTGTGGTCCTCCGACGAGTCCGATAGACATTCTTCTCCTCGTCAGGCATCATCAAAATTTGGGGGCCTAACGGCGCTTCTAGCACATATTGCTTTTGTGCAAAGAGAGGAGAATCCTCAAATTCATGGCCCATTCGAAATTTGCTACCGTTCGTTGCTAGTTTCTCTTTCTCCATGAACACATTGAAATTAAAAGGTGTGGTGCCATCTACAAGAATTTGTAAAATTTAGACTAAGTGTATGATAGATTGAGTTCAACTAATCTATATTACGAATGAACTCCCACTCAAAAACGACATCCCTCGTGCGCTTGGTGATTACATGAACCAAATCCACTACACAAGTCCGATCACGTGAGTCAGATAGCTTCAAAGGCGAGCATCAAATGGGCATCATATCAACTATATGACTCACGCTTAACCTTTTGCGTGTTCCGAGGCCATGTCTGTACATGCTAGGCTCGCCAAGTTAGAACCTTAGTATTCAAGGTGTAACTGTTTTACACCCAAAATATGGTCGGATCCAAGAACACCCGATCATCATGTGATGTCTTGGAGCGAAAACATAATCGGTGCATACTAAAGGAAGAACACATTCTTATCTTGATATTTAAATGAGGATCATCTTATTATGCTAACAAAGCGCTAAACAAGCAATATAAGATGCTATCAAACATCATATGTTTATTAGTGAAATGATATGGTTCCGCAGATGATCTCTATCATGTGCATCGTGGTATGATCACTATCATACCTATATGTGTAAATCCAAGGTCTATGGATTTTACGCTATGTGTGTTGTAAGAGTATCATCTCATACTTCTACTTACAACACTACCATATCATAACACTAGCCCAAAGAACAATCTAAACTAGACGCCTCTAATTTATCCATTGCAAGTTTTACGTGGCTTAGGGCTTTAGAGATAGAACCGTTCTTACCTAACATGAACCACAACGAGGATAATCAAATTGTTGAAAACTCGCTTGCAAAATAGATATTGACTATAGTAGGAGAGACAGACACCGCTAGCCACTTATGCAAACTAGTTGCATGTCAAGCGTGGAACAGGTCTCATGTGCGAGGACATGTAAAGTTTGTCCGCCGCTTCATCCCACTATGCCACCAATATCCAAAATTACAACAAAGGAGCAACAACATGATCATCATCACCACATACTCATATGTGTACCCGTAAAGTATCTACGCATAGATCCGCTGACATACCCGTAGGGTTCGCAACATAGAAAACAAAAATTTCCTACGATGTGAACTATATACCAAGATCTATCTACTAGATACAAACAATGGGCGGATGTATATCCGAGAGAACATACCCTTGAAGACCGACAAAGCTTAACGAGTTCAACTCGTGGTTGATGTAGACGATCTTGCCGATCTCAAGATCGAGAGGAAGTCCTAGCGCCGCAAATCAAGAGCGCATCCGTGCTCGACACACGCTCGAGGCACCGAGCAACCTCCGCCTCCTCGCCCAGCGATACAGTAAGCACAACTCTTTCTTGCCGAATAGCCACCGAACATGTATCTCGCTAGTCCGAGACCATGGGGGATAAATTCTAGAGGGGAGAGAGATCCTTCACGAGGAGGTGTGAGAGACAAGTGAGGAGGGGGCCTTTATAGGAGGAGGGGGCACCCAAGGGTGGCCGCCATGGGGCTGCCCTCCTCCTTCATTCATGTGGGTGGACACTCCACTCACAAAATGCCCTTTAAATTCCCTCCACTCAAAAGTCCACTCAAATTCCCATTAAATTTCCACCAAATTTAATGCAAACTCTCATTAAATAAAACTCTTTATTTTATTCAGAATTTTGTCAATTACTTTAATGACAAACATTCACAATAACCCTTGCTAGAATTCTATTTCACATGCATAACCACTTTATGCAATTTCACCCAAAACCTGCTTTGGTATCTAGTGAAATAAATTCGCTCTTGTTCATTCTTTCGCATGAAACATTTGCTCCAATTGGATGTCGGTGTCTCTTAAGTGTGTCACCCTACGGTTCGTGAATAATGCGGACATGATCGAGACCCTCTCGGATCAATAATCGAAGCGGGATCCGAGACCCATACGACTCCCACATTCAACGATGACTTTCTTGTGATCGCTTAACCTTTACGCTAGTATCTTAATCCCTTTGTTTCACGATATATTACATGTCCGAGATTCGATCATCGGTATCTCCATACCTAGTTTGATCTCGCATCGACATGCACTCTTTTCTCGCTCTGTGATATAACATTCTAGTGATCAAATCACTTGCTTGCAAGCTAATCAATGTGATATCATAGAGAGGCCCAGAGTATATCTATCCGTCATCGGGATGAACAAATTCCACTCGATCCATGAGCCTCAACATAACGCTTTATTAGTTCAATCCATCTTTATAATCACCCCATTACGGTGAGACGTTTGTTGTTATCAAGAAACTCTTCCGGTGTTAGTGATTGACATGATCTCATGGTCTAAGGATTAGGATCACTTCGTAAGTTGTTATAGCAATATAAACTCAATGACTTTGATCGTAATGCGATACTTCGGATGAATGTTCATCACACCATTACACTAATGTTGTGATCCCGTTATTAACAACATCCAATGTCCATGATCATGAAACCTTGATCATCTTGTTAATCAACGAGCTAGTTTATGAGAGAGGAATAACTAGGAACTTTCTGTTTGTTTATTAAACACACATGTATTAACATTTCCGTATTAATACAATTATAGCATGCAAAATAAACATCTATCATGTACTTGGAATACACATAATAAACACTTTATTATTGCCTCTCACGGCATATTCCCTTCAAGAATAGTGATTAGTTTTGCCATTATGAACAGATTCTCTATCAAATTGCCATGGTCTACCAAGTAACAAAGAACAATCTTGCATAGGTACAACATCACAATCAACAAAATCAGAATATGTACCAATAGTAAAATGCACGTGTACCATTCTTGTTACCTTGATCTTGCGAGAACTCTCAAACCATTGGATGTAATATGAATGTGGCCGTTGTCTTGTTGGAAGCGTAAGCTTCTCTACCATGTCAACACTGGCCAGATTATTACAACTCCCTCCATCAATGATGATCCGTATAGCTCTTTCCTTGACAACACCACGTGTTTGTAACAGGTTGTGGCGTTGATCTTGCTCAGATTTGCTCAATTGCACACTCAACACACGTTGTGTAATTAAGCTCTTGTATTTATCAGCAGCTTCAGCTCCCATTACCTCTGGCTCTTCATCAGCATCAGAATTGTATCCATCTCGAGCGAAATAAGGGCTAGTGTATCTTCATCAAGTCACTCGCTGAATCGTATTGACCATCTTCTCGCACCATCATCACACGTTGTGTTGTGCAATCTCTCAATATGACCAAAACCCCAAAGACTTGCGGCATTGTATATCCTTTGTCTTACCTGTGGAAGCCATAGAAGATGCACTACGAAAGGGGAGCATTGGATGATGGTGGAGGAGCATGGAAATCTTGTGGTGGCCTTGGATGTGGTAGTAGGTGGCGAATCACGAGGAGGCGCTGATTGTCGGGATGTCCAAGAGGATGTGCGACCTGCAGAATTATTATTCCTCCTCCATGGTGTTTGGCGATCCTGCACTTCACGTTCAGCTTTGCAAGCAAGATGAAACAAACGAGTGATAGAATTATGTTCCTTATAATCTAATATGTGCTGAATGTCCTTGTTTAATCCACCAAAGAAATGTGCAAGCATTTGTTCATTAGATTCAACAAGACCACACCTAACCATCCCCGTTTGTAATTCCTGATAATACTCTTCTACAGAATTTGTCCCTTACTCTAAACGTGTCAGATTCTTTAGTAAATCACGTTGATAAGTGGGAGGTACAAAACAAACACGCATAGCAGTTTTTAAAGCGGTCCAAGTACTAGGAATAGTAGTAGGATTTAAACGACAATACTCAGACCACCAAAGGGAAGCAAATTTAGTAAATTCACATGTAGCAGCACTAACACGCATATTCTCAGGATATTTTAAGCATACAAAACGTTATTCTACTTCCATCTCCCATGTAAGATATGCATCAGGATTATATTTACCCTCAAAAGATGGAATATTTAATTTAAGCTTTGCAACATGATCATCATCACGCATCGGGCGGCGCGGTAGTAATGTCGGGATGGCCAGCAGTACTGTGAAGGTTGTTCAACCTCCTCGTCAAACAGATCGCCGTCGTGGTCGTAGTAGTACCCGCCGTCGTTCCCAATGTCGCAGCAGCAGCGCGAAGTCCGAGGAGTCGCCAGCGGCAGCCGCGGGTGTGGTGGCAGCCGAACCAGCAGTCCGACCGTGATCGGAATGCGCCAGGCGCCATGTGGGTGCCGGTCTTGCGGCAATCGGTTCAAAAGCTCCTTGAACCGAACGTCAAGCTTGGAGTTGAAGGATTTCTCGAGTCCATCGATCTTGTCCACGGCGTTGGTGAGCTTGGTGTCAAACTCCCTAGGCGCGATACACGCTCTTCGCGACCACCAAGAGCGCGGAGAAGTGGGCATGTAGTTCTTCGTTCGTCATGGTGGCAGGGTTCCGCGAAGTATCTGTCATGGTTAGTCCTTAAAAATCACATGTATATACTACAGGAATATGGTGGAAGTCACGCGTAATTCGTCAAGCAATATACGAAGCTCTTACAAGTTCTTACCAAACAGCAGGAAAAGGCGATGTGCAACCACGAGGATCGGTGGGTCCAGAGATTGAACCAAGCGATTACCAGGAGTCGAGATACCGCACGTGGAGAATATCTGTGGAGCTCTGGGAAGGCTTAGCAAGGGGGGTTAGCAATTATCAAAACAGCAATGCAAAAGTTGAAAGGAATGCTCAACGATGGTACTGTGCTGGTCCTAGGCTAGACCGTACTAGAGACGCGAGCCTAGATCACCAACGATGTCACGACGCGATACAACAAGCACTGTATGATGATATGGCACCCTGAAAAGCGAACCGAGAGGTGAAAAATCACTATGATGGCGAGTGTCTAGAACTGATCTACGGGGTCTAAAAAGAGGTTAGCCCCAAAAAAAAAAATTTCGAAATTTTTTATTTTGCTCTAAAGCGCAGCGCCAAAAATATCGCTATAACGGCCGGTGGAGAAAAGTGATCCCCAAAGCCTAAAACTAGTATAGCCGAAAAAAATTTCCGCGGTTCAGCATTTTTTTTGCTCTCATACGGACTTAACGGACTCTTAGCGTGACACGGACTTTAGCTGAACACGGAAACAACAAAGAAGGAAAGTCAAAAGAAATAACTAGGAGACAGTAACTCTACTCGGACTCGTACCGCGGCAGGAAAACTGATCGGATCTGTGTCGCGGTAGGAAGTGTGGCGTATTAGGTTTATGGTGGCTGGGTATATGGCGGCGGAATATGGTGGCGGAATATGGCGATGATCGGCGAGTGTGGCGGTGACTAGTATGATTAGAACTCGAAACTCTAAGGGACGAGACACTAAGACCAGCAACTCTACGCGACGATGTAGACACAAATTCAACAATGCAAAAACTGAAAAGATAATGCGAGGCGTAGATTGGTTATGGGATGGATCTAAATTCTAACTGTGTTTTTGGATTTTTCGTGGGTTATAGGTAAAAACAGATCTAATCTATGAAAAACAGTAAAATCTCACCGAGCAACCTGAAATCTGATACCACTTGATGGGGCAAAGGTGTCCGATCTTTCGATGAGATGGCGATAATCGATTTGGTGGAGTTCGGGCTTGACGATCCGACTACACGTGCGAGCACGAGCGCCAATGCAATCGCTAGGCCAATCTCCTGAAAGTTACCGATCCTGCGTGAACACGATCAGCCTGACCAGCGAGGGTCTTAATTCCTACCTGAAATCGAGAACAAGTAAGAACCAATATTGCAATCAAGATATTGCGGATTAAGAGGAAAGCTTTATTGAAGAGGTGGGATCCTGAATAGGCGCAAAGTACAAGAGGCCTCTGCGACGCTCGAGCCTTGGCGAAGTTGTGACTATGGCTAACTTAATGTCTAAACAAAATCCGAGTCTAGGGGGTCGGCTATGGGGAGTATTTAAGGGCGAAAAGGTGGGGTTTCGGCCAGCCATGGAAGTGGTGGCCGAATCCAACCCTAAAAGTCCTTTTCTCCTCAAATACGGACTCTAAAAAGTGGCTAATTAAAATCCTGCGAAAATTACATGGGTTTGGCCCAAAATAAAGGTGTCGCAGCACCATATTAAGCTATGGATGAATTCGTAAAGTATTGATCTTGAATATTTCGTCCAAGCCTTCTTTCTTCATTATGGTGTCCTCAAAGTTCTGAAATCTTCATCCGTGGCCTTCTCTTGGATCATCACATGCTTGCTGCCATCTCCATGCATGGCCATGATCCAATGCTTGTACCTCTCATCCATGCTTGGTCCATCATTCCTAAGAGTAAGAAATATATCTGATTTAGGAAGCATCATATTCTCATGTATGTGAGGAATAGTTCCAAGAAACGAAAATACCTGATAGTTAAGTTGTTTGGCACGAGATCTTGTGATGGGTCCTTGTATGTGTGTTGCTGTAGGTACAACGGTTGTATCAATAGTAGGGATGTCCACATCACTTTGTGGAATGCAAAGTTTTGCTTCATATAAGATTGTTTTGGTAACAAGACTTGATCAACCTTGTTAACAAAGGGATTTTAATGAACAAAACAATGCTTTCACAATGGTTATACTTGCTCACTTTTATTTTTATCCTCTCCAATCTTTGCTCTTCATATATTGTCCCATTCCACAAGAAAGTTGAGAGCTATTGCCTGAATTCAATTGAAAATATTGAGAGCATCAAAGTTGGAGAAATATATTGTCCCATTCCACAAGAAAGTTTTGAAACTATTATGATTGGGAATATTTCTATCAAGTTTGAGGTAACATAATCACTTTGTGGAATGCAAAGTTTTGCTTCATATAAGATTGTTTTGGTAACAAGACTTGATTAACCTTGTTAACAAAGGGATTTCAATGAATAAAACAATGCTTTCACAGTGGTTATACTTTCTCACTTTTATTTTTCTCCTCTCCAATCTTTGCTCTTCCTCTTGTTAGCTTTAGTTTTGCTAGTTGTTTGCTTGTTAGAGTGTCTTAGAACTTCTGTAGTTTTGGTTTTGGTTTGCCTTTTGCTTCTTTTAAAACATCTTTTTCTGCGAGAAAATCAATTTTCATAACCTAAAAATTGGCCAAAAATAAAGTTTTCGAAAAATTCCAGAAAAATTCATATTAATTTTTTCCTCGAAAAAGGGGCAGAGGGACACCTGGAGTGGCCCATGGGGTCCCACCAGGCCAGCACACCCCCTGGTGGCACGGCCATCCCCAGGTGGCGCCTGGCCTAGGTGTGGCCCACATGTGGCCCTCCAAAGTGTCTCCTTCCATCCACTTCTTTCTCTCTCCCAAAAACACCGGAAAAATTTCTCAAGCTCGAGTTCCTGCTGTTTTTGCTCCCAAATTTCGATCTCCTTGCTCAGCCCATCTTTGCTGCTGATTTTTGGAGGGATTGCTCTCCGGTATGTGCCTCATCCGCCAATTAGAATTTTGATTGGTAGATTGTATATTCAGTATTTTGCTACTGTAGGTGTCAGGTTGTGTGAGCTTTCTTGCTTGCTCTATGCTTAGAGATTTCATTTTGATGCATGTTTATCCCTCTAGCAAGTTCCTATAGTAGTTCCTCATCATTTATCAACTTGGAAATTACTTGGTTTGATGTTTGTCTAAAAATTTCAGAAAAAAGGGTCATGGACAACCACACCTTTGGAGAAGTGTTTGAGAGTGATGCACCTAGGAGGACAAGGCCCTCGAAATCATCCTCCCGAGCTAGGCCATCATACAATGAGGATCTTATTACGCCACGCTTTGGCAACGAGGGAGATGAGGGGGGTGCGCACCCTTCTACCTTTCCTTGTTTTACCTTTTTGCAGGCTATAGGGATTTTCAATGATTTCCTAACCTTGGTTCGAAGGTTTGGTCTTACTAGTTATATGCAGGATGAGAGTGAGCAATATGCTATGCTCACCAAAACTTTTGTGGAAAGTTTCTCTTTTTCTAATAACCCTTTCAGGTCAGAGGTGTCATTCAAAATCTATAATAGGCCTATCTCCATGACAATGAAGAAATTTTGCAAAATTTTGGGTATTGGCATGGCTGGGACGGTGAAGAAGATTCGAGCTCAACCCGCTGAGCTCTACCGCAGGGTAACTAATGATGATGACCGCAGAGCCCAGCGCGGAAAGATAAGAAATATTCAACTCCCAGCTATCAGATATTTTGCTTATTATCTTGCCACTAGTATTCTTGGTAGGGAGAACACTAGCAATATTTACAACTATCATTTGGCCTTTTTAGCTGCTGCACTCAACAATGAAACCAGGTATAATCTTGGTTCTCACATCGCTCATCGCCTAGCTGCTAGAGGACCCATTTATGGGGGTATTATTGCTTCATGTGTAGTTCCTGCCTTAGAACTTTCTGTTGATCCAAATGATACAATTTTGACTCCTCAGAGGCTTGATCTTGCTGCCATGAAAGCGCATCACTTTGTCACTGCTATCTCTACCATTAAGAGTTTGGTTTATAGAATGATGTTTACTGACGAGGAAGAGAGGGAAATTCATTTGCCACAAACCACTTTGTTCAGTATTTGCCAGGGACCTTGGTCACTCTCCAAGTGGTTTCCACGGACACTACCAGGAGGGCGCGCCCTCTTACGACCACTCTGTGCACTACACAGGGGCATCCTCGAGCATGTACCAGGACAAAGGGGCCTCTTCGTCGCATTACGGAGGCTCACCTTCTTGGTCACCATGGGATTTAGCCCCACTTAGGCCAAAAGCCTAAGCTTGGAGGAGGTATACCGACATCACACTCATTTATATATCAAGTTTAGTTGGTCCTTTGTATATCCATGTTTCGCTTTCTTTTTGGTTCTTGTTCCTATTTTCCCAAAACACAAAAAGACCAGAAATATTTTTGTTGTTTCTCTTGGTTTGTTTATTTGCTTTTTAGCTTTGGTTTGCCTTAAAGAAAAATCCAAAAATATTTTGCTTTGTTTGTTTTTTGCTTTGTGTGCTTTCTTTGAAAAATCGAAAACACAAAAAATATTAGTTGTTCTTCTTTGGTTTTGTGAAGTTCTTTGTAGGGTTCAGCAGTTTTCAGTGGATTTTGGTTTCATGTTATTATTCAAGCCACACAAGTGAAGGGTAATAATGAAGATTAAGACAACTTGAGGTATGGTAAGAGGCTGGTAAGGAACTCTATTTGTTTTCATTTTTGTACATATACTCATCATCGTGGGCATGCTTAGTCTGTTCATGTAAGGTGTATGTTATTTATGGATGCTTAGTAGTTCTTGCTCTCTTATGATCAGCTCCAGCTTGCTAAAAATTTGTAGCATGTCATATGAATGTTTGGTTGCATTGTTCTATTCATAACTTGGTATGATATTGGTGTATTCTCCTCTGAATGTTTCATGTGAATCGACTTGGCACATGCTCACGCATGTATATGACTGAACAATAGTTAGTAAGCCTCGATGATTTATTTTGCCTTAGAGTTCTTGTATCACTTTTATTCCATAATTAGTCCTGTTTTATTGCAAGCATGATTATGACAGTTATTGCTCTCTCGTTTGTCGCTCCCTCTCTATTGCTAGCCTTCACTTGCACTGAGTATGATCTCTACTCATGCTTCCAACTTCCCCAAAACCAATATTGTCAAAAGTGTCCACCATACCTACCTACTAGCATCATTTGCTATTTTGCCTCATTTTCTTCCAAATAAAATGTTTGCTTGTTATGAGAAAGTTAGTTAGTAAAGCTCTCACGAACTTGATGGCACACTTTAGTTCTTGCACTTAATAAACTTGAACCATTGTGACTGTCCATGAAAGTTATATGCTTGCAAATTATAGGCTAGGAGTTACCAGAATCGTGCTGTCACGGGGAACGCTTTCAACACCTGTAAATATATACCCAGTTGATATCATGCTCTTTTGTTTGCGGATGTCGTCGGTGTGAAATAAAAGGGGAGCTTGTAAGTCCATGGATTTATGTATATGTGTTAGAGAAACGAATGGGCCGCTAGCCTAAGCCATGCCTAATCATGGTGGAAACTTGCAACATAACCATAGTGAGCAATCTGTGAAGCATCCTCAATAAAAACCTATGCAAATAACAAATAAAAAGATCGCTGAGATGCTCATTGTTTGCTTGCCTTGTCATTTTGATTATGGGATAGATCATGTATCATGTGCAAGGGGTATCCCGTTGGTGGTTCTCTATGATACACATGTAATTATGATGACAAGAACTTACAGGTAACTAAAGTTGAGTAGCATGAGGAGCAACCCTCGTACTCAAGGGACATGAGATTTACAGTTTATGATCTGTCAAGCATATAAGTCATATTGGACCTCACTTTCACCTTAACCATCTAAAGATGCCTATGATAAGGCAATGGGAGCTCAAAGCTAATGAGTACCATACTTTCAACATTTGGAAGCCTTTCAAACTTTTCAAAACCTTCTCACTTCCTTGTTGAGTCACCACTTATTCTATGGGAACTTTCTTGAGAGCATAGTTGTCATTCTTAGTATATGTGCTTGTCTCAAAACTTGGTTAATTATGTCATAACTTTGATGCTTGTATCTCTGATATCTTTACATCTAGTCTTCACTTGAAATTCAGAGGTGCCTTGGCATTTATGTTGTGATCTACAAACAAAGGCAAGCGAGATACCACTCTATCATACCTTCTTATGAGCATTGCAATGTTGCTTATGTTTATGTTTCATGCTATTTATTATTATTGAGTTGGAATCTCTTCATAGCTTGCAATGACTATTGAGTAGACTTAGTTGCGTACTCCTTATTATGAATTTTCTAAGTATCTACTCCTGTGCTGAGAATATTTACAACATATGAAGCAAATGTGTTCATGAAAGTTCTTTTATCGCACTAAGTTTTCAACTGAATTTCTTGAGGAAAAGTAATAAGATAAGCTTGGGGGGAGTTCATATGTCCAAAACGTATCTACTTTCTTGAACACTTTTGCTATTGTTTCGCCTATAAACTTGTGTGATTTGGATACAACTAACACGGTGACCTTTATTTTCAGCAGAATTACCTTGGTGTCTAGTTTTTGTGCAGAAAATCAACTATCAGGAAAAATCCCGGAAAATATGCCAAAAATCCCATTTCACCAGAAGACTCACGGAGCCAGAATACGAGACGGAGTAGGGCTCTGAGGGGCCCACACCCACCTGCCACGCGGGCTAAGCCTGGCTGTGCCTCGAGGGGTGTGGCCGCCTCAGGCACCCCCCGGCCTCCCTCTTCGCCTATAAGTTTCCTTCTGACATAAAAAATCAGGGGGGTTCGACATTTTTCTAGAAAGAGTTCCGCTGCACCTCCACCACCAGAAACCGCGATTCGGAACCAGAAACTCCGTTCTCGCACCCTGCCGGGACGGGGAATTTTGAGAGGATCATCGCCATCATCATCACCAACGCCTCTCCATCAACCATCCATGTTTCCCTCATCCATGAGTGAGTAATCCCCCACTGTAGGCTATGGGGATGGTAGAGATTGGATGAGTTCTATCATGTAATCGAATAAGATTGTTAGGGCTTGGTGCCTGGTATCTCTATTAGTGCTATTTGACTTTTGTAAGATCCCTCCTTTATAAAGGAAAAGGATCCCTGTGTTTACAATGTCAGTCCCTGGATCAATAGCTAGCATCCACAGTTAAGATGTAATATCAAGAAACAAAGGTCATAATACAACTTTATAACCAGGAATAAAATAATTTATTACATCTTACATAGCTCATTTGGCTATCTCATTACATTGCAGCAGAATATGACAATAGCATGGGGTCCTTCATCTTCAAAGTGCCACAGGCAGACATGTTGGTTGTAGACTTGTAATCCTAATAATTAAACTTCACTAATATCAAACAAACCTGCAACATAACAAGTTACAGCCACAAGGGTCAATACATTTGAATTGTATTGGCAAGTGACACTATGATAGTATAGTGGAGTCTATCATCTATATGCATTTGGCTAAGTGGAGCTTAGGCTTGCTTTGCTCAAAATAGTTTTTCCTTATCATTTGAAAACTCTAAGTTTTTGCTTGACAAAATCTTTCCCAAGGCATCTCCCAATAGAAATTTGTGATCCTTCAACCCTTGTTCAACCACAAGTTTGTAACTTAGAAATTGGGATGAGGAGATTCTTGATAGCTTCCATGTCTTGATGCTCAAATTGTCCTTTGCGTGGACATGGCTAAGTACTTAGATTTTACACTGCAGAGGTGGTGCACTTTCCCCACAAGACTTGGTTTCACCAAGACAAGATCTTTCGAAGTCTTCCTTAGACCAGAATGGACGGCTCCAACCTATCAAACCCCTACCACCAACTCCATTTGGCTAAGTTATTGCAACCTATATGAACCAGCAGAGCCCATAATGCCAAGTGGTCGCACTTGAAGCTTCTCAACATTTGACATCTCAAATCTCCTTGTTCTGGGTGGCCATCCACAAGTGAGATACACAAGGTAAACCATAGAAATGGGCCTTGTGAACCACTCAACACAAACCATTCCTTCCATTCCACCCAGGTGATTCATTCACTTAGTTGTTTTATTAAACAAAACACAAGTCCTTGACTTAGAAATATTCTATAACATGAAATATAATCCACCCTTGTTTTCTACTAGCTAAGCTAAGCATGATAGTAGTAGGAATCTTAACTTAGGAAATTTCTACTAAGGTTTCATCTACTAGGATTTCCCATGGCATAGTTTATACTTAGCAAAAATTCCATGCAAGTCCTACTTAGAAATATCACTAATGCATAGTGAAAATAATGGGACAAAAGTATGGAGCATCACTTGCCTTTTTGGTAGAGAATATAAGTTCACTCCTTATTTGCAATGGTCACACTCTTCAAATCACTACAATTCAATCAAGCAAGACACAATTTCAATATACCATTCAAGCAACATCACATAAATTAATAGAATCAAAACAATGCATGCAAGCATGCCAACTTTGTTTTATTTACAGAAGTGGTTTATAATAGGTTATAAACATTCTAAAACACTTATTTGGTCATTTTATAAAGTGGCAAAACTATTTGCAAAAGATTTTACCTATAAACCATTTTCAAACCAAATCATTATTTTATGTGGTTGAAAATTCCTTTATCAAAGTAGAAATCTTTATAGGGTTTACCAAATACATTTTTAAGTCATAAAACTTGGTTCTTGGGGTCAGAGAGTTTAAATCAAAACATTTCCCAAAGGTTTTCCTCCAAAAGCATTTTTAATAAATAAAATTATTTTTATTTGTCTAGAAATGGTTTAAATCAAAGATTTATTATTTTGCTTCACCAAATATATTTTTGAAACCACAAATTGATTTCTATGGTCATTAGGTTCACAAAAAACCATTTTTCAAAGGTTTTATCTCAAAAATCATTTTAGAACAATTTTTATATTCTAAACACGCATATACAAGTTTCTACAAAAACAATCTATTTAACAGAAGCATTTTACTAAACAAAGTGCATGGCCAGAAAGTACTTGTTTTTTTGAATCCATTGATATAAAATTTGCAAAATTTGGACGTGTGGTTTGAAAGTTATGAATTTTACAAGTTTACTAATACAATAGATCAAATTTGTTTTAAATCAACACACCGCCACGTCGTGTTGCTATTGGTCGGCACCGCATGCGAGATCGCGATGCGAGCCGTTGGATCTAAGTTTAATCGTGCGGGTCATAACACTCGATACCCCTTCGGTTAGTCATTCTATCGCACTCGTTGGATCCTAATCGAACGACACATAACCACTGACCATTTACCAGCGGTGCTGGCGGCGGAGCGGCCTGGCGGTGGCGTTGCTGGCGATGTAGGAAGCGATAGAGGGTGGGGAGAAGCTCACTAGGTTCGAGTGGTCGTGGTGATGCTCAAGGTGCCTTCTGTTTGTCGAGGGGCGCGCTGGAGTTGCGTGGATTGCTCGTCGGAGAGATGTCTGGCGACGGGCATGCACTGTCGTTGTCGTGACGCGTCAGAGAGCACGGAAAGGAAGCAGATGGTGCAATTAGACGTGGAATAGTAAGGAGTATGGGAGCATCAAAGAGAGAGGGCGGCGCGGTCAGAGACTACCTTGAAGCTCGTCGGAGTTGGAGCAGACGGTGGCGCGGTCAGACGAGGTGGTTGCCGACGTTAGGGGGCATGCGCGAGCGAGCTAAGGCCACTGGGAGATGCGTATGGAAGAGGGGAGCAGGCTCGCATGGTCGAGGAGGCGAGGGGCGGCAGGGTTTGGCCGGAATCGGAGGTGAAGCTCGCCGGAGACAGTGGCGGTGTAGGGTGAAATTGAGTAGCCTGGGGGCGCACCAGGGTGGGGGACTGAGGGCGAAACAGAGAGGAGGGAGAGGCGATTAAGCAGGCGTGGTCAGGGGGAGGATTAGCTGCGCCATTACTCGTGAATTTAACTCGCGAAATCAATGCAGAGAACGTTTGGACGAACATGTCGTGGGGAGGAAGATGACTACGTGGTAGTGGGGCCGCTTGGCAGCGAGTGAGGGCGAGGAGGAGTGGGGCATGTTCGTCAGCGACGCTACGGGTGAGTTTCTGAGTAAGGAGAAAACGGTTTGGGGTGAGAGGGAGTGGGCTGCTCCGTTTCATATTTTTTTTGTTCAGATTGTTTTTCTTTTTCCTTTTCTAATATTCTGTTTTGATTTTATTTAATCAATTCAATCATCCATTTGAATTCAAACCTTTGTCAAACTTTGTGAATGATCAAACACTGTTTATTACCACATTCTAAAGTCAAATTTAGAATAAATATTTTATTCCATTTAGGGTCTTTTAATTATTTAATTAGGCCTTTCTTTTAATTCAAATAAGATTTAATAATATTTTCAAATCACCATTTAATTTCTAAATCCTTCTCAATATTTTCAGTTGGTTTTTTTATTTGTTTAAATGGGTGTCAAATAATTCATCTTGAATTATTTGGAGAAATTTTTAATATGATTTATTAATTATTAAAATTGGATTTGTCTTTATTCAAATGGAATTTGGTTTAAGACATTTTATTTTATTTTGGAAATTCTTTATCCAATATTTTATTTGGATTTGGATAATCATTCCACTTGTTTATGGATTAGGCCAAGATTTAATTTGGTCTTTAAATCTTCCTTATTTATATTTCTTTCCTCATCTTATAAAATCCATATCTTTTTATTTAAAGATCCAAACTTGGTGATTCCAATTTGTAAAATCTTATTTAATATTTATTTATCCTTTTAAATCCCTTTAGGATCATTTGCTCATCATTTTGTATGGATTTTAGGTAAGTGCTTTATTAGCTTTGAAATTACTTTTCCTTATCTTATTAAATTCATAAGATTTTATTTATGGCTCCAAATTAAGTGAAACCAATTTATATGGTCTTATAACATTTCTATTTGTCTTTATTGATCATTTGTGAATGTTTGTTGACACATTTTTATATGGAACAAATCCATAGGCTTGGGGATAACTTGGAAATGATTTTATTCCATTAGGGTTTAGGGTTTGGATTTATTTTCCAAGTGTTTAAATTTCAAGATACATTCATTGAGGAATGCATTACTTTTGATTTGGATTTTGTTGAAGTTCAAACTTTAATTAAAGTTTGTTCAAGATGGGATTTTAAGTTTCCATTTAGAAACAAAAGTTTCTTTTTACCCTAAAATTCAACAATCTTTTATTTTGTTTATTTATTTTTCACATTACAAGATTTGGAAAATCTTGGGATGTGACAACTTTGTTGCAATTTGTTGTGCTTAATGCTTGTCACTAGGGCCCGAGTGCCATGATCTCAGATCTGAACTTATTATTGATTCATGATGACAATATTGTTTGTGATCTTATCTGCAAGTTGTGTATACATATTATAGTCTGGATCCAAAGGCCCCTAAGTGACAGAAATTGGGACAGCCGGAGGGGATGGCTGTGATGTGAGGATCACATGTGTTCACGGACTGTTAATGCTTTGCTCCGGTGCTCTATTAAAATGAGTACCTTTATTGCTAGTAGATTCCCTTGAGGCCCCGCTGCAACAGGTTGGCAGGATAAAAGATGTTGTGCAAGTTCTCATTGCGAGCATGTATGACTATATATGGATCACATGCCTATGATTGTTTCGTACTTGGATGCTTTACCTTATTTATTTGCAATTGCCATAGATCTTGAAGTTACATGTTTAGACTTGTCCATGCAACGCCTCATCCATCCATCCTATGCCTACCGCACTCATATCCCATTTTGCTACTAATGTTACTATTGCTCTTGTTTTACTGCTGCTGTTACTTTGCTATTGATACTACAAAACTGTTGCTACTGATAAACTACTGTGAGCAAGACTATTTCCACGTGTAGCTAGATTAACAACTCAGTTGTTAAGGCTTATAAGTATTCTTTGGCTCCCCTTGTGTCGAATCAATAATTTGGGTAATACTACCCTTGAAGACTGTTGCGATCCCCTAGACTTGTGGGTCATCACTTGTCTTCACTTTAATTGATGTTTGTTGACTTTCTTGACTTCATTGAACAGCTTGAGCTTTTGATGATGATTTCCTGGAGCATAAGTTGATGTAGACGTCATCTGTATTGGCTTCAGAATCTAGCAAGGGTTAAGAGGATACGTTGAGTATGAGCGTACTCAGCAAGTTCACTAAAAATGATTGTTTGATGCACTAGCTACAGCCACAGACCATAGGTCGTAGGCTATGCAGGTTTTCATAAACATTTCTTCAAAGGTTTCTTTTATTCTTAAAAGCTATGTCCGTCAGCCTTCATAGGTTTACCAGAACTTTCATGGAGTTCCTTTCCTGCCGTGTTTGTAGATCCTTCCCGGAACAGGGAGTAACACGTTACAGTTCTTACACTCTGCAGATGTGCGTTACTTTACCCATGAGAGATCAAATCCTTTTTGCACAACTGGGCAATCTTTCCCGTCCACACTTCCTATGGTGTGGGGCCCAGTAGATGATCCAAGCCAATCACTGCCCCATTC
Source organism: Avena longiglumis (assembly GCA_030063025.1). Lineage (NCBI taxonomy): Eukaryota > Viridiplantae > Streptophyta > Magnoliopsida > Poales > Poaceae > Avena > Avena longiglumis. Next base: position 51,323,989 of record CP125979.1, read on the forward strand.
GTGACCCCGCATGTCTCCTTGGTGTACGCCATGCCCACCCATTGAATTACGACAATGGTTAGTACATACCTTCAGATGCCAGAACTATCGTGGGACATTGAGGGTTCCCACCCATATGTTGCATATCCTCTACGAATTACCAATTAATGCATGCTACAAGGATAACAGCCACGACCTACACATTCGGCTACATGCGAGAGGAAGAAGATATAGCTGACTTCTTCGTCCCATTCCAAATCTCATGGTTAACGCGTGATATACGGCGCTAGAATCACTAGCAACATTGGTTGTTAGGTCCTAGATCATATGTTCCTTTACCACTAGAACTTTCATAGTAGGTTATTACCTCATGGTAAATAACCTATAATCATATTATTATGAAAATAGTGTTTTCTGACCTTTTTGAAATGCAGGTGATGACAACACTGTATTTTCAAAATACTTTACATAAAATAATCAAAGGAGATGAGAAAGTGTGAACTTGACTTTTGTGATTGCAAGATTATGCACTCATGGTCTTCGAGACAATAAAAGATCCAATATCTGAAATCAGCATCATTGGTCCGGTAAGGACTAATGTTTAAAGAATTAAGATGCTATTATGCATAAGTAATGTAATGCAATTTGATAAACTCGAATACCTAGAATAAGCGTTGTTCTAGGGTTTTGATAATCGGAAATGGTTTCTTTGTAATGTGTTGTTCTTTTATATAAGTTCCACACTTGTGCTTCTTATTAAGGCTCGTTAGTGTGTGTGAAACAACATGCAAGTATAATAAAGTACACACCAAAATAGAATATTCAAGTGTGGAATGGTATGTAAAGACTCTTATATGAAGGTTGTTACTTAAGTAGATTTATTTTGGAATGCTTAAGAATTACTTTTAGTGTATCATAAAAGAATAACTTTTGAAGAAAAATTTACTTAACTAAACAAAAGCATTTAAACTTCAACTATTAACAATTTAAAATATACAAGCAAAGTATAAAGTAATGTGATTATGATTAATTGTCATCTGGTGACTATGATAAAAGTCCTTGGGTTTAGTTGTTAAGAGTTAGAGGTATTATTATAAATTTTGTTATTTGAAGTGGCAAAAAAGGATAACCTTCAAAGAAAAGGTTTCTTTTCTAAGGTTTAAACAATCATGATGGTTAATAGAATGTGGTCGATGCCTCTTGGTGTTTACTCGGTTAGTTTGGTCTTGAGATGCATTAGGTCTTAATTGAATCAGACCAAAGTAAACTATAAAATACATAATAAAACTTTTAACATGGTGTTTATAGTATTGTAGACTAAAGTTTAAATTTAATTACATAGATGGACTTAAGGTGTAATGCTTATGATATTCGTACTTCGTTCAATTTATAATGTTTCCTTAAAGTTATTTAAGAGTGGTAATATTTCTATTTGAGTAGTGGTTTCTTAATATTATAATGGAATAGAATCATTTATCTCCTTATAAAGGTGTCGTTACAGTTTGTGAATAAGTAAACAATATTATTTACTACTTATAGATGAATGCTAATTCTTCAAAAATTGTAATTAATATGTTTTGGATTATATGAATTTCATACTATCAATTTTTAAGTCAAATACTATTATTAGGCCTTAGATGTATAATTTTTAGAATTATTAGCAATTTTTTAATTATCCTTATATGAATTATCAATTAAGGAAATAGGTTTAAATTCAAGTTATTAGAGTGTTAATTTTTATTTACTTTAAAAGTGGAATGTTATATTTTAACATGTAGGTATTATTTTTGTGATCATTTTGGTATATTACATTTATTTTTGTGATTTATAAATAATAAAATATGATTATTATAAGTTTTATTACTATATAAACATTTAATAAATAATAGATATTTAATTAAGTGAAATGATAATACATGATTATAGTATTAAATTATAGTTCTTATTTTTCTAATAATTTTGGTATATTATTTATGTTTTTATCAATTACCATTATTAAAATATGAATTTTCAAAGTTTTATTTCTTATTAAATAATAATTATTTAAATGGTTAACACCATAATGTTTGATAATATTTTTAAGTTGTATATTTTATTTTTCTGAATTTTTATATATATTAAACATATTTTTTTCTGAATTATAAAACAAAAGATATTAAATTTATAAGATTTAATCATTTTCTAATTAAATTCTAAATCGGAAATTACTTTTTTACACACAGACTTAACCTACCCAGGGTTACTGACCAGTGGGGTCAGTACCACGTCATAGGTTACCTAAGCACAAGACTAGTCAATATTGGACCCGGTCAACACGTCGACGTGGCGATGGATGACGTGAGCATGACCTCACGATGACATATCCAAGAGCAACCTCACAGATCGAAGATCGATCTATCGCTGGGGTGCACGCGCGTGGCTGTGGTTGATTTTGTTGGAAAGAGGGCATCACAAGGATCCTGACTGTGGTGGCGCCGCCCACTTTTGGTCACCGGAGCTACTCCGGCGACCAACAATGGTGGTGGCCAACGGCGGTGCACGACAGAATGATGTTACACAATGGCAGGAAGAGATTGGAGAGGTCGATAGGGACAGGTGGCTCATCCTGATGCTGTTGCGGTGTTTGACGATGACGATGGCGCTCCGATACGCCCTGATTTTCACAAACTCCGACGATCACCGGCGAAAGGGAACAACGAAATCACCATGATTCCGAGCGCCCCTTGCTTTACTGCTACCCCTCAAGCGACAAGGACGGCGAGGCGCTTCTCCTCGACTACTCCACGGTCTCCGGGACGACCTCTACTGACGACGGTGGTCTATTCTGGTTGGCTAGGGTTTTGGCCCTTTGCGGAATAGAGAGGATAAGGGAGAGTGCGGGCGAACGAGTGAGAGGATGAGGATGAGAGGACATCGCGGTGGAGTTCTTATCCCTTCCGGCGATGACAGCGAGCATATTTGCGCACCCCGACATGGCGGACGGTGACACGCACCTGCTTCGGCCACTGCGCGAGGTGGGCGACGATGATAGCGAGGACGAAAGGGTAAGTTGGGTTGGGCTGGTGTTGGGCCTTTGCAGAGTGAGCGGAAGATGTTGTCTATTGCACGCAATCGACGAATACAACCTGGGCCATGGGCCGTGACGAATGGTTATTTTGTTACCTTTTATTTTTAATTGTTTTATCTCTGTTTTTCTCATTTCAATTTAAATTTCCTCTATGAATTAAATATTCAAAATCGAGTGAGTCAACAAGGTTTCTACATGGTTAATGTAGCTAGTTGGTTTGGCATTCCTTTTTAGTATTTTCATTATTCATGATTAAATAAAGGATTATTTTCATTTGAAAATTATAAAGAGAAATTAGGGCTTTAGGGATTTGTTTCTTTTAATAAGATGTCATAAAAATAATTCTGTTTTCACTTGATAACTTCAATGGTAATGGATTAAAATGGTTAATTATGTATAAATAATCTTTTTAATACTTATCCTCGTAAAGGAGTTATATAAATATACATTAAACCGTGTGTTTCATTATATGATTATTTAAGTTTCATGTTCTCCATCTTTAGTGATTTTTTTATTCAAATCAACATAGTTTGTGGGGTTTAGAAGTATCACAGAAAAATCTTGGTTGAGTTTTTATGCACAAGTAACAATTAATAATGGAACAATGAATATATTCATTTACAAGTGGTTTTCTTGAGTTTTGAGAACATTGAATAAACTCACATTCTATTATAGATGAGGATGAAGATTAAGAGCTAAGAGATATTGCCTTCTTGTTTTGGTGAGCATCAACAATATATAATTTAGAATGAGCTATAAAGATTACCACTCAATGTGATTTTGATAGCTTATTAGACTAGGTTTTTAATTAGGTTTAAGATGTTAAGATAGACATGTCTTTCTCCAAGACTACACTCTTTTGGTATTCTAGTTATCTCTTAGGAACTTCATTGGTCTAAGAGATGTTATCTAATGATTACCTAGAAATAGGAAATGGTCCCACTAGCAACTTTATTCTAGATTTGTGAATAAAGTATACACATGGGATTGGTCTTGGTCTGATAAGTCCTTATTTAAAGGTTTCTCAAGAACTCATATCCTTAATACCTCACTAAGCTTATCCTTAGTTAAGGAATTCCTTTCCTAGATATACTCTATTTAAACCTCACATCTCATTCACCAAATTGTTTGATCACCACTAAGGATCACATTCCATTGATGATGGCACACATCACCATAGCTAGTTCCTCCTTTTTATTAATTTACTTAAGATCTTTGGAAGGTTAATATAATAGGTCACAAGCTATGATTCAACAAGTGTTAGGTCAAGAATTGATCACTCACATTGATGATCAATTTACACTAGGACTTGGTTAAATAGGAATGTCACATACTAATATGGCAACAAAGATGTGAGATGAATGGTCTTGGCTCAACTTCCTTTCAACTCTATTTGTGATAAGGATTAATGTTTCAGAATCACCATGATACCCATGGTAGGAATCACTATGGCAATCAAGTGTATCAATATTTAGTTATAGAGTTTCTTTACTTAAGTTATATTCTTAACTTGGTATTCAGGGTTTGTGGTAGATAATAACCTGATATCATCTTTGGAGTATCAAGTATTCATCCTTCGTTATTGTAATGAGTACTATGATATGATCTCTTAAGGATCTAACATTAATCATTAAGCAATGTATTATGGTTTAATTTTATTATATTTGTTCTACCCTTAGATCAAATTATCTTTCTCTAAAATAAGGTTTTAGCAAAGGTCATATTGAAACTTATCACAACAACTTGATGATCTACTTAAATTCCATAAAATTAAGAGAAGCTTCAATCACTTTGAGAAGTTTTTATTTAAAAGCGCGAAAATTATTCGGATTTTCTATGCATGAATGCAATGCACACATCTGGGTTTAGCTTATTTCTAAGCTCTAATGCTGGGATGTTATAGTGGTTATCGGGATGGTGTCCCTGACTATCACTCCACATTGATATAAAAATACACTTGCGGCCTTTGTTGGCTCCAAAGGTTCGCCCAACTCAGAAACTACATCAATAGTGAAATGCACACCATCGTCCAACTTTTTGGTCGGGCCTCGTTTCCTTGCAGAAGATTGGCCCGATGCGAAGGCCTAAGAAGAAACAATCATTAGTATATATATATGAATCAACTAATGCATCTACTAGCTCGTGATCAGTAGAGGCTTTATATACCTCTCCGAACTTTGCTATGGTGTCTCCACCGTCTTCTCCACCATCGTCATCTCCACCAAAGTATTCATCAAAGTCGTCTCTACCGTCGGCTTCATCCAAGTTGAGTTATTGGGAGCCATCATCATCTCCACTGCCGTGTGCTCCATCATAATGGTAACCTCCTGTACCCTCATCTATCATCTTGTACATGCGCTCTTCATCATCTCTACCGTCCATAACTTAACTAATACAGAAGAAATATAAAACCATTTTGCTTAATGCGATAAATAAAGGAATATAAAGTAATTTAGCTTAATATACCATATTACACATTAAAGTACCAATTAAACAATGCGATGAAGAAAGATAAAGTACCAAATTAAACAATAATACATCTCGAATAATCCAACTAGTACAACAATAATAAAAGATAGTATATCCCTATTACACATCTAGCTCAACCAAGACGTCAACCCTAGCCATCGAGCAGAAGGTGTGCACCAAAGAGTAGGAACCATCACCGAGAATATCTCGGTAAGGTGCCTAAAGAACTGCCAGTATCGAGACTCGACCAAGAATGTACATGTAACGTCGGACGTGTTCATCCTCCTCACTTACACGACGTTGTACCACCTCGTCGAGGGCCGGCTCCATCTGCACCGCGCATGGACCACTCGCCCGCCACCATAGAAGATCTGTGTCAACGACGACACCCGTATTCCTCACCAAACTACGCCTCCCGGCTGGTAGCACCTCCCAGTGCCAGCCCGGCGGAGCCCAGTCCCATGGATGCCCGACGACAGAGTCTAGTAGTCCTCTGTTGTTTCCGCCGAGTGAACGATGAGGAGGCGGTATAATCCTAAACACTAAATTAAACCTATACACTTAATTAAACATGACAACTGTAAATAGTATCAACTAAAATAAACTATATTAAACACTAACTACCTAAATTATCTAACTAAAATCTCTAAACTAAAATCTCTAACTAAAATTACACTAACAATAATCTCTAAACAAAATTACACTAACAAAAATCTCTAACTAAAATCTCTAATAAACTAACTAAAATTTATCAACTAAATTATAACTAACTAAATTAACCCTAAACTTCAAACTAACTACCTAATTAACCCTAAATCCTAAAATAACCCTAAAATACTAACTAACTAAATAACCCTAAAATACTAACTAACTAACTAATTTACACTAATTAACACAAAATTACACTAACAAAAAACTAAATTTAGGGGCGGCCAGAGATCTCACCTGTAGGGCGGGGAGACACGGGTGGCGCGGCGTGGGCGGCGGGTCACCGGAGCGGCTGACAGGGGCGCTAGCGGCATGGGGCGCGACGACACGGGCGCAGGCGATGGACGACGTCGATTTGGGGAAGACTATTCGTGCTCTGGGTCGGTGCACGAACCGGGGTGCGAGGCTGGGTTTATAACACAAACAGGGACTAAAGGGTACCCTTTAGTCCCGGTTTGTGTTACAAATCGAGGCTAAAGGGTTTTCTGGCCACCGTGTTTCGCGCGCAGGGACACAAACCGAGACTGAAGGTGTATTTTTGGCGCCAATATGAAAAAAAATTTAACAAGTTCATTGTTTATGGTTTTTTATGGTTTAGGGGGGTTAGGGGTTTAGGGTTTATTGTTTATTGTTTATTGTTTAGGTTTTAGGGTTTAGGGTTTCGGGCTTCCTGCTATTTCCCACCTCTTCTCACCAAGTTTCCCTCCCTTTCCCTATGACCGGAGATTTTAGTCCCGGTTATAGACACTAACCGGGACTAAATATATGTCCCGCCATTTCCCACCGCTTCCCGCCATTTCCCTTGTCCGGAGATTTTAGTCCCGGTTGTAGCCACTAACTGGGACTAAAGATATTTCCCGCCATTTCCCACCGCTTCCCGCCATGTTTTCCTGCCCTTTCCATCTATATATAGGCCGACCGCGCCATGGCAATCCACACATCCACACCTTCCGCTCTCACAACAATGGACAACACCTACTAGGCCATTCTGACCCTCAAGGAGGCCAAGGCGTTGTGCGCCTCCAGCTACCCATGCCCGCCGGGCTACCGGCCGTTCGTCGACTGGATGCTGAGCGCTGGAGGGGTTCCTGTCCTTCCTGTGCCTCAAGGTTCCGCCCGGCAGATGGCCATCACGAACCACTTCTACCTCGAGCTCATGCCGGAGCAATGGATGGATCCCCAGTGGGATCCCAACAACTACAACACCTGGAATGCCTTCTTCGCTAACCGGCTGGAAAGGTAGTTCACCAGGTACGAGGGTGACAGCCCGCCCTCGGTGAACCAGCGGATGGATCTAGTCATTTGGTTCTCTTCTAGTCTGTAACCATGGAGCATCTTCCTTATTTAGCGGTATTGTTGGGTCAGTTTTCACTTTGAATGGCGGAATTTCATGAAATTTGTTATAATCTTCTGACATGTCTGTCCTGTCCTCAACTCCCACCATGTTTCTTATCCCAGAAAGAACTATGTGATGCTTGGGCTCATCGTATGATATTGTATTCTTCTGCTTATCTTTCCTTTTTATCGGTCTAGTAGACATGTACTTTACATCGAACACTTGAGCCACATCATTGGAAAGGACGAATGGTTCGTCTCTGTATGCAATATTATTGAGATCCACTATTGTCATTCCGTACTGCTGGTATACCGTTACCCCGCCTCCTATCATCTTGACCCATTTGCATCGAAACAATAGGACCTTAAAATTAGGACCATAGTCAAGTTCTCATATGTCCTCTATGTAACCATAATATGTGTCCTTATGCCCATTATCATCTGATGCATCAAATCGGACACCACTATTTTGGTTGGTGCTCTTTTTATCTTGGGCGTGCGTGTAAAATATATTTCCATTTATCTCGTACCCTTGGAAAGTGAATATAGTTGAAGATGGAGACCTGACCAACAAGTACAACTTATCTCCAACAGTGGTGTCATTCATGAGATGTGTCTGCAACCAACCGCCGAAAGTCTACATGTGTTCATCTCTAATCCAAGAGTCAGACTACCCCAGGTAGTCGAAGCATACAATATTCTTGTGTACCTCGATATATGGAGCCACGAAGGTGGAACTTTGCAGAACTGTATAGTGTGCTTTAGTGAAAGAATGTCCGTCCATACATATATTTGCTTTCTTTCCTAGCGTGCCTTTTCTAATAAGTCTCCCCTCATGCCGTGATTTAGGTACACCAATCGGCTTAAGGTCAGGAATAAAGTCAACACAAAACTCAATGACCTCCTCTGTTCCATAGAGCTTGGATATGCTTCCTTCTGGCCTAGCACGATTATGGACATATTTCTTTAAGCCTCCCATGAATCTCTCAAAGGGGAACATATTGTGTAGAAATACAGGACCGAGAATGGTAATCTCTTCGACTAGGTGAACTAGGAGGTGCGTCATTATATTGAAGAAGGATGGTGGGAACACCAAGTCAAAGCTGACAAGACACTGGACCACATCTTTATGTAACCCTGGTAGACTTTCTGGATCGATTACCTTCTGAGAAATTGCATTGAGGAACATACATAGCTTCACAATGGGTACTATAACATTTTTCGGCTGAAGCCCCCTCAATGCAACCGGAACCAACTGCGTCATAAGCACGTGGCAGTCATGAGACTTCAGGTTCTGGAATTTTTTCTTTGCCATATTTATTATTCCCTTTATATAGGATGAGAAGCCAGAGGGGACCTTGATACTACTCAGGCAGTTAAAAAATATTTCCTTCTCTTTTTTGGTAAGAGCGTAGCTGGCAGTACCTTGAAACAGCTATGGATGCATGCTATTTTAGTCTTTCATACGTTGTTGGTCCTGCCGTGCTTCTGGTGTATCTTTATAATTTTCATACACACCCAAGAATCCTAGCAGTATCATGCAAATATTCTTTGTCAGGTGCATCACGTCGATTGCAGAGCAGACCTCTAAGACTTTCCAATAGGGTAGTTCCCAAAATATAGATTTCTCCTTCCTCATAGGTGCGTGTCCGCTAGCGTCCTTCGGAACGGGCTGTCCTCTAGGACCCTTTCCAAAGATTACTTGTAAATCCTTCACCATATCAAATACATCATCACTAGTACGATGGATGGGCTTACTCTGGTGATCTGCTTCAGCCTTTCCTTCTTAGGGAATGCGTGCGCGGAAGAAAATGACGATTCCCTAGGTACACATTCTTCTTACACTTATCCAAATAAATACTTTCAGTGTCATCTAAACAGTGTGTGCATGCATTGTATCCCTTGTTTTTCTGTCCTGAAATGTTACTAAGAGCAGGCCAATCATTGATGGTTACGAACAACAATGCTCGTAGGTTAAATTCCTCATGTTTGTGCTCATCCTACACACGTACACCTTGTCCGTGCCACAGCTATAAAATTTCTTCAACTAATGGCCTTAGGTACACATCAATGTCGTTGCCGGGTTGCTTCAGGCCTTGGATGAGAATTGGCATCATAATGAACTTCCGCTTCATGCAAAACCAAGGAGGAAGGTTATAGATTCACAGAGTCACAGGCCATATGCTATGACTGCAGCTCTGCTCCCTAAAAGGATTCATGCCATCTATACTTAGACCAAACCATAAGTTCCTCGTGTCACCTGCAAAGTCCGGGTAGTTTCTCTCAATTTTACTCCACTGCGACCCATCGGCAGGGTGTCTCAACATCTCGTCTTTCTTACGGTTTTCTTTGTGCCATCGCAACAACTTGGCATGTTCTTCGTTTCTAAACAAAAGTTTCAACCGTGGTATTATAGGAGCATACCACATCACCTTTCCGCGAACCCTCTTCCTGGGGCGCTCCCCCTCAACATCACCAGGGTCATCTTGTCGGATCTTATACCGCAATGCAGTGCATACTGGGCATGCATCCAAATTCCCGTACTGCTCACCGCGGTAGACGATGCAATCATTAATGCATACATGTATCTTCCGACTCTAATCCTAGAGGCGTACAACCTTCTTTGCTAAGTCTTGGCGCGATTCGTTATCCTTTGGAAGCATCTTCTTCATTATCTTCAACAACTTTTCAAATCCATTGTCAGGCACACCGATCTCTGCCTTCCATTGCAGCAATTCCAGTGTGCTACCTACTTTTTGTGTCTAGCTTCGCAATTCGGGTACAACAATTTATTGTGATCCTCTAACATCTGCTCAAATTTCAACCTCTCCCTTTTGCTATCACATTCTCCCTTTGCATCAGCAATGGCCCGACCAAGATCATCATCTGGATCATATGATGCACGTTCTTCTGATTCTTCTTCATCATTGTATTTCATTGTAGTACCATCGTATTCAGGGGACATAGGATAGTTGTCATCATTCTCTTCATCTTCATTGTATTCCATCATAACCCCTATTTCTCCGTGCTTGGTCCAACTATTATAGCCAGACATGAAACCGGACCGAAACAGATGCCGTGAAGTGTTGGGAATATGCCCTAGAGGCAATCATGTATGATGATATGTCCCATTGTATTCATAAAGTTATTAAGTAATCCTTGTATAAACATCTGATGTGTATCATTGAATATGTGATTCAGTTGTGGAACTATGCATTCATGTTGTTTGTACTAAATATCCTTGGTCATTGAGGTTGTGCTGGACACACAACTTAGACCAATGTGAAAGTTGGCTTGATGACTCGGTTCCACTTGTCATGGGCATGGAGATGCTATTCCAACTTACACAGACTAGGCTAAAGAGTTTAGCGAGTCGGATTGACCCATATTGAGGTACAACGAACTAAGCTGTCATTTGTATATCTCAATCAATGTAATCCTTAGACACGAGGTTGTTGCATAGTCCGAGTTGAGGATCACCGACTTAGGTTCTACAAACGCTGATCCAGAATCGGGCGCTTATAAAGCGAGTTCGGTCGATGAGAATCAAGCTGCGTGATGTGAATAACCAAGATGGGATTTTGCCCCTCCACTAGGAGAGATATTCTCTGGGCCCTCTCGTGAGATATGATTCGGAAAGCATGGCCATGCGCGACTCGGTTAAGTGTTAACCGAGGCGATCGACTAAGAGTTAGTCGGGTGAATCACTTATCTCGGATCGAGAAGAGAGTCGGACTATTTAAGGGATGACATATATTCGCCTATAGTCTGACAAGGTATATCGTGAGGCAAAAGGGACTCAGACGTAAGTCACATTGGAAAGGCAAGTCGTCATGACTCTTTGGTACTTGGGAGTCGGTACGTTCTGCTAGGAGCCGATGTCGATTGATCGATTGTGAGTTGGACTCTAATCGTGTCCAAGTAACCATGAGCCTGCGGGGTCACACACTTAAGAGCGGGAGCAAGTTCAGATTGGATCTGAACATATAATCACTTTGTGGAATGCAAAGTTTTGCTTCATATAAGATTGTTTTGGTAACAAGACTTGATTAACCTTGTTAACAAAGGGATTTCAATGAATAAAACAATGCTTTCACAGTGGTTATACTTGCTCACTTTTATTTTTCTCCTCTCCAATCTTTGCTCTTCCTCTTGTTAGCTTTAGTTTTGCTAGTTGTTTGCTTGTTAGAGTGTCTTAGAACTTCTGTAGTTTTGGTTTTGGTTTGCCTTTTGCTTCTTTTAAAACATCTTTTTCTGCGAGAAAATCAATTTTCATAACCTAAAAATTGGCCAAAAATAAAGTTTTCGAAAAATTCCAGAAAAATTCATATTAATTTTTTCCTCGAAAAAGGGGCAGAGGGACACCTGGAGTGGCCCATGGGGACCCACCAGGCCAGCACACCCCCTGGTGGCACGGCCATCCCCAGGTGGCGCCTGGCCTAGGTGTGGCCCACCTGTGGCCCTCCAAAGTGTCTCCTTCCAGCCACTTCTTTCTCTCTCCCAAAAACACCGGAAAAATTTCTCAAGCTCGAGTTCCTGCTGTTTTTGCTCCCAAATTTCGATCTCCTTTCTCAGCCCATCTTTGCTGCTGATTTTTGGAGGGATTGCTCTCCGGTATGTGCCTCATCCGCCAATTAGAATTTTGATTGGTAGATTGTATATTCAGTATTTTGCTACTGTAGGTGTCAGGTTGTGTGAGCTTTCTTGCTTGCTCTATGCTTAGAGATTTCATTTTGATGCATGTTTATCCCTCTAGCAAGTTCCTATAGTAGTTCCTCATCATTTATCAACTTGGAAATTACTTGGTTTGATGTTTGTCTAAAAATTTCAGAAAAAAGGGTCATGGACAACCACACCTTTGGAGAAGTGTTTGAGAGTGATGCACCTAGGAGGACAAGGCCCTCGAAATCATCCTCCCGAGCTAGGCCATCATACAATGAGGATCTTATTACGCCACGCTTTGGCAACGAGGGAGATGAGGGGGGTGCGCACCCTTCTACCTTTCCTTGTTTTACCTTTTTGCAGGCTATAGGGATTTTCAATGATTTCCTAACCTTGGTTCGAAGGTTTGGTCTTACTAGTTATATGCAGGATGAGAGTGAGCAATATGCTATGCTCACCAAAACTTTTGTGGAAAGTTTCTCTTTTTCTAATAACCCTTTCAGGTCAGAGGTGTCATTCAAAATCTATAATAGGCCTATCTCCATGACATTGAAGAAATTTTGCGAAATTTTGGGTATTGGCATGGCTGGGACGGTGAAGAAGATTCGAGCTCAACCCGCTGAGCTCTACCGCAGGGTAACTAATGATGATGACCGCAGAGCCCAGCGCGGAAAGATAAGAAATATTCAACTCCCAGCTATCAGATATTTTGCTTATTATCTTGCCACTAGTATTCTTGGTAGGGAGAACACTAGCAATATTTACAACTATCATTTGGCCTTTTTAGCTGCTGCACTCAACAATGAAACCAGGTATAATCTTGGTTCTCACATCGCTCATCGCCTAGCTGCTAGAGGACCCATTTATGGGGGTATTATTGCTTCATGTGTAGTTCCTGCCTTAGAACTTTCTGTTGATCCAAATGATACAATTTTGACTCCTCATAGGCTTGATCTTGCTGCCATGAAAGCGCATCACTTTGTCACTGCTATCTCTACCATTAAGAGTTTGGTTTATAGAATGATGTTTACTGACGAGGAAGAGAGGGAAATTCATTTGCCACAAACCACTTTGTTCAGTATTTGCCAGGGACCTTGGTCACTCTCCAAGTGGTTTCCACGGACACTACCAGGAGGGCGCGCCCTCTTACGACCACTCTGTGCACTACACAGGGGCATCCTCGAGCATGTACCAGGACAAAGGGGCCTCTTCGTCGCATTACGGAGGCTCACCTTCTTGGTCACCATGGGATTTAGCCCCACTTAGGCCAAAAGCCTAAGCTTGGAGGAGGTATACCGACATCACACTCATTTATATATCAAGTTTAGTTGGTCCTTTGTATATCCATGTTTCGCTTTCTTTTTGGTTCTTGTTCCTATTTTCCCAAAACACAAAAAGACCAGAAATATTTTTGTTGTTTCTCTTGGTTTGTTTATTTGCTTTTTAGCTTTGGTTTGCCTTAAAGAAAAATCCAAAAATATTTTGCTTTGTTTGTTTTTTGCTTTGTGTGCTTTCTTTGAAAAATCGAAAACACAAAAAATATTAGTTGTTCTTCTTTGGTTTTGTGAAGTTCTTTGTAGGGTTCAGCTAGTTTTGTGGATTTTGGTTTCATGTTATTATTCAAGCCACACAAGTGAAGGGTAATAATGAAGATTAAGACAACTTGAGGTATGGTAAGAGGCTGGTAAGGAACTCTATTTGTTTTCATTTTGTACATATACTCATCATCGGGCATGCTTAGTCTGCTCATGTAAGGTGTATGTTATTTATGGATGCTTAGTAGTTCTTGCTCTCTTATGATCAGCTCCAGCTTGCTAAAAATTTGTAGCATGTCATATGAATGTTTGGTTGCATTGTTCTATTCATAACTTGGTATGATATTGGTGTATTCTCCTCTGAATGTTTCATGTGAATCGACTTGGCACATGCTCACGCATGTATATGACTGAACAATAGTTAGTAAGCCTCGATGATTTATTTTGCCTTAGAGTTCTTGTATCACTTTTATTCCATAATTAGTCCTGTTTTATTGCAAGCATGATTATGAGTTATTGCTCTCTCGTTTGTCGCTCCCTCTCTATTGCTAGCCTTCACTTGCACTGAGTATGATCTCTACTCATGCTTCCAACTTCCCCAAAACCAATATTGTCAAAAGTGTCCACCATACCTACCTACTAGCATCATTTGCTATTTTGCCTCATTTTCTTCCAAATAAAATGTTTGCTTGTTATGAGAAAGTTAGTTAGTAAATCTCTCACGAACTTGATGGCACACTTTAGTTCTTGCACTTAATAAACTTGAACCATTGTGACTGTCCATGAAAGTTATATGCTTGCAAATTATAGGCTAGGAGTTACCAGAATCGTGCTGTCACGGGGAACGCTTTCAACACCTGTAAATATATACCCAGTTGATATCATGCTCTTTTGTTTGCGGATGTCGTCGGTGTGAAATAAAAGGGGAGCTTGTAAGTCCATGGATTTATGTATATGTGTTAGAGAAACGAATGGGCCGCTAGCCTAAGCCATGCCTAATCATGGTGGAAACTTGCAACATAACCATAGTGAGCAATCTGTGAAGCATCCTCAATAAAAACCTATGCAAATAACAAATAAAAAGATCGCTGAGATGCTCATTGTTTGCTTGCCTTGTCATTTTGATTATGGGATAGATCATGTATCATGTGCAAGGGGTATCCCGTTGGTGGTTCTCTATGATACACATGTAATTATGATGACAAGAACTTACAGCTAACTAAAGTTGAGTAGCATGAGGAGCAACCCTCGTACTCAAGGGACATGAGATTTACAGTTTATGATCTGTCAAGCATATAAGTCATATTGGACCTCACTTTCACCTTAACCATCTAAAGATGCCTATGATAAGGCAATGGGAGCTCAAAGCTAATGAGTACCATACTTTCAACATTTGGAAGCCTTTCAAACTTTTCAAAACCTTCTCACTTCCTTGTTGAGTCACCACTTATTCTATGGGAACTTTCTTGAGAGCATAGTTGTCATTCTTAGTATATGTGCTTGTCTCAAAACTTGGTTAATTATGTCATAACTTTGATGCTTGTATCTCTGATATATTTACATCTAGTCTTCACTTGAAATTCAGAGGTGCCTTGGCATTTATGTTGTGATCTACAAACAAACAAAGGGCAGCGAGATACCACTCTATCATACCTTCTTATGAGCATTGCAATGTTGCTTATGTTTATGTTTCATGCTATTTATTATTATTGAGTTGGAATCTCTTCATAGCTTGCAATGACTATTGAGTAGACTTAGTTGCGTACTCCTTATTATGAATTTTCTAAGTATCTACTCCTGTGCTGAGAATATTTACAACATATGAAGCAAATGTGTTCATGAAAGTTCTTTTATCGCACTAAGTTTTCAACTGAATTTCTTGAGGAAAAGTAATAAGATAAGCTTGGGGGGAGTTCATATGTCCAAAACGTATCTACTTTATTGAACACTTTTGCTATTGTTTCGCCTATAAACTTGTGTGATTTGGATACAACTAACACGGGCTGACACTGTTTTCAGCAGAATTACCTTGGTGTCTAGTTTTTGTGCAGAAAATCAACTATCAGGAAAAATCCCGGAAAATATGCCAAAAATCCCATTTCACCAGAAGACTCACGGAGCCAGAATACGAGACGGAGTAGGGCTCTGAGGGGCCCACACCCACCTGCCACGCGGGCTAAGCCTGGCTGTGCCTCGAGGGGTGTGGCCTGTGCACCCCCGCCTCTTCGCCTATAAGTTTCCTTCTGACATAAAAAATCAGGGGGGTTCGACATTTTTCTAGAAAGAGTTCCGCTGCACCGCCACCACCAGAAACCGCGATTCGGAACCAGAAACTCCGTTCTCGCACCCTGCCGGGACGGGGAATTTTGAGAGGATCATCGCCATCATCATCACCAACGCCTCTCCATCAACCATCCATGTTTCCCTCATCCATGAGTGAGTAATCCCCCACTGTAGGCTATGGGGATGGTAGAGATTGGATGAGTTCTATCATGTAATCGAATAAGATTGTTAGGGCTTGGTGCCAGGTATCTCTATTAGTGCTATTTGACTTTTGTAAGATCCCTCCTTTATAAAGGAAAAGGATCCCTGTGTTTACAATGTCAGTCCCTGGATCAATAGCTAGCATCCACAGTTAAGATGTAATATCAATAAACAAAGGTCATAATACAACTTTATAACCAGGAATAAAATAATTTATTACATCTTACATAGCTCATTTGGCTATCTCATTACATTGCAGCAGAATATGACAATAGCATGGGGTCCTTCATCTTCAAAGTGCCACAAAGTGCATATGTTGGTTGTAGACTTGTAATCCTAATAATTAAACTTCACTAATATCAAACAAACCTGCAACATAACAAGTTACAGCCACAAGGGTCAATACATTTGAATTGTATTGGCAAGTGACACTATGATAGTATAGTGGAGTCTATCATCTATATGCATTTGGCTAAGTGGAGCTTAGGCTTGCTTTGCTCAAAATAGTTTTTCCTTATCATTTGAAAACTCTAAGTTTTTGCTTGACAAAATCTTTCCCAAGGCATCTCCCAATAGAAATTTGTGATCCTTCAACCCTTGTTCAACCACAAGTTTGTAACTTAGAAATTGGGATGAGGAGATTCTTGATAGCTTCCATGTCTTGATGCTCAAATTGTCCTTTGCCAGGGACATGGCTAAGTACTTAGATTTTACACTCTGCAGAGGTGGTGCACTTTCCCCACAAGACTTGGTTTCACCAAGACAAGATCTTTTAGAAGTCTTCCCTTAGACCAGAATGGACGCGTTCCAACCTATCAAACCCCTACCACCAACTGTCCATTTGGCTAAGTTATTGCAACCTATATGAACCAGGCAGAGCCCATAATGCCAAGTGGCTGCACTTGAAGCTTCTCAACATTTGACATCTCAAATCTCCTTGTTCCTGGGTGGCCATCCACAAGTGAGATACACAAGGTAAACCATAGAAATGGGCCTTGTGAACCACTCAACACAAACCATTCCTTCCATTCCACCCAGGTGATTCATTCACTTAGTTGTTTTATTAAACAAAACACAAGTCCTTGACTTAGAAATATTCTATAACATGAAATATAATCCACCCTTGTTTTCTACTAGCTAAGCTAAGCATGATAGTAGTAGGAATCTTAACTTAGGAAATTTCTACTAAGGTTTCATCTACTAGGATTTCCCATGGCATAGTTTATACTTAGCAAAAATTCCATGCAAGTCCTACTTAGAAATATCACTAATGCATAGTGAAAATAATGGGACAAAAGTATGGAGCATCACTTGCCTTTTTGGTAGAGAATATAAGTTCACTCCTTCTTTGCAATGGTCACACTCTTCAAATCACTACAATTCAATCAAGCAAGACACAATTTCAATATACCATTCAAGCAACATCACATAAATTAATAGAATCAAAACAATGCATGCAAGCATGCCAACTTTGTTTTATTTACAGAAGTGGTTTATAATAGGTTATAAACATTCTAAAACACTTATTTGGTCATTTTATAAAGTGGCAAAACTATTTGCAAAAGATTTTACCTATAAACCATTTTCAAACCAAATCATTATTTTATGTGGTTGAAAATGCCTTTATCAAAGTAGAAATCTTTATAGGGTTTACCAAATACATTTTTAAGTCATAAAACTTGGTTCTTGGGGTCAGAGAGTTTAAATCAAAACATTTCCCAAAGGTTTTCCTCCAAAAGCATTTTTAATAAATAAAATTATTTTTATTTGTCTAGAAATGGTTTAAATCAAAGATTTATTATTTTGCTTCACCAAATATATTTTTGAAACCACAAATTGATTTCTATGGTCATTAGGTTCACAAAAAACCATTTGTCAAAGGTTTTATCTCAAAAATCATTTTAGAACAATTTTTATATTCTAAACACGCATATACAAGTTTCTACAAAAACAATCTATTTAACAGAAGCATTTTACTAAACAAAGTGCATGGCCAGAAAGTACTTGTTTTTTTGAATCCATTGATATAAAATTTGCAAAATTTGGACGTGTGGTTTGAAAGTTATGAATTTTACAAGTTTACTAATACAATAGATCAAATTCTGTTTTTAAATCAACACACTGGCCACGCGTCGTGTTGCTATTGGTCGGTACCGCTTCGTGCAGATCGACAGATGCGAGCCGTTGGATCTAAGTTTAATCGTGCGGGTCATAACACTCGATACCCCTTCGGTTAGTCATTCTATCGCACTCGTTGGATCCTAATCGAACGACGCACAACCACTGACCATTTACCAGCGGTGCTGGCGGCGGAGCGGCCTGGCGGTGGCGTTGCTGGCGATGCAGGAAGCGGTAGAGGGTGGGGAGAAGCTCACTAGGTTCGAGTGGTCGTGGTGATGCTCAAGGTGCCTTCTGTTTGTCGAGGGGCGCGCTGGAGTTGCGTGGATTGCTCGTCGGAGAGATGTCTGGCGACGGGCATGCACTGTCGTTGTCGGGGACGTCGCTGTAGAGCACGGGAAAGGAAACAGATGGTGCAATTAGACGCGTGGAATAGTAAGGAGTATGGGAGCATCAAAGAGAGAGGGCGGCGCGGTCAGAGACTACCTTGAAGCTCGTCGGAGTTGGAGCAGACGGTGGCGCGGTCAGACGAGGTGGTTGCCGACGTTAGGGGGCATGCGCGAGCGAGCTAAGGTCACTGGGAGATGCGTATGGAAGAGGGGAGCAGGCTCGCATGGTCGAGGAGGCGAGGGGCGGCAGGGTTTGGCCGGAATCGGAGGTGAAGCTCGCCGGAGACAGTGGCGGTGTAGGGTGAAATTGAGTAGCCTGGGGGCGCACCAGGGTGGGGGACTGAGGGAGAAACAGAGAGGAGGGAGAGGCGATTAAGCAGGCGTGGTCAGGGGGAGGATTAGCTGCACCATTACTCGTGAATTTAACTCGCGAAATCAATGCAGAGAACGTTTGGACGAACATGTCGTGGGGAGGAAGATGACTACGTGGTAGTGGGGCCGCTTGGCAGCGAGTGAGAGCGAGGAGGAGTGGGGCATGTTCGTCAGCGACGCTACGGGTGAGTTTCTGAGTAAGGAGAAAACGGTTTGGGGTGAGAGGGAGTGGGCTGCTCCGTTTCATATTTTTTTTGTTCAGATTGTTTTTCTTTTTCCTTTTCTAATATTCTGTTTTGATTTTATTTAATCAATTCAATCATCCATTTGAATTCAAACCTTTGTCAAACTTTGTGAATGATCAAACACTGTTTATTACCACATTCTAAAGTCAAATTTAGAATAAATATTTTATTCCATTTAGGGTCTTTTAATTATTTAATTAGGCCTTTCTTTTAATTCAAATAAGATTTAATAATATTTTCAAATCACCATTTAATTTCTAAATCCTTCTCAATATTTTCAGTTGGTTTTTTTATTTGTTTAAATGGGTGTCAAATAATTCATCTTGAATTATTTGGAAAAGTTTTTAATATGATTTATTAATTATTAAAATTGGATTTGTCTTTATTCAAATGGAATTTGGTTTAAGACATTTTATTTTATTATGGAAATTCTTTATCCAATATTTTATTTGGATTTGGATAATCATTCCACTTGTTTATGGATTAGGCCAAGATTTAATTTGGTCTTTAAATCTTCCTTATTTATATTTCTTTCCTCATCTTATAAAATCCATATCTTTTTATTTAAAGATCCAAACTTGGTGATTCCAATTTGTAAAATCTTATTTAATATTTATTTATCCTTTTAAATCCCTTTAGGATCATTTGCTCATCATTTTGTATGGATTTTAGGTAAGTGCTTTATTAGCTTTGGAAATTACTTTTCCTTATCTTATTAAATTCATAAGATTTTATTTATGGCTCCAAATTAAGTGAAACCAATTTATATGGTCTTATAACATTTCTATTTGTCTTTATTGATCATTTGTGAATGTTTGTTGACACATTTTTATATGGAACAAATCCATAGGCTTGGGGATAACTTGGAAATGATTTTATTCCATTAGGGTTTAGGGTTTGGATTTATTTTCCAAGTGTTTAAATTTCAAGATACATTCATTGAGGAATGCATTACTTTTGATTTGGATTTTGTTGAAGTTCAAACTTTAATTAAAGTTTGTTCAAGATGGGATTTTAAGTTTCCATTTAGAAACAAAAGTTTCTTTTTACCCTAAAATTCAACAATCTTTTATTGTGTTTATTTATTTTTCACATTACAAGATTTGGAAAATCTTGGGATGTGACAACTTTGTTGCAATTTGTTGTGCTTAATGCTTATCACTAGGGCCCGAGTGCCATGATCTCAGATCTGAACTTATTATTGATTCATGATGACAATATTGTTTGTGATCTTATCTGCAAGTTGTGTATACATATTATAGTCTGGATCCAAAGGCCCCTAAGTGACAGAAATTGGGACAGCCGGAGGGGATGGCTGTGATGTGAGGATCACATGTGTTCACGGACTGTTAATGCTTTGCTCCGGTGCTCTATTAAAATGAGTACCTTTATTGCTAGTAGATTCCCTTGAGGCCCCGCTGCAACAGGTTGGCAGGATAAAAGATGTTGTGCAAGTTCTCATTGCGAGCATGTATGACTATATATGGATCACATGCCTATGATTGTTTCGTACTTGGATGCTTTACCTTATTTATTTGCAATTGCCCTAGATCTTGAAGTTACATGTTTAGACTTGTCCATGCAACGCCCGTCCATCCATCCCTATGCCTACCGCACTCATATCCTACTGTTTGCTACTAATGTTACTATTGCTCTTGTTTTACTGCTGCTGTTACTTTGCTATTGATACTACAAAACTGTTGCTACTGATAAACTACTGTGAGCAAGACTATTTCCACGTGTAGCTAGATTAACAACTCAGTTGTTAAGGCTTATAAGTATTCTTTGGCTCCCCTTGTGTCGAATCAATAATTTGGGTAATACTACCCTTGAAGACTGTTGCGATCCCCTAGACTTGTGGGTCATCACTTGTCTTCACTTTAATTGATGTTTGTTGACTTTCTTGACTTCATTGAACAGCTTGAGCTTTTGATGATGATTTCCTGGAGCATAAGTTGATGTAGACGTCATCTGTATTGGCTTCAGAATCTAGCAAGGGTTAAGAGGATACGTTGAGTATGAGCGTACTCAGCAAGTTCACTAAAAATGATTGTTTGATGCACTAGCTACAGCCACAGACCATAGGTCGTAGGCTATGCAGGTTTTCATAAACATTTCTTCAAAGGTTTCTTTTATTCTTAAAAGCTATGTCCGTCAGCCTTCATAGGTTTACCAGAACTTTCATGGAGTTCCTTTCCTGTCGTGTTTGTAGATCCTTCCTGGAACAGGGAGTAACACGTTACAGTTCTTACACTCTGCAGATGTGCGTTACTTTACCCATGAGAGATCAAATCCTTTTTGCACAACTGGGCAATCTTTCCCGTCCACACTTCCTATGGTGTGGGGCCCAGTAGATGATCCAAGCCAATCACTGCCCCATTCGTGACCCCGCATGTCTCCTTGGTGTACGCCATGCCCACCCATTGAATTACGACAATGGTTAGTACATACCTTCAGATGCCAGAACTATCGTGGGACATTGAGGGTTCCCACCCATATGTTGCATATCCTCTACGAATTACCAATTAATGCATGCTACAAGGATAACAGCCACGACCTACACATTCGGCTACATGCGAGAGGAAGAAGATATAGCTGACTTCTTCGTCCCATTCCAAATCTCATGGTTAACGCGTGATATACGGCGCTAGAATCACTAGCAACATTGGTTGTTAGGTCCTAGATCATATGTTCCTTTACCACTAGAACTTTCATAGTAGGTTATTACCTCATGGTAAATAACCTATAATCATATTATTATGAAAATAGTGTTTTCTGACCTTTTTGAAATGCAGGTGATGACAACACTGTATTTTCAAAATACTTTACATAAAATAATCAAAGGAGATGAGAAAGTGTGAACTTGACTTTTGTGATTGCAAGATTATGCACTCATGGTCTTCGAGACAATAAAAGATCCAATATCTGAAATCAGCATCATTGGTCCGGTAAGGACTAATGTTTAAAGAATTAAGATGCTATTATGCATAAGTAATGTAATGCAATTTGATAAACTCGAATACCTAGAATAAGCGTTGTTCTAGGGTTTTGATACTGGAAATGGTTTCTTTGTAATGTGTTGTTCTTTTATATAAGTTCCACACTTGTGCTTCTTATTAAGGCTCGTTAGTGTGTGTGAAACAACATGCAAGTATAATAAAGTACACACCAAAATAGAATATTCAAGTGTGGAATGGTATGTAAAGACTCCTTATATGAAGGTTGTTACTTAAGTAGATTTATTTTGGAATGCTTAAGAATTACTTTTAGTGTATCATAAAAGAATAACTTTTGAAGAAAAATTTACTTAACTAAACAAAAGCATTTAAACTTCAACTATTAACAATTTAAAATATACAAGCAAAGTATAAAGTAATGTGATTATGATTAATTGTCATCTGGTGACTATGATAAAAGTCCTTGGGTTTAGTTGTTAAGAGTTAGAGGTATTATTATAAATTTTGTTATTTGAAGTGGCAAAAAAGGATAACCTTCAAAGAAAAGGTTTCTTTTCCAAGGTTTAAACAATCATGATGGTTAATAGAATGTGGTCGATGCCTCTTGGTGTTTACTCGGTTAGTTTGGTCTTGAGATGCATTAGGTCTTAATTGAATCAGACCAAAGTAAACTATAAAATACATAATAAAACTTTTAACATGGTGTTTATAGTATTGTAGACTAAAGTTTAAATTTAATTACATAGATGGACTTAAGGTGTAATGCTTATGATATTCGTACTTGCTCAATTTATAATGTTTCCTTAAAGTTATTTAAGAGTGGTAATATTTCTATTTGAGTAGTGGTTTCTTAATATTATAATGGAATAGAATCATTTATCTCCTTATAAAGGTGTCGTTACAGTTTGTGAATAAGTAAACAATATTATTTACTACTTATAGATGAATGCTAATTCTTCAAAAAATGTAATTAATATGTTTTGGATTATATGAATTTCATACTATCAATTTTTAAGTCAAATACTATTATTAGGCCTTAGATGTATAATTTTTAGAATTATTAGCAATTTTTTAATTATCCTTATATGAATTATCAATTAAGGAAATAGGTTTAAATTCAAGTTATTAGAGTGTTAATTTTATTTACTTTAAAAGTGGAATGTTATATTTTAACATGTAGGTATTATTTTGTGATAATTTTGGTATATTACATTTATTTTGTGATTTATAAATAATAAAATATGATTATTATAAGTTTTATTACTATATAAACATTTAATAAATAATAGATATTTAATTAAGTGAAATGATAATACATGATTATAGTATTAAATTATAGTTCTTATTTTTCTAATAATTTTGGTATATTATTTATGTTTTTATCAATTACCATTATTAAAATATGAATTTTCAAAGTTTTATTTCTTATTAAATAATAATTATTTAAATGGTTAACACCATAATGTTTGATAATATTTTTAAGTTGTATATTTTATTTTTCTGAATTTTTATATATATTAAACATATTTTTTTCTGAATTATAAAACAAAAGATATTAAATTTATAAGATTTAATCATTTTCTAATTAAATTCTAAATCGGAAATTACTTTTTACACAGACTTAACCTACCGGGGTTCTTGACCGATTGGGGAATTACCACGTCATAGGTTACCTAAGCACAAGACTAGTCAATATTGGACCCGGTCGACACGTCGGCGTGGCGATGGATGACGTGAGCATGACCTCACGATGACATATCCAAGAGCAACCTCACAGATCGAAGATCGATCTATCGCTGGGGTGCACGCGCGTGGCTGTGGTTGATTTTGTTGGAAAGAGGGCATCACAAGGATCCTGACTGTGGTGGCGCCGCCCACTTTTGGTCACCGGAGCTACTCCGGCGACCAACAATGGTGGTGGCCAACGGCGGTGCACGACAGAATGATGTTACACAATGGCAGGAAGAGATTGGAGAGGTCGATAGGGACAGGTGGCTCATCCTGATGCTGTTGCGGTGTTTGACGATGACGATGGCGCTCCGATACGCCCTGATTTTCACGAACTCACGATCACGGCGAAGGGAACAACGAAATCACCATGATTCCGGCGCCCTTGCTTTATCGCTACCCTCAAGCGACAAGGCGAGGCGCTTCTCCTCGACTACTCCACGGTCTCCGGACGACTCTCATCGACGACGGTGGTCTATTCGGTTGGCTAGGGTTTTGGCCCTGCGGAATAGAGGATAAGGGAGAGTGCGGGCGAACGAGTGAGAGGATGAGGATGAGAGGACATCGCGGTGGAGTTCTTATCCCTTCCGGCGATGACAGCGAGCATATTTGCGCACCCCGACACGGCGGACGGTGACACGCACCTGCTTCGGCCACTGCGCGAGGTGGGCGACGATGATAGCGAGGACGAAAGGGTAAGTTGGGTTGGGCTGGTGTTGGGCCTTTGCAGAGTGAGCGGAAGATGTTGTCTGTTGCACGCAATCGACGAATACAACCTGGGCCATGGGCCGTGACGAATGGTTATTTTGTTACCTTTTCTTTTTAATTGTTTTATCTCTGTTTTTCTCATTTCAATTTAAATTTCCTCTATGAATTAAATATTCAAAATCGAGTGAGTCAACAAGGTTTCTACATGGTTAATGTAGCTAGTTGGTTTGGCATTCCTTTTTAGTATTTTCATTATTCATGATTAAATAAAGGATTATTTTCATTTGAAAATTATAAAGAGAAATTAGGGCTTTAGGGATTTGTTTCTTTTAATAAGATGTCATAAAATAATTCTGTTTTCACTTGATAACTTCAATGGTAATGGATTAAAATGGTTAATTATGTATAAATAATCTTTTTAATACTTATCCTCGTAAAGGAGTTATATAAATATACATTAAACCGTGTGTTTCATTATATGATTATTTAAGTTTCATGTTCTCCATCTTTAGTGATTTTTTTATTCAAATCAACATAGTTTGTGGGGTTTAGAAGTATCACAGAAAAATCTTGGTTGAGTTTTTATGCACAAGTAACAATTAATAATGGAACAATGAATATATTCATTTACAAGTGGTTTTCTTGAGTTTTGAGAACATTGAATAAACTCACATTCTATTATAGACAGGGATGAAGATTAAGAGCTAAGAGATATTGCCTTCTTGTTTTGGTGAGCATCAACAATATATAATTTAGAATGAGCTATAAAGATTACCACTCAATGTGATTTTGATAGCTTATTAGACTAGGTTTTTAATTAGGTTTAAGATGTTAAGATAGACATGTCTTTCTCCAAGACTACACTCTTTTGGTATTCTAGTTATCTCTTAGGAACTTCATTGGTCTAAGAGATGCTATCTAATGATTACCTAGAAATAGGAAATGGTCCCACTAGCAACTTTATTCTAGATTTGTGAATAAAGTATACACATGGGATTGGTCTTGGTCTGATAAGTCCTTATTTAAAGGTTTCTCAAGAACTCATATCCTTAATACCTCACTAAGCTTATCCTTAGTTAAGGAATTCCTTTCCTAGATATACTCTATTTAAACCTCACATCTCATTCACCAAATTGTTTGATCACCACTAAGGATCACATTCCATTGATGATGGCACACATCACCATAGCTAGTTC
Source organism: Avena longiglumis (assembly GCA_030063025.1). Lineage (NCBI taxonomy): Eukaryota > Viridiplantae > Streptophyta > Magnoliopsida > Poales > Poaceae > Avena > Avena longiglumis. Next base: position 51,349,941 of record CP125979.1, read on the forward strand.
CTCCTTTTTATTAATTTACTTAAGATCTTTGGAAGGTTAATATAATAGGTCACAAGCTATGATTCAACAAGTGCTAGGTCAAGAATTGATCACTCACATTGATGATCAATTTACACTAGGACTTGGTTAAATAGGAATGTCACATACTAATATGGCAACAAAGATGTGAGATGAATGGTCTTGGCTCAACTTCCTTTCAACTCTATTTGTGATAAGGATTAATGTTTCAGAATCACCATGATACCCATGGTAGGAATCACTATGGCAATCAAGTGTATCAATATTTAGTTATAGAGTTTCTTTACTTAAGTTATATTCTTAACTTGGTATTCAGGGTTTGTGGTAGATAATAACCTGATATCATCTTTGGAGTATCAAGTATTCATCCTTCAGTTATTGTAATGAGTACTATGATATGATCTCTTAAGGATCTAACATTAATCATTAAGCAATGTATTATGGTTTAATTTTATTATATTTGTTCTACCCTTAGATCAAATTATCTTTCTCTAAAATAAGGTTTTAGCAAAGGTCATATTGAAACTTATCACAGTCAACTTGATGATCTACTTAAATTCCATAAAATTAAGAGAAGCTTCAATCACTTTGAGAAGTTTTTATTTAAAAGCGCGAAAATTATTCGGATTTTCTATGCATGAATGCAATGCACACATCTGGGTTTAGCTTATTTCTAAGCTCTAATGCTGGGATGTTATAGTGGTTATCGGGATGGTGTCCCTGACTATCACTCCACATTGATATAAAAATACACTTGCGGCCTTTGTTGGCTCCAAAGGTTCGCCCAACTCAGAAACTACATCAATAGTGAAATGCACACCATCGTCCAACTTTTTGGTCGGGCCTCGTTTCCTTGCAGAAGATTGGCCCGATGCGAAGGCCTAAGAAGAAACAATCATTAGTATATATATATGAATCAACTAATGCATCTACTAGCTCGTGATCAGTAGAGGCTTTATATACCTCTCCGAACTTTGCTATGGTGTCTCCACCGTCTTCTCCACCATCGTCATCTCCACCAAAGTATTCATCAAAGTCGTCTCTACCGTCGGCTTCATCCAAGTTGAGTTATTGGGAGCCATCATCATCTCCTTCGTGTGCTCCATCATAATGGTAACCTCCTGTACCCTCATCTATCATCTTGTACATGCGCTCTTCATCATCTCTACCGTCCATAACTTAACTAATACAGAAGAAATATAAAACCATTTTGCTTAATGCGATAAATAAAGGAATATAAAGTAATTTAGCTTAATATACCATATTACACATTAAAGTACCAATTAAACAATGCGATGAAGAAAGATAAAGTACCAAATTAAACAATAATACATCTCGAATAATCCAACTAGTACAACAATAATAAAAGATAGTATATCCCTATTACACATCTAGCTCAACCAAGACGTCGAACCCTAGCCACTGAGCCGCAGAAGGTGTGCACCCAAAGAGTAGGAACCATCACCGGAGAATATCTCGGGTAAGGTGCCTAAAGAACCTGCCAGGTATCAGAGACTCTGACTTCGCAAATGTACATGTAACGTCGGACGTGTTCATCCTCCTCACTTACACGACGTTGTACCACCTCGTCGAGGGCCGGCTCCATCTGCACCGCGCATGGACCACTCGCCCGCCACCATAGAAGATCTGTGTCAACGACGACACCCGTATTCCTCACCAAACTACGCCTCCCGGCTGGTAGCACCTCCCAGTGCCAAGTGAGCCAGATCCATGGATGCCCGACGACAGAGTCTAGTAGTCCTCTGTTGTTTCCGCCGAGTGAACGATGAGGAGGCGGTATAATCCTAAACACTAAATTAAACCTATACACTTAATTAAACATGACGACTGTAAATAGTATCAACTAAAATAAACTATATTAAACACTAACTACCTAAATTATCTAACTAAAATCTCTAAACTAAAATCTCTAACTAAAATTACACTAACAATAATCTCTAAACAAAATTACACTAACAAAAATCTCTAACTAAAATCTCTAATAAACTAACTAAAATTTATCAACTAAATTATAACTAACTAAATTAACCCTAAACTTCAAACTAACTACCTAATTAACCCTAAATCCTAAAATAACCCTAAAATACTAACTAACTAAATAACCCTAAAATACTAACTAACTAACTAATTTACACTAATTAACACAAAATTACACTAACAAAAAACTAAATTTAGGCGGAGATCTCACCAGAGGCGGGAGACACGGGTGGCCTGGGCGTGGGTCACCGAGCGAGGCGCTGGGCAGCGGCATGGGGCGCGACGACGGCGCAGCGATGGGCACGTCGATTTGGGAAGACTATTCGTGCTCTGGTCGGTGCACGAACCAAAAGTAGGCTGGGTTTATAACACAAGCGAGGACTAAGGGTACCCTTTAGTCGGTTGTGTTACAAATCGAGCTAAAGGGTTTTCTGCCACCGTGTTTGTGAGGACACAAACCGAGACCAAGGTGTATTTTGGCGCCAATATGAAAAAAAATTTAACAAGTTCATTGTTTATGGTTTTTATGGTTTAGGGGTTAGGGGTTTAGGGTTTATTGTTTATTGTTTATTGTTTAGGTTTTAGGGTTTAGGGTTTCAAGCCTGCTATTTCCCACCTCTTCTCGCCAAGTTTCCTCCCTTTCCTATGACCGAGATTTTAGTCCGATAGACACTAACCGGACTAAATATATGTCCCGCCATTTCCACCGCTTCCGCCATTTCCTTGTCCGGAGATTTTAGTCCTTGTAGCCACTAATCGGGACTAAAGATATTTCCGCCATTTCCCACCGCTTCCGCCATGTTTTCCTGCCCTTTCCATCTATATATAGGCCGACCGCGCCATGGCAATCCACACATCCACACCTTCCGCTCTCACAACAATGGACAACACCTACTAGGCCATTCTGACCCTCGAGGAGGCCAAGGCGTTGTGCGCCTCCAGCTACCCATGCCCGCAAGACTACCGTTCGTCATTGGATCGGATGTTGAAGCCCGGAGGGTTCTGTCCTTCCTGTGCCTCAAGGTTCCGCCCGGCAGATGGCCATCACGAACCACTTCTACCTCGAGCTCATGCCGGAGCAATGGATGGATCCCCAGTGGGATCCCAACAACTACAACACCTGGAATGCCTTCTTCGCTAACCGGCTGGAAAGGGAGTTCATCAGGTACGAGGGTGACAGCCCGCCCTCGGTGAACCAGCGGATGGATCTAGTCATTTGGTTCTCTTCTAGTCCGTAACCATGGAGCATCTTCCTTATTTAGCGGTATTGTTGGGTCAGTTTTCACTTTGAATGGCGGAATTTCATGAAATTTGTTATAATCTTCTGACATGTCTGTCCTGTCCTCAACTCCCACCATGTTTCTTATCCCAGAAAGAACTATGTGATGCTTGGGCTCATCGTATGATATTGTATTCTTCTGCTTATCTTTACTTTTTATCGGTCTAGTAGACATGTACTTTACATAGAACACTTGAGCCACATCATTGGAAAGGACGAATGGTTCGTCTCTGTATGCAATATTATTGAGATCCACTATTGTCATTCCGTACTGCTGGTATACCGTTACCCCGCCTCCTATCATCTTGACCCATTTGCATCGAAACAATAGGACCTTAAAATTAGGACCATAGTCAAGTTCTCATATGTCCTCTATGTAACCATAATATGTGTCCTTATGCCCATTATCATCTGATGCATCAAATCGGACACCACTATTTTGGTTGGTGCTCTTTTTATCTTGGGCGTGCGTGTAAAATATATTTCCATTTATCTCGTACCCTTGGAAAGTGAATATAGTTGAAGATGGAGACCTGACCAACAAGTACAACTGATCTCCAACGGTGGTGTCATTCATGAGATGTGTCTGCAACCAACCGCCGAAAGTCTACATGTGTTCATCTCTAATCCAAGAGTCAGACTACCCCAGGTAGTCGGAGCATACAATATTCTTGTGTACCTCGATATATGGAGCCACGAAGGTGGAACTTTGCAGAACTGTATAGTGTGCTTTAGTGAAAGAATGTCCGTCCATACATATATTTGCTTTCTTTCCTAGCGTGCCTTTTCTAATAAGTCTCCCCTCATGCCGTGATTTAGGTACACCAATCGGCTTAAGGTCAGGAATAAAGTCAACACAAAACTCAATGACCTCCTCTGTTCCATAGAGCTTGGAGATGCTTCCTTCTGGCCTAGCACGATTATGGACATATTTCTTTAAGACTCCCATGAATCTCTCAAAGGGGAACATATTGTGTAGAAATACAGGACCGAGAATGGTAATCTCTTCGACTAGGTGAACTAGGAGGTGCGTCATTATATTGAAGAAGGATGGTGGGAACACCAAGTCAAAGCTGACAAGACACTGGACCACATCTTTCTGTAACCCTGGTAGACTTTCTGGATCGATTACCTTCTGAGAAATTGCATTGAGGAACATACATAGCTTCACAATGGGTACTATAACATTTTTCGGCTGAAGCCCCCTCAATGCAACCGGAACCAACTGCGTCATAAGCACGTGGCAGTCATGAGACTTCAGGTTCTGGAATTTTTTCTTTGACATATTTATTATTCCCTTTATATAGGACGAGAAGCCAGAGGGGACCTTGATACTACTCAGGCAGTTAAAAAATATTTCCTTCTCTTTTTTGGTAAGAGCGTAGCTGGCAGTACCTTGAAACAGCTATGGATGCATGCTATTTTAGTCTTTCATACGTTGTTGGTCCTGCCGTGCTCGTGTATCTTTATAATTTTCATACACCCAAGAATCCTAGCGAGATCATGCAAATATTCTTTGTCGTGCATCACGTCGATTGCAGCGAGACCTCTAAGACTTTCCAATAGGGTAGTTCCCAAAATATAGATTTCTCCTTCCTCATAGGTGCGTGTCCGCTAGCGTCCTTCGGAACGGGCTGTCCTCTAGGACCCTTTCCAAAGATTACTTGTAAATCCTTCACCATATCAAATACATCATCACTAGTACGATGGATGGGCTTACTCTGGTGATCTGCTTCAGCCTTTCCTTCTTAGGGAATGCGTGCGCGGAAGAAAATGACGATTCCCTAGGTACACATTCTTCTTACACTTATCCAAATAAATACTTTCAGTGTCATCTAAACAGTGTGTGCATGCATTGTATCCCTTGTTTTTCTGTCCTGAAATGTTACTAAGAGCAGGCCAATCATTGATGGTTACGAACAACAAAACTCGTAGGTTAAATTCCTCATGTTTGTGCTCATCCTACACACGTACACCTTGTCCGTGCCACAGCTATAAAATTTCTTCAACTAATGGCCTTAGGTACACATCAATGTCGTTGCCGGGTTGCTTCAGGCCTTGGATGAGAATTGGCATCATAATGAACTTCCGCTTCATGCAAAACCAAGGAGGAAGGTTATAGATTCACAGAGTCACAGGCCATATGCTATGACTGCAGCTCTGCTCCCTAAAAGGATTCATGCCATCTATACTTAGACCAAACCATAAGTTCCTCGTGTCACCTGCAAAGTCCGGGTAGTTTCTCTCCATTTTACTCCACTGCGACCCATCGGCGGGGTGTCTCAACATCTCGTCTTTCTTACGGTTTTCTTTGTGCCATCGCAACAACTTAGCATGCTCTTCGTTTCTAAACAAAAGTTTCAACCGTGGTATTATAGGAGCATACCACATCACCTTGCCGCGAACCCTCTTCCTGGGGCGCTCCCCCTCAACATCACCAGGGTCATCTTGTCGGATCTTATACCGCAATGCAGTGCATACTGGGCATGCATCCAAATTCCCGTACTGCTCACCGCGGTAGACGATGCAATCATTAATGCATACATGTATCTTTTGTACCTCTAATCCTAGAGGGCAGACAACCTTCTTTGCTTCGTAAGTACTGGCAGACAGTTCGTTATCCTTTGGAAGCATCTTCTTCATTATCTTCAACAACTTTTCAAATCCATTGTCAGGCACACCGATCTCTGCCTTCCATTGCAGCAATTCCAGTGTGCTACCTACTTTTTGTGTCTAGCTTCGCAATTCGGGTACAACAATTTATTGTGATCCTCTAACATCTGCTCAAATTTCAACCTCTCCCTTTTGCTATCACATTCTCCCTTTGCATCAGCAATGGCCCGACCAAGATCATCATCTGGCTCATATGATGCACGTTCTTCTGATTCTTCTTCATCATTGTATTTCATTGTAGTACCATCGTATTCAGGGGACATAGGATAGTTGTCATCATTCTCTTCATCTTCATTGTATTCCATCATAACCCCTATTTCTCCGTGCTTGGTCCAACTATTATAGCCAGACATGAAACCGGACCGAAACAGATGCCGTGAAGTGTTGGGAATATGCCCTAGAGGCAGTCATGTATGATGATATGTCCCATTGTATTCATAAAGTTATTAAGTAATCCTTGTATAAACATCTGATGTGTATCATTGAATATGTGATTCAGTTGTGGAACTATGCATTCATGTTGTTTGTACTAAATATCCTTGGTCATTGAGGTTGTGCTGGACACACAACTTAGACCAATGTGAAAGTTGGCTTGATGACTCGGTTCCACTTGTCATGGGCATGGAGATGCTATTCAACTTACAGACTAGGCTAAAGAGTTTAGCGAGTCGGATTGACCCATATTGAGGTACAACGAACTAAGCTGTCATTTGTATATCTCAATCAATGTAATCCTTAGACCGAGGTTGTTGCATAGTCCGAGTTGAGGATCACCGACTTAGGTTCATCAAACGCTGATCCGTGAATCGGGCGTTATAAAGGCGTAGTTCGGTCGACCGAGAATCAAGCTGCGTGATGTGAATAACCAAGATGGGATTTTGCCCTCCACTAGGAGAGATATTCTCCAGGCCCTCTCGTGAGATATGATTCGGAAAGCATGGCCATGCGCGACTCGGTTAAGTGTTAACCGAGGCGATCGACTAAGAGTTAGTCGGGTGAATCACTTATCTCGGATCGAGAAGAGAGTTGGACTATTTAAGGGATGACATATATTCGCCTATAGTCTGACAAGGTATATCGTGAGGCAAAAGGGACTCAGACGTAAGTCACATTGGAAAGGCAAGTCGTCATGACTCTTTGGTACTTGGGAGTCGGTACGTTCTGCTAGGAGCCGATGCCGATTGATCGATTGTGAGTTGGACTCTAATCGTGTCCAAGTAACCATGAGCCTGCGGGGTCACACACTTAAGAGCGGGAGCAAGTTCGGATTGGATATGAACATATAATCTGGTTGGGTTGGACCTAAACCAGATTAGGACTGAGTTAGTGAGTTGGACTCACGGTGACTAGTGTTATATGGGCTTTAGTGAATGGGTCGCGCGAGCAGAGCCCACGTTCACTCCCTATATATAGTGGAGCACAGTAACCCAGAAGGGTTAATCGTTGTTCGGTTAGGTCATTCCATGTGTTGGAAACCCTAGCTCCACAGTAGTCCAGCCGCCGTAACGAGCGAGTTCGCCACGCGCCTCCTCATATGCGTGTGGATACCGCAGAGGTGCCGCAATCAGCACCAGGACGATCGGATCGTGAGGACTGCACTGCATCAACTGACGCGCTTCATCAGTAATCCGCAACCGCGCGTCTAGTGGTAAACCTCGTGGCCTTCTACCTCAGCTAGATCTTGGGATCACCACGTTAGAGGAAAATTTTTTGTTTTATCTCTGCGTGGCCCAACAGTGGTATCAGAGCGATAGCTTCTGGTTTTAGGCTCGAGATCTCGCATATGTGATATGCGGTAGGCTATAGATGAGATCTATGTGCTGTTTTGGTGGTCGATCTATGAGATAGATCGGTTTTGTATGAAGTTGATTGGATCAACTGTACTCGGGGAATGGTAGATCTGATTTCCGTGATCATCTGCCGAGGTCGTGGAACGACATACCCTACCGTCGGCTTCCGCCATCGGGTAGATTGTGACACGTAAATCCGAGCGGTGATCAAGATCAAAAGTTTGATCGAATCGAACGATGGTCGGAATCCATGTTCGGATTGTAGATGAGATCTACGTTTCCGAAAATCGTTGCGCCGCACCATTTTGGCGCCGCCTTCGATCCCCGCCGCTATCCTTCGGGACCGCCGGCTTCGTCAGAGCGCCTTAGATGTCGTTGAGTTTCACAACGCCGGTAGATATTGTATCTATGCATAACTTGTTTTGCAGGAAGTTGTGAATGGTATGGTTCATGTGCATGTGATGTATGTGTAATCCATACGTGATCTGCGAATCACGGTTTTTGTCACCGGTGGAGCCTAGGTGTTGTCATTTTATTGTATAACGACTGCGTGTCGGATTCTCTATGTAATTTACTTTACTAAGCTAGTGTAGCTGTTTGAGAACCGGAAGGCATGCAAGGCGTTGTACATGTCGGCGACATGGAGTAAGACGGCAAGTGACAAGAGTTGGCACGAGTCGGATTACGTGTTTTGTGGAGATGGAGATCGCCATGAAGAGAGCCATACCATTTCACATTATAATTGCTTTATTTTGTGTTATTGTTATGTCTCGCTTTTACCTCTATTAGATAGTCGGTAAAATTTAATCCCTCAAAGAAGGTCTAGTCGGTTTTCCATGATGTTTGCACCATCACAAGTCGGACATTTTTGGTAGTGGGCTCATAAAATTGAGGTGCTGCCAATTCTTTCCAACTAGGTGGGTTCGAGTCGGACTCTTCTGCAGAAACACTTGGTAAGCTAGACGGTCTATCACAACGGTTGTGGGACTCGGGGAAAGGTCGGATGGGAGCCGGGGCATGTGATGCCACCCGTCCAACAGGAGTCGCATGAGATGCGATTGACAAGGAGTTGTCTACCTAGATCACTTGGCGGCTAGCGGTGATGCTAAAGCTCACTAGCCGACTTGCTTATTTAGGATCCTGAATCACTAAGTAACCATCGGAGGGGTGTTGGTTCTAGTGGGAGCATATAATATTAAAATGTTTAATATGCTTGCTCTTTTATGAATACATGTCTTAAGTATTTTGCATATTTTCTGTTGTAGATCATGGCACCAAGTAGCAGTCACTCTCAGTTATCCGGTTTTGCTTTGAGAACCATTCTTGAGAAAGATAAATTGAACGACACTAATTTTACCAACTGGTATCGAAACCTGAGAATTGTTCTCAAACAAGAAAAGAAGGACCATGTCCTAGACAACCCACTTCCAGATGAGCCGAATGAGAATGCGATCGTCAGCCCACCAATGCCTACCGTCGGGCTAAAGATGAGTCCACGGATATTAGCTGTCTTATGCTTGCTCACATGGAACCGGACTTGCAAAAGCGTTCGAGCATGTTGAGGCCTACGATATGATCGAAAGCCTCAAAAGTATGTTCGAGCTCAAGGAAGACCGAGAGGTATCAAGTCTCTCGGGCTCACTTGAGTTGCAAGCTTAAGGATGGTGATCCACGAGTCGCATGTGATCAAAATGGTTGGTTACGCAGGTCTCTGGAGAGGCTTAGCTACCCCATAAGCGAAGAGTTCACGGATATAATTCGAACTCTCTTCCTAGTGCATATGGGCAGCTCATTTCGAACTACCACATGCATGGTATGGATAAGAAGCTCACTGAATTGCATGGGATGCTCAAGCAGGCAGAGGCGGATCTCAAGAAGGGCACCAGTCAAGTGTTGATGGTGCATAATAAGGCTAAGTTCAAGAAGAGTTCTTGGACTAAGAAGAAGGCTAAGTCAGGAGGAAAGGCTCAGGACCCCGTCCCAAGCGCTTCGTGGACTAAGCCATCTCCTTCAGGATCCACTTGCTTCTACCGCAAGGCGGATGGCCACCGGAAGAGGAACTGCAAGTACTTGGCCGACAAAGCCAAGAGTGGAGGTATGACTTGACTGGTACACTTGTTTGCAATGTTATAGACATATATCTTGATGCACCTAATAGTTCTTGGGTATATGATACCGGATCGGTTATTCACATCTCGCAACTCGTTGCGAGGACCGGTAAGAACTAGGAGCGTAGCAAGAGGCGAGGTTGATATTCGAGTCGGCAACAAAGCAAGAGTTGCGTTGGAAGTCGACGATGCAACTTCATTTACCTTCGGATTCATTATGGAACTAAATAATTGTTATTATGTTCCGGTGCTTTCGAAACATTATTTCGCTTCATGTTTGATGAGGCAAGGCTATGAGTCGAATATCAAGAATAATGGTTGTTCTTTGTATTTGAATGATATGTTTCACGGCTTTGCACCCGTCGACGGGTTATTTATTTTGAATCTTGATGGTGAGTCGGTTTATAACATAAATGTTAAATGGTTGAAACCAAATGATCTGAATATGACTTACTTTTGGCAATCGGCTTGGTCATATAAGTTGGAAACGCATGAAGAAGCTCCATGATGATGGACTCCTAACTTCGCTCGACTTGGAGTCGTTTCGAGACATGTGAATCTTGCCTACTCGGCAAAATGACCAAGACACCTTTTGCAAAGAGTTGTGAAAGGGCGTCCGACTTGTTGGGACTAGTACATAGTGATGTATGTGGACCAATGAGCACGACCGAGGGTGGTTATGAGTACTTCATTACCTTCACCGATGATTTGAGTAGGTATGGATATATCTACTTAATGAAACATAAGTCGGAAGCCTTTGAAAAGTTCAAAGAATTCGAATGAAGCAGAATCAACTCGGCAAGAAAATAAAGTTTCTTGATTGGACCGAGGAGGCGAGTACATGAGCCATGAGTTTGATGACCATCTGAAGGTTGTGAAATAGTTCCTCAACTTACTCCGCCAGAACGCCACAAAGGAATGGTGTTTGGAAAGGCGGAATCGGACCTTGTTGGACATGGTACGATCAATGATGAGTCGGACAGATCTGCCTTTATCATTTTGGGGTTATTGTCTAGAAACAACAAGCGTTCACACTAAACAAAGTACCATCAAAATCGGTAGAGAAGACACGCATGAGATGTGGACAGCAAAAAGCAGTTTGTCTTTTCTTAAGATTTGGGGTTGTGAAGCTTTTGTCAGACTTCACGGACAAGCTTACGGCCAAGTCGGATAAATGTATTTTCGTGGGGTATCCGAGGGAAACCTTGGGTTACTACTTCTACAACCGAGAAGAGGGCAAAGTGTTTGTCACTCAGAACGGTGTCTTCCTTGAGAAAGAGTTTCTCAGTCGGGGAGTAAGTGGGAGCACGGTGCAACTCGAAGAAATTCGAGACGAATCGGCTAATAGCGAATCGGCAAAAACCTTGGAGGTTGAGCCGATCGTGGTACCGAAATGACAGCAAAGACTCACATTTAAGATCGGCAAGATTACGGTGTTCGTGATGTGTTCTTGTTAGACAGTGATGAGCCAGCAAATTATTCGGAAGCGATGGTGGGATCTGATTCCGAGTCATGGCTTGGAGCCATGAGATCCGAGATAAAGTCCATGGATGAAAATCAAGTTTGGAACTTGGTTGATCTGCCAGACGGTGCAAGACCCGTCGAGTGCAAATGGGTCTTTAAGAAGAAAACTGATATGGATGGAAATGTTTCAATCTATAAAGCACGCCTTGTCGCGAAGGGGTTCCGACAAGTTCAAGGAGTTGATTACGACGAGACTTTCTCGCCCGTAGCGATGCTTAAATCAGTTCGGATCATGTTAGCTATAGCAGCCTATTTCGACTATGAGATATGGCAGATGGATGTCAAAACGGCTTTCCTCAACGGAAATTTAACCGAGGACGTGTATATGATACAGCCCGAGGGTTTTGTCGATCCGGCTAATGCTGACAAGGTATGCAAACTTATGAAATCCATTTATGGGTTGAAGCAAGCATCTCGGAGTTGGAATATTCGCTTTGATGAGGTAGTCAAATCGTTTGGCTTCATCAAGAGTGATCATGATTCTTGTTTGTACAAGAAGTTTAGTGGGAACAAAGTAAATTTTCTAATCTTATATGTGGATGACATATTCTTGATTGGAAATGATGTCCAGATGTTGCAAGAAACCAAGGAATCATTGGAAAGGAGTTTCTCAATGAAAGACTTGGGTGAGGCAACATACATCCTCGAATCCGGATCTATAGAGATAGATCAAGGAGGCTCATTGGATTGAGTCGAGTACTTATTTGGACAAAGTGTTGAAAAGTTCAACATGGAATCGTCTAAGAAGGGTTCTTACCGATGTCCCATGGTGTAAAACTTAGCAAGACTCGGTGTCCTTCGACAACCGATGAGCGAAGTCGGATGAGTGCGATTCCATGCTTCGGATCGGATCCATCATGTACGCCATGATTTGTACTAGGCGGATGTTTCCTATGCTCTAAGTGTTGTGAGCATACCAGGCTGATCTGGAGAGATCCATCGATAATGCTAAAAATATCCTAAAGTACTTGAGAAGGACTAAGGATATGTTCTTGGTTTATGGTGGTGAAGATGAACTTAGTGTAAAGGGTTACACGGATGCGAGTTATCTCACCGACTCGATGATTCTCGTCGCAATCCGGATCGTGTTTATTATAAACGGAGGTCTTGTGAGCTGGAAAAGTTCCAAGCAAGAGGCGTATGCGTCACAACAGAGGTCGAGTATATTGTTGCCTCGGAGGCAAAGAAGGAAGCTGTTTGGATGAGGAATTTCCTCATGGATCTTGGTGTGGTTCAGGCTCGTCAATCCGTTGGGCGTGTATTGTGACAACAATGGTGCTATTGCACAAGCCAAGGAACCTAGACAACACCGGAAGAACAAGCACATACTCATGCGGTACCACCTAATTCGCCAGTTCGGATCGTGGTGATATCAAGTTATGCAAGGTACACACGGATGCAAATATTGCGGATCCGTTGACAAAGCCGTTACCCCAGCCGAAGCATGAGGCGCACCTGAGAGCCATGGGCATTAGATGCTTAGACATGTGATGTCGGAAGATTGACTCTAGTGCAAGTGGGAGACTGTTGGGAATATGCCCTAGAGGCAATCATGTATGATGATATGTCCCATTGTATTCATAAAGTTATTAAGTAATCCTTATATAAACATCTGATGTGTATCAATGAATATGTGATTCAGTTGTGGAACTATGCATTCATGTTGTTTGTACTAAATATCCTTGGTCATTGAGGTTGTGCTGGACACACAACTTAGACCAATGTGAAAGTTGGCTTGATGACTCGGTTCCACTTGTCATGGGCATGGAGATGCTATTCCAACTTACACAGACTAGGCTAAAGAGTTTAGCGAGTCGGATTGACCCATATTGAGGTACAACGAACTAAGCTGTCATTTGTATATCTCAATCAATGTAATCCTTAGACCTGAGGTTGTTGCATAGTCCGAGTTGAGGATCACCGACTTAGGTTCATCAAACGCTGATCCGTGAATCGGCAGTTATAAAGCGAGTTCGTCGACCGAGAATCAAGCTGCGTGATGTGAATAACCAAGATGGGATTTTGCCCTCCACTAGGAGAGATATTCTCCGGCCCTCTCGTGAGATATGATTCGAAAGCATGGCCATGCGCGACTCGGTTAAGTGTTAACGAGGCGATCGACTAAGAGTTAGTCGGGTGAATCACTTATCTCGGATCGAGAAGAGAGTCGGACTATTTAAGGGATGACATATATTCGCCTATAGTCTGACAAGGTATATCGTGAGGCAAAAGGGACTGGGGCGTAAGTCGCATTGGAAAGGCAAGTCGTCATGACTCTTTGGTACTTGGGAGTCGATGCGTCGCTAGGAGCCGATGCCGATTGATCGATTGTGAGTTGGACTCTAATCGTGTCCAAGTAACCATGAGCCCGAGGTCACACACTTAAGAGAGGAGCAAGTTCGGATTGGATATGAACATATAACTGTTGGGTTGGACCTAAACCAGATTAGGACGAGTTAGTGAGTTGGACTCACGGTGACTAGTGTTATATGGGCTTTAGTGAATGGGTCGCGAAAGCAGAGCCCACGTTCACTCCCTATATATAGTGGAGCACAAGAACCCGTAAGGGTTAATCGTTGTTCGTTAGGTCATTCCATGTGTTGAAACCCTAGCTCCACAGTCCGTACCGCCGAATTTAACGTAGCGCCCGCGCGCTCCTCCTTGCGTGTGGATACCAGAGAGGTGTGCAATCAGCACCAGGACGATCGGATCGTGAGGACTGCACTGCATCAACTGACGCGCTTCATCAGTAATCCTCAACCGCGCGTCTAGTGGTAAACCTCGTGGCCTTCTACCTCAGCTAGATCTTGGGATCACCACGTTAGAGGAAAGTTTTTTGTTTTATCTCTGCGTGGCCCAACATGAAGGACTCTTGACGAAGAGTATTCCTTCTGATTCCGACACTCACCACATGGGCAACACATAAAACCATTCCGCTTGTTTGCCTCAACCACAACGAGAAAAGAACGCACGCCTTTAATGAACTCGCCAGATATTCGGTCAGCGTACATCCATTATCGTCTCATCTGCATTATATAAGTACATCAAACAAAATCACGATGCTAAGGTTAGTACTAGTCTAAAAATAAAAGCACACATCGTATTCATAAAAAAACTATGCACTGATTTAAAAACTTTCTACTCCATCTTTAGTCCCGTTGGACACACCAACCAGGACTAAAGGGGTTGCGGCAGGCTGGGACCGACGTGAGCCCGTTTATTCCCGGATGGTCTCCAACCGGGACTAAAAGTGGATGACGACACTATATGTTGTGAGTGGAGACACTATGCCAGGGAGTAGCGACACTATTTCAGTGGGTGGAGACACTATGACAGGGGTGAGTGTCGACATTATGTCGTGAGTGCCGACACTATGTTGTGCTTCTTAATCTATAAATAGGCTTCCTTGTGAAATATCAACTGCAAGGAAGATCGTGTGCGAGACCAGAGACACCACTACGACGGAGCTTCTCGAAGATGTCTTAGGACCACGTCCTCAGACATCTTCGAGGATATCGCCGTAGAGGCACTCCCTAATATGTGAAATTAGTTAGCTCCACCAGCATACAGATCTAGCTAGAGAAGATATAAACTGAAAGATGGTGTGCGAGAGTAAGGACACCATTGTGGTAGTGCTTCTCGAAGATGTCTTACGATCCCGTCCTCGGATATCTTCGAGGAGCTCGCCATAGAGGCACTCCCTAATTTAATTTGGTAGCTCTCCGACATGTTCATGTTTTTGGTTCTTACTTGCTTAAACGGTCTATGATTAAAATGCTAGGGCGCCACTATATATATGTGCCTTCATAGTTTTGATTCTTATTTTTGTTGCAATGGATTTTGTGATGGCAGGTAGAAGAAGAAGAATATTTTGTTGCTCGACGGTGGCATGATGCATCTATGAATCGTCTGAATTTTGAGACTATGTGCCAAACCAAGATATATAGATAGGATGAACTCATGTATCTCTGTGCTTCGATGAATCAAATGAATTTCGAGGACTATATGTTCCAAATTAACTAGATATATAGAGATAGAATCCACACAAATCCCTCCATTTCTAGAGCATGAAATAAGCTAAAACTAGCAATGAAAGATGAAAGGATGAAGTTGCTAACCTTTTATGACCCTTAGATAGATGTGGATCCAAAAAAATCTTCATAAATCTTGAGAAAAATCGGCAAGAACTCGAGCTTGAGGTAAGAAATTTGAGGGAGATGCTTGTATGAGCTTGAAATGGCTCGGGCAGGAAGAGGAAGAAGATATAGTCGGGATATTAGTCCCGATTTGTTACACAAACTGGCCCTTTCCAGCATCAGACCTTTAGTCCCGGTATATTAAACGAATCGGAACTAAAGGTCCTCTACGAACCAGGACTAATGTCCTCTGGGCCCTGCGGCCGTTTCTAGCCGTTAATATCAAAACATTAGTTTCGGTTTGTACCAGAACCGAGATTAATGCTCTGAACGGTCGGTTTTCTACTAGTGTTAAGCCGTCTGCGTAGGTTAATTGATTCAATAATCTCAATATTCTTATCTCTCCACGTCCATGTCCCAACTTATAACCATTAATCCATGTGCAACTAGCTAAAGCCGGCACCGGTAGGCCCAAAGACAGCCAGGCCAAGACAGATTTTGGTGATATTCCAGCCTTCCTCGAAAAACATAAAGAAGTGCGAATGAGATACGGTCACCTCGGCAATGGGCATGGCTGAATTTGGGTAATTCAGTCACTGACATATGGACTCCACACAATGGTGGGTCCCACATGTCAGTTACTCAAACTTACGTAACTTTTTTTTAGGGAGTCTCACCTAACTTTGCATTCCACAGAGTAAGACAATCCTTGTCCGAATATTTTATAGTTACATTGAAGAAAGGAACAGCTCAGTTTAGTTGTTACGATTTAATATGTTTATATGTTTATTAATAGAAACATGAGAAGAAGCAGGTAAGGTCACAATCGTAACGAACCAGACTCATCTTTCATAACCTATTTGGAGCAAGATAAACCATTATTGGTCTGTTCCGACTGCTACATCGTCTGAACTTGGGGGAGGAAGTGGAGATCCTTCTTCTCTCGTCTCACGCATCAAGTGAAGAATCAGCCACTTACCATCAATCTCCGAGAGTCCTTTCGCTTCAGTGCTCTGCGATCCCTGCAGGGTCATCTAAGGGTAATCTTCTTTAACTTCATAGCTCCTGTAAGTGTGGTTCTAACTAAGGCCTTAGTTCTAACCGCCGCCAGGCTCCAGCTCCCATCTCGCCACCCCCGTACGTTCGCCGCCGCCCAGGCTCCCCACCGCCGGCTGTTCACCTACCTTGCCCCCACCCCTCCCCAGCGACGCTTGACCCCTGTGTCGTCCTTAGGGGCGGCTCGGGGGTGCATATATTTGCCAACTAGTTTTGAGTTGGTATGCTTAGTCCTAGCTTGAGGATACAAGTTTTGAATTCGTTCACTCTCAACTCCATATTGTCCACAACACACAGTTTGTTCGAGACTATCGTCAAACCAAGTGTTATGGATGATGAAATCTGAAAGCTAGTTCCAGAATTATTTGGTAATTTTGAACTTCATGTCGCAGTATTGGCTTTTCCCTTTTGCTTGTAAGTATTAGCTATTCAAATTATGTAGTCTACTTTTGTGCTGACGGTTAACCCATTTTATTCAGCTGAAATATTAACAGTTGTATATGAAATTTAGATGAAAGAAATGGAGGTTACAGAACAGCATCAAACATCGACACCAAAAAAGATGGAGTTCGAATATCTGAGCAGAATCACAAAAGAGTTCTCCACAGTAATAGGAAGTGGTGGGTTTGGAACTGTTTACAAGGTAAATCATTGTTACAGATTTTCAAATGTTCACAACACATATGTCCTAGAAATTGAACTATGTAATGGAAGTGAAACAGGGCAAAGAAAAAGACGAATTTTTTGCTGTGAAGAAACTTAATGTGACTGTAAAATTGGAAAGGGATGATACACAGTTCATGAATGAGGTTGCACTTCTTATGGATCTTGATCATCCTAATATAGTAAGACTCAAAGGCTATTGTTACCACATAGAAGAATTAGAACCAGTGGAATGCAATGGTATGATAGTTGATGTGTGCGAGGTGCATAGGTTGCTCTGCTTCGAATATCTGCCCTATGGAAGCCTTACACGGCATCTTAAAGGTGTGGTATTACTGTACGCTGGTATATTTGACTTCCTTTATCATTTTGTTTATTCTTATTGCTCTTAAGTTTATATATAAGTCTAACTTTATGATATTTTGCCAATATTATATAGTAAAATAGCATGCTATTATGCAAGCAAAATTATAATACCAATATATGTGTATAAATTGCAAGAGAGTTGAATTAAACCGTATGAACACCGTATGAATTCTATGTCATTTAGATAGTGTAATGTTGCGGTCATATTTTATTTCCCTACAGATGAATTTTCCGGTCTAGATTGGCATGTGCGTTACAAAATAATTGAGGGGATTTGCAACGGGTTACATTATCTTCATGAGGGTGCTGGTGGTCATATTCTTCATTTGGACCTAAAACCAGACAATATATTGTTGGATGAATATATGGAGCCCAAAATTGGGGACTTCGGACTATCAAGGTCATTTGGCCAAGGCAGAACTCATATTTCCACCGCAAATATAAGTGGGACACCGTAAGACAAATATATCATTAACTCCCTATTCTGGTTGCATAAATTGTGTCAAGCTTTTTTTTGTAATTCATGCACTCTTGTTGTTTTTGCAGAGGATACATAGCACCAGAATGCATAGGGCAAAGGCATATTAGAAAAGAGTCTGATATATATAGTCTGGGCGTCGTAATCATAGAAATAGTTGCAGGACAGATGAAATACCCTGAATGTACAAGTCGCCAGGAGTATACCGTGGTTAGTATAAGATCAAAATTAAGGATTAATTACAGAGTTTTGCACCGATGTTCTCCCCTACTCTCAAACTTAGAAAACTAAAAACAAAAGGACGGTCAGGATTCCCGAATACCCCTTCATGCCCTCCTAATCAAAGGGGTATTAGTCAATTCTGGCCCTCTTTGTGTTCTCAATTTCCTAAGTTTGGGAGGAGGGAGAGGACACCGAAGCACACCTCTTAATTACAATGAATTATTTATTTTATCATATGCATTTGATTAATCTTTCACTATTTGTGAATGCAATAGATACGCGAAAATTGGAGGCAAAGGTTGCAGACAACTTCGACATCATTGGAGGAGGACTGTGAAAAAGTAAACCGATGCATTGATCTAGCCCTGATGTGCATGGAACAAGAGCCAAGGCGAAGGCCAAATATAGAAAGAATAATTGAAATTCTCCGTACACATGAAAATATGAGCACTCATGCATTTGAAATTGAAGAAGATAGGTTTGTTCGTTCTTCCTGGATCCTATTGTTTGTTTCTTTGCCACAAAACAAAAAATCCCCGGCACAAAGTATGGCTCCCTCTCAAATTAGATGTCGGATATTTATCTAGATTCACATCTATCTAGATGCGTTTGTATACGCATATATTCGACATCTAATTCGCGACTCTATGTTATTTCTCTCTCTTCTTTACTGTCCCAGCCTTCTGATCATATAATTTTTCTTTTTTATTTGTTCACAGTGCTATACCGCGCGAAAGCACATCGGAAGAACAAGCTGGGCTCTTGTACAGACCCAAGACGGTCTTGAAAAGTGAAGAAATGGCGCAGTGTAGCAAGATGGCGAAGAAAAGACAACCGACGGGAGTGAAGACGATGATTAAGTTCGGCTTCATGCTAGGCGTTATCGCAATCGTCACCTTCCTGGTCCTCCTCGTCTCCAAGTTTCCATTCGTCGGGCAGTTCTCGTTCACCGTGGAGGATGCCTCGTTGACAAGGTTCGCCCTGGTGACCACCCCGCCGACGACTCTCGACTACAACATCTCAATGACCCTCGGTGTCTTTAACCACAATTGGGTCATGACCTCAATGTACATCAAGATGTTGAGCGCTGCCTACTACTTTGACGGCCAGAAGTTCGACAATGTGCTTCTTGCCGATGGCGGCAAGCTCACCGGCAAGCATACCACGATGTACCGCCTCGCCATCGTCTCTGAGAACGCCTACATTCCGCTGGGAAATGCTGGCGTGGCAGCGTACAAGAAGGATAATGCGACGGGGGTGTTTGAATTGGTTGTGAGGATTACCGGCGAGATGAGCTACGCTGCTCGCTTTAGCAATTGCAAGATCGAGGCCATCTGCCCCCTCAAGCTGCAACTAGCGCCGCCTGGTACAAGCGCGGTGGTGTTCCAGAAGGTGAAATGCAAGTTCGCCAAACCGGACGAGAAGTACTGCTAGCCAAAATACCTTGGCGTGCATTACGTCACATACGACTCTTTCTTTCGTTAGTCATCGCCCTACATTCTCCCATACACCATCTTTCGTTATACGTATATGTGCTCCGTTTTCATTCTTTGTTCCTCAATATATATAAACCTCACTCGTGGATGTTGAAAAGATGCTGGCATGCATTTTTGTTAGAGCTATAAATTCTCATGTTAGAAATAGAGACATTTTGTGGTTTTGATCCCACTTAGTGTGGCTGCATTAAAAACTTGATTATTGGGGACACACTTTGAGTAAGGCTGGTCCTAGTGCTAGTATCATAAGGTGTATCATGCATGTCAACTTGGCAAAAATCTGATGTAGCGCCATAATTAATGAAAAAAGAGGTAGTTAGTGTATCATAGGTAGATATCGTATCATAGCACGTAAAGCTAAAAATCATAATGGCAAATAAATTTTGTACACACATTTTACAAAGAGATTCTACAAATCAATAAATATAACACTACTATGATACTATTATATGATACAATGCACTAGAGACATAATATCATGCACTATTATCATATGCATGATACTAGTAGTATGATACTACCGCTAAGACTAGCCTAAAGATCAATAATTGTTTAGGAAATTACTTACTTTGGTGCTCACAAAGGAGCCAAACAAGTAGATCCAGTATCTCCACTTCTCATTAATGTTGCGGGGGACAGTTTGGCATGGATGTCTAGGAAAGCTCAAAAAAATAATTTGATATGTGGATTGGTTCCACATTTGATACCTGCTGGAGTGGTTATCTTGCATATGTAGATGATACTGTTATCTTTCTTAAAGAGGATTTTGAAATGGCAATTAATGCTAAACTACTGTTATATTTTTAGGAGAATATGCCTGGTTTGAAAATTAATTTTACAAGAGTGAGATATTGATTATCTTAGAGGATAGCTTGAAACTACAGTTATATGCAGATCTTTTTAATTGCCAAATGGGGTTTTGGCCTATCAAGTAATTGGGTGCACCTGTTAGTGGCTCTAAATTGAGAATCAAGGATTTAAAATCTCTTGAGGAAAAGCAAGTTAAAATTTTAGACTGCTGGCAAGGGGGATCAATGTCACTAGCTGGAAGACAAGGTTTGATTGATTCTTCTTTAAATAGTACACTATATTACGTGATGTCTTTGTTCAGGTTCTAGAATACCTTTCATGGAAAGTTGGTTAAAGTTTAGAGGAGTTTTTTTTTGGACAGGAGGTAGTACTTTGAAGAAATATAACTTAGTTAAATGGAAGCCGATTAGTAGACCCGAAGGAAAAGGGGGTCTGGGTATTAAAGATTTGGAAAAAAAATGAATACTAGTCTTCTTTGTAAATGGTGGTGGAAATTAGAAAATAAAGTGGGTTTATGGCATTCCTTGGTTAAGTCTAAGTATGTTAAAAAACTTAGCTTTAGCTTTAGTGCAACATAAACAAGGGGATTCTGCTTGTTGGACAAACATTTTGAAAATAAAAGATTTGTATAAACTATTGTTTTTGATGTTTATCTTCTGCGATGGTTGCTGCTCTGGTGCGTTGGTCCTTTGGGGCCTTAGCACGACGACTTCCCGTCTGTCTACTACAACAAGCTCTACTACGACAAGCTTTGCCCGGCTCTGGTGATGGAGGGGCGAGAACGGCGGCGCGCCTTCGGCTCGTGCCAGTGTTTGTAGTCATCCCTAGGTGGTCCATTGACCTATTTGTAAGTTTTATTACTTTTAGGACTCTTTGTACTGTTGTTGATGATTATTAATAGATCGTTGGAATTTCGCAAAAAAATATAGAAAAATGGTTATGCGTGGAGGTAAGGAAACAAGTTTCTGGGATGATACTTGGTGTACATCTCTTCCCTTGAAAATCACTTTCCCTAATTTGTATAGTGTGTGTGAACACCAAAGAAGTTCGAAGTTCGAAGGAAGCCAATATTGCATTTGTGGGATGCATTCTGATTGTTCGTGGCAATAAACTATTTGATGTGTACATGCACATCACAGATGGATAAGAGGTTTAGGAGGCACTGAACGCAAAGTTTGGTGTAACAAATGCATGAAGTGAGCTATACATCATAGAGAGCTTCCATGACATTAGGATGGTGAACAATTGTTTTGTAGTTGAGCAAGCTCATGAGATACAGTGCATTGCAAAACAGATCGAACTCCTTAAATATGTGTTACCCGACAATTTTGTGGTTGGGTGCATTATTGCAAAATCGCCCCTTCATGGAGGAACTTCGCAACAACTCTTAAACACAAGAGACAGTATATATCGGCTGAAAAACTAATAGCATCTCTTGATGTTGAGTAGAAGGCTCGAGATAGGAACACTACTGAGAAAGGAGGTGAGGGTCAGTCTAGCGCCAACATGGGGTAGAAGAAAAACTTTGACAAGAAGAAAGGGAACAACAAGCCCTTCTTCAAAAAGCCTTCAAAGACTACAACCTTTAAGAAGAAGAAGCCGAACAAGGCTGAGCAAGGTTTCTTTACCTATGGAGAGCTCGGGCATTTTTTCAAGGACTACCCAGAACATGCAGATCATAGAGAGAAAAGGGGAAGACTTTCAACGCCGTGACCGCTAGCAATACTGATGGGTAAGGTAATTTATTTACTATACTTTTGGTATTTCAATCTCCATGTTGTTAGATTGATATGGATGCTAATGTTCATGTGTGTGCTGACATATCTATGTTTAGGGCCGGTCCTGAGATTTCAGGGGCCTGGAGCAAAACTAAAATTTTGGGCCCCTTAGTATAATTTTTTTATGCATATATAAGATGATAATAAATAAATATTTTAAGTACACTTCCAACTATAATATTCATATAAAAATAATAGTGTTTACATGATACCTTAAAATTTCCTCCAAAAATTCCTAGAAGCAAAGTCCATAATGATGTAACCACTATCAATCTCGTCCACTAACTTCTTCTCGATGCATAGACTTGTCAAACCATTTAACCTCTCCTGAAACATTGAATATCTCAAATAGTTCTTCAATAATTTCAACTTTGAAAATCTTCTTTCAGCTGATGCAACAGTCACGGGCATAGTAAATAAGATCCGATAAGCGATAGAAATATTAGGATAACAATCTGCTTCTCTGACAAACTCAAAAAGCTCCATAGCAGACATTGAGGTATTTGGCAAAGTGAACTTCATAACACTTAACTCAGAAATAAGTGCATTTAACTCAACATCACATATATCATGTTCATCATCTTTACCAGGCCGAGTAAAAGTTTTTGCAAATGTAGTGCAATGTTCTTTAAGTTGAGAACCATCCAATGCCTTCAAGAATGTCGAACTAATTAAAAACCAAAATATAATTTTGGATAACTGGAGTTCTTCAAATCTGCGCTTCAAAGATGTGGTCGCCATATCGACCATATCAAAAAAGTAGTTCACTTTAAAATCCTCCTCCGCTTGGAAGATTGCTTCCTCGCATTCAGTTTCATCAAATTGCTTTGTCCTAGAAGCATGACGCTTTACACAGAATGATTGATCTACACCCAGCTCAGATGCAATATCTTTGGCACTCTTCAAACCAGCAACAAACCCTTGATTTCTATATGTTTGAAAGTAAGTGTGCATACCTTCTATTTGTTGTATTGTAGAATCAATGCACATGGATGTTGATTGCAACTTCTTGCTGACTATGTTTACTGCAAATAAAATTTTATACCAAATATAAATTCAAATCTACCAAGCACTTTAAATAATTTTTTTGCATCACTCCTATCCTTTGGTTCGGTATCGACATCTTCACTTAATTCAAGAAGAGAAGACCTTAGCTGAGGAGCTTGAAATCTAATTACTTTGACACTTTTGATCCGACTCTCCCAACGAGTATTAGACAAAGATTTTACAGTTAAACCTTCCATGTGGTCAAGCAACACTTTCCATCTACCCCGAAAATAAAACATAGATCCGTTGCACGATACCAAAGAAACGAACAACCTTACCAAACGATTTATCCATATCACAAAGAGTAAGATTAAAACTATGGCAAACACACGACATATACAAAGCTCTTGGATTTACCTTAATCAACCTGTTCTGCACTCCTTTGTTCTTTTCTTTCATATTAGACCGATTATCATAACCTTGACACCTAATGTCATAAATAAGAAGACCATATGACTTGATGGAATCAACCAATACCTTCAAAAACCTTTCACGAGATGTGCCATTCACAACCAAGAAACCAAGAAAGTACTCTTCAACTTTTACCTGTGCATCGGAGGTATTAACACAGCGAACCAACAAACTCATTTGCTCTTGGTGACTCACATGTGGGGTACAATCAAGAATAACTGAGAAATATTTAGCCTTCTTAACCACCTTCAGAATAGTGTCTGTAATGCTAGAAGCCATTAGTAAAATCAACTTATTCTGAATTTTTCAACTAAGATAATGATACTTAATCTCATTGCTTTGAATCCATCTAATGTGGTCTTGCATTACCATGTCAAATTATGTAATCATCTCAACACAAGCTAAGAAATTACCATTATGATTATTGTAAAGCTACTCATTGAATCCTCTAAATGCCAAACTGCGCTTACTAAAAATTTCACAACAGCAACTATTCTTTGCAAAACATGTCTAAGGCGCTCCTTCTCTTTTTGTGATCTCATGTTGCAACTCCTTATCAATTGTTTCAACCCATCATGTGCCAAGGAACTCTTGTAGTTAATAGGATTGGACAACTTGCATGAAAAACAGAACACTTTGTCAACACGTCTTGAATAAACTAGCTATTTTCGATCACGTACCTCTCCATTGCTCATGTGTCCAGAGTAATGAGAATATGAAAAATGTCTTTTACCGGTTAGAGGAAAAGTGATATTTTCTTCTCTGATAGGACCCTTTTCCACTAATATGTATTATCAAGAGTACTCCAATTTGCTGGATTATAAATATCCAAACTAACTGGTTCTGGTTCATCATCAACATTATCTGATTCATCATTATGATTAGTCACATTTTCATCATCTCCGTTGATATGAACAACGTCTTCTGGATCAACATTAGTCTATTTCCCCACAAGAACTAGAGCCAACTCATCTGGATTCCTCGAAGTGCTCGTGTTGCTTTTAAAAAATTTATGAAAAGATCATCTCTGCGATTCAATTAATATCCTCTCGTGTTCCCTCCTTTTTCTTTTCTGAGCACCAGATTCGGGCGCCATAATCAGTTAACCTCGGGCGCTACAAACAAGAACAACAACCAAGTACTAAACTACTAATTAGAATTATGAACTAATAGTTCGAGCAAGTGCAACCTACTGATCCGTCGACGACTAAAAATAACAGCGTGGATGGAGAGCAACCCAGCAACTACCTGCTTATCCGTCGACGATTCGATCTAGTACAAGGATAGTCCGACAGGGAGAGGGAGGCACCGAGGCAGCCAGGCGGGGAGCAGGGTCAGTGTCACGGTTAGCGGCGCAGGCGACATGCGTCATGGCTAGGTCGACGCGCGCAGTCCTGGGATGTGGGCATGGGCGATCGTCTAGTCGACCGTCGAAGTGGGATTGTGGGCGTCACCGGCTCCCTGTGTCGTGCAATCGTCGCGTCGTCTGATCTGAATCGTCTCTTCGAGTCTTCGATCGTCGAGAGAAGGAAGCGACGAGCGGGACCAGGCGGTGTCGATCAATGCGCGATATGCGCCTGCCTCGGTGCCGCCTCGGACTAGGAGACTAGGAGTTTTCGAGATGAGGGCGGCGTCCAGTCCGGCTGGGTTCGGCGTTGTTTGCCCAATATAATTTATTTTGATGTATATTAGAACTATATTTTTTTGGCCGGCCCTGATGTTCACTTCTTATCAGGTCGCCTGGATTCTTCCGTCCTAATGGAGAGTGGGTGACATGCTTATGTTTGTGGTGTTGGCATGGTAGATCTAAATTCACTTTAGGAAAGATTGTGTAGTTGAGGAACGTGCAACATGTCTCTACTATAATCTTGTTAGCGGCTCCCTTCTATGCATATATATGAGTTTAAGGTTGTTTTAGAGTCTAGTAAAGTTGTTGTTTCGAAACATGGAAAATTTATTGGTAAAGGCTATGAGTTCAGAAGCTTGTTCTGATTTTCACTTTTAGAGTTTTGTAAGAAATCCGTGAATAATATTTTTGGCGGCGTTAATGATGATACTAGTGTTTGGAACTCTCGTATATGTCATATTAATTTTTGTTTGATGATTCAGATGTTCAATATGAGTTTAATTCCGAATTTCATTATTGCCAAAGGATAAAATTGCCATAATTGTATGCAATCAAAGCAACCTTGAAAGCCTCACAAGGCAGCTGAGGTAAAAACTTAGTACCTCTAGAACTCATACATTCCGATCTATGCAAGATGAATGGTGTATTGATAAAAGGTGAAAAGAGATGTTTCATGACATTGATTGATGATGCTACTAAATTCTGCTATGCTTATTTGTTGCAAACTAAAGATGAGGATTTAGACTACTTTAAAATTTATAAAGGCGAAGTTGAAAATCAATTGGATAGAAAGATCAAGTGTCTTAGACGGATAGCGGTGGTGAGTATTTTTTTCAAAATATTTGACGAAATCTTTGAGGAACACAATATTATTCATAAGAGGACGTCTTCTTACTCACCACAATCAAATGAGGTTGCCGAGAGTAAAAATCGCACATTGACTGACTTGGTGAACTCGATGTTAGCCACTATCATTTTATCTAAGGCATGGTGCGGGAGGCTTTGTTAACTTCATGTCAAATCCTTAATACATTCCTAACAAGAATAAATATAAGAACCTATACGAGGAGCGGGTTGGGAGAAATCGATCATTTTCTTACTTGTGTATTTGGGGATGTTTAGCAAAGGTCAGCATACCAATTCCTAATAAACGCAAGCTTGGACCAAAGATAGTGGATTGCATATTTCTAGGATTTTTAGGGTTTAAATCCGAGGTACCTGATAAACATTTTGATACTATAATAGAATCTCGTGATTAAACTTTTTGAGAATATGTTTCCTATGAAAGATTTGCATAACACTGCTAGAATTTTCTCTGAAATACTTCTTAAATCTAGTGCATTTATTGTGAATTTTGAACAACCGTGTGAGTAAGTCATTAAGAAGGATGCAAATGAACCTCACACAAGAACTAAGAGAGAGAGAGAGGATTGCAAAATCCTTTGGTGGTGATTTCGTTGTGTACCTTATCGATGATACTCACAGATTCGTTGATGAGGCATATACATCTTCTGATGCAGATGATTGGAAAATCTGTTCAAAATAAGATGGTAAGATGGATTCGGTTCTTTCTGATGAAACTTGAAAATTATCAGAACAACAATTACAGCTTGGAAAAAATTACAACTTAATTCATTTCGCTAGAACAGAATCTGCTGACTGGTAGTTGTGCAACAATTCTTGGGACTAGCTAGCACTGCAGTCTGTAGATTAACTTGCAGAAATTGGATTCTCATTTATTTTTATAGATATGGAGGTTCCAAAATTTCTTAGACAGGTATCTACCTTAATGGATTCCGCAAGAGAATACTTGGGATAGCAATAGTAACTGCTGACAAGTGGTAGGCTGATGAGTGTTGACAGTTCTAACGCTATAAATATGTCAATCAGGTCCGAATTCAGAACTAATAGCTTTCAGACTCCAGAGCATGTTGTAGGATAAGTTCATTGTCATGTAAAATAAAAAGTCCAGGTCCTCACCCTGCTGCTACAGCCAAAACTTGACAGTTAAGTGAGAAAATGCACGACGACTTGTCTGTGCACAATTCTGAACAAAAAACTTTGCTTGTTCTAATATTTTTGATTCGCCAACCTCATCTATTTGACGCCAGCCGGTCTTTTTCTTTCCTTTCAGGAGTCGCTGGGGCACGTGATGAGCATCAACCTGGCGGACGTGGTGAACAACGGGCGGATCAACGAGAAGTACCACCTCATCAACTCCAGGAACGGGAAGATACACCTCGAGATGAAGTGGAACACCGTGTGACGATCCATCTCGCTTCTGTACATACTCCATTGCCGAGCCGAGCCGGAGCCAATATACTCGTGTAACTCGTCGTCGAGAGGAGGTAACAGTCGCCATGTTCAGCTGTTCCCCGTGGCCCCTGTATGTATTGTTGCTGTAGCTTTGTGTCCGTGTATTTTGTCTTTGCTCCTTTTGGGGGCTTTTGGTGTGTGGTGTAACATAACATACAGTAGGCCCTTTGTGTTCGCCCTGAGAATTATTTGGAGCATGATAAAAGGCGCTGCGTTTTGCTCCACTGCCTGGGTCGCATGCTTTTTTCACCAAAGCTATGTCATGCAAGTAAGTTGCAGAAGTGGAACCTGTCGGGATGGCTGTTTTGGTTTCTTTGCTGGCAACTTGCCAAAAACACACGGTGCCTACAATGCGCAGCTCATTTTCTCTGACAAGATGTTCTAATAATATCAGTTAAATTTCACTGCAGTTTCCTTTTCCTTCTCCGTTTGCTTTGTTGGTACCCTGACCACCTTACAGGTTTCGACATGACATTGCTCATCAACCAAACCCAATAGGTACTTGCCAAAAGTCTATAGAACCTGCTCACACATCTAAAATACTCCCTCTATCTCAAAATGTAAGGCGTTTAACATTAGTCAAAAGTTAACATTTTGTAGTTTGAGTAAGTTTATATACATAAAAACATGAAAATATAAATATTGAATTAATATCAATAGATTCATCTCGTGAAGTATATTTGTCTATCAATATTGTAGATGTATATATATTTTTCTAAATATTTGATCAAAGTTAGTAGGATTTGACTTTTAACTAATCTTAGATGCCTTATATTTTGTGATGGAGGGAGTACACGGTAATAGGAAAAACACATGGATACATTCTTCTCGCGGCACTTCTCCAAAGGACATATCCGGAGGCTTTTGGTGTCACCACACACAATTTTGTACACATCTATCATATCCGGAGGAGGTGTATGTCAAGTGCCTCTGTCATCGCAAGTTCGCCATCGAGCTGCCGTGATTGAACTGACGCGGGCACTCGAACCATTTGGCTTTTGGCAAAACGAAGTTTCTTTCTGCGCTTTCTCCACATGTAAGTAAAGCCCATCCATCCTGTGATGTCGAGTAGTCCTTTATTCTTTCTTTCTTCTGAACCAGTTCCAGTTCAGGTCTCCAGCATGGTCACTACAGACACGAACAGAAAAAGAATGAAGGAAATTATTGGAGCTCCATGTTGACGTAACGTACGCCATTGGACCTTGATTCGAGCCTACTCGACTGTAGCACCCCCTCACGTGTGCTAGCTTATCCACCCCAGAAAAAATGATGATGGTGCGTGGAAACTATTGGAGTCAACGACATAAAAGAGTGATCGGATCCCCATATGATCCCCAACCCCAAAGCACACGCAAAACGAAATACTGTGCTTGGGATCCATCACCAAATTAACAAAAAAAATTATCATCAAACCTGTTCCCCAAAACAGGCATCTAACCATGGTCTACGCTGGCTTATCTCTACAGATCATACTAGTACAATGAACCTCCCATTGTCTGACGGGCAGCTTTCTCTGGTAGACAGGAGTACTCCAGTGCTTCTAGTCTCACTGATCACTGAAGATAGTCATGGACTAGTCTGCGTGCTTCCCAATAGAAAATCACACGCTTAATTAATCACTCAAGTGGAGTGGGGTTACCTTTCCCCTTGCCCACTTGATCTGCTTGTTTAGGCTGGTCAATCAATCAATCTCAGGGGGTAAACCAAGTATTTATGCCTCCGTTTAATTAGTCCGTGATCCAATACGTTCGCCCTAGTTAGTCAACTAACGGAGTAGCTATATGGTCTTTTATATGTAGATAGAAAAATGGAGGAATAGCTAGTTTGGCGTCACAAATGTTGGACCATGCATCTCCAAGTGACACTCCCACTCTACAGTCAACGGTAAAACGAGACGATGGTACCGATCGAGAGGACGTCGTGGAAATGTTTCCTCTTGGTTTCTTGCAACGGTAAGCGTAAACGGCCCGGCACTATGCTGTTCGTGTTAATGGCGAGCTCACTAAACCGGTTGTTCCATCAAGAGGGATTCGTCACAGGGAGATCCAATAAGTCCATATTTATTTCTTTTATGCACAGAGGGTTTGTCGAGCATGCTGAAACAACAGGAGGATCGAGGAGAGCTCTATGGAATTCGTAATGGTAGACTCGGTCCCCCTATATCCCACTTACTGTTTGCAGACGACGGTATCTTCTTTGCCAGAAGTGATAATAGGAGTATTGATGCTCTCAAAAATACTCTCAAGTTGTATTGTGATGGCTCTGGTCAGCGAGTCAATCTTGAGAAGTCTTCTGTTTTCTTTGGTCAGCATTGTTTGGATCAAGTGAACAGTAGTGTGAAGGAAAAGCTGGACGTACAAAGTGAAGTTCTGAATGACTTCTACCTTGGAATGCCTACTAATGTAGGTCGTTCTCCTACTGCCACCTTCAAGTTTTTCTTTGACAAAATTTGGAGATACATAAACAGCTTGTCAGACAGACCGCTATCAAGGGCGGGTAATGAGGCCCTACTCAAGTCTGTAGTTCAAGCTATCCCAACTTTTGTCATGAGCTGTTTTCACCTCCCAGTTGGTACTTGTGATCAAATTAAATCGGTGATTGCCAATAGATGGTGGGGATTTGAAGACGGCAAGAAGAAAATGCACCGGCGGTCGTGGTCATGGTTGTCAACATCAAAGGCTTTAGGGGGCATGGGCTTCCGTGATATTATTCTTTTCAATCAAGCTATGTTGGCAAAACAGGGGTGGCGACTTCTTACTATGACGGACTCGTTATGTGCTCGTGTTTTAAAGGAAAGGTACTTCCCTAACACTGATTTTTGGCATGCTTCGAAACCTAGATCAGCTTCATACACGTGGAGGAGTTTTCTGCATGGCAGGGAGCTACTCTATCAAGGAGTTCGTTGGGGAATCGGAGATGGAAAAGCTGTCAAGATTATGACGGATAACTGGGTACCTCGATTTCCTCCTGAGGTAATCCGGTCTGTATCTCCTATCCCTCCCTTAGCTACAGTGCATTGCCTCATGAATGAAGAGGAAGGGACTTGGAATCAGGAGAACATACGTGCTTTTTTTAACCCAGCGATAGCAGAAGAAATACTCCATATTCCTATCTCTCGTCGTTTTGGCAAGGATTATGTCAGCTGGCCTTATACACGGCATGGTACGTTCACTGTGCGGTCTGGCTATTTTCTAGCTAGATCGGCAAAGTTCATTCAAGCAAGGAGCAGAACTGGTACGTACGTGGATCAGCTCTAATTGGGTGAATAGTGAAAAGGAGTGGAAATTAATTTGGAAGATCAAGGCACCGGGAAAAATGTTGATTCATCTCTGGCGTCTCGTGCATGATTGTCTTCCGAGTGGTCTCCAGCTTTGCAAACGGGGTGTCCTAGAGTCTGCTACGTGCATCTTTTGTGGCAGGGTCGAAGGAATTGAGCACTCCTTGCTCACTTGTCAGTTTGCACGCACCGTGTGGAGAGAAGTTAAATTGCATGTCCCTCTCAAGCTTGATAGGAAAGCTTTTTCTACTCACAGACAATGGCTCTTTGATTTCCTCTCTCGTTCAAGTGATCTACAGGCGACAGTTTTAGCTGTTGGTTTTGGGCACATTTGGGACACACGGAATGATATTCGTAATGAAGGCCCCAATCCTGATCCAAAACGAACCTGTGGTAAGATCTTAGCCTTTGTCGATCTCATCAGAGTGCACTTGGTCAAACCTACCCACCAAGCTCTTAGGTATGAGTCTCATGCTCCGGCGACTAGATGGACTCCGCCGCCACTAGGTACCGTCTTGATCAACTCGATGCGCCTCGCTTGAGGACACCAAGCGTATGGGGGGAGGAGTGCTGATCCGTGATCATCGTGGTGTATGTGTTGGTGCTTGTCGTCAACACCTACAAGGGTTCTCTTCACCTGAGTCTGCTGAAGCCCTGGCTCTACATCGAGCGGTGTCCCTCGCGCGGGAGAAGGGGCTGGCCAAGGTAATTTTTGCCACCGATTGTATTTCTTTCGTCCAACGTCTTCAATCCTCGATTCTGGATCGCTCTGTGGTGGGCATCCTAGCTGACGAAATTAGATCCTTGGTGAGTGTCTTCACGGAGGTCTCTTTCGTCCACGTGAAGTGGCATCTTAATGAAGTGGCGCATTGTTTAGCGAAATCTTGTCACTTTGTTCTGGATTGCATCCGAGGAACTCTGTGTAATGATGTTGTTTGATCAATAAAGGGATTTGTTCTGTAAAAAAAAAAGGCCCGGCAGGCAGCCGTTTAGTTTAGTCTTTAACCTATCCCCATGGTCAAGGAAACTGAAATGAAGGTAGTACAGGGAGTAGTAGTATTTTTGTTTGGATCCCGAGGTGAGCTGCCACCTGCAACTCTGCGAGAGCTGGTCCCTGGGCTGGGAGGAGGCGGTGGTCGGTCGGCGCTGCCACGCCGTGGTGGCCGGCCGCGGCGGCGGCACGCGTGATCATCACGTCGCGTCTCACGTGCGCGCGGGTGCTGAAACATGCGCACATGCGCGTGTGCCCTGCCGCCGGCCCGGCCGGAATCTCTCTTCTTTATTTGGACGACGGCTAGCCGGCCGGCCACACGCTCGTCGTCCAGATCCAACGATGCGCGTGCTCCATCACCGTTCATCTCTTCGCTCATCTAGTCTTTCTCTTTCTTTCGAGCGCATCTTTGAGTGGACATTTGCTTTGACTGAATTTTTGGTGTTCCTCTTGTACCCCTATTTTAACCAGACACTTTCTGCTTTCATTTACACTTAGCCAGGTTATACAATACAGTAATAGGTCCGCTTGGTTAAAAGTAATGAAACAATTCTCGCAAAAGAAAGTAATGAAACAAAATCAGTTTTTAACCCTAACATAAAACCATAACACCGTTCATACTAAATAGTGACCTCTTTGAAACCGTTTAACTTAAATTTGAGCCTGAATTTGCGTATGGCTTCTGTATTTTGTGGTTGTAAAAAAAACTGTGAAAAGGAAATCTTTGGTGTAGTTGCTACGAGTCTAATTTTTTTTAAAAAATCATAAGAATATACGACTATTTCTGTAAGAAATGACAAAACATAAAGCCAGATACTTTTAACAAGATTAAGATGCTAAATTTCTAAACAAATATGTTACAGAACACAACAAATAAACACAAGTGTTCCACGGTTGGCAAGCTTGAGCAGCCGCCACCCTAGCTTTAGGGACGGTAGGTCCGCCTCTGCGCATGAGTAAAATAATATTGCCACATTGTTTGATGCATTCTTTTGTAGATTTTCAGCCTTTTCACTATGTTTTTGTTTTAATCTTTAGTAACTTAAAAGCTGCCAAATACTCGAGTCGTATGGTTTTGCTTCCAACCCTCTAAAAAAAACTGAAGCGATTAAAAAATGTGGAGATTTCAATAATGTTGTAGTGGGAAAAATTTATGAACCAATATAATAATATATGTTTCATAGAAAAAAAACATGGTCCATAATTCTCTCAAATGGAAAACATGGTCTATAAACGAGTTAAGAAATGTCTTTCATTTTCGTTAAAAGAAATATCTTTCATAGCTTTTTTTGCTGGCTATCGTTGCATGCTATTTTTCATGCATATATGTCTATTTTCTGGTCACTTTCGATAAATTCAAAATCAGTCTCGTAAACAGCCTACGGCTCATTCAAGCTGTTTTACAAAGTTCAGGATCTGGCATGAACTACAATCTTGAGACCAATGTCCAAGTAGAGATCGGTCGTCCCACAAGACCGATTGTCTCGAGACCAAAAATTTGAGTGGACGCAGCACACGTCTTCCATTCTTACAATATTCTCCCTAAAACATGTGTCATGTAAGGGCATCTCTAACCGATCTCCCGAACCTAACAATGTCCTAACGGTATTAGAGGAGTAAAAAATTTTACTCATCGGTGCGGCCGATGAATAAATATAGGAGTCGGTCACATCGACGAGTAAAAAAAATTCCTCGTTTTCCTTGCGTTCACACCACTCGTCATGTTCCCTTCTCTGTCTCCGGTGACCACCGACACCCCCTGTCGCCATCACAGCCATCGGCGAAGCCCCGCGATGGCCGGATCCTCTCGCCGGCCGTCTCCGCCACCAATCCCCAGCGCTCGCCGTCCGTCTCCGCCACCAATCCCCAGCGCTCGCTGGCACCTCAGCCCCCCGCCGCGAGCTCAAGCCTCTTCCGCTTCCCGCCGTTGTCCCCCTCCTTCTCCTCCGCGATGGGCGCCACCCAAGTGCCGGAGGCAGCCCCAATGCTCTTCCAGCAACCTCGACTTGCCGGTGCCGCCGACGCCGGTCTACCGTGGCGTGCGGCAACGGTCGAGGGGGACGTGGGTCGCCAAAATCACCGACCGCAACACCCAACGGAAGCTCTGGATCGGCAGCTTCCAATCGGCGGAGCAGGCGGCGTTTGCGTACGACGTGAAGAACGTCGAGCTCCACGGCGCTGACTACGGCGAGCTCAACTTCCTGCTAGGGTGCGGCACGGTGCCGGACTTGGAGCCGGCCGGCCTCCGGCTCGTCTTCGACCACGAGCGGCGGGAGGACAGGAAGGCCTGCGAGCGCCTTGAGGCGGAGCGTCGTGACATGGCGATGGCGGCAACGCTCGCCAGGCTCAACCCGGAACTCGTCGAGGAGAAGCGGAAGCGGCTCGAGGAATTCGCCGAGGCCAAGTGGAAGGCTGGCGTGACGAAGAAGAAGGGGGTCACCGATCTTTGCGAGGCCGTCGGCGGTAGGCAAAGTGAGGGGAGGACGTCAGCTCACTGGCGGTCGACGGCGCCGACGGTCATCGAGCTCGACAACGACTCTCCTGCTTTGAATGGGATGAGGATTAGGTTAGATTTTTTCAATTGAATTTAGTCAAATTCGACCGACTTTTGGTTGTAGTATGTATATATTATGTTAAATAAATGTGTTGGTTTCAAATTCGGTTTAAATTAGGTTGAATTTGATCAGATTTTAAGGTGATCGTTTGATTTACTCCACTAACTTTAGGACATAAGTTAGAAAATATTATCAGCTTCTCTAACCAATTTTGAGCAGTTTACTCCTCTAACCGATTCGATCATGCCCTAAGAAAAAAATCAATTACCCAGTGTAAGGAGCAGTGATCTATAATGATTTCCTCCGTGGTAGTACATTCGATCCGCTCTAAAAATCTCGTCATTGCCGTGATCAGCCTCATGTACGTTTGTTTAAGGTCGTACCCCTCATATACTTTGGTAGTAACAAGGGCGAACAGTACGTACTTAGCTTTTTTAAGAGATTCAGCCAATACATCGCACGAACGTGTACGCCGTGTACTGGGTTGCTTTTTCACTGGGGAAGGCGTGCGTGCGTGCCTGCATTTCCAGGGGACAAAACGTAGCTACGTACGTACTGTACGTACGTTCTGCTCCAGTCCTACCAAGTAATGCCCTTGAGCTGTACATGTCCCATACCTCCGGATTATTGAACTGCACTGACCGTCAGAGAGTACGTGTACCGTGTTCATGTTCCTAGCTAGTAGCTGTCTACTCCAGTAGCTACACGAATGAGAGCGGACCTCCGGTCAGCGATGCATATAGCTTTTATTTATTATTAAAATATTAAAATTGACAGAAGCCATTATAAAGATTATATAAACGTAAGACTGCCAAAACAACAACACCGAGCATAACAATGGCAATCCATCTCCCGACGAAATTAAAAACCATCCAACCGCCCATGCAAGCCAGGAGCCCAAATTGTCTAGCATATCGCAAAACCACGGCACGCACTCGCTCCGGATGTCGCTGCCTTTGCTATCTTCCGCCAACCCATATTCAGTGTGTAGATCGCATGCGCGGACTCTCATCACACCAGCCACTGACATCACCTCAGTGCCAAGTAGCACCACCTCCCCGCGCAATAACTCTGAAGCACGTCATGGTCGCCATCGGCATGCCACAGCACCTTGATGCCAAGTACCACCGGCACACATGGCTTAAAATCTCTGTAGGATCTGTCATGCACCACAAATGCCGACCAGGCATGACTTAGCGTAGCACATGTCGGTTAGGCATGACTTGACATAGCCACCAAATCTTCATGCAATACAAAGCCACTCCACCTCTATCCTTTGTCATTCGACGCTGCTCACCAAGAGAGAACGTGACATCGTAGCACCACCATCGCCCATCCGGAAGCCAGATCCTAGGGTTTCCCTCGGAGTAGCATGAGTGGTTCGACAATAATTGCACGACGATGGCTTGATCAAGGTAACAACGTAGAACACCACCATTGTCTGCCAAGACCGAAGTAGGCTCGGTTTTCACTGGCAACTATGTCTTCCCGACTTGTAGCTAGGGCTAGGTGAACTGAACGAGATCCGGCAATCCAGTCGTGAACCCCGGCCGACCACTTCCAGTGAAGGAAGAGACCACCACCGCCAAGCCAGGGGTTGTGGCCCCGACGTCCTCATGACGCAGAACCGAACAGAGACCTCCTCTACGAAGCATCATCGCCAGGCTAAGACGAGCATGTGATGACCGCCTCCGAGACAGGCCCTAGCGGGCCCCACCCCAGCTTCGTCGCCTCCTGCCGGCCTCCACTGGACAACCGCAACCAGGCGTCAAAGATCTGCTATCGCCTATCCCCACCGTCGGCGAGGTCTAGAGAACAGTTGCCACCATCACAGGACCTCCCTGCCGATTTGAGGAGAAGCCGCTGCCACCGGCCGCCCAGAATTTGCCTTGGCGTCTTAGCCGGTGACGGCAGACATGATTGGGAGGCGGGGCGCCATCCATCAGGGGAGTCGGAGGAACCCTAGTGCGGGCGTAGCGCTGATGCGGCTCAGATCACTATAGAGCTTCGTTGGGAGACCCCAAGAAAATGGTGTGATGAGCACAGTAACAAGTTTTCCCTCAGTAAGAAACCAAGGTTATCGAACCAGTAGGAGGAAGGAAATGACTTAAAGGTGTTGCTAGCAACTTGGAAACCTGCAGAACACAAACTCAAGTCTTTGCCCCAACGAACAGTGAGGTTGTCAATCTCACCGGTTTTCTTAAAACAAAGGATTAACTGTATGGTGTGGAAGGTAATAGTGGTTTACAGAAAGTAAACAGTAACAGTGGAGGATGTATCAATGGTAAAGATTGGACCGGGGTCCATAGTTTACTAGAGGTGTTCTCCTTAAGATAAACAAACATGGCATGCTAGGTAAACAAATTACAGTAGGGCAATTGATAGGACTGAGCAAGGCATAACAATGCAATACTAGACATTCATGATCCTATGAAATTCGATTGGGCAATACAACAAGATACATAGACCGTCATCCAACTGCATCTATGACTAGTAATCCACCTTCAGGTTATCATCCGAACCCCATCCAGTATTAAGTTGCAAGCATGATAAGCACTTTAAGCAAAGTGTGTAAGGTAAACAATCCACTTGTTCCATGAACAAGAGACCGTTGTTTTCTCCTAGTAGCAACAACACATCTACAACCTTAGAGATTTTTGTCACTTCCTTAGATTAAATGGAGGCATGAACCCACCTGAAGCATAAATACCCTCTCTTGGAGTCACTAGCATCTACTTGGCCAAGATAGCTACTAGAAACGGAGAGCATGCAAGATCTCAAACAACACAGACATGATAGAATCAATAAGACAAAACCATTAATCAATCTGACATAGTAATCTCAATATCCATCAGATACCTGCAAACACAACATGCATGATTACAAATAGATGATATTGATCATGAACGGAGCTCACAAGATCTAAACATGGTAGCACAAAGTAGGAGATACAACCATCTAGCTACTACTTGGACCCGTATTCTAAGGTGGAACTACTCACACTTCATACCGGAGGCTGGCATGATGAAGAAGAAGGCCTCCAGGATGATCTATCCCCCCCCCCCCGGCAGGGTGCCGGGAAGAGCTTTAGATCCCCTTCCCCCGATCTAGGGACAATGGTGGCGGTGGCTATAGACGGTTTCGTGGAATATTGATCGGGTACTTAGGGTTTTGGTATCAGGGGGTCTTTATAAGCGGAGAGGCGAGGCAGCGGCAGGCACCCCAGCTGAGCTAGGGTTAGCATGGCCGAGGGGTGTGGCCCCGTGGCTCCTCGATCTCACTCGCTCCGTGTTCCCACGGTAAAATATATTGATTTTCTGCCTTTTCTAGAACCAAAAATAGAAGAAATCAGGCAACTGGCACTGTGGCATCTTGTTAATAGGTTAGTCCAGAAAACATATAAAAACACCTCAAAGTGTAGACTAAGCAAAGCAAAGTAGATACTAAATAAGCATGAAACATAAAAAATTATAGATACGTTTTCAACGTATCAAGCATCCCCAAGCTTAACTCCTGCTCATCCTCAAGTAGGTAAGTGATAAAAAGAACAATTTTTGAGGTGACATGAACCATCAAAATCAAGATCAAACCATTTGCAAGCATTGAAAGTTGGATCAAAGAACTCTAAACATGAGCATGAAAGATGGAGTTCTAACAATAAGACAAAGTAACTATGCATGAAACATGAAAGGTTACAAACAAAGATCATGAATAACATGCATTGAATGACGTTTGTTTGTTTGTTTCACATATAGAAAACATGGCATGGTGGCATTCAGCTTGTCCCTCATGGAGTAGCAAATAGATGCATAGGACACCTTCAAAATTCATAAGAGTGACTAGATACAAATAACACAAGAACAAGTAATATCAACAATATGCATCAATTAACAAGTTTTGGGACAATGCACATAGAACTAAGAATGGCACATATGCTCTCTTAATTGGTGCCTAAGGATAGAAGGTGGAGACTCAATATAATGGTGGAAGAAAGGCCCTTCATAAAGGGAAGCAGAATTTTAAGTCTCATTGCCCCTATCATAAGCTTCCAAAATTATGGTACTTGTTAGCTTTCACCTCTTTGCCCCTATCATAAGCATCTTGAAGTGATTAAGGTTAAAGTGAACAAACTATGGAGTATATGCTTGACAAAGTATAAGTTGGCAATCTCATGTCCCTTAAATAAAAAAGTTAGCTAACATACTAGAGGATTTATTCATAAATTTTCAGCTCAATCCGAGTTACAGAGACTCCTCGCGATTTTTTTTGGTGGAGGACAGAAATATGTTTCGGGACAACAACTCCCCAAATCTTACTTCCCTCTCATTAGAGGTCATTCTTGGCACAAAAAGCAAACAAAAAGGATAAGGAGAGGTCATTACCGAAGTAATAACTTCCAAGACTCAAGGAAACTCTTGGGTTATCTTCCAACAAGTACTTTTCTTTAACGCCTTTAAGTTAGGCACGACGAAGATCAAAGATAGGAAAGGAGAAAAATAAAAATGAGCAAGTATAACCATAGTGAAAGCATTATTTTGTTCATTAAAATCCTTTTGTTAACAAGGTTGATCAAGTCTTGTTACCAAAACAATCTTATATGAAACAAAACTTTGCATTCCACATGGTGATTATGTTACCTCATACTTGATAGCAATGGTCCCAATCATAATAGTTCCAAAATTTTCTTGTGGAATGGGACAATATATTTCTCCAACCTTGATGCTCTCAATATTTTCAATGAAATTCAGGCAATAGCTCTTAGCAACCTTCTTGGGGAAATAGACAGTATGCTCTTTGTCATTAATATTGAATGTTACTTTTCCTTGATTACAATTGATGACAGCACCTGCAGTATTAAGAAAATGTCTCTCAAGAATAATAGACATATTATCATCTTCAGGCATTTCAAGCACAACAAAATCAGTTAAAACCATGCAATTATGAGCAAATTGAACAGGAACATCCTCACATATACTAACAGGAATAGTAGTTGACTTATCAGCCATTTGCAAAGATATATCAGTTGGTATCAGCTTTTATAGCTGGAGTCTCTTATAGAGAGAAAAGGCATAACACTAACTCCGACTCCCAAATCACATAAGCAGTTCTAACATAATTATTCTTAATGGATCAAGGAATAGTTGGTATACCTGGATCACCAAGTTTCTTTGGAACCTTACCATTGAAGGAGTTATTAGCAAGCAAAGTAGAAATCTCCTCATTAGGAATCTTACTTTTATTAGAGACAATATCCTTCATATACTTTGAATAAGGAGGCAACTTAATAGCACCAGTCAAAGGAACAAGAATAAGGGTTTCATCCACTCACAAAACTTGTTGTAGTGTTCTTCCTCCTTTGACTTGTGTTTCTTACCTGGAAAAGCCATAGGTTTCTGCACCCAAGGTTCTCTATCTTTACCATGTTTATTAGCAATAAAATCTTCCTTTGTGTACCTAGTGTTCTTAGTGTGCTTCTCAGGTTCTTCCTCACCTTCCTCCTTATCAGGAGACTCATTTTTATCATTACCACTCTCAATTTCAGCATCAGAGACATATATACTATTAGGATCTACAGTAGGTTCAAGTGGTTCCTCAACTATCTTATGTTTATTTTTCTTCCTCTTACGAGGACTACCACTATCTTCACCTTGTTGGGAATCCTGCACTATTCTTTTAGGGTGTCCTTCAGGATATAAAGGATATTGAGTAGCTATACCACTCCTAGTTCTAATTCCATAAGCATGTTTATCTCCTGAAGCATTAACAAGCATATCCTTTTGCACCTTAGCAAGTTGATCAAGTTGAGTTTGAACCATTTGAAAGTGTTTACAAAGAATTTTAATATCATTAGAAGTTCTTTCCACAATATCTTTCAACTCATGGATAGCTCTAGAGTTTTCCAATAAATTATTCTAAACTTGTTTATTAAAATACCCTTGCTTAACAATAAATGTGTCAAGTTCCTCTAAACATTGATCAGGAGGCTTACCATAAGGAATATCACCTTCATCAAAGTGTTGGAGACAGTGTACCTCAATAGTAGATGAGTGAGTAATTGGCTTACATAATTCTTCTATAGGAGGTAGATTCTTCATATCTTCATCTCTAATATCCTTCTCCTTTAGACACTTCTTAGCTTCCTTCATCACTTCATCATTTAATGCAATAACTCCCCTCTTCTTTGTTGTTGGTGCTTGAATTGGTTCAGGAACAACTCGTTCAGGAGTAATAGGCTCAGGTGCATTCAGCTCAAGTCCAATCATCATCATAATTCTTGCTTACCTTGGCCGTTAATTCTTCAGCATCTGTAGGGGTCCTTTTCCTGAAAACACAATCAGCAAAGCTATCTAGGTAGGTCCTAGAATCATCAGTTAGTCCATTATAATAAATATCAAGAAGCTCATTCTTAGGTAATGGACATACAAGATGTGCATGAATCAAGGCACAGAACCTTGTCCATGACTGATACGCTGGTGCCTGACGGGGAGGAAGAGGTTTAAGTTGTTCTGTAGATCCCCGGCAACGGCACCATAAAGCTTGATGGCTGCTCGACGTACCACTAGCAACAGAGAGCATGCAAGATCACAAACAACACAGACATGATAGAATCATAAAGACAAAACCATTAATCAAACCAATAGAATAATCTCAATATCCATCAGATCCCCACAAACACAACATGCATGATTACAAATAGATTAGATCTTGATCATGAACGGAGCTCACAAGATCTATACATGAAAGCACAAAAGAGGAGATACAACCATCTAGCTACTACATGGACCCATAGTCCAAGGTGGAACTACTCACGAATCATACCGGAGAGAAGGCCTCCGGGATGATCTCCCCTCCGGTAGGGTGCCAGGAAGAGCTTCAGATCCCCCCGATCTAGGGACGATGGTGGCGGCGTCTACAGATTTCTGATCGGGTACTCAGGGTTTCTGCATCGGGGGATTCTTATAGACAACGGGGCGAGATCGGGAGGCAGCCAGGTCCACCAAACCCTAGCGGTAGCCCACTGCCTCACTGGGATGGGTCTGCCAGCTAGCCCTCCGGCTCTCCTCTGGACTTCTTGTTCCCAACGGAAAGTAATTGAATTTGACGTTTGTCCCGTACAATTCCGAGAATATTTCTTTACTAACTTTTCTAAAACCAAAAACAGCAGAAAAGCACATCGAGCCATGTTGCAACTTGTTAGTAGGTTAGTACCGGAAAACATGTAAAAGCACCTCAAAGTGTGGACAAGTAAAGCAAAGTAGATACTAAACAAGCATGAAACATCAAAAATTATAGATACGTTTCCAACGTATCAGTATCCCCAAGCTTAACTCCTGCCGTCCTCGGTAGGTAAGTGATAAATGAATAATTTTTGAGGTGACATGGACCCTCACAATAAAGATCCAACCATTTGCAAGCATTGAAAGCTGGGATCAAAGAACTCTAAACATGTGCATGAAAGATGGAGTTCTAAAAATAGGACATAGTAACTATGCATGCAACATGGCAAGCTACAAACAAAAATCATGAATAATATGCATTGAAAAACGTTTGTTTGTTTCACATGCAGAAAACATAAAATAGTGGCAATCAGCTTGTCCCTCATAGAGTAGCAATATAATGCATAGGACACCTGCAAAGTTCACAAGGGTGACTAGAAACAAATAGCACAAGAGCAAGTAATAACACAATATGCATCAATTAATAAGCTTTGGAACACTACACACATAATGACAACTATGCTCTCTTAATGGTGCCTAAAGGTAGAAGGTGGAGACTTAATAATGGTGGAAGAAAGGCCTTTTTGTAAAGAAAGTAGGGATTACAAGTTTCAAAAAGAGCTTCCAAAAATTATGGTACTAGTTAGATTTCATCCCTCATTGCCCCTATCATAAGCATCTTGAAGTGGTTAAGGTTAAAGTGGCAAAGCTGGAGTATATGCTTGACGAAGTATAAGTTGGCAATCTCATGCCCCTTGAATA
Organism: Avena longiglumis; assembly: GCA_030063025.1. NCBI lineage: Eukaryota > Viridiplantae > Streptophyta > Magnoliopsida > Poales > Poaceae > Avena > Avena longiglumis. The sequence goes on from CP125979.1 coordinate 51,392,539, forward strand.
CGAGGGCCACGCCTCATGCATACTCAACTTTGGGTCCAGGTAAGTTCTTGTCACTGTAAGTATTTGCATATCACTGAGAACCGCCAACGGGGTACCCCTTGCACATGGTACAGGAGCTTTCCCATAACCAAAATGACAAGGCAAGCAGACAATGAGCATCTCAACAATTCTTCTTATGTACCATGGGAATATGGTGTTTTTTTCTCTCTTTCCTATTTTCTCAATGTGTTTGTGTCTCTTTTTTTATAAGAAGAATGCTTCATAGATGTCACTATGGTGATTTTGTAAGTTTCCACCATGATTAGGCATGGCTAAGGCTAGCGGCCTAGGCGTTTCTCTAACACAGGATAAAAACTCCATGGACTTACAAGTTCCCTCTTTATTTCACCCCGCATGCCTCCTTGGTGTACACCATGCCCACATAATGAATTACGGAAATGGTTTGTACAAACCGTTAGATGCCTGAACTATCATGGGACGTTGATTGTTCCCACCCATATGTTGCATATCCTCTACGAATTACCAATTAATATGCACGCTACGAGGATAACAGCCACGACCTGCACATCTGCCTTCATGCGAGAGGAAGAAGATACAGCTGACTTCTCTGTCCCATTCCAAATCTCATGGCTAACGCGTAATATACGGCGCTAGAATCACTGATGTCAGGGGTTATTAAGTCCCTATTTGATCATCATTGTTGCAATTAGAACTCTAAGTTCTATTGCTCCATTATATCACCACTTATGATGATATCTATGATTTCTTTGTTTATGAAGATAATATTTTCTTTCTTTTATAGCACATATGATAACACACAATTTGCAAATACTTTGATAAAGACTCTTCAAAGGACATGAGCAAGTGATGAACTTGCCTTGTGATGGCAAGGTAGTGAAGTCTGATGCTTGCACTGGACCTTGAGCTTCTAGTTCTACAAAAACATCATTATTGTCCGGTAAGGACAATATTTAAAGAAGCAAAATGATTATGCAAGTAATGTAATGGATTATTTAAATTTATATGCATTTATCCCAAAGATTCCCTTTTGAGTAATAAGGGATTTATAAATATTTTATTTTAATATTTATAACATGTATTGAGTTATTTTATTTTATTCCCCTTTATTTGACTTTTATTGGTTTAATAATTCCTTTAGGAATTATTAATTATACCTTAGTTTTATTACTAAATATTTATTTAGTATTTTTCAAAAATACTATAATATTAATAAATAATGAAAGTGATTTTTATTTATTTTAATCACCTTTCAATAATTTTGTAAAATTCCACAAGGAATATTTAAATTACAAAATTATTAGAAAAATTTGAATGTCCAAAATTTGATATCTTATTTTATTTAGACAGAATGGATTATTGTGAATCCAAAGAAATTTTATTTATGATTTTTGGACTATTATTATATTTTCTATGATTTTATTGAGGTCAGGGGTATTTTGGTCTTTTCCAATTGATCAAAAGATTTATTAAATATCCTAGCTGGACCCTTGGGCTTATTGGGACAAGGTGGCCCAATAGGGCAGGGTCAAATGACTACCCCGAAGGGTTTTGGCCCACCCAGCCCACTCTGCCTCCCTTCTCTCCCTCGACCTTATCTCCTCCTCCTCTCGCCTCGTGGCGTGATGTCGCCACCGTCGATTCTCGCCGTCGTCGGTCGTTCTGGCCACCGCTGTGGTGCGAGTAGAGGTTGTCGATGATGCTCGTTCGTTCTATCCACTTGGATTTGACTCTGGGCTTCCCCGTGGTCAGTTCCACCCCATTCCCGAACCCTAGGGTTCGGAAAAGATGTTGTCGCCGCCGCTGCAATCCCGCCTGCGGTGGTGTGCTGGTCTCGTGTGTTACTGCGGCCGCCGCTGTGGTAGGTGCAGGTTGCAGCGCCCTTCTGGGTGCTCCCTGTGCCGCCGCGGTGCGTCGGCCCCTCTGCTTCCTCTTCGATTCATCAGCGAGGACCTCGGGTAAGTGAGATCTGTTGTGTTCGTTCATGCTACTTCCTTGATTCTTTTTGGTGTGTACCTAGTGGCTTCTGATATTGAGAGATGATGTGTTGATTGAGTTCATCTTAGGATTAGGGTTCATAACCCCTCTGTTGATCACATCTAGGATGCTTTCGATCTAGTGTTGATCATATTTGATCATGTGAAATGATTGCTTGTTGTGGTTAAGGATTGATAGTAGCTTTGATGTTACTAGTTGCCTGTTAGATTTGTCCTAGTGGTAATCTACCATGATCCAGGCTAGTTGTTTCAATCAAATCTTTAATTGGATTATGTTGTTGGTCTGAGGCTTTACTCTACTGTCAGTTTGCTTATCTCTTGTGGTGTTTGCTTACTGCAATTATACTGTTGTCTTGTCTGAGATTTTACTTACTGAATCAAATCATTGCTTGCAATGATTTCTGTGAATGTATAAATGAATTTAAGGTTGATTCCTGGCATTTGGCTTCAGGAAAATGTATGTAGTGGTTTTCCCTTTTTATCTATGGAAGCTAAGTAAAGATTGGTTTTAGCTCATTAAGAACTTGTTCTTGTGATACCAATGTATTCTGGCACACAAGTGATTGGGTTTTTATTTCTGGGATTATCTTGATTATGCTTGTGATTAAAACTAATAAGATGATATGGAAGCTTTCTTATCTTGCCTATGATGTTGATCTGAGGCTCTAGGATGTAATTCCTAGCTAGTTGGGCAATAATTTGTTTGAATCTTGTAGGATTATAGGTGCTATTCTCTCTTTGAGAGATGTGCCCTGATCTGATAGGATCAAATGAAAATGATCTAAGTTGCAAAAATAACACTAAACCCAGTGATGCTGGTCTGAAGGTTTAGTGTTTATGGTTGAGCTTGATTTCTTATCCTTATGCTTGAATTCTCTAGGATGATTCACCCCTCTTGGGTGCATATTGAGAGATCATTACATAAAGCAATACATGCTTTTGTTTAGATATTCTGATGAAAGCATGTGATGGTTTTATGAGACTCACCACAAGATTTGATGTTGGTGTAGTATATTGATGATGATTTTGATCTTGGTCTGGATCTTGATCTACTATAACTGTGCTCTTGAGCTTGTTCTTGAGTTTACTGCTCCTCCTAGCTCTTGGGCTTGACCTTGATGTCCACCGATTCATCCTCTCCTTATGTCTCCATCCCGTGATGTTTGGGTTAATCTGGGTGGTTGGTTTAATCAGCTGTTCTTGGTTTACTTGTTGTTCACCCTGGATGTGTTGTGGTGTGGTGTAGTGATGCACTGAGGTGCTTCCCCACGGCTGTGCTCTGGTTTTGTTTGATCTGGCTGTGCTTGTGAAGTCGATAGCACACCCTTTTCATGCTTGTGTGTGTGCAGCCTATGTGCCAGCTATGCACATATGGATAGGTTCAGAAAGTTTGAACTTACTATTACCAATCTACTTTTACCTTGGCTGGTGAATTGGTCCCTTTTGGCTGTCATTTGCATTCTGGCTGTGAATTTATGAAAGATGAAATCTTTCATATTGGTGAAACTTGCCCCTCTTTAACATTTCTCAATGATGAGATTGTCAAGTGCATCTCACTAACATATCTGAGAGAAATATATACTAACACTAATCTTGTTTTATTTCTGTTTAATCTTTGTTTTGCAGGTTCAAAGATAAAAATGAAGATTTAGTGTAGGTTTTAGATATAGGATAGTTAGTAGATGTAATTTTCTTAATCCTTTGTAATTTTTCTTTTATAGTTCTTGTAATCTTTCTTTTATTCAATTGTAATAAATATTATATTATTATTAATAAAGAATATTCTTATTATTTATTCTGTTGTAACTTGTTTATGTCTTTATAATATGAAAATTAATTTCATAATTTCTATTGTTTTGAGATTTAAGTTATACTACCTATATCTTAATTAATTTAAGATTCAAATCTTATATCTAAATCATTTAAATTATTATTCAAACACTTAAGTTTTTTAAAATTCAAACCCATTTCAAAACACACATAATTCTTTTAAGATCACATCAAAGTTTATAACAATCCTCGTTTAAGTCTAAACCTAATCTTAAAGTAAGAAAGAAACATTGATCACTTAAGATTTTATTTGGCGAAAATTTTACCCACCTTTTCACAAATAGATGCATGCAACAATACATAATCCTAAATCTACCCTTCGTTAGGTTCCTAAATGCTGGGATGTTACAGACTTCCCCCCTTAAATTAAACTTTGTCCCGAAGTTTGTGGAGATATACCTGAATAGTTCTGGATAAGGTTTTCTTAAATCCTCTTCTTTCTCCCATGTGGCTTCTCTCTCAAGGTGATGTTCCCATTGGACTTGGCAATATTTGATTACCCTATTCCTTAATCTTTTCCAGTTTTCTTCCAGAATCTTGCAGGGCTTTTCAATATAAGTCAGGTCTGCTTGTACTTATATCTCTTGATGTGTTATTGCATCATCAGGAACTTTCAAACATTTGCGGAGTTGTGACACATGAAAACATTATTCACTTGAGACAATCTTGATGGTAACTCTAAAGCATAAGCTATAGTTATATTTGGCTTAGTATCATAAATGGTCTGATATATCTTGGACTTAATTTCCCTTTAACTTCGAACCTTTTTACTCCTTTCATTGGACTTACTTTATAATAGACCATATCTCCTACTGGATGCCATGATCTTGGCTTTGATCCGTATAACTTTTACTTTTGCTCTGGGATATTTTCGTCTATCCTGATTTTATCAATGATGTCTTGTCTCTCCTTGATATAATGGCTGGCAAATTCTTTCTTGCTTCGAGTTCATACCAACATATTGGTGATCTACACTTCCTTCCATACAGAACCTCATATGGAGCTGCCTTCAGACTACTCTGATAGCTATTGTTATAAGAAAATTCTGCCAATGGTAGGTGATCCTCCCATGTTCCTGCAAAATCTAGTGCACAGGCTCTCAACATGTCTTATAGTATTTGATTTGTTCTTTCAGTTTGACCTCCTGCCTCAGGATGATATGCCGTGCTGAAATCTAACTTTTAACCAAGTGCTTCATGCAATTGCTTCCAAAATACTGAAGTAAACACTGATCCCCTATCAGTTACGATCTTCTTGGGTACTCCATGCTTACTTACTTTCTCTTTGACATATACTTCAACTAACTTCTCGACATTATCCTTTTGATTCACTGGAATAAAATGTGCACTCTTAGTGAGTCTCCACTATTACCCATATCATGTCCTTTTTGGTGTCATAGGTAATCACGTGATAAAATCCATGCCTATTTCCTCCCATTTCCATTCAGGAATTTCTAAGGGTTGTAATGGTCCTGCTGGATTTTGATGTTCAGTTTTCACCCTTTGTCAAGTATGGCATTCAGATACATATTTAGCAATATCTCTTTTCATGTTATTCCACCAGAATAGTTCCTTTAAATCCATATACATCTTAGTACTCCCTGGATGTATAGAATATGGGGTAGCATGTGCTTCTTTGAGTATGACATTTCTGATCTCGGTCACATCTGGAACACATAAACGATCTTGGAACCATAAAGATCCATAATCTCCAAGGCGAAAAACTGATTTTTGCCCTTGAGATATCCTCCGAATTTCCTCAGCAATAAAAGGGTCTTCTTCTTGACGTCTAAAACTTTCTTGCTTAAGATCACTGTCATGTTCTGCAACTACCTGCACAGTCGCTAATCCTCCAAGAACCTATGTCCTGATGAATTGAAGTTCTAATCTTTCCAAGTCCATTTGTAACTCTTTTGGTAACTCTCTGTTAGGTGAATATCGCACTCTTTACGCTTCTGACATCTGCTACAACATTTGCTTTTCTTGGGGTGTAATTGATTGTTAGATCATAATCCTTGATTAATTCCAACCAATGCTTCTGCCTCATGTTCAATTCCTTTTTAGTGAATAAATATTTGAGACTTTTATGGTCAGTGTATACCTCACATCTGACTCCATAAAGAAAATGCCTCCATCCTTTTAGTGCAAAAACTACTACTGCTAACTCTAAATCATGAGTTGGATAGTTGACTTCATGTGGTTTCAATTGTCTTGAACCATAAGCAATTACTTTTCGATATTGCATTAATACACAACCAAAACCTTCTTTAGATGCATCACAGTATACGGTGAAATCCTTCCCTGTTTCAGGAACTGCTAAAATTGGAGCTGTGGTTAATCTCGTTTTCAACTCTTGGAAACTTGCTTCACACTTCTCATCCCAATTAAATGGTGTATTCTTCCTTAATAATTTGGTCATTGGTCTGGCTATTTTGGAGAAACCTTCAATGAATCTCCGATAATAACCAGCCATTCCTAGAAACCTCAAATTTGTTTCACATTGGTTGGTGCGGTCCACTCTAGTACCGATTGAACTTTAGATGGATTCACAGCAATCCCATCTTTACTGATCACATGACCGAGGAATTCTACCTCATCTAACCAGAACTCACACTTACTGAACTTAGCATAAAGCTTATGTTCTCTTAAAGTCTGCAATGCTATTCTCAAATGGTCAGCATGTTCTTCCTTATCCTTGGAATATTTCAGAATATCATCAATAAAGACGATAACAAACTTATCCAAATATGGCATGAAGATCTTGTTCATCAGATTCATGAATATTGCCGGTGCATTGGTCAAACCAAATGGTACCACCAGATACTAATGGTGTCCATATCTTGAGACAAATGTTGTTTTTGGAACATCTTCCGTCTTGATTTTTATTTGATGGTATCCGGATCTTAAATCGATCTTTGAAAATACTCTAGCTCCTTTCACTTGATCAAACAAATCATGAATTCTTGGTAAAGGATACTTGTTCTTGATCGTTATGTTGTTTAGATTTCTATAATCACCACACATCCGTCTTCCACCATCTCTCTTATCCACAAAGATTACTCGTGTTCCCCATGTGGATACACTTTCCTGTATAAATCCTTTTCTTGCTAACTCATTAATTTGCTCCTTGAGTTCTTTCAACTCCTTGGGTCCCATTTTATATGGTGCCTGAGATATTGGTGTTGTACCAGGTAAAAGGTCAATGGTGAACTCTATCTCCCGGTCTGGTGTCATTCCTGGTAACTCTGTTGGAAAAACATCTTGGAATTCATTAACTATAGGAATCTCTTCTAATTGAACTTCCTTCATTGAATTCAACTGCAGATCCACCATGATATGACTGTGTTTATCTGCTTGGTAAACTATCCTTGCTGCACTTGGAGTTTTGATTGAGACAGTTTTCTCCTCACAATTAATCTGAGCTCCGTGTTCCATCATCCAATCCATCCCCAGCACTACTGCAATTCCCTTCAAAGGAATCACATAAAGGTCTGTGAAATATGTACAACCATAGATCGAGATAACCTGATCTTGTTTTACGTGGCGTACAATCACATTCCCTCCTGCCGTAACTGCGATCATAGGACGTTCTAACGTTGCCCTTCTAATCCTGAACTTATCACAGAATTCTTCAGAAATGAATGAAGTAGTTGCACCAGTATCAAATAGAACTTTGCCGGGATTGTTAAGGATATTGAGCGTACCTATTACTGCATGCTCCGAATTATCCACCTCCTCGAGGGTTGCACAGTTCAGTTTTCTGGTAGGTCGGTTTCTCTTGCTATTATTGTTCTTGTCATTGTTTTATCCTTTATTGGGTTGTCCATTTCCTCCACTGGCTTGTCCTCCTACCTTGGTAGGCCATCCTCCCGGTGGTTTGCTCGCACAATCTGGCTTGATATGCCCCTTCTGACCACAACCGTAACATATCACTACAGGCTTTTTGCACTCCCTCTGGAAATGCCCTGGAATTCCACAGTTGTTACAGATAACATTCCTTCTCGGATTAGATTGATTTCCACCACTGCCCTTGTTATTGTTATTGTTGTTGTTGCCATAATTCCTATTCCGGGGTTTGAACTCCAAGTTAGGTTTAGGTTTTCTTGCCTGAATTCTCTTGGTTTCCTTCTTGGCTCTCTTCCTCCGGTCCTCTTGGACATTCTTGTAATCATCTTCAAAAGTAATGGCTGCATCCAACAACTTCTGATAAGTTTGATTATTGGATAACCTTAGATGCATCTTCACAAACGGATTTAATCCACGCAAGAAACGTTTCTTCCTCTTCTCTTTAGTGTTAACATCCTCCTCAGCATAACGAGACAGTTCGCTAAACTCTGGATGTACTTAATGACACTAGTATATCCTTGAAGCTCCTCAAATTCTCTCGCTTCAACTCCATGATGCTTTCCAACATGATATTCACGGAATCTCTACTTAAACTCCTCCGGGTAAACTCCTTCCCGGTGGTTGCATGGCTAATTGATTTTCCCACCATGATTTGAAGGTCCGGTCGAGATGGGTTGCATACCTCAATTTTTCCTCATCATTGCAACCTCGTTTCATCTTCCTCTCTTTATCTACTAGCCAGTCTTCTGCATCCATTGGTTCAGGGGCTGATGCAAAAGGTAGCAGTCTTGCATTCTGGAAATCAGATTCACTCCTCCACCTTCAGGTGCCCTCTAATTTGCTCTCCCCAGCAACTCTTCCATGAACTTGTTCTCGGTCTCTTGCATCATTTGCATACATTGCATAAAGTTCCGCTCTATTAACGGCCTCATTGGTGGTGGTGGTAATGCTCCTTGATTTTGTAACACCCTCAGAATCGGCCCTATGCAAGTTTTAGCGATCCCCGCCAAACCCGCATAGAAACGATTCAAAGGTGCCCACCAGGCACTTTCGTGCGGGTGGAAAACAAAGTAATATCATTACACAATAGTCCACGATGGAACCCACAGAACAGATATATACCACAACGACTCCATGAGTCAAGAATACGGATACACAATACAAAGATTCAAATCAACTTGAAAATGATACAGCGTCCGACTACGGACAAGATGCAAATGGGGCTAAGAGCCCTGAAGAATAACCAATGGCGTCCATAACCCTGCCCAAAGGAAGGGTAACCACTAACTACGTCGATCTCAAAACACTGCTTAAACAAAAGAGGTGCCGCAAAGGGCAAAGGAAAAAGAAAGCGGTCGATCTTGAGGCCCGTGCAGCGAGACTAGAATTGGCGGTCCTCGCCTACATAGGTATGGTGGATGAAGCGCATCGGGCACTAAACAACCTATAAATTCAATACAACTAGCGGCTATCAGATAGGGATAATAAATACCTATTCGGATCCAACCTGAAACTATCACCAAGCATACCCATCCTGGCATTTCCCCCTCGAGACCAAACGAGGAAGTCAACCGAGGAACTCACACAGTTGGCAATTTTATTTATTCAGTTATCGTTGCAGCAATTACTAGTTAGGTATAGATAGTCATCCTGATATAATAAGCAGTGGGCACTTTTAGTTAACCATTCCGTTGTAGTTGCGACACTTACTAGTCAGATACAATTAGCATGAGATATCCCAAACCCAGCAGTTGTTGGTACTTTTATTTAGCCATTCCGTAGCTGATTACTAGTCATATCGGATACAAGTCAAATTATAACAGTAAACTTTAGTTATAGTTGTCTATGATCGAGAACTGTGCTCCAAGTCGTCCATAACCGCGGACACGGCTTCTCGAAAATATTTAACCTGAGGTGCACCAAAGTTTCCACACGCACCTACACCCTTGTTGTCGGATCGGTAGGTACAAGATCACAAAACATACACCCAGCGGTATGTCACGGGGTTTCGGACATGACATTTCCGGACCCAAAGCAAGCACATGGGGCCACCCACTAAGCTACCAACGAAGTCGGCTGGTCTCGAGGCGTACCGGGGTTTGTGGCGACGGTATGCATTTGGGAACCGAAAGTGTGGCTGGGCTTGTCGATACTGCAGCGTGGCACGGGTTCCAAAAGCGATCTTGGCGCTCCACGCAATAGTAAATAAAGCAGTAAATCATGGCATAATTATAGGATAGTAATAAAGCCCCAAACTACTTTGTGGCCCCCGGTGCAGTACTTTGAAATCACGTACTAATCGATGGGGGTGCCCACACACCCCACCTGTGGTTAGCGCGCTCGATCTCGAGCAGTGTCAAGAACTTCGGGTCCCACGGACACAAGTGGATTTAAAAGCAAATAATATCTATTGCCCACCTGTGCCTCTGCATCATTTACCTACTTCAATTTTAGTTATTAAACAGTAATTAAATCCATGATCATCTCCAACATAAAGCATATGGCAGCCTTCCAACAACTGTGGTACTAGACGACACAGCGACACTTGAGCAAGCGACTACGACGCGCAAGTCCGACTATCTACCAAACAACAGGTAATAGGATGTGTCCAAGGCAATATAAGGCTGCAAGGGATATCACGGGTATGGAAACTAAAGCATCGCAACACAGTCAGCAATAGATCAACATGAGAAAATAAATACTATAAAAGTAAGATAGGTAGAAAGGGGGAGAATGCTCGCCTGAAAACATTGCTGAAGGTTCATTCGAAGATCGGGTCGTCACTCGCATCAACTCATCGGCCTAATCCGCGAAGAAGCAAAGCACTAGAAGAAACACCGGATGCACTATTTAATACTACGGCAAAATATCAGGCATGATGCATGTATGAGGTATGACATGGCAAAGATGCGATGCAATTAGGCCATATTAAGCGGAACCGGGGTCCCGACAATTATTAAGTTCATGTTGTTTAGATACCCCGCAATTTAAATGTTGTCTTAACATGGCAGAATATAACACCGGTTCGCTACACAATTTTAAATGAGACCAATATTAGACTGGAAAAGCCCGCATATGGTCTCCATATTCAATTATTAGATGAGTCGACAACATCCCCCAAACCACAATATGTATGTGAGCATGACAATTTAATTTGCAACAATTTATATCATTCATAAAAATAGGGGTCTCGGAAAAGAGGGTCACACATTGGTCCGAAGATCTTGTTTCGATGTGGTTCGGGTTCGGTCTCGCCGAGGTCGGTCTTCGGGATCGGGATCTTGACGCCTTTGAACCCGGGGACTTGGCGTCCACAGTCTTCGAGATCGGGGTCTTGACGCCTTTGAACCCGGGGACTTGGCGTCCACGATCTTCTGTTCCGTGACAGCGTCCTCGTTGCTCTGTGTCGAAGGCATTGGGTTTCGTGAAGGAGGCCTTGTGGTTCGGCCTTGAGGGCGGAAAGGAGAGCTTGAATCGGTCTTGGATCCGTGAAGAAGTTCATGGTGGTTCATCTGGAAGGCGTCTCCCGGACGGAGAACTTGGCGTCTATGATGCGGTGGCCTTGGAAGATCATGGCGTTGGGGCGATTTTGGCATCACACACTTTGCATTGGTAGATTGGTGGTTTACAACAATAACATCAAGAACATGTTGACTAACACTAGGAAGTAGTAACGTCAAACAACATGGCAAGGATACAAGTAGCAGCACAGGAACGCGAACACCAAGTGCCAGGATGAAGTCGCCAGGCAGAGCTCGCGGGTGCGCTCGACGTGGGGCTCGCGGAGGACGAGCTCTACAGCGGGAAGGGGTAGCACAGGGCCACGCCGACGTCCGGGAAGGAGAAAGGGGGCTCCTAGGGCGGCCGTCGATGGCAGCTCGGGACACGACAACGGGGAGGCAAGAGGAGGACGGCAGGAGGGAGACGTTCTTGCGGCGGAGGTTGGTTCGGGATCGTGGGGGAGGCGGTGCAAGGTGCGGCAGTCGGGCTTTCGCCGGGGCGCTCGGTGCATGGCGAGCTCGGGGTCTCTGGCGAGCGGCGAGGTCGGGGCAGCAAAAGGTTGCAGGCGGCGTCCTCGTCGGTGAGGTCAGCGGAGGCTCGGGGCGTAAGCGAATAACGTCGCCCGGAGGAGGCAGGCGAACGCCGAGGTCGGCCACGACGGCCCCAATGAAGCGTGGCGGCCGGGCTCGGGATGGTGGCCGAGCTCGGGATGGCGAGGTGGCTCGCCCGGCCGACCAGGAGGGGAAGGCCATCGAGGCGGCGAGAGCGATGGGTGGCGTAGGGTGGAGGGTGGAGGCCGGATTAAGGAGAGGAGGGTCGAGGCGATGGGGATCAGGAAGAGGGGATCGCGACCACGGGCACACGCGATGCGGAGGAAACGTGCGGGCGACATGGCGGGGTGGGGCCTGGCGGGGTTGGGTGCGTGCGTGTACTGCTGTGCCTGGCGGCGGCAGGGTGGAGGGAGGGTGGCGACGGGGTGGGGTGTTGGGTAGCTAGGTAGGTCAGATTAGGGTTAGGGTTTGGTCTGCCGGCTGGGCCTTTTGGGCCTTGCCGGTTGCCTCCTAAAAATAATATAAAATTTTATGTATTATTTAAAAGACTTGTGCAATTTGTTTTTAGACAAACAAAATATTCTAAAGGGTTCGGGGATTACTTTTGAAATAGAGAGGGATCTTTGTAGAAAGCAAAACTAGGTTTTAAGAAAAATAGTTTTAGTCAATTAGATGCATGATGATGTCATGATGATGCATAAAACAAAAATACCAAGCAATTTTCTAGTAGTGGTTTTACAGGGGTGCTCTGATTTCTTTGCATCGGCATCGGCCTTTTCCTTGGCCTCACGCTCCATCCATTCTGGTCGGTTTCCATTTCTACACGTATCCATGACCCCTAGTCACTGCAACATAAGCGAATACTCATAATTACATCATGCACATGTGTTACGAGCTCGACTTTATGCGCAGAACTAGTCACACAATAAAGATCCAAAAAAATCCAAATATGCATTTCACACATTATACATAATATCATAATGATACAAAGTCATTACAACATATACCATATTGGTATTTTACAAAAATACCTTATTTCTAGAGTACAATACCGCGATTACTTGATACTCTTGTCTAGTTGTCTCTGTCTAATAGTAACTACTCTCATCATACATGCCTGATGTCCAACCGTGATGTCGTGTTGACCGCCGCACAGTTTGTGGAACAAATGGCCTTCCAGAAGGAACATACTCTGGCTGAAGTATCGGGACTTGAGTCATTACTCAACTTTGGCGCATCGACTCCCTCCATTTCGGATGAAAATTCTTGAAACATATTCAACATTATCTCCAACTTTGCATCTCTGGTGCATTCCTTGAGTTATCAGCAGAATCGCAGATCCTGCTGCTTCCAGTGCTCTCGTGGACAAGATATTTGAATCTTGGATAATGTATATTCCACAGGTTTTGAGAAGATGTTGATGATTCAAACACTCTCCTTAGGATCTTCTTCTTCATCCGATCATCTATTGACATGGTATTTCTACTTACATTATAAGGATTCATCCTTGCACCCATCAATTAGATTGTCCAACATTTACGCCAGAACCATACTGGATATCTGGTGTTCATGAGATCCATTATATGATCCCATTCTCCATCCATCCGAGTTCTTAATAGGAAGTTACGAGTCGAACCATCCTCTAAGCCAATGGGACTGCATACCGCATATCTATAGTAGGATCATGTGTAGGTTTAGGTCTTGGTGAGTAAGGATATGGTGTAAAAGATTAGGATCTATAGGTATATCCTTAAAGATAGGTGTTGCACTACTACTTGCTTCTTTCTCTAAGCGGGATGCTAAGCGCTTCCTCCTTTACGGATCAGTTAGATCCTCTAACATGTCATTTTGTCTTCAACAATCACTTGTGAGTCTTATAAAAGAGCATAGCAGTGTCTGTATCATCCATAAACTTGGAAGTTAGCTTAGGATGCTTCTTAACCAAATTAAGATGATCCGATTATAGGCTCGAGTCTATAGAATCATGAGGTATCACGAAAATGTGCTACCTTCTAGCTCCATGGTTTTCTGCTCCCGGATATTAGCTATTGCCTCCACAACAGCAACATGATAGGCTGCTAAATGACTCCTACCTTCTCCTATGGGTAGATCGTGGTACAGTCCAAGATTCTCTAGAAGTTGGATACTCACACGATACTTGGATAACATCCGGCCATCAAGATAAGTGATAGTGTTCACTGGAATTATAGTTGGACATTTAAAAAGCTTTAAAAGTTGACGAAGTTGATCTGTAAATGATCCTTGATAATCATCAAGAGTCTCCTCTTTCCTTACCAAAGTCTGTTTTGGAAACTTTGGTGCCACATCTCTGTATATCAGAAAAATAGTTTTGATTAGTATCCAATAATATATTGCATCATAACAAAGAATTATTGCACTAAAATATATAAAAGAATATTCTCATTTGAATACCCATTATATTACTTTTAGAGAATTCTTTATCGTTGCCAAATCTCCTACAGGTAATACCCTTAACTAGGCTTCCAACCTAAGTTCAAACCAATTTGCTCTGATACCAACTGCGGTGACCCAGCATACCACTACATGTGTAGTACACTATAGTCAATGACATGACATCCACAGAACACCGTTCCGTAAATATCACATCCCTCAGAGTGGTACAACAGAAACATTGCGGGTCCATATTACAAAAGTACACACATTATTATTATTACAATACAGGAAGTTCAAGACTTCCAAAGATACAACTTAAAAACCAAAATATAAAATGTTCAGCGGAAATTTAAAAGTAACAACTCCGACTAGGAGTGGGGCTCAACAGCTTATTCTATAGAGTTCATCTTTGCTCGCTCGATGGTTACTACTAACTAGGTACTTAGTTGGTCTCGTTCTCATCGACACCGTAGCGGATCTCGTAATCCATGCCTTCAACTCCTCCGGATAGATCAGGTTCCTCGTAGAACACATCTTCTTGGCATTCAGCTGCATACATTGGCACGTCTTCGGGATCCTCAGAGTCTAAGCAAGGGATCAAAGGAAAGAATGAGTATGATGTTACCCAACAAGTTCATTATATGCAAGGTGGGAAGTTTGATGCTCTAACTACCACCTCGGATTATAAATCCTTGGCACTATCAGTTTTGTAAATATTTCTTCAAAGATTGATTTTATTCTTAAAAAACTATGACAATCGGCCTTCACGGTTGACTAGAACTTTCATGGAGTTCCTTTCCGCGTCGTAGCTCCTTCCGGAGCGAGGAGTAACAAATTACAGATTCTTACACTGCGGAGGTGCGTTACTTTACCCATGAGAGATCAACTCCTTGTTGCACAACCGGCATACTTTCCGTCCACAATTCCATGATGTGGGGCCTAGTAGTTGGTCCAAGCAATCACGCCCTTAGCGACCCGCATGCCTCCTTGGTGTACACCATGCCCACATAATGAATTATGGCAATGGTTTGTACAAACCGTTAGATACTGAACTATCGTGGGACGTTGAGGGTTCCCACCCATATCTGCATATCCTCTACAATTACCAATTAATATACACGCTACAAGGATAACCACGACCGCACATACGACTTCATGCGAGAGGAAGAAGATACGGTGACTTCTCTCCCATTCAAATCTCGGCTAGCGTAATATACGGTGCTAGAATCAACGATGTCGAGGTTATTAAGTCCCTATTTGATCATCATTTTGCAATTAGAACTCTAAGTTATAATTTCTTTGTTTATGAAGATAATATTTTCTTTCTTTTATAGCACATATGATAACACACAATTTGCAAATACTTTGATAAAGAATCTTCAAAGGACATGAGCAAGTGAAGAACTTGCCTTGTGATGGCAAGGTAGTGAACTCGATGCTTGCCTTTGGACCTTGAGCTTCTAGTTCAACAAAAACATCATTATTGCCCGGTAAGGACAATATTTAAAGAAGCAAAATGATTATGCAAGTAATGTAATGCATTATTTAAATTTATATGCATTAATCCCAAAGATTATCTTTTGAGTAATAAGGGATTTATAAATATTTCTTTTTAATATTTATAACATGTATTGAGTTATTTTATTTTATTTCCCTTTATTTGACTTTTATTGATTTAATATTTCCTTTAGGAATTATTAGTTATACCTTAATTTTATTACTAAATATTTATTTAGTATTTTTCAAAAATACTATAATATTAATAAATAATGAAAGTTATTTTTATTTATTTTAATCACCTTTCAATAATTTTGTAAAATTCCATAAGGAATATTTAAATTACAAAATTCTTATAAAAATTTGAATGTCCAAAATTTGATATCTTATTTTATTTGGACAGAATGGATTATTGTGAATCCAAAAATATTTTATTTATGATTTTTGGACTATTATTTTATTTTCTATGATTTTATTGAGGTCAGGGGTATTTTGGTCTTTTCCAATTGATCAAAAGATTTATTAAATATCCTGGGCTGGCCTCTTGGGCTTATTGGGCCAAGGTGGCCCAATAGGGCAGGGTCAAATGACTACCCCGAAGGGTTTTGGCCCACCCAGCCCACTCTGCCTCCCTTCTCTCCCTCGACCTTATCTCCTCCTCCTTTGCCTCGCCCCCGTGGCCGGCGATGTCGCCACCGTCGATTCTCGCCATCGTCGGCCGTTCTGGCCGCTGCCGTGGTGTGAGTAGAGGTTGTCGACGATGCTCGTTTGTTCTATCCACTTGGATTTGACTCTGGGCTTTCCCGTGGTCAGTTCCACCCCATTCCCGAACCCTAGGGTTCGGAAAAGATGTTGTCGCCGCCGCCGCGATCCCGCTTGTGGTGGAGTCTTTGGTCTTGTGTCTTCTGCTGCGGCCGCCGCCGTGGCAGGTGCAGGTTGCAGCGCCCTTCTGGGTGCTCCCTGTGCCGCCGCGGTGCGTCGGCCCCTCTGCTTCCTCTTCGATTCATCAGCGAGGACCTCGGGTAAGTGGTCTCTGTGGTGTTCGTTCATGCTACTGCCTTGATTCTTTTTGGTGTGTACCTAGTGGCTTCTGATATTGAGAGATGATGTGTTGATTGAGTTCATCTTAGGATTAGGGTTCATAACCCCTCTGTTGATCACATCTAGGATGCTTTCGATCTAGTGTTGATCATATTTGATCATGTGAAATGATTGCTTGTTGTGGTTAAGGATTGATAGTAGCTTTGATGTTACTAGTTGCCTGTTAGATTTGTCCTAGTGGTAATCTACCATGATCCAGGCTAGTTGTTTCAATCAAATCTTTAATTGGATTATGTTATTGGTCTGAGGCTTTACTCTACTGTCAGTTTGCTTATCTTGTGGTGTTTGCTCTTGCAATTATCTTGTTGTCTTATCGAGATTTTACTTCTTGAATCAAATCATTGCTTGCAATGATTTACGTGAATGTATAAATGAATTTAAGGTTGATTCCTGGCATTTGGCTTCAGGAAAATGTATGTAGTGGTTTTCCCTTTTTATCTATGGAAGCTAAGTAAAGATTGGTTTTAGCTCATTAAGAACTTGTTCTTGTGATACCAATGTATTCTGGCACACAAGTGATTGGGTTTTATTTCGGGATTATCTTGATTATGCTTGTGATTAAAACTAATAAGATGATATGGAAGCTTTCTTATCTTGCCTATGATGTTGATCACGAGGCTCTAGGATGTAATTCCTAGTTAGTTGGGCAATAATTTGTTTGAATCTTGTAGGATTATAGGTGCTACTCTCTCTTTGAGAGATGTGCCTGGTGATAGGATCAAATGAAAATGATCTAAGTTGCAAAATAACTCTAAACCCGATTGATGTTGGTGCGAGGGTTTAGTGTTTGTGGTTGAGCTTGATTTCTTATCCTTATGCTTGAATTCTCTAGGATAGATTCACCCCTCTTGGGTGCATATTGATAGATCATTACATAAAGCAACACATGCTTTTGTTTAGATATTCTGATGAAAGCATGTGATGGTTTTATGAGACTCACCACAAGATTTGATGTTGGTGTAGTATATTGATAATGATTTTGATCTTGGTCAGGATCTTGATCTACTTTAACTGTGCTCCTGAGCTTGTTCTTGAGTTTGCCTGCTCCTCCTAGCTTCTGGGCTTGACCTTGCTGTCCACCAGATTCATCCCTCTCCTTATGTCACCATCCTGGTGATGTTTGGGTTAATCTAGGTGGTTGGTTTGGCTGTTGTTCTTGGTTTACTTGCTGTTCACCCTGGCTGTGCTGTGGTGTGGTGTGGTGTAGTGATGTACTGAGGTGCTTCCCCATGGGCATGCTGGTTTTGTTTGATCTGGTTGTGCTTGTGAAGTCGACAGCACACCCTTTGCATGCTTGTGTGTGTAGCCTGTGTGCCTGCTATGCACATACGGATAGGTTCAGAAAATATGAACTTACTATTACCAATCTACTTTTACTTTGGATGGTGAATTGGTCCCTTTTGGCTGTCATTTGTATTCTGGCTATGAATTTATGAAAGATGAAATCTTTCATATTGGTGAAACTTGCCCCTCTTTAACATTTCTCAATGATGAGATTGTCAAGCGCATCTCACTGACATATCTGAGAGAAATATATACTAACACTAATCTTGTTTTATTTCTGTTTAATCTTTGTTTTGCCGGTTCAAAGATAAAGATGAAGACTTAGTGTAGGTTTTAGATATAGGATAGTTAGTAGATGTAATTTTCTTAATCCTTTGTAATTTTTCTTTTATAGTTCTTGTAATCTTTATTTTATTCAATTGTAATAAAGATTATATTATTATTAATAAAGAATATTCTTATTCTTTATTCTGTAACTTGTTTATGTCTTTATAATATGAAAATGAATTTCATAATTTCTATTATTTTGAGATTTAAGTTATACTACCTATATCTTAATTAATTTAAGATTCAAATCTTATATCTAAATCATTTAAATTATTATTCAAACACTTAAGTTTTTTAAATTCAAACCCATTTCAAAACACACATAATTCTTTTAAGATCACATCAAATTTTATAACAATCCTTGTTTAAGTCTAAACCTAATCATAAAGTAAGAAAGAAACATTGATCACTTAAGATTTTATTTGGCGAAAATTTTACACACCTTTTCACAAATAGATGCATGCAATAATACATAATCCTAAATCTACCCTTCGTTAGGTTCCTAAATGCTAGGATGTTACAGACTCCCCCCCCCCCTTAAATTAAACTTCGGGAGATATACCTGAATAGTTCTGGATAAGCTTTTCTTAAATCCTCTTCTTTCTCCCATGTGGCTTCTCTCTCAGGGTGATGTTCCCATTGGACTTTGCAATATTTGATTGCCCTATTCCTTAATCTTTTCTAGTTTTCTTCCAGAATCTTGCAGGGCTGTTCAATATAAGTCAGGTCTGCTTGTAGTTCTATCTCTTGATGTGTTATTGCATCATCAGGAACTTTCAAACATTTGCGGAGTTGTGACACATGGAAAACATTATGCACTTGAGCCAAATCTTGATGGTAACTCTAAAGCATAAGCTATAGTTCTGTTTTGGCTTAGTATCTTAAATGGTCCGATATATCTTGGACTTAATTTCCCTTTAACTCCGAACCTTTTTACTCCTTTCATTGGACTTACTTTCAAATAGACCATATCTCCTACTTCTGGATGCCATGATCTTCGGCTTTGATCCTTATAAATTTTTTGCCTGCTCTGGGCTATTTTCAGTCTATCCCTGATTTTATCAATGATGTCTTGTCTCTCCTTGATATAATCTGGCGCAAATTCTTTGCTGCTTCCAGGTTCATACCAACATATTGGTGATCTACACTTCCTTCCATACAGAACCTCATATGGAGCTGCCTTTAGACTACCTATATTTTAATTAATTTAGGATTCAAATCTTATATCCAAATCATTTAAATTATTATTCAAACACTTAAGTTTTTTTAAATTCAAACCCATTTCAAAACACACATAATTCTTTTAAGATCACATCAAAGTTTATAACAATCCTCCTTTAAGTCTAAACCTAGTCTTAAAGTAAGAAAGAAACATTGATCACTTAAGCTTTTATTTACAAAAATTTTACCCACCTTTTAGAAATAGATGATGCAACAATACATAATCCTAAATCTACCCTTAGTTAGGTTCCTAAATCTTTGGGATGTTACACAGAGCTTTTTATTGATGAAGAAGGGATGCCTTGGGCATCCCCAAGCTTTAACGCTTGTACCTCTTGGATATTTCTTGGGGTGACACCATGGTGGCATCCCCAAGCAAGCTTTGTCCATTCTTCATCTCATTGCATCATTCTCTCTCTACACACAAATTTTTCCTTCATACAAAACTTCACACAATCTTCATTAGCAACATTAGTGTATTCAAAGATATTAGACCAGCAAAGCTTTGGAGCGCAAGGCTTTTCACTAAAAATACAAGCTCTGTAGTAACTCCTTCAAAATCTCAATTTCTTGAAGAGAACTCAAAAGGAATCAATAAAAGCAAATGCAAATAATGGCGAAATCATCCAAAAGCAGACGGCCGGTAGAAACCGATTTTTTGAACATCTTATGTTGCTCAAATAAAAGTGTTGAACTAACGAAACTTAGCTAACATCTTTGGGGATTTATTCGTCAATTTTGATCTCAATCCGAGTTACAAAGCCTCCTCACGATTTTTTGGTGGAGGACGAAATACATTTGGGATAGCAACTCCCAAATCTTACTTCCCTCTCATTAGAGGTCATTCTTGGCACAAAAGCAAACAAAAGGATAAGGAGAGTTCATTACTAAAGTAATAACTTCCAAGACTCAAGGAAACTCTTGGGTTATCTCCCAACAAGTACTTTTCTTTAACGCCTTTAAGTTAGGCTAGAAAAGTTTGAGAAGATGCTCAAATAAGAACTATGAGTTGATGTAAAAGGAGCATCAAGAAGAAAATTCAAAACACATTTAAGTCTAACCCTCTTCCTATGCATATGAATCTTGTAAGAAAATAAATTCACAAAGAACAAAGTGACATACATAGGATGATAAAACAAGAGTCACTTCCAAACTTTAAGACATATAGAAGTGTTTGATGCCATGAAAAATTCTACAACCATACTTTCCTCTCTCATAATAATTTTCAGTAGCATCATGAATAAACTCAATAATATAGCTATCACATAAAGCATGCTTTTCATGCTCTACCCACACCTACTTTCTATCAAGCTCACACATAGTGGAATTAAAACCGTCACAGGTTTTACCCAAAGTAGATATTTCAAAAGGATCCACAAGAACATAACATTCATCCTCCTCTGGAAAATCATGGGGGACAATCAAATAATATAAGAGGTAAAGAGTTACTCTCATTAGAAGGTAGGCATGGGTAGATCCATTCTTCCTCCTTTTGTCCATCCCTCTCATACTCTTTTTCATCTAATAAGCTTCCAGTTTCAACAAATTCTTCTTCCATAGGCTCCTGCAAGGCATTAGTCTCTTCCATTTGTGGAAACCACTTATTAAAATATTCAAGAATATAGCCATTTGCTTCCTTGTAATTATCAAAGCAAAATTTAAGTATCTCATAAACCTCATATTCATAAGGTGCATCATCGATTTTAAAGCAAACTAGCAAGTTCAAATGCACCCTTAAGCAATAAATTCTTCTATCTTCCACATCATAAAAGTCATAATTTCCTTTAACATAAGAGGATATGGTAACATTATCATTATACTCACATTGAAAAGGGAGGTGTTTATACCTCCTCTGACAACAAGCTTTATCAAAGCAATAGGTAACATTATAAGTAGAGCACACTTCTCTAGCATAGTATTCAACTTATCAATTTGTTCCCATAAGTGTTTCCCTTTTTGTGACAAACGGTGTTCCTTATAATAATACTTTTGTTCTTCTATGAACCCACCTTGCCAATAAGCACTAGTTTCAAAGAAACCATCCATTGATAGAAAGCATGACCAAGCAAGGCAACAACAGACCAACAACCAGAGTAGGAACTATTTTTGTGTTTTTGAATAAAGCAAGCAAACCAAACTAGACTAAATTTTTTGGTTTTTTTGAAAAGAGGCAAACAAAACCAAGCAAAAGAAACAAAGCAAACTAAAAACAAAGTAAAGAGAAAGGAAGTGAGGTACTCCCCTAGTGAAGACGTCCTTAGCCTCCCCGACAACGGCGCCAGAAAACTTGTTGATACGCTAGTGCCGGGAGGAAGAGGTTGAAGTTGTTACAGAGATCCCGGCAGCAGCGCCATCAAGCTTGATTTTGGCTGGCGTATCACTTTGTTGGAAACCCCAAGAGCAAGGTGTGAAGCGACAAGCAAAAGTCTTCCCTCGTTGAGACCGAGGTTATCGAACCGAAGGAGGAAGGAAGCGTCACGGAGGTGTTGCGATCAGCGTGGAGACCTGCACAACACAAACTCAAGACTTTTCCCCAACGAATCAGTGAGGTTGTCAAGCTCACCGGTTTGCTGTAACAAAGGATTAAACATATGGTGTGGAAGGTAATGCTTTGCGGAAAATAAACAGGTAACAGTGGAAGATGTATCAATGGTAAAGATTGGACCGGGGTCCATAGTTCACTAGATGTGCTCTACTTAGATAAACAACATGGCATGAAGGGTAAACAAATTACAGCGAGACAATTGACAGGAACTGAGCAAGGGATAACAATTCAATTACTAGCCAGAAAGATACTATGAAGTTGATTGGGAAATATACATAGATTGTCATCCAACTACATCTATGACTAGAAGTCCACCTTCGGGTTATCATCCGAACCCCCTCCAATATTAAGTTGCAAGCAATAGACAACTGCTTTAAGAAAAGTGTGTAAGGTAAACAGTCCACATGTTCCATGAATAAGAGACCGTTGTTTTCTCCCTAGTAGCAATAGCACATCTACAACCGAAGAGATTATTGTCAATTCCCTTGGAAACTATAGGCATGAACCCACTATCGAGCATAAATACCCCCTCTTGGAGTCACTAGCAACTACTTGGCCAAGATAACCACTAGCAACGGAGAGCATGGAAGATCACAAACAACACATACATGATAGAATCATAAAGACAAAACCATTAATCAAACCAACATAATAATCTCAATATCCATCGGATCCCCGCAAACACAACATATATGATTACAAATAGATTAGATCTTGATCATGAGCAGAAGCTCACAAAGATCTATACATGAAATCACAAAGGAGGAGATACAACCATCTAGATACTACATGGACCCATAGTCCAAGGTGGAACTACTCACAATCATACTGAGAGAAGGCCTTGGGATGATCTCCCCTCGGCGAGGTGCCGGAAAGAGCTTAGATCCCCGATCTAGGGGCGATGGTGGCGGTGGATCTGACAGTTCGTGGATTGATGGGTACTCGGGGTTTATGCATCGGGGGCTTTATAGGCAAAGGCGAGACGGAGGCGGCGGGCCACCAAACCCTTACCCAGCGGCCCACCTGCCCACTGGGGTGGAGTCTGTCCCTCGGGCCCCTCCCCTCCTCTGGACTTCTTGTTCCTCATAGAAAGTAATTGACTTTGACGTTTGCCCCGTACAATTCTGAGAATATTTCTTTACTAACTTTTCTGAAACCAAAAACAGCAGAAAACAGGCATCTCGCACTGTTACAACTTGTTAATAGGTTAGTACGAAAACATATAAAAAGCACCTCAAAGTGTGGACAAGTAAAGCAAAGTAGATACTAAACAATCATGGAACATAAAAAATTATATATACGTTTCCAATGTATCAATGACTCGAGCAATTTCTCTTCTTCTCCTTGTTTAAAATCAAAAAGTCTCTGCAAAGCAGCATGTCTAGCATCGAGGAAAATATTTGGAAGAAAGAAGCAATCAAGCAATCAGGGCTATCAATGGAACCAGGAGGTAATCTATGAAACCAAGCCCTAGCTTCTCCTTTTAGTGAAAAAGGGAAGATCTTAGTAAAGTACTTGCGCATCTTAAAATCATCAGAGAAGAAAGCACTCATAGTAGAAAGCTCATTCATATGAGCTACCACTCTCATTTTAGTCCCACAAAGGTTCTTTCTCAACAATATATAAATAAGATAAATCAAGAGAGAAATCATAGTGTCATCTTTAATATCTATGGGAGAAGTAGCAAACTTAGAATCGAGAGGACAACTTAGGCATGATAGTATCGTCTAGCAAGGAGACTCTTAATAGCACTAGTACCATGTGTGTTTTGGCACTCTTCAACAAAATCATTAGTGAACTCAATATAACCATCATTAATATCATAACTCTCACTAGACTCGGTGATCTAGCATTGTAATAGTGTCTTCACTAGGAGTTTAGAATTTATTTTCCTAGACTAGACATAGTAGCATCTAGAAAAGGACCTAATAGACCGATGCATCAAGCACAAGAAAAGTAACATCATGAGCATCAAAAGAGTTTTAGACTTAGCGGTAGTAGTGTGTAGCATGTGTATGTGGTGGTGGTGTGACAAGCTTACTTATAACGGGCGGTGAATCAAGAGCCAGAGGTGTTTAGGAATTTTACCTCTTCTTGTAGTGGATGGTAAAATAGGAACTTTCCATCACGAGACTTTCCCATGATGAAAGGAGTAGCGTTATGAGCAATAATAGATCCAAGTGAACTTACAAATAAAGCTATGCTCCCAGCGGTGTCAATAACCAAATAAGTCTTGATGCCCACAAGTATAGGGGATACATAGCAGCCTTCACGTAGTATTACCCAATTTATTAATTCGACACAAGGGGAGCCAAAGAATACTTGCAAGCCTTAACAAGACGGAGTTATCGATTCGCTTTCACACAGAAATAGTTCTTCGCATGAAGTTTATCAAGCAGTTTGGTAGTTTGTATAAATGATGAAAGCAGGGAACAATAGTAACCGATAAAGAACAATAATGATGGGATTAAAGCGGTAGGCATAGGGATGGACCAGGTGTTGCATGGAAGTCTAAACATGTAACTTCAAGATCTAGGGCATTGCAGAAAATAACAAGCATCCAAGTACTAAACAATCATAGGCATGTGCTCCAAATATAGTCATACGTGCTCATGAGAACTTGCACAACATCCATTCGGTAACAATAGGGCCTCTAGGTAACTCGGCAATTAAGGTGCTCCTTTAATAAACCTTAGCAGCATTAACACTTCGAACACATGTGATCCTCACCCAGCCATCCCTCGGTTGTCTTAATTATTGTCACTTTGGGGCCTTTGGATCCGGATAATGATATGTGTACACAACTTGCGGATAATATCACAAACAATACTATCATAATGATTCAATAATAAGTTCATATATGAGATCATCGCGGCACCGGCCAGTGAAAGCATTAAGCACAAACAAGTTGCAACAAAGTCCGAGAATAGCACTAGTAGAGATACTAGCCACTATGCCCTAACGAGATCTTTATTCAGGTTACATGTTAGAACTCATCAATCCCTACCATCCCAAGACTTAGTTTTGACCAATCGCAAGAAACTTCTGTTTTTGAACAAAGGATAGCGTATCGGATCAATCAAACTATCCAACAAGATCATCGAGGATCAGATTCCAATAACTGGAGAATCAAGCTCGTGATGTGAATAACCAAGATGGGATTTTGCCCTCCACTGGAGAGATATTCTTCCGGCCCTCTCGTGAGATATGATTCGAAAGCATGGCCATGCACGACTCGTTAAGTGTTAACCGAGGTGATCGACTATGTTAGTCGGGTGAATCACTTATCTTGGATCGAAGAGAGCTCGGACTATTTAAGGGATGACATATATTCACTTATAGTCCGACAAGGTATATCGTGAGGCAAAAGGACTCGGGACGTAAGTCGATTGAAAAGGCAAGTCGTCATGACTCTTTGGTACTTGGGAATCGGCATGTTACGCTAGGAGACGATGCGATTGATCGATTGTGAGTTGGACTCTAATCTGTCCAAGTAACCATGAGCTCGGGGTCACACACTTAAGAGCGGGAGCAAGTTCGGATTGGATCCGAATCCGTAATCTGGGTTGGACCTAAACCGATTAGGACTGAGTTAGTGAGTTGGACTCACGGTGACTAGTTTTATATGGGCTTTAGTGAATGGGTCGCAAGCAGAGCCCACGCTCACTCCCTATATATAGTGGAGCACAAGAACCCGAAGGTTAATCGTTGTTCGGTTAGGTCATTCCATGTGTTGAAACCCTAGCTCCATTGCCAGCCCAGCGTAATGAACCTAGCTGGCCACTGCCTCCTCCTTGTACGTGGATACCAAGAGAGGTGTCAGGCGACGACACCAGGCGATCGGATCGTGAGGATCGCATCGCATCAATCGACGCTTCACCGGTAATCCGCAATCGCTGCCTAGTGGTAAACCTCGTGGCCTTCTACCTAAGCTAGGTCTTGGGATCACCACGTTAGAGGAAAAGTTTTTGTTTATCTCAAGCGTGGCCCAAAGGGTATCGAGCGATAACTTCGGTTTTAGGTTTCGAGATCTCGCATATGTGATATGCGGTAGGCTATAGATGAGATCTATGTGCTGTTTTGGTGGTCAATCTATGAGATAGATCGGTTTTGTATGAAGTTGATTGGATCAACTGTACTCGGGAATGGTAGATCCAACTCCGTGATCATACCTCCGAGGTCGTGGAACGACATACCTACCGGTCAGGCTTCCGCCATCGGTAGACCGTGACACGTAAATCCGCGGTGATCGAAGATCAAAAGGTTTGATTGAATCGGAACGATGGTCGGAATCCATGTTCGAATCATAGATGAGATCTACGTTTTTGGAAAAATCGCAGCGCCTTAGATGTCGTTGCGAGTTTCACAACGCAGGTAGATATTGTATCTATGCATAACTTGTTTTTGCAGGAAGTTGTGAATGGTATGGTTCATGTGCATGTGATGTATGTGTAATCCATACGTGATCTAATCACGGTTTTTTTCAATAAGCCAGAGCCTAGGTGTTGTCATTTTATTGTATAACGACCGTGCCGGATTCTCTATGTAATTTACTTTACTAAGCTAGTGTAGCTGTTTGAGAACCCGGAAGGCATGCAGGCGTTCTACATGTCGGCGACATGGAGTAAGACGGCAAGTGACAAGAGTTGGCACGAGTCGGATTACGTGCTCTGTGGAGATGGAGATCGCCATGAAGAGAGCCATACCATTTCACATTATAATTGCTTTATTTTGTGTTATTGTTATGTCTCAGTTTTACCTCTATTAGATAGTCGGTAAATTTAATCCCTCAAAGAAGGTCTAGTCGGTTTTCCCGCCATGTTTGCACCATCACAAGTCGGACATTTTTTGGTAGTGGGCTCATAAAATTGAGGTGCTGCCAATTCTTCCACTAGGTTGGTTCAGTCGGACTCTTCTGCAGAAACACTCGTAAGCTAACGGGTCTATCACAACGTTGTGGGACTCGGGAAAGGTCGGATGGGAGCCGGGGCATGTGATGCCACCGTCCAACAGAGTCGCATGAGATGAGATCGACAAGGAGTTGTCTACCTAGATCACTTGGCTAGCGGTGATGCTAAAGCTCACTAGCCGACTTGCTTATTTAGGATCCTGAATCACTAAGTAACCATCGGAGGGTGTTGGTTCTAGTGGGAGCATAAAATATTAAATGTTTAATATGCTTGCTCTTTTATGAATACATGTCTTAAGTGTTTTGCATATTTTCGTTGTAGATCATGGCACCAAGTATCACTCTCGGATATCCGGTTTTCGTTGAGAACCATTCTTGAGAAAGATAAACCGAGCGACACTAATTTTACCAACTCGGTATCGAAATCTGAGAATTGTTCTCAAACAAGAAAAAAGGACCATGTCCTAGACAACCCACTTCGGATGAGCGAATAATAATGCGAATCGTCAGCCACCAATGCCTAACGTCGGGCTAAGATGAGTCCATGGATATTAGTCTTATGCTTGCTCACATGGAACAGGACTTGCAAAAGCGGTTCGAGCATGTTGAGGCCTACGATATGATCGAAAGCCTCAAAAGTATGTTCTGTGCTCAAAGGTAAGAGAGGTATCAAGTCTCTCGACTTGCTTTGGTTGCAAGCTTAAGGATGGTGATCCACCGAGTCCGCATGTGATCAAAATGGTTGGTTACGTCTGTCACGGAGAGACTTGGCTACCCCATAAGCGAAGAGTTCGCTCACGGATATAATTCTGAACTCTCTTCCTAGTGCATATGGGCAGTTCATTTGAACTACCACATGCATGGTATGGATAAAGCTCACCGAATTGCATGGATGCTCAAGCGGGCAGGCGGATCTCAAGAAGGGCACCGATCAAGTGTTGATGGTGCGAATAAGGCTAAGTTCAAGAAGAGTTCTTGGACTAAGAAGAAGGCTAAGTCATGTGGAAAGCGGGCTGGGACCCTATCCCAAGCCTTCCTCGGGGACTGCCATCTCCTTCACCGGATCCACTTGCTTCTACCGCAAGGCGGATGGCCACGGAAGAGGAACTGCAGCAAGTACTTGGCCGACAAAGCCAAGAGTGGAGGTATGACTTCGACTCAGTACACTTGTTTGCAATGTTATAGACATATATCTTCTTTGATGCACCTAATAGTTCTTGGGTATATGATAGGATCAGTTATTCACATCTGCAACTCGTTGGATGGTAAGAACTAGGAGCGTAGCAAGAGGCGAGGTTGATATTCGAGGCAACAAAGCAAGAGTTGCTGCGTTGGAAGTCTACGATGCAACTTCATTTACCTTCCGGATTCATTATGGAACTAAATAATTGTTATTATGTTCCGGTTCACCGAAACATTATTTATGCTTCATGTTTGATGAGGCAAGGCTATGAGTCGAATATCAAGAATAATGGTTGTTCTTTGTATTTGAATGATATGTTTCACGGCTTTGCACCCGTCGTGACAGGTTATTTATTTTGAATCTTGATGGTGAGTCGGTTTATAACATAAATGTTAAAAGGTTGAAACCAAATGATCTGAATATGAATTACTTTTGGCACTGTCGGCTTGGTCATATAAGTTGGAAACGCATGAAGAAGCTCCATGATGATGGACTCCTAACTTCGTTCGACTTGGAGTCGTTCGAGACATGCGAATCTTGCCTACTCGGCAAAATGACCAAGACAACTTTTGCAAAGAGTTGCGAAAGGGCGTCCGACTTGTTGGGACTAGTACATAGTGATGTATGTGGACCAATCAGCACGACAGCCAGGGGTAGTTATGAGTACTTCATTACCTTCACTGATGATTTGAGTAGGTATGGATATATCTACTTGATGAAACATAAGTCGGAAGCCGTTGAAAAGTTCAAAGAATTCCAGAATGAAGCACATAATCAACTCGGCAAGAAAATAAAGTTTCTTCGGTCGGACCGAGGAGGCGAGTACATGAGCCATGAGTTTGATGACCATCTGAAAAGTTGTGGAATAGTTCCTCAACTTACCCCAGAGCCACAAAGGAATGGTGTTTTGAAAGGCAGAATCGGACCTTGTTGGACATGGTGCGATCAATGATGAGTCAGACAGATCTGCCTTTATCATTTTGGGATTATTATCTAGAAACAACGGCGTTCACACTAAACAGAGTACCATCAAAATCGGTAGAGAAGACACCGCATGAGATGTGGACAGCAAAAGCCGAGTTTGTCTTTTCTTAAGATTTGGGGTTGTGAAGCTTTTGTCAGCGACTTCGGACAAGCTTACGGCCAAGTCGGATAAATGTATTTTCGTTAGGGTATCCGAGGGAAACCTTGGGTTACTACTTCTACAACCGAGAAGAGGGCAAAGTGTTTGTCGCTCGGGCGGTGTCTTCCTTGAGAAAGAGTTTCTCGATCCGGGGAGTAAGTGGAGCACGCAACTCGAAGAAATTCGAGAGGAATCGGCTAATAGCGAATCGGCAAAACCTTGGAGGTTGAGCGATCGTGGCAAGTAGCCGAAAGAAGCAAGACTGTATTACGAAGATCGGCAAGATAAGTGTTAGTAATGTGTTCTTGTTAGACAGTGATGAGCCGCAAATTATTAAAGCGATGGTGGGATCGATTCAGTCATGGAGCCATGAGATTCGAGATAAAGTCCATGGATGAAAATCAAGTTTGGAACTTGGTTGATCTGCGACGGTGCAAGACCCCGAGTGCAAATGGGTCTTTAAGAAGAAAACCGATATGGATGGAAATATTTCAATCTATAGCACGCCTTTGTCGCGAAGGGGTTAGGCAAGTTCAAGGAGTTGGTTACGACGAGACTTTCTCGCCTATAGCGATGCTTAAATCAGTTCGGATCATGTTAGCTATAGCGGCCTATTTCGACTATGAGATATGGCAGATGGATGTCAAAACGGCTTTCCTTAACGGAAATTTAACCGAGGACGTGTATATGATACAGCCCGAGGTTTTGTCGATCCGTCTAATCTTTGACAAGGTATGCAAACTTCAGAAATCCATTTATGGGTTGAAGCAAGCATCTCGGAGTTGGAATATTCGCTTTGATGAGGTAGTCAAATCGTTTGGCTTCATCAAGAGTGATCATGATTCTTGTTTGTACAAGAAGTTTAGTGGGAACAAAGTAAATTTTCTAAACTTATATGTGGATGACATATTACGATTGGAAATGATGTCCAGATGTTGCAAGAAACCAAGGAATCATTGGAAAGGAGTTTCTCAATGAAAGACTTGGGTGAGGCAACATACATCCTCGAATCCGGATCTATAGAGATAGATCAAGGAGGCTCATTGGATTGAGTCGAGTACTTATTTGGACAAAGTGTTGAAAAAGTTCAACATGGAATCGTCTAAGAAGGGTTCTTACCGATGTCCCATGGTGTAAAACTTAGCAAGACTCGGTCCTTCGAACCGATGAGCGAAGTCGGATGAGTGCGATTCCATATGCTTCGATTGGATCCATCATGTACGCCATGATTTGTACTAGGCGGATGTTTCCTATGCTCTAAGTGTTGTGACGGATACCAGTGATCTCGAGAGATCCTTTGGATGACTAAAAATATCCTAAAGTACTTGAGAAGGACTAAGGATATGTTCTTGGTTTATGGTGGTGAAGATGAACTTAGTGTAAAGGGTTACACAGATGCGAGTTATCTCACCGACGATGATTCTCGTTACAATCCGGATCGTGTTTATTATAAACGGAGGTCTTGTGAGCTGGAAAAGTTCCAAGCAAGAGGCGTATGCGTCTACAATGAGGTGAGTATATTGTCTCGGAGGCAGAAGGAAGCTGTTTGGATGAGGAATTTCCTCATGGATCTTGGTGTGGTTCAGGTCTCGTCCAATCCATTGGACGTGTATTGTGACAACAATGGTGCTATTGCACAAGCCAAAGAACCTAGACAACACCAGAAGAACAAGCACATACTCATGCGGTACCACGATTCGGATTAATGGATCGGTGATATCAAGTTATGCAAGGTACACACGGATGCAAATATTGCGGATCCGTTGACAAAGTCGTTACCCCAGCCGAAGCATGAGGCGCATCTGAGAGCCATGGGCATTAGATGCTTAGACATGTGATGTCGGAAGATTGACTCTAGTGCAAGTGGGAGATCTGGGAATATGCCTAGAGGCAATCATGTATGATGAGATTTCCCATTGTATTCATAAAGTTATTAAGTAATCCTTGTATAAACATCTGATGTGTATCATTGAATATGTGATTCAGTTGTGGAACTATGCATTCATGTTGTTTATACTAATTATCCTTGGTCATTGAGGTTGTGCTGGACACACAACTTAGACCAATGTGAAAGTTAAGCTTGATGACTCGGTTTCACTTGTCATGGGCATGGAGATGCTATTCCAACTTACACAGACTAGGCTAAAGAGTTTAGCGAGTCGGATTGACCCATATTGAGGTACAACGAACTAAGTTGTCATTTGTATATCTCAATCAATGTAATCCTTAGACCGAGGTTGTTGCATAGTCCGAGTTGAGGATCACCGACTTAGGTTCTCACAAACGCTGATCCGTGAATCGCGTTATAAAGGCGGGGTTCGGTCGACCGAGAATCAAGCTGCGTGATGTGAATAACCAAGATGGGATTTGCCCTCCACTCGGAGAGATATTCTCTGGGCCTCTCGTGAGATATGATTCGAAAGCATGGCCATGCACGACTCGTTAAGTTAACCGAGGCGATCGGCTAAGTGTTAGTCGGGTGAATCACTTATCTCGGATCGAGAAGAGAGTCGGACTATTTAAGGGATGACATATATTCGCCTATAGTCGACAAGGTATATCGTGAGGCAAAAGGACTCGACGTGAAGTCGCATTGAAAAGGCAAGTCGTCATGACTCTTTGGTACTTGGGAATCGGCATGTTACGCTAGGAGCCGATGCCGATTGATCGATTAAGAGTTGGACTCTAATCGTGTCCAAGTAACCATGAGCTCAAGGTCACACACTTAAGAGCGGGAGCAAGTTCGGATTGGATCCAATCAGAATCTGGTTGGGTTGGACCTAAACCAGATTAGGATCGAGATAGTGAGTTGGACTCACGATGACTAGTTTTATATGGGCTTTAGTGAATGGGTCGCGAGCAGAGCCCACGTTCACTCCCTATATATAGTGGAGCACAAGAACCCGAAGGTTAATCGTTGTTCGGTTAGGTCATTCCATGTGTTGAAACCCTAGCTCCACACGGTCCAAATTACCGTAACGAACCTGGCGCCACGCGCCTCCTCCTATATGCGTGTGGATACCAGAGGTGTCGATCAACACAGGCGATCGGATCGTGAGGACTGCTTGCATCAACTGGCGCTTTTATGCAGAATGCAACCGCTCGTCTAGTGGTAAACCTCGTGGCCTTCTACCTCAGCTAGGTCTTGGGATCACCACGTTAGAGGAAAAGTTTTTGTTTTATCTCTGCGTGGCCCAACAAAATTCTCTCAAAGAGATGCTTCAAATCCTCCCTACTTAACCTCACAAAGTGAAGGGGTATTCCCAAAATATTTCACAGGAAAATCCCCAGCAACACATTGAAAAATATCTAGGAGAGGAAGTAAATCCCCTTGGACAATATTGATAGGGAGTAGCTCAATTTTATGAAAATTAATCCTCATACTAGAGATCTGCTCAAATTAAGTAAGAATCCACTTCAAATTTCTAGCCACCCTAATATAATTTTCTAGGAAAAGGAGGGTATCGTTAGCATATTGCAGGCTGATAACCCTCCAGGAATAAAATTCGGGCACAAGCCTCTAATCAAATTATGTTGGGCCCCGTTAATTAACATCCTAGATAAAACATCAACTACAGATTTAAAAAGGAGAGGTGTAATGGGATCACCCTGCCTCAAGCCTTTACTAGTAAGGAAACACATTACTTTCTACATCATTAATCTTAACCCCCACAGATCCACCAAATGTAATGCATTTAACCATCCTAATGAAAGTAGGATCAAAACGCCTATATTCCACAATCTCATATAAAAAGTCTAAATTCACTCTATCATAAGATTTCTCATAGTCTATTTTAAGGACTAAACCCTGGTTTTTTCTATGAACATCATGAATAATCTCATCAGCAGTAACAACACTCTCCAAAATAAACCTTCCTTTAATGAAGGTAGACTGATAATAAGAAATTAATCTCCCAATAATATTAGCATATCTATTAGTCAAAAACTTAGTAAAAATCTTAAAAGAGCAATTAAGTAAACTAATAGGTCTAAATTTTTTCATAGATCTAGCATCATTCTCTTTAGGAATAAGAGTAATCATTGCAAAATTTAGCCTATATGTCTAATTTATCCTGAGACCAGGCCTCAAACATAGCCAACAGATCAAACTTCACAATGTCCCAAAAATGTTGATAAAACATAAAGGAAACACCATCTGGACAAGGGGATCCATGAGAGCAAGAATCAAAGACAGCTTTTTTGACTTCTTCTTTAGAGAACCCTCTCCCCCTATAATAACATTCTCTTCTATGTTGACTTTCTCATTATTAGAGAAAAAGTCATCTGTAAGATTAATATTAGCCCTAGGCTCAAAACTAAACAAAATTTTATAATAATCTAGAGCAACTTTAAGCATATCATTTGTTTCAGTAACAGGACCCTTAGGCCCATCCAAAACAGTGATCTTTTTTTCCTTCTTCTTTGGTTGTCCACAACTCGAAAAAATGTTATGTTCCTATAACCCTCTAAAATATCCATATCCCTAGACTTTTGCATGGCTTTGGTTTCTTCCATAATCCAGTAGCCATTTAGGTCTCTAAGAATAAAATCAAATGTAGCCCTCTCCTCATCACTTAGAGGGGTAGTTTCAGAATTAATGTCTAGAATATCCTATTCTGTCATCAAATCCTTCTTATCTTTCCTAATAGAAGCTTCTAGATTAGCACTCCACCCCTTAGCTAATTTACTAAAATACCTAATCTTAGCTTGCAAAATATCCATCACATCTACACTATTTACATTAATAGCCCAAGCTTTTAACACAACCTCTTTTGAAGTCAGGCTTGGAAAGCCACCACTTCTCAAATTTAAAACTTTTACTCTTAGGAACATGAGATTCACTAGATTCCCAAATAATGGGAGCATGATCACTCCCAATTATAGCCAAAGTTCTAGCACTACATAAAGGAAAAAAGACTCTCAAAATTAATAGAGCAAAAAATCCTATCAATTTTACTCATGATAAGATTTTCCTGGTTATTTCCCCGGGTAAAAGCTCTACCAGCTAAACCAATATACATCAGAGCCCAAATTTCCACCCACTCATTAAATCTATCCACCCACTAATCTTATCACTAGAGGACCTAATCATATTAAAATCCCCCCCCCCAATCATGGCAGGGCCATCCCAATTAATAAAAATCTCATGCAACTCAGAAATAAAAGCCTACTTTTATTTTCATAAACAGGACCATACGCAGTATTAATTCTAAATATGGACCCATTAAATTTATTCGTAAGAACAACAATGACATAAAAGACTCTAGTATCCCAAGCTATGGTGTCAAAAAGATCACAATTAACACCTACCAGGATACCACCTGCAGTACCTACAATGGGCAAAAGTTCCAAGAAAAAATCCTATTACCTAACAGATACTTTAAGAAAGAATTGCTAAATTGCTCCTTCTTTGCCACTTGAAAACCTATATAATCAACATTCAAAGGAACTATATTATCATCTATAAACTTCTTCCTACCAGGAGAAGAAATACTCCTACTATTTCGGAAATCAACAATCATTGGAATTTTTTCCTTGGGTGCTTGTCCCGAGACTTATTAACTACTTCTATCCATCCTTCAGCTAGATTATCAACAACTTCATTTTCAGTAGAAGAAGTAGGTTCTACATCTACATTACTAGGAGAAAATAAAACTTCTTCTACATATAAATCTTCATTTAAATCAATACCTACAACTAAAGCCATGCTTTCTAATTCATCAACTGGTAAAACATTAAAAGGATTAGAATTCCTTATACCTTTCATTTTTGGCTTCTCCAGATTAACCACTTTTTTCCTTTCCATACCAGCACACTCGGAGACCTGTCAATTCTATGGATTTGTCTTATAGGTTGGACAGGCCCCCAAACCTTCATCTTTTTGCCTTTACCTCTAGCAGTTTCCATGTTCTGCCTAACAATTTGTTGCGTGGTGGGCAGAATATAGTCAGGAAAAAACGGATCCACCCCCACAACAACCAATTTCTTAGCTTGGAAAGATCCTTGTTCCTCTGTCCAGAAGTCAGAAACATGATCATCTTTTTAGAAAGCAGAGGAGACTTGTCCCAAACAAAACATCCAACACTATCTACTAAGCCTTTCTCCTCCATAATCTGAAGCACTTTTTTTACACTGAAAGTTTCCTCCACCTGGGCCTCACTTACACCAGTTGCCATTCTAGTCCAAGCACCATTGTTCTGTCCCTAAGCATTTGAGTTCTGATTACTAGAATTACCCTTATCTTGACTACCAACATTTTTATCCGTGTCCATGCCCCTTGTCTCTGATTACTCTCATTTTTCCTATTCTGGTCAAGATCATCTCCCAGCAGATCCTAAAATTCATCTTCCTCCACAGGAATCTCAGCTGCAAATCCCAATTGGAACAGGCCCCCATGGAAATGAAACAATCTCATGCTAGGGATTTTTGTGGGGCCCATACACCTAATCTTTAGTCTAACATTTTATCATTATCTTTAAAGACACGTAGCTAGTCCACATCCTATATGATGCCACAAACATAACTAATTTGATCCAACACATTCCACTCGCACCATTTGGATTGAAGACCAGTCACTTTAACCTAAGTATCAACTAAAACTTCCAGAGGCTCTGGATCATCACTCTAAGCTTCAACTTTTACCCAAACTCCATCTCTAGATAGACCAAACCTAGGGTACCCAATGACCTGCTCCACTCGGATGTGAGGAGGGATTTTGACCAAGAAAACTCATGGTTGGCCTAGTTCCCTCACTTGCCATGGCCAATTTATCTTGTAAATATTGGAAAAAGTGCTGGTAATTACACCCCTTCCACCACAACCAAGCCACAATTCTTTGTTGAAGACGCGGGATTCAGGACCACCTCCCGTGGCTTGTCCGGGTTTTTCCGTTTTTGATTTTACTGTTGTAAGACTTCTTCTAAAGCTAGGCCGGCACAAAATTCACGTTTTTTTGCTGGCTATCGTTTCATGTCATTTTCATGCATCTATGAATATTTTTCACACACTTTTGGCAACTTCAAAATCAGTCTCGTGAATGGCCTATAGCTCATTCAAGCGGTTTTACAAAGTTTAGCTGACATATACTCTCTCTATTTAGAAATACAAGATGTTTTAGATTTGTGAAGTAAATGTATGTAAAAAATTACGTATATTTCTTTGAGCTGTACACTAAAAATTGTCTACATACATTAACTTCATTAACTTAAAACATCTTATATTTTCAAACGGAGAGAGTATAATCTTGAGCAGTCCAATGTTCAAGTTGGACCGAGTGCACGAACTCACATTTCAAAATCAACTTTTCTGATAAAATATAATTGTCAAAGTATTGATCGGACGTCCCACATTCGTCTGTCGACCAAATATTGAGTGGACGCAGCGCAGGACTTCCGTTACAATATTGCCTTAAAACATGTGTCGGTTACTCCCTCCGTTTAAAAATATAAAATATTTTAGGTTAGTGAAACTAATCGTAACTTTTTAGTGTGCAGTAGGCTTAAATAAATCTACACTAAAAAATGTCAAGATATATTTATTTTACAAACCTAAAACATCTTATATTTCTAAACAGAATGAGTACATAAGAAAAGGAATTAATTACCCACCGTAACGAGTATAGATAGTCTATAATTAATGAGTTCCTCCGTGGTTGTACATACGATCCGCTCTAGAAAATCTCGTCATTGCCGTGATCAGCCTCATGTACGTATGTACGTGTACCGCCGCAATTTAAGTTTTCTCTGAAAACGACTCATGTTAAGGCCGTACCCTTTTTACTTTGGTAATAACAAAGGGCGAACGGTACGTCCGAGTAGCTTTTCTCGTAGCGATTCAGCCAATACACCGCACGCACTGTACGCCGTGTATGCTTTCACTGGGGGAGGCGTGCGTGCCTGCATTTCCAGGGGACGGAACGCACAACGTACGTGTACCGTGTACATTTTTTATCGACTTAAGGAGCAGAGGCAGACCGCGTACTGTGTACATGTTCCTAGTTGTAGAGTCTATGAGTGGAAGCCATCGTCGCGTTTGGATCGGTCCGTGTCTGTTTTTATATTTGGGTCCGGTGTGTACTGCCGATTTTGCGCCAGCGGCGTGATCTATTTGTCCGCGCAGGCCAGGAGTTTCTTGTATTCGTAGGTTTTATCAAAATAAAATTTGACAAAAAAATAACTAGATTAGGTGATTTAATTAAAATAACGCTTACATAAAAATAGTTTAGGCTCACATGGTTCAATAAAAAATAACTAAACCATCATTCAAATTACAAGAAACAAATAAAAAATTAAACATTGAGGTGTCTCGCACGAGCCCATATGTGCTAACCAAATCTAGTTGAAGCTGTTGATGGGTCTGCCTATGACGCAAATTTCCGTTCACTCGCATAAAATCTTTCCATGATGCTAGACCTGGCTCTGGCTCAACCAACTGACCCTGAAAGTCCCAGACTTGGTCCAAGATGCATTCATCTCGCTGGAGTCCTCGATGATCATGTTGTGCATGATCACATAAACAGTCATCATATCCCACATCCTCTATGTGTTCTAGGTTTTAGCAAGGTATCGAACAATATCACACCTTGACTGAATCACGACAAATGCTCGCTCCACATCCTTCCTACCGGCCTCTTGCTCTTTCGCAAACCTCTTACATTTCTCATCTTCAGGGTTGCGGATTGTCTTCACAAAGGTGGCCTAGGACGGGTAGATACCGTCAGCTAGATAGTAATCCATATCATATAGATTGCCATTGATCTGATAAGAAACCTGTGGGGCATTGCCTCCTGCCAGCCTAGCAAACACCGGAGACCACTGCAGCATATTGATGTCATTGTGTGATCCAGCAATGCCAAAAAAAGAGTGCCAAATCCAGAGATCCTGTGATGCAACAACCTTTAGTATGACGGTGCATCCCTATGCATGCCCTTTGAACTGCCCTAGCCAACCAAAGGGACAGTTCTTCCACTACCAATGCATGCAGTCGATGCTGCCAAGCATACGAGGAAACCCCCTTCTCTCGTTGATGGACAAAAGGCGGCAATGTCTTCGGCGTTTGGCTCTCTCAGGTAAACTTTGACAAACACCGCAATAACCGCGCTGCAAAACTGGCACATAGCGTCATGGCATGTGGACTCGCTCATGCGCATGTAGTCATCGAGGAGGTCACCAGACACTCCTTATGCAAGCTGCCGAATGGCAGCAGAACAATTTTGGTAAGAGGAGAAGCCAATATTACCGGTACAATCGTACTTGGCCTCGAAGTAGTTATCGTACTCCGTCACCCCATTGAGAATTTGCAAGAACAAGTCCCTCGACATCCGATAGAGACGACGGAATGCCTTCTCTTTGAGGACTGGATCAGTTGGATGGAAGTAGTCCTTGTAAAGGCGTATGTGGCCTTCTTCTCGGTCGCGCTCCTGGTTGGTTTCGCGCCGCTTGGATAAGCCACCTCTGCGCGGCGGCAGGAGGTAGTGGTCGTGCACCGTCTATGCAGCTGCCAACAGAATCTCGGTCTCACCATTGGACTCCTCCTCGGACGATGACTCCACGAAATTCTTGTAGAAGAACTCCTTTGCTCTTCGACTACTACCCATCTGCAAAGTATGCGGCCGTCAATGGCGATGCCAAATCCCGCAGCGGGCCGGATAACCTAGAAAGGACCGGCGAACATACCTCAGGCAAATGATCGAAAGGTGTTGTGCGCCATACAGAGGGTGTCGAGCGTCTAGTCCACAGGCGGAGGCCACGGCAACGGGATTGCCTGCGACACCTCCAGGCAACTCCGACAACGCGTGTGGCCTGCGTGCTGCTCGGAATCACGGAGCGGCGGCAACAAAGGTTGCGCCTGCTATGGTCGCGAGATATAGAGGGCGGAGATTTTGGGGAGGAGAGTGTCTGTTGTGCCACTGGCGAGAGGGCCCAGGCGAAATAGTGGGAGAACGCGCGAGAACATGCGTGTTGTCCGTGCCGACTCAACCGAGACCCAGATTTAGTGCATGAATGGGTCGAGTCGGATGCGTTTGTCCGACCGGATCGGACCATTGGGGCCACGTGTACGCCCTGCATGTCTATGTATACAAGTTTAGATACGGTCGGACGGATAGATCGACCTGTTGAAGATGCCCTAATATCCGATGCTGACCCCAGGAGCTACACGATAATTACTGTCTTCCACGTGAGATTAAGTAGACGAGATCCCAGCTATGTGAATCAATCACTGGTACTACTGGTACTCCAAGTCCTTTCCGGAAATCCGATAAAAAATTACCGGTAATAGTACCACATCGTAGCAGTGGATTAGTACTAGTAGTACACTGAAAGTACGTACGAATACACGGTTGTCCTGACATAGGGATCTGAAATTCCCTGGATGCCAAAAAGAAAAATGCAGATACCTAGCTAGGACTAGGAGTAGCTAGCCAGCAACAAGATCGTTTCGGGATTCGAGAGGACAGATCGATCCCTAACTATAATCTCTCAACGCGTACTGCGACCGTATTATACTAGTGTAAAAGGATAGGCTAGCTTTGTGATCTCGTCGTATAGTAAAAGGTAGGGGAATAGTAGCACGAAGGGAGCAGTAGGAAACACAACATACGATCTGTCCCAAACCGCTACTCTCTCCGTCCACGTCCACGAGTAATTGTATTTCCAGATTTTAGTCTAAAATCAAAAAAATTAAAATTTGACTAACTTTTTAAACTAATCTAGTATATATATGACGCAAAATAAACATATTAAGAAAGCACATTTTAAAACGAACTTACTAGTAGTACTACTATTTTTGTGTTATGAATACTACATTTTCTAATAAGGTTGATCAAAATTAATTAAGTTTGCTTTTGAATAAACACTAGAAGTACTCTCTCCATCCCAAAATAAATGTCTTAGATTTTTTAAAATCTAGATGAATCTAGTAAGACATCTATTTTAATATGGAGAAAATACAATTATTTACGAGTACAACGGAATGTACACGCGCTCGTGCGAGTCGTGCGTACGCTGGCGTAGTAGTAGTACTGTATGTACAGCACGTGACAGAACGCATGTATAGATCCACGAACATGTGCGAGTTGGCGTTACTACCACCGATCTGAATAGTAGCCGTAGTACCAGTACAGGAGATATATAGTGGCTTCCTATAGGTGACAACGTGGTAGTAATATCACGAGAACAGTACAGTACGTGTGTTGTGTGTGTATCGTGCAAATATACAAGCATGGTATGGTATCCAATTTTGTTTTCTTTCTCTACAAAAGTCCTCTATGTATTGTAGGTTTTTTGGCTAGCATCACTGTTTGGTGAGCTAGGCAATCGAGGTCCGATCCTCAGCTTCTCCAAGTATAGTAGTAGTGTCTACTCCCACTCTTTCATTTTTTTTTCTTTCTCTCTCTCTACGGTGTTGTACCGGCCTTCATATGAAATTCAATACGTTCTCCAGGGGCGTATTATATAGGGGGAAATAAGGGTAACCGTTCTAATTATTCGTCGACTGAATCTAGAGTACAGTATATGCGGTGTCTATAATAGTAGTATAACATAGAGAAATGGATCGCAAGATGCTGTTCTCCACATGCATGTCTACTTGTCATGCATTGGAGGTTGTTGACATGCACATTTCATGGATCCCGACACGGGGGCCCCCCTCGCAAGGGCCTTGTAGCAGTAGCCCTGTCTCGGCCGTGTGTGTCTCGAGCTCACGTAGTCACATGCATATGCACGCGCTACTGTTGGTTGGGTCACGCACCCATCATGCGCTCGCTGCATGCAAAAAAAAAAAGGTTGTTAATCTTGTTTTCTTCGTATTGTTGTTCGCTGAGATTGATCTACGATCTTTAAATTTGTGGACCAGATTTCATAGAAATATTTTTTCATCCAGTCGACGCAGATAAACAGCGGACACACGTGGACATGTACACGTATGCATACATACATACATACATACGTAGAGGTTTGCTTCTGCTTGCGCGCTTCTACTACTACTAGTAGTGTATCGTCACGGCCGGCCGGATCGGGCCACGCGACTGCAGCGTATGGTAGTATTGTTTTTGTATTGTGCGTGGACGTAGCTGTTCCATCCAACACGAAACCGACGTCTCAGATGGGGCCGATCGAGAGACGTCGCGGCCGGCCGGGGACACATCTGCTGCGTGCAACAAGATGCCAAGATTAAAGCTGTAGTAGTACTGCTACTACAATATACGCAGATTTGGACAGCACAGCTGCTACACATCTTTATCCGTGAAACTACCAAGTAATAAAACTTGTAATGTACAGTATGTGCCGGCTGAGTGCTAAAACCTTTTTATGTAGCCTTCTTTTCCAGCTTTCCATGGCCAAAAGCGGCTTGGGGGTGGGAGGGTGTCCGCATGCGCGCGTGCGATCGACACGCGCGCGAGAATGCATGCAGCTTGGCGCGGCCGCGGGAGGCATCGCACATGGCCAATTGGACCCGCTGCATGCACTCGCCGCTTTGGCTTCTTGCTGTCCATGTTGGTTGGGAGCTGAGCTGCCTCTTTGATTTAGGTCCGCCCACCCTTAGCTTTCTAAAATGGGTGTAAAATTTGCGAGCGCTCCAAAATAGTTAGTCTAAACAAATTGGCGTAGAGGCATTTTATAGGTTCCAAAAAAAGCCTGGTCTTAGTACTCCGTCTTGTAGCAGCTCGCGTGAATGTGGGATCTATCTTGCGTGACCGATCTTGCAATATTGCTCATCACTATATATAAAAATATACTGTACTTACTAAATGGAGGAGGACCGAGCTGTTTTGATGCTTAACAAGTTGCTCTCTATGACAAGCTTATGTGTCTCTCTACCATCTACTACCATATATTGCTACTATGAATATATGTTTAATGCTATAGTTGAAATCCTAGACTTGAGAGAACTTTTCCTCTCTCGATGCCCGTATACTTGGGCAAATCTTTGAATGTGACAAAATCGATTCACCGTTTGTTTTCATCCGGTCCTCTCATGCTATTATTACTACGGAATTATGTGAATGTAGCTTGCAATCAACCACCACCAAACTCCTATTTTCAATATGTTTGAGAGGGGTTAGTAAGCCGGCGAAGGCGCTTTATGTTGGTCTCGTTGGAACCACCTTAATGATATTGTATTTTAGCAAAGCCAATTTTTTTTTGCATGTTATACAAAAAAAACCATTGCTTGTTGGATGCATACATAGTACCAAGTCCAACATAGGAAACCTTGGGAGTTTCATCCTCTGGGTACGACCTATTGGAGATGGTCACACAAGCTTTGTTAAATCTGTTTAGTTGGTGGTTTAGAAAATAGGATTAGTTATGCAAAATTTTGTTAGTAATCGTCTTTTTTTGAGATGGAGCCCGTTAACGTTTTCTTATGAACCTCTAAATAGACAATGCAATAAAATATCTATGTGCATCATGGATGCACACACACCCAGGGGAAGAGAAGAAGGCAACAATGCCAACGACTCGAAGCACCAGAGATCGATTCCTTTGTTTATAATAGAGCATATGACAGGGACGATTTGTGGTGCTGATAAGATGGACGCAGGGAGCTTCACACCGTGGGCGCAAAGGATCGACAATGGCGGCGGTCTCGGGTGAGCTTGGAGAGTATGAGGGAATGCGAGGTCGAAGGTATTGAAAAAAGAGGATGGTCTCAGGCTAGCCTGGGCAGCGGGATACGTTCCTCTGCTCACAAGGAATTCGGTCGACGGTGGGTAATTTTGTTTGCGGGCACCGTTGGTCAATGTCATATAGCCACGTATATGTGGTACCCACATCCACCTAACCAAAAAGTCTAGACATGCTTCTAAGTAACACTTGATGTGTGGGCCCTGCCCCTGTCAGAAATCGAGTCAATTCGTGCTTAATTATCTATGAGTGTTTTTTGCAAAAAGAAGGGAGAGTGGTGGAATTGTGTTCTGCAGATCAAACCAGTATAATTCGGTAAATTCAAACACAAAAGTGGTGGTTTTATGCCGTAAACTCCAATATTAGCCTCAATAGTCTTGAGTGCTACATGATTACAATGTTTGTGTACCCATTGCATGATAAAAAGACCTAGAATGTCATTCCTATTCTATAAAGAAATTACTACCATGACTTCTAAGAGTTATCTCATCACATTTGCTTCGAGATATAAGTGGTTGCTCAACTATGAGTCACATCGGGCGGGTAAATCCACTTTTAGTAGCAACTTCGAGATCAATCTAAAATGGAAGTTTCTAGAATTGCTGCTATATTTTGTTCAAGAAGTCTTTCTCCGGGGTTTGGTTCAAAAGGCATGACGATGGCCCATCTACGCATCCCTATACTCAACTCATCAGCATTGTGCCATACTCAATAGTTGGTGGAAACATTAACGTATCTATCTTTTCGCCACCTTTGTGCATATGCCTATGGATTTGAATCCAGAAGGGGCGAAATCCTAGTGGAGCAATGCCAGGTCGTCAACTTATTATCTTAGAAAATAAACAATGAAGGTATCTAGCATGGCGCAATTTAACTCTGCAATTCAATTTTCCATGACATAAACTCGTCAGATGCCCTTGTTAGTCGCCGTGAATACTCCATATGACGGGCAAAAAACTTTTGTGGATAATTTTGGCTTGTGCCATCCAAAAAAGTATCACGCATAGGGTGTATTTTTAGTGGATCCTAAAGCATAAGTTTAACACGGTCTCCTTTTTCCCTTATCTGTTATGTTCGTCTGCGCCTCTGTATATGCTTCCTTCGACTCTCTCTAAAATTTTCCTGCTCATGCCGCGAGTAGAATTTTGGTAGTTAATTATGTTGTGTTGAAGGCCATTGATTGATGAGAGGAATGAAAGTATCAAGGAGCTCGATTGGTCGTCGTTGCCACGGTAGGGGGCATGGGCACCCATGCGCCAGGGGAGGTGCCAGAGTTCTCTCTCTCTCTCTCCTAGCCGGCATGCTTGCCAACATGGAGGCCACGACGTGCACGAGCCGGCCTTGCTCCTAGAGCTCGTTGTGGGACACAGATGGCGACCTCGTCGACCGCCACCTCTGGCATCGATGATGGAGAGCCGGTGTGTTGGCTAGGTTAGAGAGCATTGAGTCGGGGCGATGTGTTCCCGCCGTGGGTGGGAATGTGGGAG
Organism: Avena longiglumis; assembly: GCA_030063025.1. Classification (NCBI taxonomy): domain Eukaryota; kingdom Viridiplantae; phylum Streptophyta; class Magnoliopsida; order Poales; family Poaceae; genus Avena; species Avena longiglumis. Next base: position 51,436,998 of record CP125979.1, read on the forward strand.
AGAGAGAAAATAAAAGAGAAAGAATGATATGTGGGCATAAAAGAGGCTGACTGATGGGTGGGCCTATGATGTTGAGAGGCTATGTCCAGTGCTCGGCACCCGACGCACTGGGGGTGGGTGGGCCACCCCGGGCACAATTTAAACACCGTTTGGACAAAATTGACCCTTGAGGACTACGATTGAACGTGATTTTTAGTCTGAAGCGCCCACGGGCCTTTGCGGCCTGAGATGCTCTTAGGTCCCTTATACGGGGAACCTTGCAATAATTTCGCTCTAGCTATCGTATCAACAGATTATATTATGAGATCAGCACGTTTCGGGGTGTACCAAAAGCAAGCTAATTCGGCAGAGTCAAGACAGCAAGATTCTAGGTAGGATAGGACAACAATTTCGGCCAGAATCTTGCTTTACAATCCTTGGTCCTAAGCACCAACCAACCCAATGCAAACGTTTTAGTTCCATAAAAAAAATTTAGAGCGAGAGTATCCTGTGGAATCCCCTTATTTCATGTGTGGGTTATTTTTACTTATATAGTAGTATATAGTATACTCCACTCCACACACGTACGTGATGTTGATAGAATATGTATGTCATCATTTTCCATTCGCACTTTGATTAATTATTAAGAAAGGGAGCCCCCGACTATATATTTATGATAGTTTCCTAATCAAGTGACACAACCAATCTACCATAATCTAACACTAAGCCAGCCAGGCAGGCATGAAAACAAAATGGATTATAATTAGCAGCCACCAAATCAAGCTAGTATAGCACAAGTCCAACCGTCAGCACATCATGGTGACCTGGGCTACAGTGCCCCCATTCATTCCCATGCCACCAATCAAGCGAGACAGTCGCACTAATATATGGTCGACAGCGGATGACTTGACCACATCTCCTTACACGCTTGTCGGTCCAAACCATTCAACGACACTTGAACTAATCGCAACTGTTGATCACTCTCCTCCTATAGCTTTCTTCCATTGTTCGGAGTAGTTTATTTCTGGTCTCACATTTGGAGATACTGCTATCCTTCTCCTCCCGTGACCGTGTCAAGGGAAGATCCGATCCGAGCCCGACAAAAGCCCTCGCGCTTTGACAATTGAATTATTGTGGGTTTTGATTGGACCGTGATGGACCATGCATCATCATCAACAATGAGAAATTAGTTTAACGTTTTAATATTAATCTCTTGTTTAATCTGTTGAATGGAGATTTTTCCGAGTGTTTGATCAGGTGTACTGTACTTCGACTAGACCCAATCTGATGGAACCGTAGATCTGGTGCTTTGAACAAGAGTTTGACGACATCATATATGCGGAATGGATCAAGTACACTCCCAACTCATCTAGATAGTCCATTTTCCCTGCAGGCCAATTGATAGTTAATTCTTTCTTTCTTGCTTGCTCCTGATAGCTACTCCAAAAGGAAATTCACTATGTAAACCAAAGACTTAATATTTCTATCAAAAAAGTTAAAGAGCCTTATAGAGGTATTAATTAATTGTTTTGTTTAGTGAAACTAGCATGGTGCCCACGTATTAAACATCATCTTGTTTTCTTCATTAACAAGCATTAATTAGTTATGCAAATTACTCCCTCCATCCCAAGGCGGTTTCTCCGGATAGGTCTGGCTGCGTTTTCCCGGATAGGTCAAGCCGGACGTGTTTTTCCGAATGGGTCTGGCCGCTGGAGCACCGCGCGGGATGGGTCGACCCGATAGAGATGCTCTAAGTGTCTTTCTTGACACTCCCTCCAATAGAGGAAGAATTGAGTTTGAGAAAAAAAGTATTGTTTGATCATAAACAATCACCAATGTCTAAGTTTGGTCTCTTAATTCTTACTATTGTAATTTCTTGGTCCTTCAAATGTACTGATTACATGATGTCAGTTTTGCATAATTGGCGACTCATTCAACACAAATAACTAACAAAAATAAGGAAATGAAAACTATGAAAAAAATATAAGAGGGAAAATTATTTTAATTAGAAAAGAAGAAGAAGAAAATGTTGGAAACTATTATTTATTAAAAAATTACTTTTGAAAAGAAATTTTAAATGAGAAATCAGGAAAAACAAGAAGGAAAATTATAGGTAACTTTTAAAAAATTGTAGTGTTCCTAAAATCTGTGGAAATACAAATTTTAGGATTAGAAAAAAGTACGAACATTGTAGAAAGGAAGAAACCCAGAAGTTTCCTTCATAGACACCCACTATTATAGAAAATGATAAATAATCTCTACTACTCATGTTCGACACATGAGATTATTAGTGTTCCCTACCGCCATCGCCGCCACCGCCGATCAACCTCACCTCGTGTAGACTTAGAGCAACTCTAGTAGATACTGTATATTTCGGCACTAAAACGCGTATGCAGATAATATGTGCGTATCTCCTCCGGCAGAGGCCGTAAACATGCGCGCTAAATTTACAACACAAACCCTCCAATAGACGCGCTAACTTAGAGCGCGCGCAAACAAGATTTTGCAACAGATATTGATAGAAAATAGATCTAGATATTATAACGAAAATATATTATGTAGAACATGAAAAAAATATTCATTGATCATGGTATAAGAAAAATACTAGAAATTAGTGCTACTGCTAGAATCTATTACGAGAAATTACTAAAAACAACTACTAGAATCTAGTCCGACGAGGAAACCGAGATATAGTCATCGTCGGACGAGGCCAGTGTCGTGTCGGACACCGGCGTCGATGAAAACGCGTCCATCCAAAGGGGATCGTCGTCGGGAATGGTCACCGGACCGGCCATCTGCGTGTCGACGAGGTGCGCCTCTGCGTCTTGTCCACACGGTGCTCGAGGCGGTTCTGGTGCTTCGCCGCCCTCGATGGCACCTTGGTCGCGGCCCGCTCGGTGTTGTGCTTGCGCTACACTGCGACGTCTTTCGTGAAACGTGCGTGCTACTCCTGCCGCAGGCGTTAATCGCGCTCGGCGATGAGAAAGCGACGCTCCATGTCGCGCCTGCGGCGGCGCTCCTCCGTCACAAGGCGAGGCGGCGGCGCGAGCGCCTCGGCCTGCTCGCGCGTCCAGACGTCGTGGAAATTCATCGACGCGCGCGCGCCCGAGCCGCCACCCATGGCGTCATAGGCGCGCACGGCCTCGTGTGCGGTGTCAAAGGTGATGAGGACGATGTAGGGTTTCGTAGCATGGAAAACAAAAAATTTCTATCGCATACAAACAAACAAGCCAAGATCTATCTACTAGATTGTAGCAACAAGTCGATGGAATAACTTACCCTCGAAGATTCCAAAATGTTTAACGAGAGCGGATTCTCGTGGGTGATGTAGTCGTACTCTTCCCGATCTCAAGATCGTGTAGATGATCCTTCCGGCGCTGCGTTCCGTGGCGCTCCCATGATCGGTCACGTTCGGTACTCGTGAAGACCTTCCTCTCCCTTGTTCCAGCGGCGGAGGTTGTAGCACTCTCCTCGCGATTCCGGCAAGGCGTGGTACCTAAGTAGAGGGAGATCCTGAGGCTTCGCCTTAAGCCGGAGCGAGTATGGTTGAGTATGAGAGAGTTCCTCGGCGGTCTAGGGTTTAGACACACCAATTAGAAGGCTCTAATCCGGAGGCTAGGGCAATTAGAAGCTCTAAACCAAAACGGCTCTAAACCGGAGGCTAGGGCTAGGGTTTAGATTTAGAGGATAGGAACTTGTGTGTACTAGAGGAGGGAGCCCTGCCCCTCCTTATATAGGTGGAGGGGCCGGCGGCGCCATGGGGAGGAAGGGGAGTCCCTCCCCAACTCGGCTTGGAGGAGGCGCCGCCGGTTGGAGGAGGGTCTCCCTCCCCAACTCGGTTTCTGTGGCATCCCGCAAAACCACTACTAGAAAATCGCGTTGAATTTGTGCATTGCATCGTCGTCATCATATGTTGTTTGTCAAAACTATTTCGCAAAACCCAGTTTTGTTTTCCAAACGCCCCATCTTAACTCAAACGCAAAGCCCGGCCCCCGGATTATTTTTGTTTGAATGCTATCGGTTTGCAAACGGTGTTAATAAAACAAATAAAAATTATATTATTTTTAGTGGGCGATCAGGCGGGCAGATCGACCGAGACCACCCCTGTGATTTTTAAATCGGTCCAACCAGTCCCACCCATAATCCTAAACCTACCAAACTACCTACCCAGCCCAACCCTCCACCTCACCCCGGCCAACCCCGTCGCGCCACCTCACCCCTCCCTCTCCCTCACCCAATCCTATCCTGCCACCTAGACCCACACCACACAACCCCTCCCTGTCCCCCACCAACCGCACCCTACCCACTCAGCCTCTCAACCGGGCCCCCAACCCCACTCACCCACATGCCCTGTCCCGCGGGACCTACCCCTGGCCCACCCGTCACACCCCCAACCTCCCAGCACGCGTGTCCCCGCGGCCCCCACGCGTTCCCCGTCCTCGTCTTCTTCCCCGAGGCCACCGCTCGCCCCGCGCTCCCTTCCTTCCTCTCCTCCGCCGGCCACGCCCCGTTCCTCTCCTCCAGCCGCCGCCCGCCGCTCCGCCTCCCAAGCACCCCGTCTCCGGCTCCCTTCCCGCCGCCTCGCTCCTCCCCGCTCAGCTGCGCCTCACAGCCTCCTCGCCCTCTCGCCTCTTCCTCCGGCCAGGCCGCCAGCCGCCCTCCTCGCCGCCTCCGACCCTTCCATGCCGCCCTCCTCCGCCAGCCTTGGCCCCGCCCGCGCTCCTCGGCCGCAGCCCCGCCGGCCGTCCTTCCTCGTCTGCCCCGCCCTGCGCCTCGCCCCGAAGGTCGCCTCCTCTCTCGCCACCTTCCGATCTGCCCCGGGCGTCTCTCCGCCTCACTGTCCCGTGCTCGCCTCCGGCTGCCGCTGCCTCCTCGCGCCTTTCTCCGCCGCTGCCCGGCCTCTCTGCCGTGCACTGCACGCCGCCATGGCACTCCGCGTCGCCGGCTCTCCCTCGCGTCTCGCGTCCCCATCTTCCTGAGCCAGCGCCGCCCAGAGATACTCCCGGACCAGCGTCTACGCCGCACAGGACCTCCTCTCCGTCGGCCTGCGTCTGGCCCGCTGGCTGTCGCCTCGTCTGCAGCACCTGGCAGGCCGCCGCAAGCAACCGTCGCACACCCCCCTGTGTTCAACGCCAAAGCCAAGTGGAGCTGCTCGTTTGGGGCTCGACCATAAACAAGTTCCGCCCCGCGAGGTTTGACAAGTGAAGAGGAACCCGATGAGCGGCTGATGCTAACCCAAGACCATCCCCAACACCCGAAGTTGGATCCCTCCGCACGCCGACACGGAACGGCAATATCGACACCGCCCGGAGGTACCCGATGAACCACTAGCGTTGAAAACGAGCCCGACACTGGCAACCAAGATGGCACCACAAGATCTACACTCGTGCCATCAAGACCGACCCGTGACAAGTTCGTCGCTTCCGTCGCCAAGATCTCCTCACGAACAAGGACCATCCGATGCCAAGGTCTTCTTCCCGGACCCGATTCCGAAGACTGACGCCCGGCGCCCGAAGCCGAGGACCCCGACAAGAACCCCGACACGGACACACCGAGACCCTGAACGACAAGTTCTCCTTCCCGGACGCCGAGCTCGCCGAGAACCCGGATGCGACAAGACCCTAACCCCCGGAGTCCGAGAACGATCCCGCCGAACCCGTCGAACCCTGAGACCGACCCCTAACCCCGGAACCCCAAGATCGTCGAGCCCCTAATGTGTGAACCCCTCTCCGAGAACCCTATTTTTTATAAATGCCATCCATATAACTTGTTGCATTAAATCATTCATCTCGCATGCACATCTGTGGTTTGGGGGCCTTATGCCGCTTCACCTAATAATTAAAATGGGGACCATATGCGGGCAAGTCTAGTCTCATATTGGCCTCATTTAAACTTGTGTAGCGAACCGGTGCTATCTTTACCATGCTAAAACAACATTTAATTTGTGGGGTAGCTAAACAACTTGAACCTAATAATTCATTGTCGGGACCCCCGGTTCCGCTTAATGTGACCTAATTGCATCGCACCTTTGCCATGCCATGCATCATACATGCATCATGCCGATCTTCTGCCGTTGTATTAAATAGTGCATCCGATGTTTATTCTAGTGTTTTGCTTCTTCGCGGATAAGGCCGTTGAGTTGATGTGAGCTTCGCCCCGATCTTCGGTTGAACCTTCGGCAATGTTTTCAGCGAGCATCTCCCCTTTCTACCTATCTTACTTTTATAGTATTTATTCCCTCCTGATCTATTGCTATACGTATTGCGATGCTCTAGTTTTTCGTACTGTGATATACCGTGTGACCCTATATTGCCTTGGACACATCCTATTACATTGTTTGGTAGATAGTTGGACTTAGCGTCGTGATCGCTTTCGTGAGTCTTTATGCGTTTCTTCGATTACGCTTGTTGATGTATTGCCGCATGTTGATGTTGGTGTTGATCATAGTTTTACTTATCGCTCACTTTAATTCTGTTTAACAACTAAAATTGAAGTAAGCAGGCATCGTGGGTGATAGATAATATTTGGTTTCGACGCCCACTTGTGTCCGTAAGACCCCGAGTACTTGATACTTGTTCCTTGATTTATCGCGCTATCCACATCCGGGAGGTATATGGGACCCCACAGGCGAGCTTGATTCATTCTTATTTCTTGGGGCCACAAACTAGTTTGAGGTTTTATTTACGATCCTGTACTTATGCCATGCTACTTATGTATTTACGATTGTGCGAGGAGCGCCTTTGTCTTGTTAGGATCGACACGTTACTGCATCGACAAGCCCAGCCACACTTCGGGTTCCATCGTTTCCGTCGTCCACCCAACCTTAAGTCCGTCTCGAGTCAACGGCGTTCTGGATTCTACTTAAGGTGGACCCTGAAATATTCTGAATCCTGTGATTGTTCATCGTGAAAACCTCGTTGGGTTTTGATTTGGTTTTCCGAGGATGATCGAGCGTGTGTTGCTATTGGTGCACCCGGCGGGTAAAACTTTCTGAAAGCCGTGTCCGCGGATATGGACGACTTGGAGCACAGTATCTCGATCATAGACAAGCATAACTAAAGTTTATTGCTATAAATTTGACTTTATAATGACTAGTAATCAGCTTCACTATAATGGAATGGCTAAATAATACTGCCCACAATTGCTTGTTTGGAGTGTCGCTTGCGACAATTGTACCTGACTAGTAAATATTGCAACTACAACGGAATGGCTGAATAAAAGTACCAACAACTGCAGGGTTTTGGGTTTATCTCATGCTATCTGTATCTAATTAGTAAGTGCTGAAACTAGAATGGAATGGTTAACTAAAAGTGCCCACTGCTTACTTTATCAGGATGATTATCTACACCTGACTAGTAATTGCTGCAACAATAACAGAATAAATAAAACTGCCAACTGTGTGAGTTCCTCGGTTGACTTCCTCGTTTGGTCTCGAGGGGGAAACACCAGGATGGGTTTGTTTGGTGTTAGCTTCAGGTTGGATACGGATAGGTCATTCTCACCCCTCTCTGATAACCGCCAGTTGTATCGAGTCTCTATGGGTTGTTTAGTGCTTGATGCCGCTGCCGCTCAGTCCACCATACCTATGTAGGCGAGGACCTCCGAATTCTAGACTCGCTGTCTTGGCCTCGATCGACGCTCCTCTTTTCCTTTGCCTTTGTCGGCACCCCTTTGTTTAGCAGGTTTTGAGATCGACGTCGTTAGCGTGGTTACCCTTCCGCTTGGCGGGGGTTATGGGCCATTGGTTATTCTTCGTGGCTCTTAGCCCCATTTGCATCTTGTCCGTAGTCGGACGCTCCCTCTTTCAAGGTGATCGGATCTTTGTACTTTATCTGTATTCTTGACTCATTGAGTGTTGTTATATATATCTGCTCATGGGTCCCATCGAGGACTGTGTAATGTTATTACGCTTTTCCACCCATTTGCGAAAGTGCCTGGTGGGCACCTTTGAATCGTTTCTATGCGGGTTTGGCGAATTTTGCTCAAACTTGCATAGGTCCGATTCTGAGGGTGTTGCAGTTTCCCTCTCCTTCCTCTTTCCCTCTTTCCAATTTTAGCCGTTTGACTTTTCAAACTTGCTATTTGACTTTTCAATTTAGGATTCAATTTAATCCTTTATTTGGAACAGCGAGAACACTTAGTACATGATGCAATCATCCCAATATGCAATGACACATTTATGTACCCCTTCCCCTCCGGAGTGCCGGACATTCCGAACCTTCTAGAACATTCGATGAAAACACCTAATCATTCCCAAACTCAAAGCAGGACTTTCCTTATATGAATCTTATTCTCCGGACCATTCCGGATCACCTCGTGATATCGCGGATCCCATCCGAGACTCCGAACAACATTCGGTCTCTTTCTCATAATACCATAACTACTTAAACAACGTCGAATCCTTAAGTGTGTCTCCCTACGGTTCGTGAATTATGCGGACATGATCGAGACACTTCTCCGAACAATAACCAATAGAGGAATCTGGAAATTCATATGGATCCCACATATTTCTACGATTACTTTGCGATCGAATGAACCACTTACATACGATACCAATTTCCCTTTGTCTCACGATAGTTTACTTATCCGAGGTTATGATCGTCGGTATCTCTGCATACCTAGTTCAACCTCGTTACCTATAAGTACTCTTTTCTCGTTCCCGTGATATGTGATCCCTTGTGAGCCAGTCACATGCTTGCAAGCTAATTGGATGACATTCCACCGAGAGGGCCCAAAGTATATCTATTTGTCATATGGATGGACAAATCCCACTCTTGATCCATGTGTCTCAACCAATACTTTACGAACACTCAATGCCACCTTTATAGCCACCCAGTTACGGTGTGGTGTTTGATGTCATCAAAGAATCCATCTGGTAAAGGTGATATGCATGACCTCATGGTCGAAGGAATTAGGTTACTATGTATCAGAAAGCATATAGCAATTGAACTAATGAAATGACTTGATCTTTATGCTACGCTTATCTATAGGAGTATGTCCACCATATCATTCTCCTAACGATATGATCTTGTTGTTGATAACATCTCAATGTTCATGATAGGGAAACCACAATCATTTATCAACCAACAAGCTAGTGATGTATAGAGGCTATACTAGGGACTTCAAATTAAGTTTACAAATCACACAAGTATCAATGTTTCCTTGTTAATACTATTATAGCATGAATGTAAACATTTATCATAAACACAAAGATATAATAATAACTACATTTATTATTGCCTCTAGGGCATATCTCCAACAGCCTCCCACTTGCACTAGAGTCATCTAATCTAGATTACATGGTAATATACCGAACACCCATGGCGGTTTGGTGTTGGTCATGTTTTGCCCTCGGAGAGGTTTAGTCAACGGATCCGCCACATTCGGATCTCGTGTACTTTGCAAATCTTTATATCCCCATCCTGGATATGTTCTCGAATAGCGTGAAACGCAGCTTGATGTGCTTCACTTCTTGTGTGACCTTGGTTCTTGCGCGTGGCTATGGCTCCCATGTTATCACGGTAGATAGACATTGGGTCCAGCACTAGGAACCACACCCAGTTCAGAATGAACTCTTTCATCCATATCGCTTCTTGTGAAGCCTCCGGCAACCATGTATTCCGATTCGGTTGAAGATCTCGCCACAACGCTTTGCTTTGCACTCCTCCAGCTAACTTCCGCACCATTCAAAATAAATACATTATCTAGATTGTGATTTAGAATCATCCGGATCGGTGTTCCAACTATCATCGGTGTAACCATTAACAATGAGCTGCTCATCACCTCCATAAGAAAGAACCATATCCTTAGTTCTTCTCAAGTACTTAAGGATGTTTTTGATCATTGTCCAATGATCCACTCTGGATCACTTTGATATCTGCTAGTTAAACTAACGAGATATGCAATGTCGGGTCTAGTACATAGCATGGCATACATTAGAGATCCTATGGTCGAGGCATGGAGTCTTACTCATCCTTTCTCTATCTTCTGCCGATGTCGGACTTTGAGTTTTACTCAAGGTCGATTATTGAGCAACATGGGCAAGAACCCTTTCTTGCTTTCTTCCATTCCAAACCTCTTTAGAACTTTGTCCAAATATGTACTCTGTGACAATGATATTTGGCGTTTCGATCTATCTCTATAAATCTTTATGCCTAATATATGTAAGCTGCTTGCCAAGATCCTTCATTGAAAAACTATTATTCAAATATTCCTTGACACTATTAAGAAGGTCTACATCATTCCCAATCAACAATATGTCATCCACATATAGTATTAAGAATGCTCTGAGCTCCCACTCACTTTCTTGTAAATACAAGCTTCTCCATAAGTTTGTATAAAACCAAAACTTTTGATCACCTTATCAAAACGTTGATTCCAACTTCGGGATGCTTGCTTCAATCCATAGATGGACCGTTGAAGTTTGCATACTTTGTTAGCATCTTTAGGATCGACAAAACCTTTGGGTTGCATCATATACAACTCTTCATCAATATCTCCATTGAGGAATGCTGTTTTGACATCCATCTGCCATATCTCATAATCATAATATGCAGCGATTGCTAACATAATCCTCACAGACTTTAGCTTCGCTACTGGTGAGAAAGTCTCATCGTAGTCAACTCCTTGAATTTGTCGAAACCCTTTTGCGACAAGTCGAGCTTTATAGGATCACATTACCATCAAAGATCTGCTTTCTTCTTGAAAATCCATTTGTTCTCGACAGCCTTCCGCCATCCGGTAAGTCCACCAAAGTCCATACTTGGTTTTCGTACATGGATTCAATCTCGGATTTCATGGCTTCTTGCCATTTATTGGAATCTGGGCTCATCGTCGCTTCCTCATATCTCTCGGGATCATCGGTGTTGTCCACCAACATGACACTCATACGGATCATACCAATGGAGGTGTACGAGTTCTCGTTGACCTCGAGTCTCCTCAGCAACTTCAACCGAAGTTTCATGATCACCATCATTAGCTTCCTCTCTTATTGGTGCAGGCACCACAGAACTTCTTCGGTCTTTGTGCTACGCAATTTCGAGAGAAGGTTCGACAACCTCGTCGAGTTCTACTTTCCTTCCGTCACTTCTTTGAGAGAAATTCCTTCTCTAGAAAGGATCCATTCTTGGCAACGAAGATTTTGCCATGGATCTATGATAGAAGGTATACCCAATAGTTTCCTTGGGTATCCTATGAAGACGCATTTTTCCGCTTTGGGTTCAAGCTTGTCCGGTGTAACTTCTTTACATAGGCTTCGCACCCAAAATTTAAGAAACGACAATCTAGGTTTCTTCCCAAACCATAATTCATACGGTGTCGTTTCAACGGATTTAGACGGTGCCCTATTTAAAGTGAATGCGGTGTTTCTAATGCATAACCCCAAAATGATAGCGGTAAATCTGTAAGTGACATCATAGAACGAACCATATCTAAGAGAGTTCGATTACGACGTTCGGACACACCATTCGCTGTGGTGTTCCCGGTGTCAATCAGAAAGTATTCGCATTTCTTCAAATGCTCGCCAAACTCGTAACTAAGATATTCACCTCCACGATCAGAACGTAGAAATTTAATCTTCTTGTTACGTTGATTCTCTACCTCACTTTGAAACTCCTTAAACTTCTCGAAAGTTTCGGACTTATGTTTCATGAAATAGATATACCCATATCTACTCAAGTCATCCGTGAAGGTAAGAACATAACGATAATCACCGCGCGATGCTACACTCATTGGGTCACACACATCGGTATGTATGATTTCCAACAAGTCCGTAGCTCGCTCCATTATACCAGAAAATGGAGTCTTAGTCATTTTTCCCATCAGACATGCTTCGCATCTTTCAAGTGATTCAAAATCAAGTGATTCAAGAAGTCCATCGGAATGGAGTTTCTTCATACGCTTCACTCCAATGTGACCAAGACGACAGTGCCACATATAGGTCGAATTATCGCTTGATTTCAAACGTTTAGCCTCAATGTTGTTGATATGTGTATTTCCACTATCGACATTCAATAAGAATAGACCATCTATCAAAGGTGCATGTGCATAAAACATATTACTCATATAAATCGAACAACCATTATTCTCGGACTTAAACAAGTAACCGTCTACTTAATAAACAAGATCCGATATAATGTTCATGCTCAACGCAGCACCAAATAACAATTATTTAAGTATAAAACTAATCCCGATGGTAGATGAAGGGGTAGCGTCGACCGCGATCACATCAACCTTTGATCTGTTTCCACGCGCATCATCACCTCGTTCTTCGCTAGCTTCCGTTTATTCTGCAAAGTTTGTTTGAGTTACAAATATGAGCAAAGATCAAATACCGTGCACTACTATGAGTACTAGTGAGATACACATCAATAACATGTATATCGATATACCTTTCTTCTTGATGTTGCCGTTCTTGATCCGCCAAGTACTTTGGGCAATTCCGCTTCTAGTGACCTTCTCCCTTGCGGTAAAAGCACTCAAGATCGTGCTTGGGTCCTTGGTCTTCTTCGCGGCGTGGTAACTTTCTTACCACCCTTCTTGAAGTGTCCTTTGCTTAGACTTGCCTTTCTTGAATTTGGTGGTCTTATTGACCAACACTTGGTGCTCTTTCTTGATCTCCACTTCGCAGACTTTAACATAGCAAGCAGTTCTAGCAACTCCTTGTTCATGTTCGCATGTTGTAGTTCATCACAAAGTTCTTGTAACTTGGTGGTAGTGATTGGAGGACACGGTAAATCCCCAAAGCATTAGGAATCACTATACCCAAGCTTTGAAGTTTGTTTGCGTGCCCGGACATCTTAAGCACATGCTCACCGACGGCTGCCCTCTTCCATCTTGCAGTTAAAGAACTTTTGAAGCCTCATAACTTTCAATTGCCGCATGAGTCTCAAAATCAATTTGAGATCCTCGACAATATCATATGGGTGAATTCTCAAACCTTTTCTCAAGCTCGATTCTAAACCATACAAGATAGCACATTGAACTATGGAGTCTTGATTCTTCCGAAGCGAGGTAAACATTCTTTACTTCATCGGCAACATCAGCAGTGGGTCACCAGTGCATCCAAAGACATATGTCAAATTACCAGCTGTGAGGACAATCCTCAAGTTGCGGAACCAATCCGCGAAGTTGCTTCCATTGTTTTTCAACTTTTCTTTCTCTAGGAATGCATTAAAATTGATGGTAGGGGCTGCCATTGATCCTCAACATATTTGCAATAGTTTAGACTAAGTTTATGACAAATTGAGTTCAAATTAATGATGAAATTAAACTAGGTGAACTCCCACTCAAAACAACATCCCTCACATTGTTTTAGTGATCACACGAACCAAATCCACTACATCAACACCGATCATCACGAGAGTTGATACAGTTTCAATGGCGAACAATCGTCATGTTCATCATATCTACTATATGATTCATGCTTTACCTTCCGGTGATCCGTGTTCGAGACCATGTGCATACATGCTAGGCTCCTCAAGATCAAACCTTAGTTTCGCATGAGCAAATCTGGCTTGATCACGTTGTATACACTTGCGTAATCTAACACCCGATCATCACGTGGTGCTTGACAACAAGCTTTAGCGGTGCTAACTAAGGGTGAACACTTTATGACTTGAAATTCATGTGCATGAGGGATCATCTTATAATGCTACCGTTTACTAAGCAATACAAGATGCATAAAGGATTAACATCACATGCAATTCAATAATATGTGATATGATATGGCCTTTCTTCTTTGTGCTTCCGATCTCCATCTTCAAGCACGAACATGATCTCCATCATCACCGGCATTGCATCAAGGTCAATGACGCTTCTCCATGGTTGTCGTCCACCGGTCTTCAACTATTACAACTACTTTGAATAGACACGCGGGTCTTAACATAAATTAAAGACAACCATCCTGCTCACGGTTGCCAACTTACAATAAGGAACATTGCATACATCAAATATAATCACAATCATGGCCATATCACATCATCGCACACCCTCAAAAACAAAGTTAGACGCCTCTACTTTCTTTGCATATTTCACGTGATTTGGGGCTTTCAATAAGTGTCGTTCTAACTTACGAACAAGAACCACAACATTGATACTAGTATTGTTGATCACCCATTGTAAATTGGATCTTAACTATGCTAGGAGAAACAGGCACCCGCAAAGCCACTTATGCAATACAAGTTGCATGTCAAGCGTGGAGCAAGTCTCATGAACGATGTCATGTAAGGTTAGCCCGGGCCGCTTCATCCCAACATACCGCAAGATGCAAAGTACACAAGAAGCAATCGACAATAAAAGCATCAACGCCCACAATGACCATTGTGTTCTACTCGTGCAACAGATCTACATATAGACACGGCTCTGATACCACTATAGGGTTTCGTAGCATGGAAAACAAAAAATTTCTATCGCATACAAACAAACAAGCCAAGATCTATCTACTAGATTGTAGCAACGAGTCGATGGAATAACTTACCCTCGAAGATTCCAAAATGTTTAACGAGAGCGGATTCTCGTGGGTGATGTAGTCGTACTCTTCCCGATCTCAAGATCGTGTAGACGATCCTTCCGTTCGGCGCTCCCGATCGATCACACGTTAGATTTTCGACGAAGACCTTCCTCTCCCTTGTTCCAGCAAGCAGCGAAGGTTGTAGCACTCTCCTCGCGATTCCGGCAGCACAACGGCGATTCCGTCTTGCCCCGCCGCCCGACCTCACCGGGCCTCCTCTCTCTGATGCCGGGACCCCCGCCGCCGTGCTCCCTGTGCCTCGTCGTCGGGCGCTTCCCCATCGTCGCAGCCTCTGCCCTCCCTCCGCTCGACCCCGCGACCGCGCCTCACCAAGCCGACGCCGCAGTGGTGCTCCGTCCAGCGCCGACCCCACCTCGTTGGGCCCCACCGTCAACCTGGTTGCGTTCAAGCCTGTAGCTGTAACCGTTGACCTCAGGACGTGTGGACCGGTTGTATCTGAATATCCGATGTCGCCATGTTGTTGTCCAAGATACCAAGACCCACAAGGTTTTCCTCGGTGGCAAGACCGTCGTGAATCGTCAAGTTCGTCAACCGACAACGCCTCTCAAGCCCGTCTTCGCAAGATCTCCGATCCCGATGAACCATCGGCGCCACATTCCCAGATCACCCCGGACCCGATGACCGCCAAGCTCTTCTTCACGGAGATCAAAGGCCGTTGTCCGAGACCCTGAAGACCGATCCCGGCGCCCGAAGCCGAGAACCCCGACAAGAACCACGACACGGATACACCGAGTTCTCCATCGAGGACACCAAGGCCGTCGACATGGAACCGAAGGACGTCAAGCACTGCAGCCCGAACGCCAAGACCGTCCCGATACACGGACCCGACAAGATCTGCGCGACGGCAAGATCGACCGCTTGGACCCAAGTTCTCCGTCACGACACAACAAGTTCTCCATCTCGAATCTGAACCTCGATCCCTGTTGAACCCTGAGTCCGACCCCGAACCCCTCGGAGCCCAAGTTCGTCCGAACCCAGATGTGTGACCCTTATCCGAGAACCCTATTTTATAAATTGTCAACTATATGAATTGTTTCATTAAATCATTCTTTTCGCATGCATATTGTCATGTGGTTTGGGGGCCTTATGCCGATTCACATTATAATTAAATATGGGTTCCATATGCGGACAAATCTAGTCTTGTATTGGCCTCATTTAAATTTGTGTAGCGAACCGGTGCTATATTTTGCCATGTTCAAACAACATTTAAATTGCGGGGGTTCTAAATAACTTGAACCGTTTAATTAATTGTCGGGACCCCGGTTCCGCTTAATCTTGCCTAATTGCATCGCATCTTGCCATGTCATACATCATACATGCATCATGCCCGATCTTCTGTCGTAGTATTAAATAGTGCATCCGGTGTTTATTCTAGTGTTTTGCTTCTTCGTGGATAAGGCCGTTGAGTTGATGCGAGTGTCGACCCGATCTTCGGATGAACCTTCGGCAATGTTTTCAGGCGAGCATCTCCCCCCTTTCTACCTATCTTACTTTTATAGTATTTATTCCCTCCTGTTGATCTATTGATATCTGTTGCGATGCTCTAGTTTTCGTACCTGTTATCCCTTGCGCCTTATATTGCCTTGGACACCTCCTATTACATTGTTTGGTAGATAGTTGGACTGCTGGCGTCGTAGTCGCTTGCTCAAGTCTTTGTGCGTGTCGTCAAGTACCAGCTTATTGGAGTATTGCCGTGTGTTTATTGTTGGAGATGTTCATAACTTTAATTACTGTTTAACAACTAAAATTGAAGTAGGTAAGAGGCAGTGGGCAATAGATGTTATTTGGTTGTTAACCATCCACTTGTGTCCGTGGGACCCCGAGTGCTTGATACTGTTCCTTGAATATTCGCTATCCACATCCGGAGGATTATGGGACCCTGAGCGAGCTTGATTCATTCTTATTTCTTGGGGCCACAAACTAGTTTGAGGTTTTATTTACTATCCCGTAGTTATGCCATGCTTTCGCTTTATTACGATTGTGCGAGGAGCACCTGTCTGCTTAGGTAAGCGAGTGTTTTCGCGGTATCGACAAGCCCAGTTTTGGGTTCCCATCGTTCACATACATGGCGCAAACCTTGAGTCCGTCTGAGTCACTAACCGTTGTGGTGTACTCAATGGGGCCCCTCAAATATTTCGAATCCTGTGATTGCTTTGTCGTGAAGGCCTCGTTGGGTTTTGATTTGGTTTTTCCGAGGTTGATCGAGTGTGTTGCTATTTGTGCACCCTAGGTAAAAATTTCTAAAGCCGTGTCCGCGGTTATGGACGACTTGGAGCACAGTATCTCGATCATAGACAACTATAACTAAAGTAGTGCTATAAATTTGACTTTATAATGACTAGTAATCAGCTTCACTATAATGGAATGGCTAAAAAAATGCCAATAATTACTTGTTTGGGTTGTCGCTTGCGACAATTGTATCTGACTAGTAAATATTGCAACTACAACGGAATGGCTAAATAAAAGTACCAACAACTACTGGGTTTTGGGTTATCTCATGCTAATTGTATCTGACTAGTAAGTGTTGCAACTACAATGGAATGGTTAAATAAAATTGCCCACTGCTTATTATATCAGGACAATTATCTATACTTGACTAGTAATTGCTGCAATGATAACTGAATAAATAAAACTGCCAACTGCGTGAGTTCCTCGGTTGACTTCCTCGTTTGGTCTCGAGGGGGAAACACCAGGATGGGTTTGTTTGATGGTAGCATCAGGTTGGTTCCGAATAGGTCTTTCTTATCCTCTCGATAGCCGAGCTTATATCGAGTCTCTATAGGTTGTTTAGTGCATGCCTTTGCCGCTCGATCCACCATACCTATGTAGGCGAGGACCTTGGAATTCTAGCCTCGCCTGTAATGGCCTCGATCTTGACCGCTCTCTCTTTTTCCTTTGCCCTTTGTCGGCACCCTTTTGTTTAAGCAGGTTTTGAGATCGACGTCATAGTGTGGTTACCCTTCCGGCTTGGCTTGGGCAGGGTTATGGACGCCATTGGTTATTCTTCAGGGCTCTTAGCCCCATTTGCATCTTGTCCGTAGTCGGACGCTCTATCATTTTCAAGGTGATTGGATCTTTGTTCTGTATATCTGTATTCTTGACTCATGGAGTCGTGTTGTATATATATCTGTTATGTGGGTCCCATCGAGGACTGTTGTGTAATGTTATTACCTCGTTTTCCACCCGCACGAAAGTGCCTGGTGGGCACCTTTGCATCGTTCCTATGCGGGTTTTGGCGAGAATCGCTGAAACTTGTATAGGGTCGATTCTGAGGGTGTTACATGGTCTGAGAACTTGTTCTTGATTTTTATCGGTTTCTTAGGTTTTCTTAGGCAGAGGCGGCCTGGCTGGCACCAGTTGCTGATCGACCGCCGCATCAGCCTTACTTCACCGACACGCCCAATTTGCATCACCTTTTTATATCATAATTTACCTCTATTCATTGATATATGTATTATTATGAGGTATTACTTATGGCTTTTCATCTGTTTATGCATGTTGGATGATTCTTGGAGGATGAACTACCGTAGTATGGATTCTGATGGAAAAGAAGGCATTTCGGTGCAATTTCGCGAAGATCATAAAAATACCAGAAAAATATGGGAAAATATTAGTTTTCCAGAAGATTGAGGAAGCCAGAAGGAGGAGCGAAGAGGGGGCACAGGGGGCCACACCCCCTAGGCGCGGGTCCACCCTGGGCCTCGCCTATGGCAGGTGAGGCCCACCTTCCCGGCTCCCGACTCCGCCCCTTCGTCTATATCTTCCCTACGAAACCCTAAGGCCAGGAGAGCGACCACAGATAGATTTCCGCCGCCTCTGGGGGGCGGAAAACACCAAGAGAGAAAGATCTCTCCGGCAGACAGATTTCTACCAGGGGAATTCCTTCCTGGGAGAGAGTTGATCGTCGCCATCAACACCATCGTCAAGCTAGGCCTCATCGGGATCATCATTATCATCCACACCATCATCTCCACCAGCACCATCATCACCACTCCGTCCCGCTCTAACTATTGTGTTGGATATTGCTTTAGTTCTTAGGGGAAACTTTCCCGGTGTTAATTACTATTGTAGTTGATGCTTGTGAATGGAACCACTGGATTACTGTTTATGTTCAGATTGTTATACATTACCATATCATCTTTGATCTTGATCCATATGATGTCTTGTGAGTAGTTCATTGTGTTCTTGAGGACATGGGAGAAGTAATGTTGTTAGTAGTGAATTTATATTGAGTTATTATTCAATGGTTTAGTATTTAAGTTGTGGTGCTATTCTTCTAGTGGTGTCATGTGAACGTCGACTATAGGATGCTTCACCATTTATGGGGCCTAGGGGAATGCATTGTGTATTTGGATACTAATAATGGGGTTGCCGGAGTGACAGAAACCTGAACCCCCGTTAGGACACCTTTGCACAAGGGAGTGTACGATCTCAGAGTTTAAGGCTGTGGTTAGATTTATATCTTAATTAATTTCCTGTAGTTACGGATATTTGCAGGGGGTTTAATCATAAGTATGTATTAGTCAAATTAAGGTCGGTATGTTAGCACAGTTCACCCACACAACACTTACAACACCAGAGAAGAGTACTCAGCTATTTGAAGCGAAAGCACTTGACAGAATTCCCATGTGTCCTCGAGAACGTTTGGTCCTTATAAGTATTTCCACCGGCTTGTCCTTTGCTAAGAAAGGATTGGGCCACTTGCTGCATTTGCTTGTTGTCTTTGTTACTTGCTCTTTGTTTTGTTGCTTTATCAGAAAACCTATAAAAATCCGTTTGCTAAGTATTCACAGGGATTTCCTGTTCCATACCACTGTTCAGCACCTTCTGCTCCTCGTTGGGATCAACACTCCTATTTATCGAAAGTACTACGATACACCGCTTGTATGTGTGGGTCATCAAGACTATTTTCTGGCGCTGTTGCCGGGGAGTGAAGCGCTATTGAAGAGTGGAACTGGTAAGGGAAACTTCTACTATGAGTATTGCTTTTTGTTACTGCTTGTTACTTTGTTTCCAATATGGATAACTCACTTGGTTTCCTGTTTGGGAAAACTACTACCACTGCTAGGGTAGTAGATGAACCACCACCTGTTGAGATAGATCCTTTTAAGATACCTACAAGTATTGTTGATCGTGTTATGGATAATTATTATTTAGGGGATGGAACAGTCCATCCTGGTGATCACTTGATTTTTATCCATGAATTATGCGGGTTGTTTAAGTGTGCAGGTATCACAACTGAACAAGTGAAGAAGAAGTTACTCTCCATATCCTTGAAAGGGAGAGTTGAAGAATGGTATAAGCTGCTAAAGAATGGACAATCCATGGAATTGGAGGAGATGACATCTCTCTTTTACTCTAAATTTTATCCTCCCGGTGAAATTCAGAAGGATAGAAATCTTATATATAACTTTTGGCCTATAGATGGAGAGAGTACATCTCAAGCTTGGGGGAGATTGAAGTTTCTAATGCTTAAATGTCCTAGTCATGAACTCCCTAACAATATTATTCTCAATAACTTTTATGCTAGGCTTTCGTTTCATGATAAAGATTTACTAGATGCTTGTGCTGGATCATTCACACATATGAAGGAAGAAGCTAAATGGGATCTCCTAGACCGTATTCAAGATAACGCTGAAGCTTGGGAGAATGACAAAGGAAGAAAGTCAGGTATAAACTATGATTATGAATGCATTAAATCTTTTATGAGAACTGATGAATTCCGTGATATTAGCAATGAGTTTGGTCTTGATTCCCAAAGTATTGCCAACTGTTTTAAGGCCTTTGCCTCTTACATAGAAATTCCCAATAATAAGTGGAATAAGTACCATGCCCCTTATAAATATGTTGTCATTCATGTTCCAGTTAGAAGTACTCAAGTTTGTACTACTAATCATATTGTGCATGAACCTCATATTGAGAAATTACCTTCCCCAGCTAAGTTTAATGCGTATTCTATGATTATTATTGCAAATAACAAAGGTACAAAGGAAACTATGGAGCCTGATAAGTAATTGAATGTTGAACCTGTGGTAGCCATTGTGAAAGACCCTGTCACTAGAAATATAGAGGATGAGCACATTGTCTTCTGTGAAGACGCTTCTAATATTATCTCTCATACTAGTAAAGCTAGAAAAGCTAGTGTTCCTGTGCTTTCTGTTAAGATTGGTGATCATTGATATTATGGTTTGTGTGATATTGGTGCTAGTTCTAGTGCTATTCCTTATGAGCTTTACAGGGAAATTATGCATGAGATTGGTCCTTGTGAGCTAGAGGACATTGATGTGGTTATTCACCTTGTTAATAAGGAAACATTTGCCCCATTGGCATTGTAAGAGATGTGGAGGTTCTCTGCGGTAAGATTAAGTATCCTGTTGATTTTCTAGTGCTTAATTCAGCAGCTAGCAAAAC
Source organism: Avena longiglumis (assembly GCA_030063025.1). Classification (NCBI taxonomy): domain Eukaryota; kingdom Viridiplantae; phylum Streptophyta; class Magnoliopsida; order Poales; family Poaceae; genus Avena; species Avena longiglumis. The sequence goes on from CP125979.1 coordinate 51,457,918, forward strand.
TTGCCCTATCATTTTTGGTAGACCTTTCTTGGACAGTTGTGGAGATATTATTGATTGTAAGAAGGAAAAAGTTTTAACTAAGTTTGATGGAGATTCTTATGAGTTCAACTTTTCCAAATTTGCTAAAGTTCCTTGTGAAAATAGCTTGCCTAATAAAGATTTCAGGATGGAACAACTTGCCTCTGTTAATCCAGTCTATGACCTTGGACCTCTTTTTGATGACTGTAAGTATGCCTATTCTGATGATAAAGTTGTTCCCAGTGACAGTTATATTGTCAACTTTATTCAAAGTGCTACTGAAAGTTATTTTGAGAGAGGGAAACATGGTTTTATGCATCTCAATAATGTTAAGTTTCCCCGTTTTATGTTGAAAGCTTTGAAGTTGCATCTGTTTTGTCTTCCTATGCTAGTGGATTTTTGTTTCAACAATTTGTTTTCTCATGATACTACCATGCATAGTAATTGGGTTAGACTCAAATGTGTTGGTTATTTGCTTCTTAATGCTCTATTTCACTTCAAATATTTATCTCCTTTGTGAGCATCTTTGAAAGTTTCAAGCCTAACTTAAAGGCATTAAAGAAAAGTACTTGTTGGGAGATAACCCAAGAGTTTTGTCGAGTCTTAGAAGTTATTACCTCTGTAATAACCGCTCATTATCCTTTTTGTTTTGGTTTTTGTGTCAAGTTCAACTACTTTTGTGAAGTAGAGGAGTTGAGAAAAGTGGCTATCCTGGGACAGATTTTTTGTGCAGCATTGTTAAAATTCGTGAGTAAGCTTAGTACTTCGGATGGAGCTGCATTTTTCTGTGCCTGTTATTCAAGTTGTTACCCAACTTTCATTAGTTCTGCACTTTTTGATTTGAGCAATAGAAGGTTTTCTAAAAAATAATCTTTACCTGCTGGTCCGTTTTGAGAGATTTCTGCCATCATTTGCATTTGCCTCTTATAGAAGCTTTTGTGTTGATGGGTTTTCAGTTGAAGTGTGTACCTAAAGGTTATTGTTTTTTATTATACTAATGTTGTCATTGAGTTTGTGCAAGGGTTTTGTATGAAGGAAATTTTCAGGAGAAGGAGAAAAGGAATCTGCAGAGTTCGATTTGAATCGGTAAAAGTGGTGAAAACAGAAGGTTCGTGAAACCCCAATCTTTTTATATTTTTGATGTTTTTAATGCATAAGGGAAGTTACGAGAAGGAAAAAAGGAGGAACGGGAGGCCGGGGTGGCCAAACCCATCCCAGGGCGGGCCCCAGCTGGCCACGCCTGAGGGGGGTGTGCCACCCTCGAACTCCATTTCCGCCTTGTTTCCGTATCAGAACCTTCCTTATGCTTTGAAACTTTGTAATATATAACCCCTGCGGATCCCCCGAGGTTCGTGCATCGTGTTCTCATCGTGTTTTCATTTCGATCTATTTCTGTCAGGAAATCTTCTCAAGTTTAGAGCGTCATGGTCTCCGCCAACGACAAAGGCAGGAAGCCTGTGGAGGAGATAAAGTTGAAAAAACAAACCGCCGCAGGGACAAGGCCAAGGAAACCTACTCTTGTAGGAGCAATTAACACTGGGGACGCCTTTTCTCGTAACCTGCAGGGAATGATATCCTTCGGTCTAGACTTCAGATACTGCCCTGAGGCAGTGGAAGCCCTTCGAACAACTGATGAGTTTTGTGACAAGTACCGTGCCTTGAGGTTGAAGGTGGATATACTCCAAGAGGAGAATGATAGGCTTCGTAATATGCTGGAAGAATTTCTTACCCTAAACAAGGGAACACCACCACCGAAGGAGTAATTCCTCATAAGCTTTGGCATCCCGTTGGCTTGTTTCAAGCTTGGGGGAGTGCCGCGATATCACCACCATTATATTCCATCTTTTACCTTTTCGGTGCATTCATATCTTTGGTAGAGAAGTTATCTTATAGTTTGGTTTGCATGTGGAAGTATCTCTCCTTTAGTTGATTATCTATGTATCCCTTGGTGTGAGTGCCTTTATTGAATATTAATGAGAAGTCTCATCTTTTACTTTTTGCACTTCTTATTTTAGTTTGCAATCTATATTATATGATGGATCTTGTTGATCAGTATTGGCATCACTTTGGGATCATCAAGTGGATCTAAATTGGTTTTGGCAAACTGAGTTCTGGTCAGTAGCAATACTTTTTGAAGTTTGAAAGAAAAGGGGAAAAAGCTTACAGGTATTTCGTATCATTTGTTTTCTTGTTGGCTCATAAGCTTAGTATTCTATATTTAAAATCTTTTGTGTATTCAAGGAAGATTGCATGTTTGGCTTTATTACTTGTATGTTTTCTTGTTTCTTTCAACTCTCTTACTTGCTACCCAACCTTGCTAGCCAAAAACCTGTTTTGAGAAGGTATACTTCTTATGTTTCCAAATCCTTTGAACCAAACCTATGCCATTTGTGTCCACCATATCTACCTAGTAGCATTATTGCTATTTCAAGCAAATTCTCTAGCTTCATCTATATTTTGAATTAAAAAGTATTTTGTTATGTGAAAACTAGTTAGTAAATCTCCCACGAACATGATGGCACACCTTATTTCTTTGCCCCTAATAGACTTGAACCATTGTGTCATCGAAGTTGTATATGCTTGCACCTATACGTTGGAATTAGCAGAACCATGCTGTCACGAGGAACGTTTTCAACATTGCACTTGTACTTTGTACACAGTTGATATCGTGCTCTTTTGTCTATGGATGTCAACGGTGTGAAATAAAGAGGGAACTTGTAAGTCCATGGAGTTTGTATTTTGTGTTAGAGAAACGCATGGCCCGCTAGCCTAAGCCATGCCTAATCATGGTGGAAACTTGAAGCATCACCATAGTGAGCTATCTATGAAGCATCCTCAATAGAAATATATGCATATAGTAAATAAAAATATCGCTGAGATGCTCATTGTCTGCTTGCCTTGTCATTTTGGTTATGGGAAAGCTCCAGTACCATGTGCAAGGGGTACCCCGTTGGCGGTTCTCTATGATACGCATCTATTTACAATGACAGAAACTTACCGGTAACTGAAGTTGAGTAGCATGAGGAGTGGCCCTCATATTTAAGGGACATGAGATTGCCAACTTATATTTTGTCAAGCATATACTCCATCTTTGTGCACTTTAACCTTAATCATCTCAAGATGTCTATGATAGGAGCAATGAGGGCTCAAATCTAGTAAGTACCATAATCTTTTGGAAGCTCTTTATGACTTGTAATCCCTGCTCCCCTCTAAGAAGGGACCTTTTTCCCACTTCCAAGTTGAGTTAGTAAACCTACTTCCTCTCTATCTCCAGCAAGCATTTGAGTTGTTGTGTTTCAAGCATTCATATGGTGATTTATTCAATCATGTTCTTTATCTTCCTTGTTTGCACAAAACTCTTATCTATTGAGTATAACTTTGAAAGCCTTCACATGTGAAAGACCTTTTTGAGCAAAGAGTGCTCCTGTTTGAAAACTTTTACAAAAAGCTTTTTGTGAAATTGTTTGCCAGTTGTTCTTTGACTAGGAACAAAGTTTGCGAATTCCAATTATGATTTATCTTTATGCATCTCTATTGTGACTGATGTACTTAGTTGCAAACTAAGTTATATAATGGTGAGTTACTTTCTTCTATGAGTTGTGCAATGGTAAGTGTGATGCTTCTTGTTTGTATGCTTTTATCGACACTTCACTCCATAAACATGTGGACATGTTTACTGAGCTCAGTTTTCGCTTGGGGACAAGCGAAGGTCTAAGCTTGGGGAAGTTGATACGCCCAATTTGCATCACCTTTCTATATCATAATTTACCTCTATTCATTGATATATGTCTTATTATGAGGTATTACTTATGGCTTTTCATCTGTTTATGCATGTTGGATGATTCTTGGAGGATGAACTGCCGGAGTTTGGATTTTGATGGAAAATAAGGCGTTTCGGTGCAATTTCGCAAAGATCGGAAAAATACCAGAAAATATGGGAAAATATTATTTTTCTAGAAGATTGAGGAAGCCAGAAGGAGGAGAGAAGAGGGGTCGCAGGGGGGACACCCTCCTAGGCGCGGGTCCACCCTGGGTCGCGCCTAGGGCAGGTGTGGCCCATCTGCCCGGCTCCCGACTCCACCCCTTCGCCTATATCTTCCCTACGGAACCCTAAGGCCAGGAGAGCGACCATAGATAGATTTCCGCCGCCTCTGGGGGGCGGAAAACACCAAGAGAGAAAGATATCTCCGGTAGACAGATTTCTGCCAGGGGAATTCCTTCCTGGGAGAGAGTTTACCGTCGCCATCAACACCATCGTCAAGCTAGGCTTCATCGGGATCATCATTATCATCCACACCATCATCTCCACCAGCACCATCATCACCACTCCGTCCCGCTCTAACAATTGTGTTGGATATTGCTTTAGTTCTTAGGGGAAACTTTCCCGGTGTTAATTACTATTGTAGTTGATGCTTGTGAGTGGAACCATTGGATTACTGTTTATTTTCAGATTGTTATCCATTACTATATCATCTTTGATCTTGATCCATATGATGTCTTGTGAGTAGTTCGTTTTGTTCTTGAGGACATGGGAGAAGTCATGTTGTTAGTAGTGGATCTGTGTTGAGTTATTATTCAATGGTTTAGTATTTAAGTTGTGATGCTATTCTTCTAGTGGTGTCATGTGAACGTCGACTACATGATACTTCGCCATTTATGGGGCCTAGGGGAATGCATTGTGTATTTGGCTACTAATTATGGGGTTGCCGGAGTGATAGAAACCTGAACCCCCGTTAGGACACCTTTGCACAAGAGAGTGTATGATCTCAGAGTTTAAGGTTGTGGTTAGATTTATATCTTAATTACTTTCCTGTACTTACGGATGTTTGCAGGGGGCTTAATCACAAGTATGTATTAGTCCTAGGAAGGGAAGTATGTTAGCACAGGTTTACCCACACAACACTTACGAACACCAGAGAAGAGTACTCAGCTATTTGAAGCGAAAGCACTTGACAGAATTCCCATGTGTCCTCGAGAAAGTTTGGTCCTTATAAGTATTTCCACCGGCTTGTCCTTTGCTAAGAAAGGATTGGGCCACTTGCTCCGTATGTTCGTTAATTCTGTTACTTGTTCTTTGTTTTGTTGCCTTATCAAAAAACCACTAAAAATCCGTTTGCTAAGTATTCACAGGGATTTCCTGCTCCATAGCACTGTTCAGCACCTTCTGCTCCTCGTTGGGATCAACACTTCTATTTATCGAAAGTACTACGATACCCCCCTATACTTATGGGTTATCAAGACTATTTTCTGGCGCCGTTGCCGGGGAGTGAAGCGCTATTGAAGACTATTATTGTTTATGTTCAGATTGTTATCCATTACCATATCATCTTTTATCTTGATCCATATGATGTCTTGTGAGTAGTTCGTTGTGTACTTGATGACATGGGAGAAGTCATGATGTTAGTAGTGAATCTGTGATGAGTTATTATTCAATGGTTTAGTATTTAAGTTGTGGTGCTATTCTTCTAGTGGTGTCATGTGAACGTCGACTATATGACACTTCGCCATTTATGGGCCTAGGGGGATGCATTGTGTATTTGGCTACTAATCGCGGGTTACCGGAGTGACAGAAACCTGAACCCCCGTTAAGACACCTTTGCACAAGGGATTGTAGGATCTCAGAGTTTAAGGCTATGGTTAGATTTATATCTTAATTACTTTCCTATAGCTACGGATGTTTGCAGGGGGTTTAATCAAAAGTATGTATTAGTCCAAGTAAGGTCGGTATGTTAGCACAGGTTCACCCACACAACACTTACAACACCAGAGAAGAGTACTCAGCTATTTGCAGCGAAAGCACGTGACAGAATTCCCATGTGTCCTCGAGAAAGTTTGGTCCTTATAAGTATTTCCACCGGCTTGTACTTTGCTAAGAAAGGATTGGGCCACTTGCTGCGTTTTCTTGTTGTCTTTGTTACTTGCTCTTTGTTTTGTTGCTTTATCAGAAAACCACTAAAAATCCGTTTGCTAAGTATTCACAGGGATTTCCTGCTCCATACCACTGTTCAGCACCTTCTGCTCCTCGTTGGGATTGACACTCATATTTATCGAAAGTACTACGATACACCCCCCTATACTTGTGGGTCATCACCCGCCGATCAGGGGACACAGAGGTTGCGGACATATCAGGGGACACAACATTCTCCTACGGCAGCAGGGATAATAATGTGTTCAATTCTACGGGAAAAACTCTACTTATACCGCTAATCCTACCTACAACACATGGAAATTCTCACCGAATAACAAGCTTAGGTCCGGAGCTAGAACACTGGATCACGCTTAGAGCATGAGCTAGAACATGGTAACATATCTAAGTTGCGAGAGCTAGGGTTAGGTGTTTCTTACCGCTATCTCGATCTCGCCTGACGAGGACGATATGCCCGACATAGCCGAGGAGGAGGACTTGCCGGAGATGAGCTAGACCCGCTGGAGTAGGAGGCGCCGCTTACCTGCTCGTCGGTGAGGAAGAGGATTTGGAGGGAGAACTCGAAATTGTGGGAAATGAAGACGGGGATTTTGGAGCCGGCGGATGGATGTTGTAAATAGCCGTGGCAAATCGGCGGGCGGTAACCACAGTTTCTCCCGCCGGATTTCGCGAGCTCCTGCCATCCCTCCCTTGCACGAAGTGCGCTTCTTCCCATGAACGCGAGAAGAAGCGGCGTTCCTCCGTGACTGGCCGAGGGCGCTTCTTAATCGTCGCGATGCAAATTTTTCATATCCGCTGTGTGGAACCAAACGTCCTTATTTCTTCCCGCCTCATGCGAGAAACGGGGAAACGATGAACCAAACACGCCCTTAGGTTGTTTCGAGTGGTTGTAGTTATCTCTAGGCGGTCCGATACCTTGTTCTTGATATTTTTATCAGTTTATTAGGTTTTGTTGCACCGTTGTTGATTAATTATCTAAGATAATCTTAATGCCCACGTACCCCTACTCTGGTCACAATATAACTAGTACGGTTTTGCAAAGATGAAACGTGAGGGGAGGCAACAAACAAAGACACCGTCACGTTTCGTCGACAGGGGCGCGAGCGGTCTGGCTGGACGGGTCGCACCGGCCCGGCCGCCTCGCCCGCTCCCGTAATCTCGAGGGCGATTCAACGGCGCGCGCGACCCGACAAAAACATCTCCCGATCCCTCCATCCGATCCGCTCCCCGTGCGCGCGTGCCGTTCGCGTCGCGGCGCGTTCGTGACCGGTCGCGCGCGGTGCGCCCCACGCCCCCACCATGCCACGCCGCGACGCGCACCGGGTGTGTTCCACTCCACTCCACCGAGCCGAGCCGTTGCCGCATTATTAGGTCAGCTAGCTAGCTCGAGCTCGCTCGCGAGTGATCAGATCACAGTCACAGGATAGCTATGAGGTCGAGAGTGGAGCAGAGCATCGGCCACCTACCTGGTCATGTGAATCCAGCCGGCCACCCCAACCGATCTCATCTCCCTGTTACAAAATGCGTTTTTAATGAACAAAAGTAAGCCATGGATAGTGCTACTACTACCAGTGTTGTGCTAATCCCGTGACTGTGAGTAAAAATATCTGGTAGTAGTAGTAGTAGTAGCTAGCAGCTGGCGGTAGACTAGCAGTTGGGGAGCGCCTTTTCGTGCATGCTCGGGGGAACTGAACTGAACCGGACCGAAAAGCAGCAGCAGCAGCAGCCAGCCAGCGACTGATTAATTAACAATAATTAAACCGCTAGCAAAGAGAGAGGGGTTATCCATCGGTAGGGGATCTCATACGGAGTAGTACTTTCCTTTGTAGTAGTAATCCCCTGCTTTCAGCCTTGACTTCCCCCCTCCATCCTCATCCCACCACTCTCTCTCTCTGTCTCTATTTAGCCCGTGTCAGCTGCAGTCTGGGGGAATCTGAGCCTGCTGCCTCCCTGCTGCTGCACCTGAGAGCCCGAGGGACAGTGGAGGAGGCAACCGCGGCAGAGCCTGCAGACACAGGGCTTGTGTAGTGTTGCGTTGTGTGTGCCAAGATTGCCCTCAGCTTCGTCGTCACTCCAGCCAGCCAGCTTTGGAGGGATCCGTGTCTGGTGGAGCTGAGCTGCGTGCGTCGACAGGTGAGTGACTGGACGGGTGGATGGATGGATCGATCGATCGCGGTGCTGTCGGTCGGGGCCTGGCCTCTCTCTCTTTCTCTCTTTCTTGCCTTGCCTTCTCCCTGCTACGTCTCTGACCCCGAAATTCTCCCTTTCTTTTGTTCCTCCTCTTTTGCGTCCAGCCTTTTCGAGCTTGCTCGCTCGCTCTGATGGTCGTGCTGCTGGTGGCGGCGGCTGCGCTGCGGGAAAGCTCCTGGTGGTGGTAGTGTTCCGCTGCTGCTGGTGGTGGTGGTGGTGGGGAGAAAGTTGTTGCGGCGGGTGGGGGATTGCCCAATTCTGCCGGGAATTCTTTCTTTCTTTCTTTCTTTCTTTCTTTCTTTTGCTTCCTTCCGCTCCGGGTGGTGGTGGTTGTTGGCACTTGGCATCACTTGGCATCAGAGGTGGGAGGGAGATGATTACGTTCGTGGACTCGGCGGCCGTGGAGCGGGGCGACGACAGGTGCCTGGACCCGCAGCTCTGGCACGCCTGCGCCGGCGGCATGGTGCAGATGCCGCCCGTCGCATCCAAGGTCTACTACTTCCCGCAGGGCCACGCGGAGCACGCGCAGGGCCAGGCAGGCCCCGGCCCCGCCGTCGACTTCCCGCCCGGCGCCCGGCTGCCGGCGCACGTCCTCTGCCGCGTCGCCGCCGTCCGCTTCATGGCCGATCCGGACACCGACGAGGTCTTCGCCAAGATCCGCCTCGTCCCGGTCCCCGCCCGCTCCCACGACGCCGCCGACGCCAACGACGACGCCATTACTGCATCCGCCGCGCAGCTGCAGGAGGACAGCAAGCCCGCCTCCTTCGCCAAGACGCTCACGCAGTCCGACGCCAACAACGGCGGGGGATTCTCCGTGCCGCGCTACTGCGCCGAGACCATCTTCCCGAGGCTCGACTACTCCGCCGACCCGCCCGTCCAGACCGTGCTCGCCAAGGACGTGCACGGCGTCGTCTGGAAGTTCCGACACATCTACCGGGGCACGCCGCGGCGCCACCTCCTCACCACCGGGTGGAGCTCCTTCGTCAACCAGAAGAAGCTCGTCGCGGGGGACTCCATCGTCTTCATGAGGACGGAGAACGGGGATCTCTGCGTCGGCATCCGCCGCGCCAAGAAAGGGGGCATCGGTGGCCCCGAGCAGCTGCTTCCGCCTCCGCCACTTCCGCCGGCCGCGGCGGGTGGCAATTACGGCGGATTCTCCATGTTTCTCAGAGGAGAGGAAGATGGCAAGGGGGCAAGGGGGAATAGTAATAAGGCGAGGGCGAGGGTGCGGCCGGAGGAGGTCGCCGAGGCGGCCAATCTTGCGGTCAGTGGACAGCCGTTCGAGGTGCTCTACTACCCGAGGGCCAGCACGCCGGAGTTCTGCGTCAAGGCGGCCGCGGTCAGGGCGGCCATGCGCACCCAGTGGTGCCCCGGCATGAGGTTCAAGATGGCCTTCGAGACCGAGGACTCCTCCAGGATCAGCTGGTTCATGGGGACTGTGTCGGCCGTGCAGGTGGCTGACCCTATCAGATGGCCCAATTCACCTTGGAGACTTCTTCAGGTACATCAATCTCTAGTTCCCCCATCATGTCATGTGTATTCAATTCTGTACAAATTCTCCATCATCTGTACAACTATTTAATTGTCTACTACACAAATCCTCTCAAGGACAGCAACACCAAATTACATTCCTTTTACTAACTCACTCATTGATTGCTACAAGCATTGTCACAATGCTGAATTTTGTTTGCCTGGAATGGGCTCCTTTCTGCAGGTGACTTGGGATGAACCGGACTTGTTGCAGAATGTGAAGAGAGTGAGTCCATGGTTGGTTGAGCTAGTCTCAAACATGCCGGCCATGCATCTCGCTCCGTTCTCGCCTCCTCGGAAGAAGCTCTGCGTTCCGTTCTACCCCGATCATCTTCCGCACGACGGCCAGTTTCCGGCCCCCATGTTCCACGGAAACCCGCTGGGACGCGGCGGGGTTGGTCCGATGTGCTATTTCCCGGACGGTACTCCTGCAGGCATACAGGGAGCCAGGCATGCTCAATTTGGTATATCTTTATCAGATCTCCACCTTAACAAACTGCAGTCGAGTCTGTCACCGCACGGGCTTCACCAGATAGATCACGGCGCGCAGCCGAGGATCGCTGCGGGGCTTATCATCGGTCATCCGGCAGCTCGAGACGACATCTCGTGCCTGCTGACCATTGGTAATCACCAGAACAACAAGAAATCAGATGTCAAGAAGGCTGCACCCACCCAGCTGATGCTCTTTGGAAAACCCATACTGACGGAGCAGCAGATAACTCTAGGTAACTCTGGGGGTTTCTCTCCAATGGCTGCTAGGAAGAGCCCTTCTGATGGCAGTGCCGACAAGTCGGCGAATAACTCTGATATTCCAAGCCCACAAAGCGATCAGAATGGGCATACAGAGAACTTGTCCTGTGGAGGAGTTCCATTGTGCCAAGACAACAAGCTACTTGATCTCGGGCTGGAAACCGGGCACTGCAAGATCTTCATGCAGTCAGAGGACGTCGGGCGCACGCTTGACCTCTCTGCTGTTGGCTCGTACGAAGAACTATATCGCCGGCTTTCTGACATGTTCGGAATCGAGAAAGCTGAGTTGATGAGCCATCTTTTCTACCGTGATGCCGCTGGGGCACTGAAACACACTGGAGATGAATCTTTCAGGTTCGTAAGATTTCAGATAAAATATCTAGGTTTCTGTTCAAGCATGAGGTTACTCATTTTTTAGCTCATCTTTTGAAACGTGCTAGTCATCTATCAGCTAGATATTTAGTCACATCCACTCTTCAGATTAAAGTGTCAGTTTCATAACTTTTTGGTATACAAATTGCTGGCTAGAAACTTCTAGTAACTTAATTTACTGTGATTTTTCACTTGATAATATGTATGTGTCTGCTAACCTCAATATCACCCATTTTGACCACTGTCATACCTTGGAAATTGCCGTATTTGTAGTACTACTAGTTGCAATCTTCGTGGATCTGTCATCAAATACATCCAAAATTGATTTTTCTTAAAGGACCCAAACTCTAGGTGTTCTTGTCTTGTAAGCATCCCCCTTATGGTACTTTGACTTTAGGAGTTTGCGCCGGAGATGGCCACTGCTTCCATACCGTCCAAGGAAACATCACCTTCTGCTCCGTTTTTTTTTCCATTCTCCATTTGTTCTTTTTGCTCAGAGCCTATGAAAACAAAAATCGCTGAATTAGCTAGATTTCTTTTTCTTCCTACATTTGTCCTCCTTTTCAGACCCGATACTAACCTGCTAGGCAGATATTCCCGAATTAGCTAGACATGTTTTGTTTTTGCTTCCACCCATTGTTCTCTTGTTCAAGCCATATAGTACTAACCTACCAAAACTACTCTGAAATTTTGCAGCGACTTCACGAAGACGGCGCGTAGGCTGACCATACTAACGGAGGCAAGCGGCGGCGGTAGCTTAGCGAGTTAGGAGGAGGAAGCTCTCTGGGCCGGCCACTTGTACAGCTGGGAGAAGCACGCACGCACAGCATGGAGGCGATTCTTCTTCGAGAGCGCACCAAGCGCGGTGCGTGGAGGCGATTCCGAAGGCAAATTGCCACCTGCAGAAGGAGGCAGCTTCGGTGTTGGCCTGATTATTAGAGGAACTCCTGGAATGGGACGGGTTTGTGTAATCTCCAGGCGCATTCTTTTCTAAAATTCGGACTTTAGCTCTATGTGTTGGTTATGTACTGCTACGGATTGGTGTGATCCATGGAACCATTTCCCTCGACGAAATGCCTGGGAATGAAGAGTGTCTGAATCTTCTGAAAATTCCACTGTCAGTGTCGAGCCAGTCCACATACATGTCTGATGCTTGTTCCAAGGATCGGTGAGCTGGATGCACGGAGACGGGGGAGATGTGAAAGAATATATGGTGTCCGTGTCGTGTCGTGTCGTGTGTAGCGACCGGCGAAGGGGGAAGAAAAGCGGACGAAGCAAATCAAAGCGAAGCGAAGCTGTCCGTGCGTGGTCGATGGAGCGCGACGTCCGCTCTGGCTGCCCCCTTTGCCGCGTGAATCGCCATTGCCGGTTGCTTTCTCCCGCTTTCGTCCTGTAGCGCCGGTGGCCGGAAAGCTACGGGTCTGAGCAAGGCAAGGGTCGCTAGCGATGATGCGGCGGTAGCAGATGTGGTGGTTCTAGGTCGGCTGGTGCAGGAGTTCTCCTCCAAGATCTTCAGCAGCGACGTGCTCCACTCCCATGATGCCGGTGAGTTCCATCAAACCCCAGGCGTGGTAGCTTCCATTTGTTAGCACCTCGTAGATCTTATTGTTGTTTGCGGTAGATCTATGTTAGTTTTCCCAATGGACTTCTAGGTATAGTCATAGATCGGTGTCTTCGTGGACTCGTTGCATGTTTAAGTTAGTGTTCATGCCTAGCCCAGGTCCTGATATGTGCGACCGTGAGATCTGCAGGACATGACCGCCGATGAGTTCAGCCAGGTCCTCATGGATTCTCAGGTGACGTTTGTCGCTGAGACCCAATCCCAGGTCCCCCTCTGAGGCTCACCTATCCTCAACGCACAGAGATCTTGTCTGCTCCTCTGATGACCGGGTTCACGGTGGAGCAGATTACAGAGAAAGCAGCCGAGATCTTGTCCAAGAAGAAAGCCATCAAGGCTGGTAAAGCCCACATCACAGGCCATGCGGGCAAGGGGGGTGAAGGGCACAATGAAGTGGGAACCGTTCCTCTCGGCGTTCATGCTCAACCAGATGTGTGAGATCATCAAGAGCGGTGTCAGGACGGGGAAAGGGTTCAAAGAGGTGCACCTCAACACTGTTGCTCGCAAGATGTTTGAGTTTTGTGGCATCGAGGTGTCCTCACAGCAGGTGTATAACCACCTGCGTAAGTGGAGGACCAGGTGGATCCATATCTCCAAGCTCAGAGACCTTAGAGCATCTCCACTCGTTGGGCGAACCCAGGCCGAAATACGGACCAAACTTTGGCCGGACGGAACTCGTTTTCGATCGCGTTCCCAGCCCGAGTTCCCGGGACACCCAAGTTCCCTGGACGCCCGTTTCCGCTCAAATTCGGCTCAAGTTCGTCCAGATTTCGACATACTATGAATACAAAACATTTTATGACCAAAGTTCGGTGAAATTTTAAATATAGTTCGGCGTAAATGCAAACATAGTTCGGCCTGCAGTGAAAATACAACATATTTCGGCCAAGTTCGGTCAGTTCATGCTCGGCATCTACGTGTTGCCCCTGCGTATCCATATGTGCTCGGCTTCGCCATCTTCGGCTTCGCCATCTGCATGTACAGCTAGGCGAGGGAGGCGAGGATCTCCATGTGCTCTGCATCTTCGGCCACCTCGGCGATCTCCTCCTCCAACAGTGCGGCGAGTATCTCCTCGTCGTCGGAGTCCATGGTCGAGCTACGACAAAGTTCGGGCAGCGAAAGCGACGGCGGGGTGGGCGGCCAAGTGGGCGGCAACTACGGTAAGCATATCTAGAGGCGTGGGCATGTATCGTCGTGGAAGAGCTCCGCCGGCGAAGTCATGGCGACAGAGGCGCTAGGAGCTCTTTGCCCAGTCTGGGCGAGTGGAGTTGGGGGGATGGGACTATCTCGCCCACAGAGCTTGCCCACACCGTTTTCGCTGCGTCCGGCGTCCCTAGGACGTTCTCGCAAACCTAGGTGTGGCACGAAGCCGGACCAAAGTTCGCTGAATCACCGCAGGTTTAGTGCAGCGACTCGGCCAATTTTGGCGTCCGACCTAAATTAAGGTCTGGGTAGCGGTAGAGATGCTCTTAGAGGAGCTAGCTGGGACGAGGAGACCCGCACCATCATCTTGGAGGACGCCCACTACAAGGGACACATCTCGATATGAACTAATTTCAGTTATATCCATACGATTCCCTTGTGTAACCTGGCTAACCTGGCTAACCTCCCTGCAATTCCATGTTTCAGGATCTCCCCAAGGTTGCCGAGTATCTGAACAAGCTTGTCGCCAACTATAGGCAGATGGAGGCCATCTTCTCCTTCAGCCTTGCCACTAGCAGGTTTGCAATGGGCTCTAGTGAGCCTCTTGGTGAGCCAAGCCCTGAATACATGTAGACCCAGGAGTCCAAGACAGTGGTGATTGATGACGATGTCGTGACCAATGCCGCCGCAGGTTCTCCTGCAACCAACGTTGGTCAAGGCGACAACACAAATGCCTATGTTGCTGGTGGCTTCGATCCTTGCAAGAAGAGGAAGAGGTCGCTTCTGGGGGAGGAGGACGTCGTCGCCATCACCTGCATGACCGAGGCCGTGAAAGCGGTGGCGACCGCCATCACCATTGCTTTCCCTCCTGATGTGCACCCAGCTCTGTACGACGCCGTCATGGCCGCCAAAGGGTATAGCCCTGAGGCTCTGATGGTTGCGCTCAGCCACGTCTTCAACAACAGGGCTATGGGAAACGGCTTTGTTCAGATGGCGGAGGACCACAGGGATCTCTGGCTCACGACCTTCGTGGCCAAACAATACTACGTGTAATTCTTGCTTCCTGATCATGGATATGGTGGCGGTAGTGCGTGCATGATGAAGAAGAAGTTGTATATTTTAAATTCGTTAGGGACTTGATGAAAACTTATGCATATTTATTGTGAGGTGGTATATATTAACCCCTCATATGATGGAAAACTTATATGCGGTGATAGGATTGCACCCTTTTTAATGTGATGGTAGGATAACACCTTGGTGGTGATATGTCGAATCATACTAACTCACTACAGGAACAACATGCTACACTGAGGGAAAAAAGCTGTCGGCGTAGGCCAAAATGCCCTCGGCGTACGCTACGCTGACGGTTGCCCTCGGCGTAGCTTCCTCGGCAAAGCGCTCCCTCGGCGGAGGCATTTTTGCCCGTCGGCGTAGCTCTAGCCGTCGGCCTTGCCCTCGGCATAATAACTGCAGGTTGTTCAAATTTTTTTGAATTTTTTTCAACTTTTTAAAATCTTTGAATTTTGAATCGTTAATCTCTCACCTGGAACATTTTTAACACTAATTACATTTAATCTTTTATCAAATTACAGTCTTTAACAAACTTCCCGCTCGGTCACCCATCCTAGCACTACTCCGAATCAGTTCCTTCCGAATCAGTTTCCGCGAAGCAATTTGTATCTAGTTGTTAATACTGTGATACCAATCCTATTAACTCTAATATCATTATGTCACATGTTTTAATTTTTGAAATTACAAACACTTATTTAAGTAAACAACAATGAATAAGTAAAAATATTACTGATTCAAATAAAAAATACTATTGAATTCAAATAAAAATATAATAATTTTACTTTTTTATAATTTTCTATTTAATATGGAATAATTAATATCTTTAAATCCATAAATTGGAATTTGATAAATAATATGTCTAAATTGATCATAAAAATGAAAGGAATGTAAATATGATATCCATATCAACTAATCACAAACCCCCCGTTTTTGAATTAGCTATTTGGTGGTTGCTTCAGAAAATCCCCCTTTTTGCCCTCAAAAAATGAAAAATGCCTTTTTGGTGCGACGAAAAGGAAAACTTGCATTGGATACTTGATAAAATAGCATATTCTGAACCTAAAAATGATTTTTGTAAATAAATATGAGTATTGGATCATGTACCTGTAGTTCATATCTGACCCACTTTCTACCGATTCGACAGGAATTTGTCATTTTTACCAGGGTGGACGGAAAGGTTTCGGATCCCCCTGTTGGGACATTGTCCATATAAGGTGGTCTAGTATTTTTTGTAAAATATGATGGTAACATTTTGAATTAACCATTTGGTGGTTGCTTCACAAAACCGTCCGTTTTTTGTGCTCGAAAAATGGAAAATGGCTTTTTGGTGCGACGAAAAGGAAAACTTCTTCCTGCAACATTGTTCACCATCTCATGGTACACATGTATGCATAGTATGGACACATTATCACAAACTATGTCTGGATTCTAGCCATAGCATTGGTCATTTGATCTGAAAGCCAAGAAACCTCGAATGAGATAGGTCATTTTATGAAGGTTTTTTCATACATAATCAATATACCAGGTTTGATATTTTTCCTTTTAACTATGTCACATAATATGACACCACGCGATGGTTTCCGCATTGTTTCGATCGTTTTTGAATTTTTTATGCTCGTTTTAAACTATATATAACGTTTGATGTTTCACTTATTTTTTACTTAAAAATATATAATATTTGAGTGTAGATAGATAGATCTTATTTTTCTTCAAATTTTGATATATTATTTGTATTTTTCCGAATTAGAATGATTTAGTTGTGATTTTTCAAAGTTTAACGAGGTAAAAGTAAAATAAAGTTACGCCGAGGGTAGCCGTCGGCGTAGCACAGAATATGCTGAGAGCAATTCTAGCTTGGCGAGACTAGTCTGGACGATGGCTACATCGACGGTCCGTCCGTCGGTGTAGCTTCCTATTCCTGCAGTTACTTGATATTGGTTGGATTCCACATCCATCTCTTATCTTTCCTGCTCCCTGTTCATCGTTCTCTTATCATTCGCTTGGAATGGTGGGATAGTGACAAAGCCATGCGCCGTGCCTGCTCGACCGAACCGGTAGGCGCCCATGCAACACTTGGATGATCATAGGTGGTGCTTTGCGTGCCAGCCGTCTGTTTCTGGCAACTCGTCTCCAGCTTCGTGTGTGTTTTGCTAACTTGGTACGTAGTACGTACTGTACGTGGGGTAAATTACAGGGAGGGAAGCAAGATAGAAAATCATCAGTACCATTCCGCGCTGAGGCGGCGCTACAGCTAGCGGTAGGGGCCTGCCCGGCTAGCAGCAGCAGTACCACGTACGACTAGCTTTTTCTTCCGTCGTACGCACTGTATATTAGTACGACTGTAATAATTTCCGTGTCCTCTCCCTGCACGTACGGACGATAAGTGTAGGAAAAACAGTGCACCGTACCTGCTTTTAAACCCTGGACGAACGAATATTTGCCGTGCACGCTCTGCCTAAGGTGGACCAAGTTTAAAGGCACCGCAAGCCTGCAACCGACGCCGCGCGCGGCGCGCACTGTTGAGCGGTCGCCGCCGCCGGCCGACCGAGCGCGCTCTCGGCGCCGAAGCTAGGCCACGACACGACGACGCCACCGCCGCGCGCCTGCGCGACGCACGCGATGTCGGCATGGCGCCGAGCGATCAGTTGCCGGCCGGCCGGGCGTCGCTTTCGCGTGCGCGCGGTGGCTGCCCTGCCGGCCTCTATGCGGGATGTGCCTAGCCTGGCTAGCAGATGTCGTGTCGGGAGCGACCTATTACCAGCGCCTTGTTCCGCCCGTTTCGGCTGTGTGTGTACACAGTGATCGACAGGTGGCGTATTATGTAGTAGCTTTGCGTGCAGGGACTTGGAGATTCGACCTTGTAGTACAGTAGCTGTTTTTTGGCCGCGTACATTTATGGGACAAAAGGGAGGGCGTGCCGCTGTCACGGTCGAATTTATGCTATTAGCTCCGTGTATACGACGCATCACTCGTTCACGACACGGATCTACAGCTGTACTGCTATAGAGAACAAGCAAAGCCGCGGTGGGTTTACCAACCAGGAACCCAATCCAAGTTAAAACACTAACTAATACCCGTGTCACCACTAGCGAAGAGAAAACTTTTCAGTGTCATCTGAGACAAAAAATAAATAAATGTTTACAGCAAGTGTCATATAGGAAAGATACAACTTTTGTGTGTCAAATAAGAATCATATTTAGAAGAAGTATTGTCAAATAAGGAATTGTCCCATCTTTATTTATGTGCTTAAACGAAATTATTGTATTACCATTGTTTCTGGGTAACCACGTTGTTAATCGTTAAACCTTTAGAAATTTTTAGCATGCTATTTGTACTTTTTATTAATTTTATAAGATTCTTCGTTAATACATCGGTGGAATTTCGCAAAATAAAGAATCCAACTATTCATTGGATGGAGAATCAACTCGAATCATCAAAACGGAATATATAAGATTTCAAAGCCACACGGCGACCGAGCCTGCGACGCGGCGCGTGTGTTCCGCGCTTGAACGAAGACCATAGAGGACACACGGATCGCGCCATCCAGTCAAGTACAGTACGTACGTGGGTTTTGCACGTCTTGTCAGGGAGGGGACTTGGAGTCGGAGTCGGCAGTACAGTAGTCACGACGATCAATTGAGCGCCATCAGCGATCCCTATGTAATTTTCTGTAGCGTTCCCAGGTCGTAAGTACGATGTGTTTGACATATATTGCCACGCCGGTACAAAGTACAGAGCAGGCAGGACAGGAAGGGCATGCGCGCGTGCGTGTGCGCCTGGTATAATTGAAAATTAGTGGCGTAGGACGAGCTCTAAGCAAGCGTGCATACTTAAGCAACTCGTAGTGCCCGGCCGGGCCAGCACTAGCAGAGGAGATAAATAGGACGTTGACGGGTCCGTAAGGGGTCGCACTCTAACTCTACTTGCATGAAACAAGAAAACAGTTTCGCAGCAAACAAAGTGATTAGGCCATCTCCACTGAATCGACCAAACACGAAAACTGAATCGACCACGAAAGCATCCGGCTTGATCCATATAGGCAACGGTTGTGTCGGCCTAAACGCGCGCGGACTAAGGGCGTGTCCTGTTCGCGGGTGCCACTAGTTCACCCGTCAGCCACCGCTTAGTACGGCATTGATTCAGACGCGGGCAACGGCATCGATTCATACGCAACATCGACAACAATTCACGGGCGCTGGCGGAAGGCTGACCCGCGGCAACCTGCGCCATCAATGGCGAGCGGGACTTCAGATGCCGCCGTTCCCATGCCGGCATTGATGGCGAAGGAGCGGGAACCTGTGTGTGTTTGCAACCCGTCGGTGCCGCACTCCCCACCTCTCGCCATCGTAACCCTAGGATCTATCACCGCCGCCAACGATGAAGTGGTAGAGCAAGAACGACCACGAGGCGTCCGGCTCTAGCAGCCAGCGCTCCCGCCTGCTGGCCTTCCTCCGAGGCGCATTCTTGCCGTCTACGCTGCGGCCAGAGGAGTTTAGGAGCCGCCCCGTTGGAGGACTACCCGCACCGCGGGACCGTCGCTGCCGGCGGTACTTCCGCGTTGCGGAGTGCGAGCGCCTATGGAGGAACGGCCTAGGCATCAACCACATGGATGTCTCCCTCCCCACCGGCTGGCACCTCAACCGGGGCCGTGTCCCGATGCCGCCTGTTTCCAAGAAAGGAAAAGGGTTGGAGGAGGAGATCCGTCGCTAGATCAGCAAGTTCCCGCAGGCCATACAGTGGGAGAGGGGCTACCACAGCGAAGACTACTAGATACAGTTCCTCAAGTGGGAGCACAAGGCGCGGCGCGCGACCACCATCCGGCGACCACTGCAGCATGACAGTTCTGACGTCCATGACTTGACTCGCAGACGAATGCGCCTTCAACCACTCCTACGCCGAGCTCGAGAGAGACGACGACGACGGGGAGGACGACATCATCGTTCTCAAGGTGAACCAAGTCTAAAGGCACCACTGTAAATTTGATTGACTTGCATAATAATATTACTTGAGGGGTACAGAGTATATATGAGGGTACAAACCTTGTCGGCCAAGATTACTTAAACCGACTCTAAAACAAACTCTAACAAATCAAAACCGACTCAACATTGTCTAGTCTAACATCCCCCCGCAGTTTCATCGGCGAGCTCAACGACATTGAGACTGGATCGTATGTCAATGAATGGTGCAGTAGCAAGCCCCTTGGTGAAGATGTCAGCAAACTACGCCGTGGTTGGAACATGAAGAACACGAACTTGGCCAAGAGCAACCTTATCGCGAACAAAATGTATGTAGATTTCAATATGTTTTGTCCGATGCTGGGTTACGCCATATAAACTGCAGAGATATAATCACAATACACAATGGTAGCCTGCTGAATTGGGCGATGAAGCTCGACAAGAAGTTGATGCAACCATACCGTTTTTGCAACCGCGCGGTACTCAGTCTCAGCAGACGAACGAGAAACCGTTAGCTAACGCTTAGAAGACCAGAAAAATCAAATTATTGCCAAGAAAAACACAGTAACCATATGTGAACCGACGAGTCTCAGGACATCCAGCCCAATCTGCATCGAAATATGCTGTCAAAGTTGTTGGGGAAGAAGAATTAATATGAAGTCAATGATCAAGAGTTCCTTTGAGATATTGAAGAATTCTTTTGACTAGATTATAATGAGGAAGGCGTGGATCATGCATGAAAAGGCATGCTTGTTGAACAACATAGGAAATTTCGGGATGTGTAAGAGTGAGATATTGAAGTGCTCCTGCGAGACTTCGATATAGAATGGGATCGGAGAATGATTCGCCGGTAGAAGAAAATTTAGAAGTGGTGTCGATGGGGGTACGGGATGGTTGGCAGTCCGACATGGCGGCACGAGAGAGAAGATCGAGAGTGTATTGCCGTTGAGAAAGAAAAAGGCCAGAAGAATCACGAGTTATAGCAATGCCCAGAAAATGATGAAGCACACCGAGATCAGTCATAGAGAATTCGTGTTGAAGACTAGAGATGATAGAGTTGAGAAAAGTTTGGGTGGAGGCTGTGAAAATAATGTCATCAACGTAAAGGAGGAGATAGGCAATGTTATTATTTGAGTGATAGACAAAGATAAATGTGTCGGATAGAGAGGGAATAAACCCTATTGTTTGGATGAATGTAGAAAAGCACTGAAACCACGCACGAGGTGCTTGCTTCAGGCCATAGAGAGACTTTTTGAGAAGACATACATGATTGGATGAACTAGAATCTTTGAAACCTAAAGGTTGTTGACAATAGACAGTTTCTTGAAGAGAACCATGAAGAAAGGCATTTTGACATCGAGTTGATGAATAGGACAAGAAGAGGAAACGACAATGCTAAGAACGGTGCGAGTTGTGCTTGGTTTGACAACAGGAGAAAATGTTTCATCATAGTCAATTCCTTGTTGTTGAGAATAGTCACGACATACCCAGCGGGATTTGTAGCGAGAGAGAGTACCATCGGAGTGAAATTTTTGACGAAAGACCCATTTACCAGAAACAATGTTTGAATTAGAAGGACGAGGAACTAGCTGCCATGTATCATTGGTAACCAAGGTGTGGTATTCTTCTTTCATAGCAGTTAGGATCGAGAAGAGCGGATTGTAGGATTTTGGGATGGGAGAAAGGTTGGGTTGGGCTAAAAAGTAAGACTTTTGGAGGGTAGACGAAAACAAGATTTGCCGCGGGTACACATAGTATGATCATTGGTGGGTGCTGGAATAGGAATAGCATAGGAGGGTAATTGTGGAAGGAGATCATGCTCAGTGGGTGCGAAGAGTGGTGTGACAGTGGGGGTGGGCGATGCATCAGATGAGGTTTGCGAAGCGGCAGAAGAATGTGCCGTGGGTAGAGAGGGTGGTGCGGCGGCAGACTGCCGTGAGGGCTCGGCCTTGGCAAGAGAAGTGAAACGCCTGGACGCAGCGGATGTAGGTTCGGGCGTAGGGGGTTGTGTAGGGAATTTTGGGATGTGTAGGGGATTAGGTGGTGTAGCTGAACGAGTCGGGGGAGAGGGATAAGTGGAGACGGAATCATGGGGAGATGTATGTGTGGCAAAAGGAAAAGAGTTTTCAACGAAAGTAACGTGACGAGAGATATGAATACGACCAGAAACTGGGCCAAAACATCTATAACCTTTGTACTCATCGGAATAACCTAGAAAAACACAGGGTAGAGATCTAGGGGCTAGTTTATGAGGTGAAGTGACATAGGTATTTGGAAAACAGAGACAACCGAAAACTTGAAGTTCAGGATAATTGGGATGACATAGAAAGAGAGAGTAGTATGGCGTGGTTTGTGGGTTAAGTTGGGAAGGACGAATGTTGAGGAGATATGTGGATGTGCGGAGAGCTTCGGCCCAAAAACGTGGGGGCATAGAAGCTTGGATAAGAAGGGTTCTAATAATGTCGTTTATAGTGCGAAGAGATCTCTCAGCTTTGCCGTTTTGAGGGGAAGTGTAGGTGCAGGAAAAACGGAGGAGAATGCCATGGTGGAGAAAGAAATTACGATTTTGGTTGTTGTCAAATTCTTTGCCATTATCACATTGGATGAACCAAATGGGGAGAAAGAAGTGAGTTGCAACATAGCGTTGAAAATTGAGAAAGATTGTGTGCACATCGGATTTTTTGCGTAAAGGAAAACTCCATGCATAATGAGTGAAATCATCTAAGATCATAAGATAGTACTTAAAACCAGAAATACCCTCAATAGGTGACATCCATAAATCACAATGTAATAATTCAAAGGGAAAAGTACTAGAAGAAGTAGAAGAATTGAACGGAAGACACACATGTTTTCCTTGTTGACAAGATTCACAAACTATTGAACTATGACTATCACTATTACAAGGAATAGAGAAATCACTAAGGAGAGAATCTAAGATGATTTTATTGGGGTGGCCTAGACGTTGATGCCAAAGCTCGACTGAGGCAACCATGGATGAGGGTTGAGCAGTCATGGGAACACCATGGAGGGAGTAGACATCTCCATCACTATTGAAGTGAGCGATCTCCGCCTTGGTCAGAAAATCCTTCACAGAAACATCAAAGGAGTCAAATTCGAGAGAAACAGGATTGTCACGAGTGAATTGTCGAACGAAGATTAAATTTTTGATGAGATCAGGTGCAACAAGAATATTACGAAGGAGGAGAGGTTTTATGGGTGAGAGAAGTTGTGCATTACCAACACCGGAGATAGGGATAGTAGAACCATTGCCAAGAGTTATAGAGGAAAAAGGTGATGAGGAAAATTTTGACAGCATATTATTCGAAGAAGACATGTGACTAGAAGCACCAGAATCAAAAATCCAATCGGTACCTGAGTTTCCTTGAGCAGCAAAGTGGTTCATGGCCTGGATAAACGCCACTTGGTCCCAGCTCGGTGACGAGGAAGAGGACGGCGATGGTGCAGGCAGCAGAGCAGGTGGTGATGGCGCGTAAATCGGCATGTAGGCACCAGCCAAAGCAAGGAGGGGCATCGGCCGGTGGTAGTGTCGGACCAGGCATGTAGGTTGGTGCGATCATGTAGGCTTGGTGCGGAGGCGAGTGCGAGGAGGCTCGGAGAGCCAGCGTGAAGCGTCTGGCGTCCAGCGAACGCCGAGGGAGCACCAATCGGAGAGTGCGCTGTCCAGGGCATGGGCCAGGCCTGGACAAGCCCTGTCCATGGGTCATGCATCGGGCGCCAACTAGGAGACGCAGGAGGTGCCGATCGAGGCTTCAGCCCTTTGGGAGCCGTGGGTGGTCGAGGCGGCCGGAATATAGGGTTTTTGCCCCTGTAGTTCGGACTAGGGCGCCACCCCGGAGGTGGCTGCACCGGTGACGGAGGAGGCGGCACAGGATGTCGCTAGATCGCGGCGAAAACTTGATGGCGCGCCTCTTTATTTGCGAGGGCACGGTCGGCCCACTGCAGCATAGATCGGACCTCGGCGAAGGTAGGACGAGGCTGCATCATGGGAATAAAGGAGGCCTGCTTTTCGAAGCGGTCACCGAGCCCGGCGAGGAGGATGTTGATTAGTTGACGGTCATCGACGGGGTCACCGAGCTCTTGGAGTTCATCGGCGATCGTCTTGAGCTTTTGACAGTAGACGCCGACGGGAGAGTCACCTTGGACGGTGTTGCGGAGCTCGGTGTAGAGGGTGTTGACGCGGGCGTCGACATTGTCTTGAAAAAGCTGTCGAAGGGCCACCCAGAGGCGGTCATACGGCTGGCAAGTAAACACGAGATTGAGGATCTTAGTGGACACCCATTGGTAGATCCATTGGATGATGGCAAGGTCGCCCTTGGCCCAATGAGGATCGGTAGGTCGTAAGCAGCGTGATCGGCGACATGGTCGAGAAGATTGCACCGACCGAGATGAACCTCGAAGAGATGACGCCAATGGTAGTAATTATGCTTTGGTAGATCTAAAGTGATTGAAATAAAGGGGCTAACATCTGAG
The DNA here is from genome assembly GCA_030063025.1 of Avena longiglumis. Taxonomy (NCBI): domain Eukaryota; kingdom Viridiplantae; phylum Streptophyta; class Magnoliopsida; order Poales; family Poaceae; genus Avena; species Avena longiglumis. The sequence goes on from CP125979.1 coordinate 51,481,982, forward strand.
ATTGTATCGGCATAGTGGATAGTTGGGAGGGTAGGAGAGGGTAGAGCAAGGGAGGTGTTGGAGGTTTAGCCGGCGTCACCCAGGAAAGCGGCGGCGGCGGTGGCCTTTTTGGTGAAGTAGTCGGGAGGGGGAGGAGAGGGCGGCATTGGTGGCGACGCCATGCCCTAGGATCTAAGTGTCTGATACCATGTAAATTTGATTGACTTGCATAATAATATTGCTTAAGAGGTACAAAGTATATATGAGGAGCGTACAGGGCAAGATTACTTAAACCAACTTTAAAACAAACTCTAACAAACCAAAACCGACTCAACATTGTCTAGTCTAACGACCATAAGCCCGCAACCGACGCCACGGCGTGCACTGTTGAGGGGTCGCCGCACCGGCCGACCGAGCGCGCTCTAGGCGCCCACGTACGGCGATGCCACCGCCGCGCGCCTGTGAAACGCACGCGATGTCGGTATGGCGCCGAGCGATCAGTTGCCGGCCGGCCGGGCGTCGCTTTCGCGTGTGGCTGGCTGCCGACCTCTGGCTAGCTAGGAGATGTCGTGTCGGGAGTAACCTATTACCAGCGCCTTGTCCCTCTCGTTTCGGCTGTATATGCACAGTGGTCGACTGGTCCGGTGGTGTAGCTTTGCGTCCAGGGACCGGAGGAGTCGACTACGTACTCTCTCCGTTTAAAAATATAAGATGTTTTAAGTTAAATATATCTAAATTATTTTTAGTGTGTATATTTATTTTAAACATGAATAAACCTATATACTAAAAGTAGTCTTGGCGTATCACCGTCACAGTCCAATTACGCTAGCAGAACACCCGTTCACCACTTGGGAAGAAGAGAAAACTTGCGAGTGCCGTCCGAGGCACACCAAAGTGTCAAATAAAGAATCCTCTCGTCTTCATTTGTATGCTTAAGTCAATGGTGCCCGGACAGGAAAAGAATCTAAGCTTGTTGAGAAAAACTAAGTGGCCACCACGTGAGGTGGTGAAATCAGAAATGGGACACGGTGCGTTCATGTTGCCGCAAGTGTTGGTATGTGCTCCCTCGCTGTCCGATCGGATAGCCCCGGTTCCACGCGGGAGCGAAGACCATAGAAGGACATCCGGATCGCGCGGTCCGGTCAAGTACTTGGTGGGTTTTGCCCGTTTCGTCAAGGAGGGTCCTTGAGTCGGTAGTCACGATCAATCAAGCGCCATCAGATCCCCTGGTCCTTAGATTATTTCTATATAGCATTCCAAAGTTAAGTACGATGTGTTTGACATTGCGACATCGGTAGGGGTACATAGCAGGCAGGACATCATAGGCGCGTTTGATATCCACTATCCATTTTGGGACTCACTCGGGTATGTCTACGGCCAGCACTGCTACACACAACATGCGCTGAGCCATTTTTCGCATTTTTTTTGGTAACCTGCATTGAGATTTTATTTACATAAGGACATATACGGAACTTGGATGTTTGGTTGTCTGTACTTGTTTCACTGTCACATTGACATACACACACTAAGACGGTCATTAGTAGTGATCCTTTTTTTAGCTGGAGGGCTGCAACGACGATAGAGTACGGCGGACACCTGTAGTTACTAGCAACTGGCAGCGATGGAGTACGGCGGACACCTGCACTTACTGACTGCCGGCGACGATGATAGACGGCGACAATTTGTTCCTAGACCTCATTTTTCAACTTCATCTTCGTCGCCTACGTGTACAGATAACACTACTATCTATAGAAAGATCTCTATACCTGCATCAAAATGCAAAACTTGTAACACGGAAATCATAGAGAACAACAAGATCAAGCTACTCCTCAAAGGACACTTTGAGCGGTTGCTTGTGTGCGACGGATCTGAACAAACAAGCACAAAAATCTCAAACTTGGAACACGAATCTGAGGAGATACAGTTCACCAACCTCGAAGCCGATGGTCAGAATGAAACCCCATCGTCGATGCGCATTTTTTCATGTACAACTCTGTTAGAAATAATGGGGCTAATCCATTTAGGCCCATGAGTATTTCAGATTTTCCCTAAATCTCAAAGCCCAAGTTTGTGGCAGCCCATATGTGTTTGGGCCCATGTTTGTGGCAGCTCACATGGGAGTGGAGTGGGAGCTAAAGTTTAGTCCCACATGGAAAGTTGGAGGAGAGTTGCACCACCTTATAAGGTGGAGTGTTGCACCACTTTGTAAGTGAGTGGGAATAAGAGATTCACACGCTCCTCTCCTCGGCCGCCGCCTTGCATGCAAGACGCCACGCCTCGCCTCGCCTCGCCTCGCCTCGCCTCGCCTCGCCTCGATGGCCAGCGCGCCGTGGAATCTCGTGGGCCCGAGTGGCGTGGCTACCACCACAACCGACAACCGAAAACCAATCTAGGGTTTTGCCTTCCTCTCTACTTGCGCGTCACCGTAGTCTACTCCATCCCGCTTGCCGGGCGTGCAACCGGACGGGAGAGCAGGTCTCGGAACCACTTGCCCTTGCGATCCTGCGGGAGAGGCGAATAAGGTTTTGGGAAGCGCTACGATCGCTCGAAGTTCTTCATCACGGGTCGTCTTCCATCCAAGTCGGGCGGCTGCCTACCGCCGTCTTATGCCATCGCTGCGATCACTCTTCCCCAAAGTTTCTACTCGACACCGAACGATACGTGCTACGTGATCCTGTTTGGTTATTCATCATGTTCGCGAGTACATGTTAGGTTTGTTTTTCGATCATCCTGTTGTTTAGTACATCTAGTATGTTCGATTTACATGAGCTAGTAGCTGGTTTTGTCATGATTTATATTCTGGAATTAATGGAAATTATGCCTAATAATCCAACAATCCAAAAACCTTATTGTAGGCAATTTCCTGAATTAACAATGGCTGGTTTTACCGATGCCTTTGAGGCGGATAAGTTTACCTGTGCACTTTAAGAGGTGGCGATACAAGGCTGAGCTTTGGCTGACCACGATGAAAGTGTTCCATCGATCAAAGGCAAACTGAGGAACTATGTCGGCGATGATCGAGAAGTTCGAGGATGCTATCTTGTCTTTGTGGGATGTATTCGAGCATTCTTCTTGGCCGACCGTGTGATGTGTTTATGCACATAAAAGACGGAAAGGAGCTCGGGATGCACCTTTGGATGCCAAGTTTGGTCTGCAGAGATCTTTGGCGAGGAACTGTATATCATGGAGAGCTTTCATGATTTTAAGATGACTAAGGACCTTCCTGGTTCAACAAGCTCATGAGATACGATTGCATTGCCAAGGAGCTCGAACTCCTTAAGTGTACCTTACCCGACAAGTTTGTGGCGGGATGCATTATTGCTAAGTTGCCCCTTCATGGAGGAACTTTGCCACAACTCTCAAACACAAGAGCAGGAGATATCGGTTGAAAACTGATAGCGTCCTTGATGTTGAGGAGAAGGCTCGCTAAGGACATCACCGAGAAAGGAGAGGGTCTTGCTACTGCTAACTTTGTGCGAGAAAGGCAAATCCGTAGGCAAGAACAAAGGAACTTCAAACCCTTCTTTAACAAGCTGTAAAGACTACAACCTTCAAGAAGAAGAAGACGAAGAGACAAGAGTGAACTGTCTTGTTTCACTTGTGGAGAGCTCGGACATTTTCCAAGGATCGCCCGAGCAGGACCGTAGAGGAAAAAGGCCAAGGCTATCAACGTCGTGACCTCTAGCAATCTTGATGGGTATGGTAATTTATTTCTTGTTCTTTCAGATTTCAATCACCTTGTTGGTGGCTTGATACGGTGCTAATGTTCACGTGTGTCGACATCTCTATGTTCACTTCTTATCGTGTCGCCGATTCATCCGTCCTAATGGGGAATGGATCACATGCTTCATTCGTGGTGTTGGCACGGTGGATCAAGTTTACTTAGGAAAGATCGTGCGGTGAGGAACGTCGCATGTCCCTATTATGAACAAGAATCGTTAGTGGCTCCCTTCTTTGCGAGAGATGGGTTTAAGGTTGTCTTAGAGTCTAATAAAGTCGTTGTTTGAAACATGGACAATTTATTGGTAAAGGTTATGAGTTCGGAGGCTTGTTCCGGTTTTCACTTTCGAGTTTTGTAATAAATCCGTGAATCATATTTGTGGTGGTGTTAATGATGATACCGTGTTTGGCATTCTCGTTTATGTCACATTAATTTTGGTTTGATGTCTCGGATGTCCAGATGAGTTTAATTCAATTTCACTATTGCCAAAGGTTCTAAGTGCCATAGTTGTGTGTGCATCAAAGCAACCTCGAAAGCCTCACAAAGGCCGAGGAGAGAAACTTGGCACCTCTAGAACTCATACATTCGATCTATGTGAGATGAATGGTGTGTTGACAAAAGGTGAAAAGAGATATTTTATGACGTTGATAGATGATGCTACTAAATTCTGCTATGTTTACTTGTTGCAAACTAAAGATGAGGCTTTAGACTACTTTAAAATCTATAAGGCGAAGTTGAAAATCAACTAGAGAGAAAGATCAAGCGTCTTAGGTCGGATCGTGGTGGTGAGTATTTTCCCAAAATATTTGATGAATTTCGGGAACACGGAATTATTCATGAGAGGGCTCCCTACTCGCCCAATCAAACGAGGTGAGAGGAAAACCGCCTGTCGACTTGGTGAATTCCATGTTGAAGCCTTTCTGGTTTATCAAAGGCATGGTGGGGAGGCTTTGTTGACTTCATGTCATGTCCTGAATAGAGTTCCTAACAAGAATAAAGAAAAGACCCCTTATGAGGAGTGGGTTGGGAGAAAACCATCACTTTCGTGTCTGCGTGGGGGTGTTTGGCGAAGGTCAACATACCGATTCCCAAGAAAGCATAGCTCGGACCCAAGAGGCAGTGGATTGTATCTTTCTAGGATATGCTCCACGAGTGTAGGCTATAGATTTCTAGTGGTTAAATAGGTACGATATGCATGTTGATACTATAATGGAATCTCGTGATGCAACATTCTTTGAGAATATTTTTCCTATGAAAGATATGCATAGCATTGGTAGGATTTCTTAAATACTTCACGAATCTAGTGCATCTATTGATAATTCTGAACAACCACATGAGGAATTTCTTGAGAAGGATGACGATGAACCTCTCACGAGGAGTAAGAGGCAGAGGGTTGCAAAATCCTTTGGCAATGATTTCGTGTACCTTGTGGATGATACTCCCGGATCCATTCTTTGAGGCATATGCATCTCCGATGCAGATGATTGGAAAGAAGCTCCAAAATGAGATGGACTCGATTCTTTCTAATGGAACTTGGGAATTATCGGAAACGACCTATGGTTGTAAACACTGGGATGTAAGTGGGTGTTCAAGGAGAAGCTAAGGCCCGATGGTACTATTGAGAAGTACAAGGCACGGCTTGTAGCTAAGGGCTACACGGAAAGAAGGCGAAGATTACTTTGACACCTATTCACTGTCGCTAGGTGACCACCATTCGAGTACTACTATCCTGGTGCCTCTTATGGTCTTATCGTTCATCAAATGGACGTGAAGACAACTTTCATAATGGAGAGTTGGAAGAGGAGATCTATATGGATCATTAGGATGGGTTTGTGGTAAAAGGTGAAGAGACAAAGGTGTGTAAGTTATTGAAATCTTTATATGGCCTGAAACAAGCACCTAAGCAATGGCATGAGAAGTTTGACGAACTCTACTTTCTGGGCTTTGTCATTAATGAGGTGATAGGTGTGTTTACTATCGCCATGGTGGGCGATAGCGTTATATTATGTTTGTCGTGGATGACATTACGATCTTTGGTACAAACATGAAAGTGATAAATGAAGTCAAGTCTTTCTGTCAAAGAGTTTTGATATGAAAGATCAGGAGAGCGATGTCATTCAATATCAAGCTTATTAAGAATGAGAATGGGATTACTTTAACGCAATCTCATTATGTTGAGAAGGTCTTGAGCCGATTTGGCTTTAATGATGGCAAGACTTCTCCAACACCTTATGATCCCGGTTTGACATTACGAAAGAATAAGAAGGAACCAACGGATCAATTTGAAATATTCACAAGTTGTTGGTTCTCTCATGTACTTAAAAGCGCTACAAGACCCGATATCTCTTTTCTTTGTGAGCAAGTTGAGTAGGTTCATGTCTAACCGGGTATTGATCATTGGCATGCACTTGAAAGGGTCATGCGCTATCTATGTGGTACAATGAGCTATGGGATTCACTATTCAGGAAATCTGCGTGCTTGAAGGATATAGTGATTCAATTGGATCTCGGCGTTGATGAACTCTATGCCACGCGGGTATGTGTTTACCCTTGGAGGTGGCGCGCAGTGTCATGGAGGTCTCGTAGACAAACCATATTGACAAGGTCAACTATGGAAGCAGAACTTCTTGCTTTAGACATGACCGTTGAGTCGTAATGGTCGCGTGAGCTCTTGATGGACTTGCTCGTGGTTGAGAAACTGTCTTGCAATCCTTCCGAATTGTGACAACCAAACTGTTATTGTCAAAGTGAACAATTCTAAGGATAACGCAAGTCATCAAGACACGTGAAAAGACGTTTGAAATCTGTCGAAATTGAGAAACTCCGAGTAATAAGCTACGTATATTCAAATGCACAAAACCTCGCGGATCCTTTACAAAGGGACTATCACGAAATGTGATAGAAAGTGCATCGAGGAGATGGGGTTGAGACCCATGGATGTCACACCTTAGTGGTAACCCAACCTATGTGATCGGAGATCCCGTGAATTAGGACACAGGAAGAACAAGCTAGTGGTTTGACCGAGGAGAGTATTTTGTAACCTCTCTATGTGAAGATGCATGACTCTCATAATCAGTAAGGCAGGTTGGCAACATGCCTTAATGTCTTCGCTGGCTTTAATTAGCAAAGATGCCGTCCTCAGGGCATTCTTGAAAGAACACACCTATATGAGCTCGATCAGAACGTCGCGGTCTATGAGATCCGGGTGATCTCTAGTAAACTCATGAAGAGACCAGGAGTATGACGATATGCTCCAACTGCGGGTAGGCTCACACACCAAGTACTAGTTATGATTAAAGCGAAATCTATTGGCACCAAACTTGCAATTCAAGGTTCGTCCATTGTTCAAGTTGTTGATAGACGTAGTTCAAGATTCTAGGCGGAAGTTCAACTTAACATCTCTTGAAACACCGGTATATAAACAAGTAGCAAGGATTGACAAATCTTCAAATGGGCATTTGAGATCCGTGGGTATTGTTAGAAATAATGGGGCTAATCCATTTAGGCCCATGAGTATTTCAGATTTTCCCTAAATCTCAAAGCCCAAGTTTGTGGCAGCCCATATGTGTTTGGGCCCATGTTTGTGGCAGCTCACATGGGAGTGGAGTGGGAGCTAAAGTTTAGTCCCACATGGAAAGTTGGAGGAGAGTTGCACCACCTTATAAGGTGGAGTGTTGCACCACTTTGTAAGTGAGTGGGAATAAGAGAGATTCACACGCGCGCTCCTCCTCCGACGCCGCTTCGACGCACGCTTGCCGCCACGACGCTACAAGGCCGCTGGTTGCGGGTTGCGAGAATCTCACGAGCCGAGCTTTATTTTGCTGCTCAGAAAATTGATGACGTGTCAAACGGTTAGCACTTATTCGGTCGCTCCGGAAAGCCGATATGCATCACCGATCATGTGCGAGCCGATTCGGTTCGTGGATCGCCCGATCATGCGCAGCCGATGCGGATCGTGGATTGAGTCTACGTTAGGGTTTCGAGCCGCTCTATATAAAGTCCTAGCGGCTACCACCACACACCGACAACCGAAAACCAATCTAGGGTTTTGCCTTCCTCTCTACTTGCGCCACCGTAGTCTACTCCATCCCGCTTGCCGCGCACCGCGGACGGGAGAGCAGGTCTCCGGAACCACTTGCCCTTGCGATCCTCAGACGGGAGAGGCGAATAAGGTTTTTTGGGAAGCGCTCTGCGATCGCCGAGTTCTTCATCACGGGTCGTCTTCCATCCAAGTCGGTGATCTGCCTACCGCCTTCGTCGCCATCTGCTGCGATCACTCTTCCCAAAGTTTCTACTACGACAACCGAGCACGTGCTACGTGATCCTGTTTGGTTATTCATCATGTTCTGAGTACATGTTAGGTCTTTGTTTCCGATCATCCTGTTGTTTAGTACATCTAGTATGTTCGAGTTACATGAGCTAGTAGCTGGTTTTGTCATGATTTATATTCTGGAATTAATCGTGGAAATTATGCCTAATAATCCAACAAACTCGACTCAATTCAGCGCATATTTGTGTTGATTGAAAGAGGATACTGGGAACATGTTTGAGTGAGTAGAGAGAAGGAGCTCATCTTCCTTACCTACATGTAAAGAGAACACTACCATCTATAGAGACTAGAGAGATCTATATACCTGCATCAAACTGCAAAACTTGCAACACAAAAATTGTAGGGAACAACAAGATCAACCTACTCCCTAAAGGAAACTTCGAGCGTTTGCTTGTGTGCGACGAATTTGAACAAACAAGCACAAAAAAGATCCAACTTTGACCATGAATTTGCGGAGATGTAGTTCACCAACCTCGAAGCCGATGGTCAAAATGGAACCCCATCGTTGATGCTCATCTTTTTTATCTACAACTCGACTCGATTTGAAGCTTGTATGTGCTAATCCTAAGCTATGAAGAGTAATTATGTTTAGAGAGGAGAGAGAAAGGGGAGGAGGAAGACAGAGTTGCACGCCTTCATGTAGCAGTGCGCTCGCCCGATTCTGGCACGCCGGCAAACGCCAAAATGGTCGTTCTCCCTAGGCCTGGATCTGGCCTGCTTTAATACTCGTGCTGGCCATAACGTAGGGGTGCCGCAGGTAATCAAACGGGCTGATTTCTGACTAAGGGCTTGTTTGATTCATAGGATAGGAAAAGTATAGGAATAGGAAAACCATAGGATTGATATGTCATGCCAATGTGAATCCTATAGGAAGAGGGATCTTGTTTGATGTGGCAAAGGAATTTTTCCATGAGGTGTGACCTAATGTTGTTTTCCTATAGGAATTGCACTACAAGATTCCTATAGGATTAATTCCTATAGGATATGTTCCTATGAATCAAACACTAACATAGGAAAAATTCCCATAGGATTCAAATCCTACACAATTCCTACGCAATTCCTATAAATCAAACAAGCCCTAACTCAGCTTGCCTAGAGAAACTGCAGATTATCAAACGCGTTCTAGATTCTTCTCCACTGTTCTGACTATATGGACATTACTCCACGTCACTATCTGAGTCACTGCCTGATTTAGTATGGTGCTCTGCTCCATCTGTCAGCAACAGATTCTACACTTTGTTAGATGATGTATAGGTTTTTTTTCTTTGTACTGTTTAAATATGCATGTGTATGTCAACAACTCTCTTTTATACGCTTTTGCCTCTAGGCCTATATTAACAAGCAACCGGTACGAGGCCAAGTACCGTTCCACTCAAACGCTAATATGGTACCAGAACAGGTCTCTTTCGATACCTATCCGCCCTAGCCGCTGCCGCCACAAACAAGATCGCCGCCGCCGTCAGATCCCTCTGGCCGCCGCCGCTACAACACCTACAACCCGTCGCCGCCGCTGACGATCCACCGCTGTCACCTCAAAGACATACAACACGACTTCCACCGCCGCTTCCTCAATCGCCGCCGCATCTACAACCCACAACACATCTTCCGCCGCCGCTATAGCCACAACCGCCTACAATATCTACATCTACAACACATGATCAAGATCCTCTCTGCGCCATGAGCACCTCGTCATCGACCTCTTCCCTGTCTGCGTCGCTTGGTGTGCCTCCTGCCAGCAGCTTACCCACACCAACCACCTTGCATGGAAGGCTCTCGTCCTCCTCACGTTTCGTGGCGCCCGTGTCATGGGCCTCCTCGATGGCGCTGACGCTGCGCCGCCCAAGCACATCAAGATTGAAGATCTGGAGAATCCTTCCCATGTCTCGTGGATTGCACGGGATAAGCAGGTGCTGTGTTTCATCCTCAACTCTCTCGCCGGACATCCTATCCCATGTTTTTGGAGTGGAAACAACTGCTGAGGCTTGGTGGAAGATTGACAACATGTTCAAAACATGTGCTCGCTCCAAGGTTCAGCATCTTCGAGGTGAGCTCAATGACACCAAAAATTTGACTTTGACTGCAGATCGGTACTACACCAAGATGAAGGGGCTGGCCTCAGACTTGCTACGGTCGGGAAACCCCTTGAGTACGATGAGCTCATAGGGCATCTGCTAAGCGACCTCTACAACGCATCACATCTGTCAATGCCAACCCCGACATCATGCTCAACGAGTTCTTCGGGCAACTATACTACTACGACAGTCACAACAGTGTTCAACCCGATGCTGAGGAAGGCTTCACTTCCTCAGCTAACCTCGCCCGCCGTGGTCTAGAACGTGGCTATAACCCTAGTCGTGGGCTCTTCGACCGTGGACGTCGGGACTATCGTGGAGGAGTCGGTGGTGGCGTTCCGGTGATCGTCGCAATTGTCGTGATGGCCCATGGCGCTGTGATGACACACGCACACGTTCTGATAGTGGTGGCAATGACCGCTACCGTCAGCGCGATGACAATCGCCGCCGTGACTATGGTGGTGGTGGTGATCGCCACCGCTCTCGTGCCCGTATTGATCGGGTTCCCACACCCTTAGTCAACATCATGTGCCAGATATGTAAGATACACAACCACCCTGAAAGCGACTATTGGTGACGATTCCAACATGATGATGATGCAGACGATGACTGTGGTGAAAAGTACACGCACTTCACATACTACTGCATTGACACAAATTGGTACACTGGCAGTGGTGCCACCGATCATCTCACTGGTCAGATGAGCAAGCTCTCCACAGCTGAAAAGTACACTGGACGTGACTGTTTCAACACTGATGATGGCACAGGTATGCACATAAGTCATATTGGTAAATCAACTTTGCGTACCCCTCATGGATCCTTTGAGCTCAAAAATATTCTCCATGTTCCTAGTGCATCCAAAAATCTTTTATCAGTACATAAATTTACTCTTGATAATCATGTATCCATTGAGTTTCATCCTTTCTTATTTTTAATCAAGGACCAAACAACAAGAAGAGTTCTATTTAGAGGCCCATGCCATGGTGGTCTCTACCCTTTGATGCATATGTTCCATGAGACCTCAAAGATCGCCTTCCTCACAATAAAGTCATCATCCTCTACATGGCATCGTCGTTTAGGATATTCATCTTATTTTGTGGTGTAACAAGTTCTTAGGAGAAATAAAATAGCTTACACCCTAAAAAATACATCATATGTTTGTGACTCTTCTCAACTAGCCAAGAGCCACCAACTTCACTACCCCATATCTACTAGTGTTTCTACTGCTCCTTTGGAGCAAGTGTTCTCTGATGTATGGGGCTCTGCTCCTCTTTCTATGGAAAAACATGCATACTATATAAGCTTCATTGATGATTTTAGAAAATTTACTTGGATATATTTGCTTAAAAGCGTTCTGATGTTTATCATGATTTTTTCAATTATCAGCAATATGTTGAGCGCAAGTTTGATAGGAAAATTATCACTATGCAAACTGACAGAGGGGTGAGTATGAAAAACTGAATGGCTTCTTTCAGAAAGTTGGTATAACACATCATGTCTCATGACCACATGCTTATCAACAAAATGGTTCGCTGGAAGAAAACATCGTCATATTGCTGAGGTTGGCCTTGCTTTGCTTCCTAATACATCCATGCCTCTGAAGTTTTGGGATGAAGCTTTTCTTATGGCCACATTTCTCATTAATCTTCTTCCTAGCAAAGTTGTAAACTCTGAAACTCCCACTGAGTGTCTCCTACATGTTACACCCAACTATGATGCTTTACGCACTTTTGGCCGTGCATGCTGGCCAAACCTTCACCCATACAACAAACGCAAGCTTTATTTTCGCTCCAAATGATGTGTCTTTCTCTGCTATAGTCCCTTCACAAAGGTGGAAAATGTATAAATGTTGCTTCTCAGAGGTATGAACTGGATTAGATCAGCAATAGGAAAGACCACGCCCCTTCTTTTCGATCTGTTGTCTAGTTCTAGAAGAATGTCAATCCTAAATGCTCGCATCCGCCGCCACATCAACCGGCCTCAGTTTCAATGGAAGACAACAGACCAACGGTGCCAGCGGCTGCCAACATCGTTCATGCTGCTGCTAGCGATGACACATGATGAATGAAAGAGAGTCGCGCGATCAAGAATGACAGTGGCGTCCATGCTGCTGTGTTGGACAACATCTCCCTTCCTTGATATATCCTTTGGATGAACCAGTTGGTTCAATTTGTAATTCTTCTCCACAGACTCCATCCACGACGAGTTCCCCTCATCATCCACATATTATATGGAAACGATGTATGAATAGGGCTATTATCAACTGTATGCACGCGCACAAAATCCAAATGGGTCATACGTGTTTTAGTAGGGCTTTAATTTTCGGAATGACCATTACCTCCGAATTGAAGAGGTATCAGGCAATCTGAGTCATCCATGTGTTTTCGTTTATGTCTTTTTGTGGAGAGGGTCTATTGAAGGAGACGCCTTTGCATAAATAATTAATTAATGCTTGTTAATGAAGAAAACAAGATGACTTTGATACGTGGGTACGATTTAATTAGTAGCTATCAAGAGCAAGAAAGAAATAATAAACTATCAATTGGCCTGCATGGAAAATGGACTATCTAGATGAGCTGGGAGTTTATTACTTGATCCATTCCGCATATATGATGTCGTCAAACTCTTGTTCAAAGCACCAGATCTACGGTTCCATCGGATGAAATCTCCATTTTATTGGGTCTAGTCGAAGTACAACCGATACTCGGACAAGTCTTCATTCAACAAATTAAACAAGAGATTAATAATATTATAACGTTAAGCTAATTTGTCATTGTTGATGATGCATGGTCCATGACGGTCCAATCAAATCCCACGATCCTTCAATTGTCAAAGCGTGACAGCTTTTGTCGGGCTCGGATCGGATCTTCCCTTGACATGGTCAAAAGAGGAGAAGGATAGCAATATCTCCAAATGTGAGACCAGAAATAAATTAATGTTGCGGCACTGAAAATGGCAGAAAGATTTGACAACAGGAGGAGAGTGATCAACAATTATGATTAGTTCAAGTGTCGTTGAATGATTTGGACCGACAAGCGTGTAAGGAGATGTGGTCAAGTCATCCGCTGTCGACCATATATTAGTGCGACTGACTTGCTTGATTGGTGGCATGGGAATGAATGGGGGCACTGTGGCGCAGGACGCAGGTCATCATGATGTGCTGATGGTTGGACTTGTGCTATACTAGCTTGATTTGGTGGCTGCTAATTGTAACCCGTTTTGTTTTCCTGCCTGCCTGGCTGGCTTAGTGTTAGATTATGGTAGATTGGTTGTGTCACTTGATTAGCAAACTATCATAAATATATAGTTGGGGGTTCCCTTTCTTATAACTAGATGATACCCCGCGCGTTGCTGCGGGATTCTTAGTTAACATTAGGGGTTTTTGTTACATAATTTTCTAATTTCAATGATGATCGATATAGTTAGATTTTGACAACATTGAATACTTCACGATACCAATTCAAGGAAATAGTTAAAGAGGAAACATCTCACCTACCAAAAATCTACAGTTATTGCCTAATCTTGGTTGGATCGTATAGCAAATCCTATAAAGCTTTATGTAAGTTTAATTTAGGAAGGAGAAATATCATCATTACAATTTTTTGATAAAGATATCATCATTACGTTGCAGCTAAATACACGAAATATTTACTGGGCATGAAGTAAAAAGTCATGATATGACGATATGGAGGTTGTAAATAAGAAGACATCGAGCATCATTGACATAAGCTAGCTCCGGGTAACATATTAGGACATAGTACAATACAAAAAGTGTAGAAAATAAGGGCAATTTAGTTTGACTCAATCTGCATCATATGTACATTTGTATGCTCATTCATAAGAAAATTTATAATGATTTGCTTCAGCCCCGTACGCTATAAAACCATTATAGCAAAATGTGGAGAACCTACGTGGTAATTTAGTTTGACTGTATGTGTAGCAGTGGCCTACCTACAAACAACACATGAATAACACTACAATTCTGTAGAAATCAAATTATGCAATATACATCAAACCCGACCAAGAAGAAAATAATGGCGATCAAGATGAGCAAGTAGGCTGGCTCAATGTCATTCTTGAAACTCTTGTCATTATCAACCATCCATGAACCACAGTGTACTGTATAGCTCGTAGTTGTTGCAATAAAAAGAATCTTTATTCTGAGATGTTTAAGTCAATAGTCAATTCGGTGTAGATAAAAATACTGATTGCTTCCTCCGATTAAACTCAAAACTTTTATTTTGGTAAATCAAATACCGTTGGGTAAGCTGTTGGACCGTATAGAAGGTAATCAGTTCTAATAGCATCTGTAATCTTTGAAAAACAATAAAACGTTATACAAATCTGAAGATAAATAAGCAATGGGTTTATGTGTAGGATGTGCTGCCACATTGGCCAAATGGTTCAGCAGGTCCTACACCCTCATCAGAGGAATGTCCAGGCATGTTGAAACCATGTAAAATTGAGGCAATCTAAGAGAAATTCGGGGGAAACAAACTGAACATAATTTCAAGGAGAGAAGGGCAGAGGATACATGGTCTATCTCTATATATGAAACATGAAGGAAAAAATATACCCAAGTTTTGTTACCATATAGTAGAAGCTTCGCCTTTTATATGCTTTAGCGGAGAGAGATCTACATGTACCTGCACACCGAGACAAAATCACTATGGGTAATGAACTAATTCACTGGGCGCGAGTATTGTTCCAAAATCACTATGGGTAATGAACTGATTCACTGGGCGCCAGTATTGTTCAGACGCTATCTAGTATTGGGGAATCCAAGCACAGCGCAGGAATCAATCCCATTCAATATTCAATAGTATAAATTAATTAAAAGAGATGAGAGTTTATACGACGCAAACAGCTACTGCTGTCTAGAGTCTGTAGAACGAATATGTGATATAGCCTCTTTCTCCTTGCTTGAAAGACCAGCACACATAATCCAATAGATATCCAATCAAATCGGGAGGGTTTGAGTGAGCCGGACGCAGAATTCAATGAAAATCCAATCATGGTGTGGGAGACAAAACGTCAAGCAGCGAGCACAACCTGATTGAATAAAAGGTAAATCGAGAGCAGATATCTACCAAAGCTGTTACATGTACCAGAGATGTCGATGCGAACAGGCGCACATGCTGGATGTCCATGGTAGGACGCAAGTGTTTTTAAACATGGAGGTGGCGGTGGCTCAATTCAATAGAGCAGTTTCTTGATTCAATTCCTTTCCATGCAACAAGAACTGTTTCTTGTCGTTTCTATATTGAACTCCTTCAATATCTCATATATGTACGTTTGGCATAACCATATTGGCGTCACAGTCTATCCACTATAGACATTCACGCTAAATATTCGGGTTTTGCCTAAGTCTTTCATCAAAATGAAATTCTTAACCTTTGTCAATAAAATATACATCATTTCTAATCAACAAGATGTCCTCCACATAATGTATTAGAAATATGTCTTAGCGCTCCCACTTAATTTCTTGCAAATGCAAGCATCTTCATCGTCTCCTGATGAAAACTCGTTTTCATCATGGTGAAGATTCCAACTCCGCGATGCTTACTTCAACCATTGAAGTTTGCATGCCCTTTTAACATCCATTGAATTTAACAAAACCCTTTGGACCGTGTCATGTACACGTCCTAGGTAACCATTCTATTAGAAGAATTTTGTTTTGTTTATTCATCTACCATATACCAAATTATATGTAGTGGTTGCTACTTTCATCCGTTCAGACTAAATATCGCTATGAAAGATCAAATCTTGTCATAGTCAACTCTTTGAACATTGTCATAAAATACTTTACAACATGTCGAATATTTCATAGATGTGAGACATCCATGTACTGTTCTTTATAGATCCAAATACGACGATAGGTTTTACACCTTTCGGAGGGTCTTCCAAGTTCAAAACTTGATTTCTGGTATGGAACTATCACGGATTTTATGGCTTCAAGCCATTTGACGGAGTCGAGGCCCATCATCGCTTCTTTGCATACGATCGGTTAATCATTGTCAAACAATGATGATTTACTCTCAAATCTAAATATTTGATTGTTTATCCGACCGACTTGGTTCAATAAGAACTTAGATCTCCGTGACTACAACCTTTGAGGCACATAAGCTATGAGCATTATGGCTGCCTCCTAACATTTCCGTTGCGCAACTCAAAGACATTTGGCTAAGGTTCGTTAACCTTATCAAAGTTCTATTGTCCTCCCACTTAACTTTTGCGAAAAATTCCTTTTCAAGAAACTTCATTTCAAGCGACAAACCCTTTTGTCCTCGGTGTAAGGAGGAATAACCAATTGTTATTCAAAATAACCTACAAAGACATGCTCATCCGACTTTGGTTGTAAACATCTTACTTATGTTTAGCATACCAAAATTTAAGAAAGGACAACTTGGGTTTTACCCCAAACCATAACTCATATGGTGTCATTTCAACGGATCAAGATGGAGCTCTTTTCAGGTAAAAGCGGTAGTCTCTAAAGCTTTAATCTATTAAAACATAATGGCAGTTTTATAAATAACACCTTTGATCCAACCATGTCAAACAAGGTTTCATTACAAATCTCAAACACTCCATATTCCTATGGTGTTTCGGGAGATGTAAATCTAGGTGTTTTGCTAAACTTGCAACTCAAATAAATCCCTTTATGATAAAATCATAATTCATTTATTTTCTTGTTACACTTGTAACTCAAATAAATCCCTTATGATAAAATCATAAACCATTTATTTTTCTTGTTACAATGATTTTTCACTTCATCTTGAAAATCTTTGAAACATTTTCAAATATTTCATACTTGTTTCTCATTAAGTGAATATTCACTCAAAAATCCGGAGAAAGCATATGAAGTTGAAACCCATCGCTTACGACTGCACATAATGGACTACATACATCGATATGTATAAATTCCAATAATTTAGTCGTTCGTTCTTCTTTGGCCTTTGAACGAAGTTTTAATTATCACGTGGAAATTCTCACAAGCGTCACTTGATCAAATCAAAGACTCCTAAAAATCCATGAAAATGGAGATTCATCATGTTTTCTTTCCAATATAATTTAAACAGCGATGTCACTTCGTAAGTGATCTTTCAATCATTTGTCTTGCAATATTTTAGCATTAGGATTTATGGATGTGATTTCTTCAACTAGATTTGTAAATCATCCATCTTATATGGAATACGGTAATTATTTGAACAACCTTTGTTCTTATAATACCGATTCAAATAACAATTATTAAAACAAATCTTGAAGTCTTTCTTCAACTAGATTTGTAAATCATCCATCTTATATGGAATACGGTAATTATTTGAACAACCTTTGTTCTTATAATACGATTCAAATAACAATTATTAAAACAAATCTTGAAGTCAAGCTTTGATGTCAACGAAATACAAACAACGGTTTGTTTGTTTTCGATGAACATCATCACATATTCTCTTGCTAGTTACTTAGGCCATTGTGGTTCATGAATTGCATCATTCCGTATGAAATTTCATACCAACCAATTCGTATCCAATACCCAAGAACCACATTGTTTAACAAGCAAAGAATACAACCATAACATGTATATCATATATATACCTAAATTGGATATTTCCAATCTTTTCTTTTCTCGCCAAATATATTTTATAGATTCTCTTCAGCATTTCCTTTTCCTTTTAAAAGAAATTATCAACATCAAAAGTGGCGCCATATACATGACACATAGTCCAAAGCGTGTATATTCAAATAATAATACCTTTGGATTTGCACTTTGAAGTAGATCACCATCATCAAATGATCGGTATTCTTTCAAAATCCATTCTTTAGTAATCTTTTAGTGTAGTAAACATTTTACATACATATTCTATTCACCCTTATCATGACGACATTCATGATCAAGCTACTTTAGCTTATAAAGGCGAATCGTGAGTATAAAATTACTTTCCAAAACACTTTTGGATGATTAGGATGTCTAGCATCTCCAACCTTCGTAAATTCTCATCCAATATGAGAACATATATATACTCTATCATATTGCAACCAAAACATTGTTTCAGATATCGTTATATCTGCCACACATGATGGTTTCTGAAACAATTCTTTCAGCTCCTAGATAAACTTGATGTTTAAATCAAGAATCATGGAGGCAAACATGATACTCAAGATACTAACACTGGAATTGTTACTCTCGATTTAATACCAATTATTAAATTTCACGGAGTAAATAGAATTTTGTTGAAAGTTTGCAATAGGACTTTAAACTTTAGATTGACACTCAACACAATACGATACCAGTTTGTAAAGTATATATCCAGAATTCTATAGTTCTATTATCTCAATTACAACTATGCATAAGGTGGTGAACGAATGCCAATGACTACAAAAAATTATGCAAATTCACTTTGATTTAATTTATGATAAATTGAGTTCTACTAATCCAAATTAGAAATGAACTCCCACTCAAAAACGACATCCCTCGTGCCTTTTTGGTGATTACATGAACCAAATCCACTACACCAAGTCCGATCATCACGTGAGTCGGTGTAGCTTCAAAGGCGAGCATCAAATGGGCATCATATCTACTATATGACTCATGCTTAACCTTTCGTCCGTGTTCCGAGGCCATGTCTGTACATGCTAGGCTCGCCAAGTTAGAACCTTAGTATTTTGCGTGTGTAACTGTCTTACACCCGAAGTATGGTCGAGGATCCAAGTACACCCGATCATCACGTGATGTCTTGGAGCGAGAACATAATCGGTGCATACTAAAGGAAGAACACATTCTTATCTTGATATTTAAATGAGGATCATCTTATTATGCTAATAAAACGCCAAACAAGCAATATAAGATGCTATCAAACATCACATGTTTATTAGTGGAATGATATGGTTCTCATATGATCTCTATCATGTGCATCGTGGTATGATCACTATCATACCTTTATGTGTAAGTCCAAGGTCTATGGAGATTACACGTTATGTGTGTTGTAAGAGTATCATCTCATACTTCTACTTACAACATCACCATATCATAACACTAGCCCAAAGAACAATCTAAACTAGACGCCTCTAATTTATCCATTGCAAATTTTACGTGGCTTAGGGCTTTCGAAGATAGAACCGTTCTTACCTACGAACATGAACCACAACGAGGATAACCAAATTGTTGACAACTCGTTGCAAATTAGATATTGACTATAGTAGGAGAGACAGACACCCGCTAGCCACTTATGCAAAACTAGTTGCATGTCAAGCGTGGAACAGGTCTCATGTGCGAGGACATGTAAAGGTTGTCCGGTCCGCTTCATCCCACTATGCCACCAATATCCAAAGTACAACTAAGAAGCAATAAAATGATCATCATCGCCCACATACTCATATGTGTACTACCCGTGCAAAGTATCTACGCATAGATCCGGCTCTGATACCACTGAAGGGTTCGCAACATAGAAAACAAAAATTTTCCTACGATGTGAACTATATACCAAGATCTATTTATACTAGATACAAACAACGGGCGGATGTATATCCGTAGAGAACATACCCTTGAAGACCGACAAAGCTTAACGAGTCCAAACTCGTGGTTGATGTAGACGATCTCTTGCCGATCTCAAGATCGAGAGGAAGTCCTAGCCAAGAAAACAGCCAAGATCCGCGTTTCGCACACACGTTCGAGGCACCGAGCAACCTCCGCCTCCTCGCTCCAGCGATGCAGCGGAAGCACAACTCTTTATTGCCGAAAAGCCACTGGGAACATGTATCTCGCTAGTCCGAGACCATGGGGATAAAAACTAGAGGGGGAGAGATATCCTTCACGAGGAGGTGTGAGAGAGGAGGAGGGGCCTTTATAGGGAGAGGGGGCACCAAGGGCCATGCCCAGCCATGGGGCTGCCCCACCTCTTCCACATTCATGTGGGTGGAGCTCCCACTCAAAATGAAAAGCCTCCTCCCATTAAAAGCCTCCACTCATAAATCCACTCACATGCATTAAATTTCCACCAAATTTAATGCAAGCTCTCATTTAAATAAAACTCTTTTATTTATTTATTCAGAATTTTGTTAATTACTTTAATTAACAAACATTCACATAAAACCCTTGCTAGTATTCCATTTCACATGCAACTACCAGCAATTTCAACAAAAAGCTTTGTGTCTAGTGAAATAAATTCCTGCGCTTTCCTTTTCTTTTCGGCATGAAACTTTTGCTCCAATTGGATGTCGGTGTCTCTTAAGTGTGTCACCCTACGGTTCGCGAATAATGCGGACATGATCGAGACCCTCTCGGATCAATAATCGAGCGGATCTGGAGACCCATATCGACTCCCACACATTCAACGATGACTTTCTTGTGATCGGAACCTTTTACGCTAGTATCTTAATCCCTTTGTTTCATGATATATTACATGTCCGAGATTCGATCATCGGTATCTCCATACCTAGTTTGATCTCACATCGACATGCACTCTTTTCTCGTTCCCGTGATATAACATTCTAGTGATCAAATCACTTGCTTGCAAGCTAATCAATGTGATATCACCGAGAGGCCCAGAGTATATCTATCCGTCATCGGGATGAACAAATTCCACTCTCGATCCATGGGCCTCAACATAACACTTTAGTAGTTCTGAACCCATCTTTATAATCACCCCATTACGGTGTGACGTTTGATGTTATCAAGAAACTCTTCCGGTTAGTGATTGACATGATCTCATGGTCTAAGGATTAGGATCACTTCGTAAGTTGTTATAGCAATATAAACTCAATGACTTTGATCGTAATGCTATACTTGGATGAATGTTCATCACACCATTACACTAATGTTGTGACCTCGTTATTAACAACATCCAATGTCCATGATCGTGAAACCTATGATCATCTTGTTAATCAACGAGCTAGTTTATAAGAGAGGCATAACTAGGAACTTTCTATTTGTTTATTAAACACACATGTATTAACGCTTCCGTATTAATACAATTATAGCATGCAAAATAAACATTTATCATAAATAAGGAATACGATAATAACCACTTTATTATTGCCTCTCGGGCATATTCCTTGAGTCTCCCACTTGCACTAGAGACAATAATCTAGTTTGAGAACTTTGCGTATTGAACACCTATGGCTTTACGGTGTTCCATATACACAATTTCAAGTGGTTAACATAATCTACGGATCCGACGCTTTCAGTCCGTGTGTATTTGCATGTCTTTGCTTCACGCATCACTCATTCTCAATGAGATGGCATTGTATAAATTTGGTCTTTCGGTGAGACCTTTAGTTCCTTGGGGTTAAAACACGCCGATACTATTGTCATACAATATATCTTTAGTGTTAGCCCGCTATGAACCACACCTTAGTTTGATAACAAACTACTTGACACAAATTCCCTCCTTGTCGCTACTATAGCGTCATATACTTAGCCTTTTGTTGTAGTATTCGTCACAATGTCTTAATTTTGGAACTCTTCCAAATCCATCATGGAATCTCCTTTCCATTACATTGTGCCACCCATAGTTTAAATTGAGATAAACTTAATTTGTATCTTGTGACAAAACTAGTATCAATGTAACACTTTACAATGAACTATTTGTAATTGTTTGTCACCTCTACACAAATATATTCTTAGTTCTTCCAAAAGATCATAAGAATATCCTCACTATCGTCCAATGATCATTTTATGATTCATTCTGGTATATGCTCATAACACTTAGAGCATAGGACATATCTGGATGTGTACATATCATGGTATGATTGATCAAAACATTCTCGTGATTGCATTCATCAAGTGTCAAAGCACTTGAATCTTGTTTCACTTATCAAGTGTCGATACACTTGAATCTTGATTCAATTCCTTTCCATGCAACAAGAACTGTTTCTTGTCGTTTCTATATTGAACTCCTTCAATATCTCATATATGTACGTTTGGCATAACCATATTGGCGTCACAGTCTATCCACTATAGACATTCACGCTAAATATTCGGGTTTTGCCTAAGTCTTTCATCAAAATGAAATTCTTAACCTTTGTCAATAAAATATACATCATTTCTAATCAACAAGATGTCCTCCACATAATGTATTAGAAATATGTCTTAGCGCTCCCACTTAATTTCTTGCAAATGCAAGCATCTTCATCGTCTCCTGATGAAAACTCGTTTTCATCATGGTGAAGATTCCAACTCCGCGATGCTTACTTCAACCATTGAAGTTTGCATGCCCTTTTAGCATCCTTTGAATTTAACAAAACCCTTTGGACCGTGTCATGTACACGTCCTAGGTAACCATTCTATTAGAAGAATTTTGTTTTGTTTATTCATCTACCATATACCAAATTATATGTAGTGGTTGCTACTTTCATCCGTTCAGACTAAATATCGCTATGAAAGATCAAATCTTGTCATAGTCAACTCTTTGAACATTGTCATAAAATACTTTACAACATGTCGAATATTTCATAGATGTGAGACATCCATGTCTGTTTCTTTATAGATCCAAATAATCGATAGGTTTTACACCTTTCCGGAGGGTCTTCCAAGTTCAAAACTTGATTTCTCGTGTATGGAACTATCACGGATTTTATGGCTTCAAGCCATTTGACGTAGTCGAGGCCCATCATCGCTTCTTTGCATACGATCGGTTAATCATTGTCAAACAATGATGATTTACTCTCAAATCTAAATATTTGATTGTTTATCCGACGACTTGGTTCAATAAGAACTTAGATCTCCGTGACCACAACCTTTGAGGCACATAAGCTATGAGCATTATGGCTGCCTCGGAACATTTTCCTGCGCCAACTCGGACATTTGGCTAAGGTTCGTTAACCTTATCAAAGTTCTATTGTCCTCCCACTTAACTTTGAAAAATTCCTTCTTCAAGAAACTTCACATTTCAAGCGACAAACCCTTTTGTCCTCAGTGTTAAGGAGGAATAACCAATTGTTATTCAAAATAACCTACAAAGACATGCTCATCCGACTTTGGTTGTAAACATCTTACTTATGTTTAGCATACCAAAATTTAAGAAAGGACAACTTGGGTTTTACCCCAAACCATAACTCATATGGTGTCATTTCAACGGATCAAGATGGAGCTCTTTTCAGTGTAAAAGCGGTAGTCTCTAAAGCTTTAATCTATTAAAACATAATGGCAGTTTTATAAATAACACCTTTGATCCAACCATGTCAAACAAGGTTTCATTACAAATCTCAAACACTCCATATTCCTATGGTGTTTCGGGAGATGTAAATCTAGGTGTTTTGCTAAACTTGCAACTCAAATAAATCCCTTTATGATAAAATCATAATTCATTTATTTTCTTGTTACACTTGTAACTCAAATAAATCCCTTATGATAAAATCATAAACCATTTATTTTTCTTGTTACAATGATTTTTCACTTCATCTTGAAAATCTTTGAAACATTTTCAAATATTTCATACTTGTTTCTCATTAAGTGAATATTCACTCAAAAATCCGGAGAAAGCATATGAAGTTGAAACCCATCGCTTACGACTGCACATAATGGACTACATACATCGATATGTATAAATTCCAATAATTTAGTCGTTCGTTCTTCTTTGGCCTTTGAACGAAGTTTTAATTATCACGTGGAAATTCTCACAAGCGTCACTTGATCAAATCAAAGACTCCTAAAAATCCATGAAAATGGAGATTCATCATGTTTTCTTTCCAATATAATTTAAACAGCGATGTCACTTCGTAAGTGATCTTTCAATCATTTGTCTTGCAATATTTTAGCATTAGGATTTATGGATGTGATTTCTTCAACTAGATTTGTAAATCATCCATCTTATATGGAATACGGTAATTATTTGAACAACCTTTGTTCTTATAATACCTGATTCAAATAACAATTATTAAAACAAATCTTGAAGTCTTTCTTCAACTAGATTTGTAAATCATCCATCTTATATGGAATACGGTAATTATTTGAACAACCTTTGTTCTTATAATACCTGATTCAAATAACAATTATTAAAACAAATCTTGAAGTCAAGCTTTGATGTCAACGAGAAATACAAACAACGGTTTGTTTGTTTTCGATGAACATCATCACATATTCTCTTGCTAGTTACTTAGGCCATTGTGGTTCATGAATTGCATCATTCCGTATGAAATTTCATACCAACCAATTCGGTATCCAATACCCAAGAACCACATTGTTTAACAAGCAAAGAATACAACCATAACATGTATATCATATATATACCTAAATTGGATATTTCCAATCTTTTCTTTTCTGCCAAATATATTTTATAGATTCTCTTTCAGCATTTCCTTTTCCTTTTTAAAAGAAATTATCAACATCAAAAGTGGCGCCATATACATGAAACATAGTCCAAAGCGTGTATATTCAAATAATAATACCTTTGGATTTGCACTTTGAAGTAGATCACCATCATCAAATGATCGGTATTCTTTCAAAATCCATTCTTTAGTAATCTTTTAGTGTAGTAAACATTTTACATACATATTCTATTCACCCTTATCATGACGACATTCATGATCAAGCTACTTTAGCTTATAAAGGCGAATCGTGAGTATAAAATTACTTTCCAAAACACTTTTGGATGATTAGGATGTCTAGCATCTCCAACCTTCGTAAATTCTCATCCAATATGAGAACATATATATACTCTATCATATTGCAGCAAAACATTGTTTCATATCGTTATATCTCGCCACACATGATGGTTTCAAACAATTCTTTCACTCCTAGATAAACTTGATGTTTAAATCAAGAATCATGGAGGCAAACATGATACTCAAGATACTAACACTGGAATTGTTACTCTCGATTTAATACCAATTATTAAATTTCACGGAGTAAATAGAATTTTGTTGAAAGTTTGCAATAGGACTTTAAACTTTAGATTGACACTCAACACAATACGATACCAGTTTGTAAAGTATATATCCAGAATTCTATAGTTCTATTATCTCAATTACAACTATGCATAAGGTGGTGAACGAATGCCAATGACTACAAAAAATTATGCAAATTCACTTTGATTTAATTTATGATAAATTGAGTTCTACTAATCCAAATTAGAAATGAACTCCCACTCAAAAACGACATCCCTCGTGCCTTTTTGGTGATTACATGAACCAAATCCACTACACCAAGTCCGATCATCACGTGAGTCGGTGTAGCTTCAAAGGCGAGCATCAAATGGGCATCATATCTACTATATGACTCATGCTTAACCTTTCGGTCCGTTCCGAGGCCATGTCTGTACATGCTAGGCTCGCCAAGTTAGAACCTTAGTATTTTGCGTGTAACTCGCTTTACACCAAGTATGGTCGAGGATCCAAGTACACCCGATCATCACGTGATGTCTTGGGCGGCGAGAACATAATCGGTGCATACTAAAGGAAGAACACATTCTTATCTTGATATTTAAATGAGGGATCATCTTATTATGCTAATAAAACGCCAAACAAGCAATATAAGATGCTATCAAACATCACATGTTTATTAGTGGAATGATATGGTTATCGCCTCTGATCTCTATCATGTGCACCGTGGTATGATCACTATCATACCTTTATGTGTAAGTCCAAGGTCTATGGAGATTACACGTTATGTGTGTTGTAAGAGTATCATCTCATACTTCTACTTACAACATCACCATATCATAACACTAGCCCAGCAACAATCTAAACTAGACGCCTCTAATTTATCCATTGCAAATTTTACGTGGCTTAGGGCTTTCGAAGATAGAACCGTTCTTACCTACGAACATGAACCACAACGAGGATAACCAAATTGTTGACAACTCGTTGCAAATTAGATATTGACTATAGTAGGAGAGACAGACACCCGCTAGCCACTTATGCAAAACTAGTTGCATGTCAAGCGTGGAACAGGTCTCATGTGCGAGGACATGTAAAGTTTGTCCGGGCCGCTTCATCCCACTATGCCACCAATATCCAAAGTACAACTAAGAAGCAATAAAATGATCATCATCGCCCACATACTCATATGTGTACTACCCGTGCAAAGTATCTACGCATAGATCCGGCTCTGATACCACTGAAGGGTTCGCAGCATAGAAAACAAAAATTTTCCTACGATGTGAACTATATACCAAGATCTATTTATACTAGATACAAACAACGGGCGGATGTATATCCATAGAGAACATACCCTTGAAGACCGACAAAGCTTAACGAGTCCAAACTCGTGGTTGATGTAGACGATCTCTTGCCGATCTCAAGATCGAGAGGAAGTCCTAAGCCGCCAAGAATAAGCATCCGTGCTCGCACACACGTTCGAGGCACCGAGCAACCTCCGCCTCGCCCAGCGATGCAGCGGAAGCACAACTCTTTCTTGCCGAAAAGCCACCGGGAACATGTATCGCGCTAGTCCGAGACCATGGGGAATAAAATCTAGGGGGGGGGAGAGATCCTTCACGAGGAGGTGTGTGGTGAGAGGAGGAGAGGGGGCCTTTAAAGGGGAGAGGGGGGGCACCCAAGGGGCCATGCGCCCAGCCATGGGGCTGCCCCCACCTCTTCCACATTCATGTGGGTGGAGCTCCCACTCAAAATGAAAAGCCTCCACTCCCATTAAAAAGCCTCCACTCATAAATCCACTCACATGCATTAAATTTCCACCAAATTTAATGCAAGCTCTCATTTAAATAAAACTCTTTTATTTATTTATTCAGAATTTTGTTAATTACTTTAATTAACAAACATTCACATAAAACCCTTGCTAGTATTCCATTTCACATGCGTAACCGGTTTGACAATTTCAACCAAACAGTTTTGGTGTCTAGTGAAATAAATTCGCGCTTTCCTTTTCTTTTCGGCATGAAACTTTTGCTCCAATTGGATGTCGGTGTCTCTTAAGTGTGTCACCCTACGGTTCGCGAATAATGCGGACATGATCGAGACCCTCTCGATCAATAATCGAAGCGGATCCGAGACCCATAATCGACTCCCACACATTCAACGATGACTTTCTTGTGATCGTCGGAACCTTTACGCTAGTATCTTAATCCCTTTGTTTCACGATATATTACATGTCCGAGATTCGATCATCGGTATCTCCATACCTAGTTTGATCTCAATTCTTGACATGCACTCTTTTCTCGTTCCGTGATATAACATTCTAGTGATCAAATCACTTGCTTGCAAGCTAATCAATGTGATATCACCGAGAGGCCCAGTATATCTATCCGTCATCGGGATGAACAAATTCCACTCGATCCATGGGCCTCAACATAACACTTTAGTAGTTCTCAACCCATCTTTATAATCACCTCATTACGGTGTGACGTTTGATGTTATCAAGAAACTCTTCCTGTTAGTGATTGACATGATCTCATGGTCTAAGGATTAGGATCACTTCGTAAGTTGTTATAGCAATATAAACTCAATGACTTTGATCGTAATGCTATACTTCGGATGAATGTTCATCACACCATTACACTAATGTTGTGACCTCGTTATTAACAACATCCAATGTCCATGATCAGGAAACCTATGATCATCTTGTTAATCAACGAGCTAGTTTATAAGAGAGGCATAACTAGGAACTTTCTATTTGTTTATTAAACACACATGTATTAACGTTTCCGTATTAATATAATTATAGCATGCAAAATAAACATTTATCATAAATAAGGAATACGATAATAACCACTTTATTATTGCCTCTCGGGCATATTCCCTTCAGTTGAGGGAGAGCCCCTCCGGAAGAGGGTTCCTGCTAAGGTTATGTGGTATGCTCCTATAATACCAAGGTTGAAACGCATGTTCAGAAACAAAGAGCATGCCAGGTTGTTGCGATGGCACAAAGAAGACCGTAAGAAAGACGGGAAGTTGAGACACCCTGCTGATGGGTCACAGTGGAGAAAAATCGAGAGAGACTTCCCAGCCTTTGTAGGTGACGCAAGGAACTTATGGTTTGGTCTAAGTACGGATGGCATGAATCCTTTTGGGGAGCAGAGCTGCGATCCAAAGACTGGCCCGTGACTCTATGTATCTACAACCTGCCTCCTTGGTTGTGCATGAAGCGTAAGTTCATTATGATGCCAGTGCTCATCCAAGGCCCGAAGCAACCGGGCAACGACATTGATGTGTATCTTAGGCCATTAGTTGAAGAACTCTTACAGTTGTGGGACAAACCAGGTGTACGTGCGTGGGATGAGAACAAACAGGAGCCATTTAATCTACGAGGGTTGTTATTCGTAACCATCAATGATTGGCCTGCTCTTAGTAACCTTTTAGGACAGACAAACAAAGGATATAAGGCATGCACCCACTGTTTAGATAAGACCGAAGGTACATATTTGCATAAATGCAAGAAAGTTGTGTACCTGGCGAATCGACGATTTCTTCCGACTAATCATCCCGTAAGAAAGAAAGGCAAGCATCTCAAAGGTGAGGCAGATCACCGGAAGAAGCCTAAACTCCCTGCTGGTGATGATGTATTTGGTATGGTCAAGGACATAGAAGTAATCTTTGGAAAGGGTCCCGGTCAATCAGTTCAACGACGTCACACGTGACACGCACCCATGTGGAAGAAGAAATCTATATTTTGGGAGCTGCCATATTGGAAAGTCCTGCGTGTCCGCTTCAATCGACGTGATGCACGTGACGAAGAATCTCTGCGTGAACCTCGCTAGGATTCCTAGGCGTGTATGGGAAGACAAAAGATACACCAAGCACGGAGGACCAACAAATTATGAAAGACCCAAAGAACATGCATACAGATAACAAGACGGATAAAGGGCGCGTCACTTAAGTCGTACTATGCTCTTACCAAAGCAGAGAAGGAAATATTTTTGAAGTCCTTACAAGATCAAGGTGCCGCTGGCTTCTCATATAATATAAAGGGGATAATAAATATGGCAGAGAAAAAGTTCCAAAACCTGAAGTCTCATGACTGTCACGTGATTATGACGCAGTTGCTTCCGATTGCATTGAGGGGGCTTCTACCGGAAAATGTTCGAGTATCCATTGTGAAGCTGAGTGCATTCCTCAATGCAATATATCAGAAGGTAATCAATCCAGATATTCTTCCAAGGTTACAGAAGGATGTGGTACAATGTCTTGTTAGTTTTGAATTGGTGTGCCCACCATCCTTCTTCAATATTATGACGCATCTCCTGGTTCATCTAGTGGAAGAGATTGCCATTCTCGGTCCGGTATTTCTGCACAATATGTTCCCCTTTGAGAGGTTCATGGGAGTCTTAAAGAAATATGTTCATAACCGTGCTAGACCAGAAGGAAGCATCTCTAAGGGATATGGAACAGAGGAGGTCATTGAGTTTTGTGTTGACTTTATTCCTGACCTTAACTTGGCATAATGTCGACACTCACGACATAATGTCGACACTCACCCCTATTATTAGTGCTGACTCATCTTTAGTCCCGGTTGGTGTCTCCAACCGGGACTAAAGGTTCATCTTTAGTCCCGGTTGGTGACACCATCCGGGACAAGGTAAGTCATACGACATAATGTCGACACTCACCCCTATTATCGGTGTTGTCCGCCCACTCAAGAATCCCTTGATCGGGTTGGTTTCTCCAACCGGGACTAAATATGAACCTCTCTTTATATAGGCATTTACCTCTATTTATTAGGTAACACTTAAGACATTTATTAATATTAAGCAGGACAAACCGGGACTAGCTAACACTCGTGCCTAAAGCCCCCTTTAGTCACAATCATGCCTAGTCCTATAGCACGCAGCTGTGGTCTTCATTGTCGCCGTCATCATCATCGTCATCGTCACTGCCACTCCGGGATCCTCGGCCCATCCATGGCATATACCAGGGCCATTCCAGATCGGATTCACGGGCGGGTGAGAGGTCTCTGAAGCGATGCCGCTACACGGATAAGTGTGGGGCTGGCGGGTGGACTCGTGCACCGTGGCGAGATGGTCTCCCGGCGATGTAGCGCATCACCGATGATATGCGGTTCGCCCACCACGCATTTACGACCACTTCGTTGTGGTTCACTGGTGGCGGGCCATCACCCTCGTACCTGGCGAGCTCCCTTTCCCGCTTATTAGCGAAGAAGGCATTACAGGTGTCATAGTTGTCGGGATCCCACTAGGGATCCATCCGCTGCTCCGGCGTGAGCTCGTGGTAGAAGTGGTTTGTGATGGCCGCCTGGCGTGCGGAACCTTGAGGGACAGGAGGGACAGAACCCCTCCAGGCAAAGATCGCATCCGGCGGCGGTGGCGGTACCCGGTGGAAAAGGGTAGTTAGAGGCGCACAGCGCCTCGGTCTCCTCGAGGGTCAGAATGGCCCAGTAGGCGTTGTCCATTGTTCTAAGAGAGGAAGGTGTGGATGTGTGGATAGCCATGAAAGGATCACCCTAAATATAGAGGGAAAGGGCGGGAAAACTTGGCGTGACGCTTTGGGAAATGGCGGGAAATATCTTTAGTCCCGGTTAGTGACTACATCCGGGACTAAAAGCTCTAGTAGAAAGGAAAGGGCAGGAAAACTTGGAGGGAAGAGGTGGGAAATGGCGGAAAATATTTTTAGTCCCGGTTTGTGACTACATCCGGGACTAAATGTGTGCCGAATAATGATCATGTTTCGAAAAAACCTTCACAAAATGACCTATCATGTTCGAGGTTTCATGGCTTTACCAACCGGGACTAAAGGTCCTTTGGTTATAACCCTTTAGCCCTTCCTCTTCTTCTTCCCTTCCCCATCACTTCTCTGCTTCACCGACGCCAAGACACTTCTTCGCCCGGCAGGCTGCCCGAGCTTCGCCTCGACGCCGGCAGCTGCCCGAACCCACGCGTCGCCGTCGGGCTCCATCCGCCAAAGACCGCCGCCTCCGTCTGCAAGGCGCGCGTCGCCACGACTCGTCTTCCTCGACCCGCGACTGCTGCCAGGCCGATTCGCTCAACCTCGACCTCCCGCCTTCTCCGACCAACCTCACGTGCTCGGTGAGCAAGCGAACCTTCGATGCCTCCTTCCTTCCCCTCTCATCAGTTCATGCCTGCGCCATTAGATTCCGCGTTCGCTGCCGGCCGTCGTTGTACCCTCCGGCCAAGAACCAATGTAGGGCGCCGCCAATTTTGAGTAGGCGGCGCGCGGTAAGCGGCGGCGCGCGGCGATCAGAAGTGCGGCCTGGCGGCCGCGGCGTCACTGGCGTATTACCGGGGCCGACGTGGCCACGGTGGCTTGGCTGATGTGGCCTAGGGCCCAAGACTCAAAGGATGGCTAGGTTCTGTCTTGGTAAAAAAACCCAACCCTTTGCTGATGTCATATTGACACAAGATTCAATTTTAAATGATTTAATAATTCCGAAATTGATATAAACTTGTAAATTCAATATCTTTTATTTATAAGTCAGAAAAATACAAATAATATATCAAATTGTTCAGAAAAATGAAACCTATCTATTTAACCTATAATCATGCATTGTTCAACAATTTAAATGACAAGTATAATTAGAAGAACAAATGCACCACTCTCATATGTTAGGAGTTTCCCGAGTTAGGGTTTTCACCCGGAACCCGATTAAATCGTCGAGCATGTCTTAGGGTTACATTCCAATGCAAATTAACTTGTCATATCATCATACTTGCTTGAACATTGCATCGATGCCATGTGTTGATTGTTTCCCTTTCTTTTCGGTGTTTCGATTATTAGGTTTATTATTAGTTAGATATTATTAGGTTTATTAATTAGTTTGGTATTATTGGTCTTCCCCCGGTCACCAATGTGGGTAGCCCTGCACGATTCACATTGTCAGTCACTGTGGTTAGATAAGGAATCATTAATACCCCTTAGGTGCATGTGGGTTCGACGATGTGCATTCGCCCGGGCATTCTGAACCCTCTTAAATCGATTCCAATATGGTATTTTGTTAGTATCTAGTGTTACCTATCTGCTGGATAGTTTCCCTTTTGTAGCCTTATACTCATGTTCCCCTCTCATATGCATCCGAGGTTTCTCCGAACTAGGTTACACCCCTCGGAACTCCGGAATATTGATTTTAGTTGATTTTAGCTAGAGTTACCTATCTACTACACGGTTTCTTTTTGTAGCTAGGTTTAGGGTTTCTCTTCATTTTTATTATTGTGTATGTATATATTAGGGTTTCTCCTTAACTTTCTCCTTTAGCCGCTTTGACTTATTCGTTTTTCCACCTATGAAGAATATATGGACCCACACGTCAGAGACGAAGAAAAGGAAGAGTTGATCCAAGGTGTGATCCGTGGGGAAGATAATTTAGACGTATCAACGTTTCTGAACAACTCCGGTGAGGGTGATCCTCTTTTTACTGGAGTAGACAACTTGTTTGAGGTTGAAGGTGTTGCCTTCATGAGGAAAGCGATGCCTTGTGTAATCGAGAAGACGAGCTCGGCGAGGTGCATGTAATATAAATCAATTCATTAATTAATCATCTGCTATCTATATAGAAATAGTAACGATGATCTTTCTTCTTTAGCCCTCGGATCGAAGGAATCTACTAAAAAGAGCGAGGCCCAACCAAAAAGTTGCAAGACCATGAGAGGTTCAGATCGAAGATGTCGAAGACGGCAGAGCGACAGCCTCAAGTTGTCGCAACCAAATTTGTGGCACAATGCGGAGTAATCGTTAGGGACTTAATCCGATCACCATTAGAAATTGGAATAGGCCTGCTAATGCGGATGAAGAGGAACATGTTTATTTGTCCCTAACCACGCCAAAGATTTCTTGTGGAAGAGGCTCATGGTTAATTTCAAACTACGAAGATAGAGCTGGATCCAAATGCGGAGGATCCGATTGAGGACGCCACAACATGGGAGAGCCATGGAGGCTAAGGTCAGGAGTGGGCTTTGAAGAAGATGGCCCGATGTTTCACCAACTGGAAGAAAAGATTGCACCTTGACTATGTCGTGAAAAAGAAGACTCGATTTCAAGAATATTCAGTTTGAGAAGATAAAACCATTGGGATGAGTTTGTGGAATACAAGAAATCGGAAAAAGCTAAGAAAATGTCTCAAACGAATAAGTGAATGTGCTAAGAAGAAGTATCACCATACTATGGGCAAGGTGGCTCTGAGGTTGGCATTCCTAAGTGGGAGAAACTTGAGCAGGCGCATGATAAAAATATCACCCCGCAGATGCATTTATTGGGTAGCGTGCAAGGAATTGGTTTTACGGGCATGGGGCACGTTGGACTCGGAAGGAGGTGTATATATAACATACGACATAAAGAAGACCCCTTGCCAATCGAGAGGATCGTAAAAGCGATAAAGGCTGTTAAAGATGGGGACTTCATTCCCGATAGAGAGAATGATGAGCTCACACTCGCCCTTGGAAATAAGGAACATGATGGACGAACACGAGGCACAAGAGGCTCCCAATCATGGAGGACTGGTTTCAAGAGGAAGAAATATCTGATAGAAGCCGTCGGAGGAGAAAGGGCGGCGGTTGAAGCGAAACTTCGAGAAAGAGCGAATGCGTTTAATTGAAGAACGATTAAAGCAACAACAAGATGAAATTAACACACTTAAATAGCAAAGTACTACGGCGCCCCATCTCAAGTGACACCTGCATTCGATGCTACCGCCTATCGAATAATCGAAAAGCGATGTGGCTTCCACCGAGGTCCCGGTGATGACAATGGCGATGCCGATGATGCACCGACGATGGCTCTGTTGGCTACCCAAAGGATGATATCACGAGATGACACTGCGAGCTACATGTCAAAGTTGTGAACATATCAATGAAGGTGGCGGTCGGCTATGCCTTACCAATTGGACCCACAACAACTTACCACCGTCGTCCGGTTCGAGGGCTACGCGGTTGTCGGCGTGGATGAAATCATGCCCACCTTTGAGGTTTTGGATCTTCACTACCTATTTGGTGAAGGGGATGTGATGTCTTGGGTGACAAAACGTCACCATTCTATGGAAGGATTGTATCGTGCTTAATCACATGAGCCATCTTCGCCGCCTCACCGTCTCCGAGGTCGATGCCGCCGCTGCAGCCGTCTTCGTCGCCTCACCCGGCTCCGTCGCCTCACCAATCTCGGTGCAGCCATCGCCCATGAGCCATCATGGCGCCTCGGGATAAAAAGCGTGGCGTCTCGCTCTTGTCGTAAGCAATCGCGACGTAAACAAGAGCCTCTTCCAAAAGTACTAACGGTTCCTCCCAAGAGAGCTTATGACAGTGAAGAGGAGATTGCGGCGATCGTTGATCTTGAAACGACAGCGTTTTCGCTAAGGCGGCCGAAAGAGCGAGTTCCCCTCAAAGACCAAAGAAGAAAAAGCCAAAGTGTTGAAAATGCTAAAGAATCTTCATCAACCGAGCCAGCTGTCATCGGACTATGAGCGTTCTATTCTCAAGTCACATGCGGCACAAAAAGCCTCAAGAGCGATCTTGCAAGCGGAAATCGTTGCCCAGCTGAGAACAAGCAAAACAGACTTGCGCCCTCTCAAGGTGATTTCTCAAACCAATGTGGTCGAGCAAATATGGGGCGAAGATGATCCAGGTAGTTGCACTGTACGGAGAAGCCGCCATTGCTCAAGGTATGAGTATTGCCAGTACAAAGATTATCGATTAGAGTTCTTCCCCATGAGTGAAGTAGCATACCAATACCGATGCGGAAAACCTCTCGTCAAACGAGGAGGTAAACAATCTTTCAACAAAAATGCGAAGATTCCATAACTGGTACATGCATGCCACAAGGGCGGCTAACTGGATAGTCTTGAGGGTTACAAAAAGCATCATGGGAAAGATAAGGATGACATGATATCCATTGAATTTGATGAACTATTTCAATTATTCAATCAAGACGCCTTGGACAAATCGATCATGAGTTCCTATTGTGCGTAAGTACTAATTACGTAATTAATTTAGTCTCCGCTATATTATTTTGTTTATTGCATGTATATAATCATCGTAATATGCGTAATGAAGATTCTCGAATGCAGAGAGGACAAATCTATGACATTGGCTTCATTGACCCATATTGGGTTCATGAAGCTAATCTCAAATAAGCCCGGATACGGAGGATAATATAGTACACGCGTTAAGGTTTCAAGAAATCAAAAGGAAATACTATTTCCTTACAACTTCCAAAGGAGTGTTATTGTCTTGTATACAATTTCTATTTCGCTTACTCGATGTTAAGTATATAATTGATTTGTTCGCATTCGCGGTACCACTATATTCTTTTAATCATTCAACTTGACAAAGGGCGGTACTAGTCATGGACTCAAACATAAACCCCTTGAGACGTGGAAGGACATGCGATACTTCTCCAGCGGTAATTCTAATCATTACGACACTATATCGGCAACGCGTTCGTGAATTTTATGATATCAAGTACTTAATAACTTATTTTATTCGCTTTTCTCGCCGGCAGCTTGGAAACAGTTCACCAAGAAGGCTAGGGTGTTTGGAAAGAGGAGCTTACATTTCAACCACTAGATGTAAGCACCACTAGCTATATCCGCGCATCTCTTTGATTCTAGTTTTGATACGCTTATTATCATGCTTGATTATTATTTTGATTGAACTCTGTTCTCGTAAAGTGCCCGACGCAGGACGGTAACAATCTATGTGGATACTATGTATGCGAGTTCATCCGGCAGACGTGCGATGAGAAGGGCAGAAATTTAGAGCAACTCCACGACGCAAACAATTTCTATAGTTTTTATTACAATCAAATTGTGTTTAGTTTCATATTCATATAGGTGACTCCTTTTTAAATCAGATCGAACGTCTACGGGACGGTCTTACGCCAAAGGATCGTGATACGAGCAATTCAGAGGAATTGGCGGATTCTTGGATGCAAGTCCTAAACACACAAGGGGAATACTACTCGGTGTGTATAGACAATAGGAATTGTAAAATAGCAACTTTCAAGAAATTGGCGGTAGCATCGAATAGCAACTTTTGTATGTAGTGCATGAACTCGATCCGTGTATTGAATGTAATATTTTCATGATGATCTTGTGTAATATAAGGTTCCTTCGTTGATAAGTGCAAAACACTAAATAAACAATAAAACAACCTAAATGAATTCTCTGCCGCGGCACAAAAGTGGCGAAATGTCGCCTTGGCAACAAAATGTGCCAAAATGAATTCTTGCGGCGAAGAAATGGGCCAAATCTGTCGGCGGCGAGTTATTAGTCCGGTTCGTGTTACGAACCGGGACTAATGCCCACCCTCGCCTCGATGCATACGTGTACCCCATTTGTCCCGGTTGGTGGGGCAACCGGGACTAAAGGTTAGAGCTTTAGTCCCGATTGCCCCGTCCCGGTTGGGCAACCGGGACTAATGGCCCTTACCAACCGGGACGCATGGGCCCTTTTCTAAAAGTGAGGACCAAAGGCCGAGTCGTGCGCGTCGTGGCCTCTACGGTGGTGTCCTCCATGGAGGCAAGCATGCCGACCAGGAGAGAGTGCTCTGGCACCTCCCCTGGCGCTCGGGTGCCCACTGAAAGTGCAATGGACGTCGCCTAGAGCAGGGAGGGTGAATAGGATTTTAAAATTATTATGTTTTAGGCTTAAATAAATGCGGAATAAAACTAGCGTTTAATTTATTGAGCACAAAACCTAACCATTACGTTCCTAAATGCACCAACAACCTATGCTAAGCAATACAAGCAACAAGGTGGTAGCAAGATAAAATACTTCAAGCATGAAGGCTATCACAATGTAAAATGCATAAGTAAAGGTCTTGGTTGAGAGATAACCGATGAACGCGGAGACGAAGATTTTTATCCCTAAGTACACTTCCAAAGAAGCTACATCTCTGTTGGAGAGGTGTGATGGCGCAATGCTCTCCGAACGCCACAAATAGCTCACCTTGGTGTGGTGGCTCGATGCTCACCCAATGCCACACAAGGCCTCACCCCGGATGCGAAGCCACACAACTCACCGGCGGCACAAAAGGCTCACCCTATTTCCATGTGAGCTCGCCACAAAGGCCTACTCGCGATCCACTAAGGGACACTTGAGTGCGGTCACTAAAACCCGTACAAGGTTGGGGCTATCTCCACAACTTAATTGGAGGCTTCCAACAACAAAGCCACAAAAGGCTACAACGCCACAAAAGGCCAACAAAGCCACAAAAGGCTACAAGACCACAAAATATCACAAGAAGTCAATAACCCAACCACACAACCTTCTAGGGTTTCAAATGCTAATTATGTAGTTAGTATTAGTCCGTACTAATTAATCTGGTAGTAGATGGAGTAGTTCGTAATGATCTTTTGATGGCTTCTTTATTTTGGACAAGTGTAATGTCACGATAAACCATGCACATGTACACATGTACCGATATCCCCATAGTATTGAAGGGTTTCGCGGCATAGTAAATCAAAATTTTCTACGGATGCGAACAGAGGGAAAGCCAAGATCTAATCTAGGAGATGCAAACAACGAGAGAGATTGGATTTGATCTTCATACCCTTGAAGATTCGCATGAGCGAACGTCGGGAACATGGGTGATGTAGTCGTGCGCTTCTCCTCCTCGCGATCCGATCCGATCTAGCACCACAAGTGGCGGTGCCTCCGTGAGATGCACGTCAGCAAAGACTCGGCGTCTCCTCCTTCCTCGGACCAGCGAGTATGGTGGAGAGATAGATTGGATCTACAACACGGCGTGGTGTATATGGTGGAGAATTTCTGCGGGGCTTCTACAAACGATCGGGAGGAGAGAGGAAGGCAACAGGCTACTAGGGCTTGGAGGGAGATGTGTGGGGGCGCACCACCCTCTATATATAGAGGGCGGCCCTGCCCCTCCTCCAAGCCTATCTCTAGTTTAAACAATTTAAACTCTCCCTTATCTAGAAATCCTATCTCTAGTTTAAACGATTTAAACTCTCCCTTATCTAGAAATTCTATCCCGAGATTTAAACGAGTCAAATCTCTCTAGAATCGGCTGGGCCCTATGGGGCCTTGTGCCCCTGGCCCAATGCGGCCAGGACACTCCCTCATAGGCCCATGCCCCCTCCCGGAAGGTGGGGCCACGTTGGTCCCCTTCCGGAAGGTTCTAGAAGCTTCCGGTATAATACCGATTAACCCGGAACAATTCCGAACTCCAAAAACTGCACTGCCTTATATGAATCTTATTCTCCGGAACCTCTCGTGATATCCCGGATCCCATCCGAGACTCCGAACAAAAATTCATAAACCAATTATCCAATCTATCCTAGCGTCGAGACACGTTAAGTGTGTGACCCTGCGGGTTCGAGAATATGCAGACATGATCTTCTATCAATAATCAACAGTTGGGGCACCCATATTGACTCCACACATTCATCGATGATCATATCGGATGAACCACGATGCCAGGATTCAATCAATCCCATATATATATTCCCTTCGTCTCGCGATATTTTACTTGCCCGAGATTCGATCGTCGCATACGTCATACCTAGTTCAATATCGTTCACGCAAGTACTTTACTGTTCGTAATCCGATATCACTTTGTGATTAACTCCTTAACCACATGCTTGCAAGCGGTGTTGATATCGATTACAGTGGGCCCAAGTATATCTCTCCCACTTGGGAGGACAAATTCCATCTCGATACATACAACCCAATGAGATACTTTCCGATCACCGAGAGACACCTTTATGATCACCCTCTCATAGGATGACGTTTGATGACCTCAAAGCTTTCTTCCGGCACGTGGAGTTGCATTATCTCATGGTCTAAGGAATACAATATTTGACATAGGAAAAGCTTCGCAAAGATGAACACGATGAACGATCTAATTGCTTCGCTTAGTTTGTGCATCCATCATATCATTCTCCCAATGATATGATCTCATTATCAATTGACAACTCATGTCTATGGTTAGGAAACCTTAACCATCATTGATCAATGAGCTAGTCCATAGAGGCGTACTAGGGACACGGTGTTGTTTACAAACCACACAAGTATTCAAGTTTCCGCTTAATACAATTCTAGCATGGAACATAAACTTTATCATGAACAAGAATTATAATAATAACATCTTTATTATTGCCTCTAGGGCATAATTCCAGTCTCCCACTTGCACTAGAGTCAATAATCTAGTTTACATCGCAACAATCTCACACCCATGGCAATCGAGGTGTTGATCATGTTTTACACGTGGAAGAGGTTTAGTCGGTGGATGCGACATTCGTAACCGTATGTACTTTGCTAATCTTCGATCTCCATCTGCTATATAATCTCGGATTATATGAAACTTGCGGTTGATATGCTTGGTCTTTGGATGATATCTTGGTTCCTTAGCGAGTGCTATGGCGCCCGATGTTGTCACACAATATCTCCAAGGGTCCAATGCACTTGGAACCACGCCAATCTCGATGATGAAGTTTCGATCCAAACTCCTTCACTTGACGCTGCAGCAGCCATGTATTCCGCTTCTACTGTAGATCCCGCGATCACGCTTTGCTTGCAGCTTCTCCAGCTCACAGCTCCTCCATTCAAAATATAAACGTATCCTGTCTGAGATTTGGAATCATCCTTGTCGGTGTCAAAACTAGCATCGACGTAACCTTTTACGACAAGTTGTTCATCACCCCCATAGACTAAGAACATTTCTTTAGTTCTATTTAGGTACTTTAGGATGTTCTTCACGGCTGTCCAGTGTTCCACTCCTGGATCACTTTGATAACTGCTCGTCAAATTAAGAGCATTGGACACATCCGGTCTAGTACACAGCATGGCATACATGATGGAACCTATGGCCGAGGCATAAGGCACTTTGCTCATAGCTTCCCTATCATTTACCGTAGCTGGACACTGAGCCTTGCTCAATATCTTACCTGACAACATAGGCACCGAACCTTTCTTTGCCTTATCCATTACGAACCTTTTCGTAACTTTGTCTAGGTATGTACTCGCTTAAAGCTATCAGGCGTCTTTTGTCTATCTCTATAGATTTTGATGCCCAATATATAAGCGACTTCACCTAGGTCTTTCATTGAAAACACTTGTTCAAATAACTCTTCACATCGTTAAGCATGTTGATGTCATTTCCAATAATCAATATGTCATCCACATATAGTACCGTAAACGCCACCAGCTCCCACTCACTTTCTTGTAGATACAAGCTTGTAGCAATTTGGAACAAATCCAAAGCTCTTGATCACTTGATCAAAACGAAGGTTCCAACTCGAGATGCTTGCTTCATCCATAAATGGAACGCTGAAGTTTGCATACTTTACTAGCATCCTTAGGATCGACAAAACCTTCGGGTTGCATCATATACAACTCTTCATCAATGTTCCCATTGAGGAAAGCGATCTTGACATCCATCGCCATATTTCATAATCATGAAAGCGCAACAATTGCTAATAAAATCCGAATAGACTTAAACATCGCTACGGAGAGAAAGTCTCATCGTAGTCAACACCTTGAACTTGTCGAAAACCTTGCGACAAAGTGCTTTATAGACGGTAACATTACCATCGCGTCCGCTTTCTTCTTGAATATCCATTTGCACTCAACGGCCTTTCGTCGCTAGGAGGGTCCACCAAAGTCCATACTTGGTTTTCGCCATGGATCCCAATTGGATTTCATGGCTTCTAGCCATTTCTCGTCCGGCTCATCATCGCTTCCTCATAGTTCGTAGGTTCACCGTCTTCTACTAACAAGACAAAGACAGGTTGCCGTACCACTCAAGAGAGGCACGACCTTGTCGACCACTGCGACGTTCAATGGCGACATCGTCCAAGCTTCATGATCCTTGTCATTAGCTTCCTCTATTGTTGGTGCAAGCGGCACCGAACACTTTCAGTCTTTGCGCTACTCTCCAATTCAAGAGAAGGTTCAATAACCTCGTCTAGCTCTACTTTCCTCCCACTCACTTCTTTCGAGAGAAACTCCTTCTCAAGAAAGGAACCGTTCTTTCGACAAACACTTTGCCTTGACTCTGTGATAGAAGGTATACCCAATAGTTTCCTTAGGGTATCCTATGAAGACGCATTTCTCGCTTTGGGTTCGAGCTTGTCCGCATCAACTTCTTGACGTAAGCTTCGCATCCCCAAACTTTAAGAAAGCGACAACTTAGGTTTAGCACCAAACCACAGTTCATACGGTGTCGTCTCAACGGATTTAGATGGAGCCCTATTTAAAGTGAATGCGGTTTCTAATGCATAACCCCAAAATGATAACGGCAAATCAGAAGAGACATCATTGATCGGACCATATCTAATAGGGTTCGATTCCGGTTCGAACACACCATTTCATTTGTGGTGTTCGTGAGTTGTGAAACGATTCCACTTGCTTTAAGATGCGTGAGAAAATCATAACTCAAATATTCACCTCCACGATCGGATCGTAGAAACTTAATCTTTCCATTCGATGGTTCTCCACTTCATTCAAATTCTTTGAACTTTTAAAACGTTTCAGATTTATGTTTCATTAAATAGATATACCCATATCTACTTAAGTCATCGGTAAAGTGAGAAAATAGCGATATCCACCGCGTCGAAACACTCATCGGTCCGCATACATCGGTATGTATGATTTCCAACAAGTCCGCGTTGCTCGCTCCATCATACCGGAGAACGGGTTTTGATCATCTTGCCCATGAGGCATGGTTCGCATGTGTCAAATGATTCAAAATCAAGAGACTCCAAAAGTCCATCGAATGGAGTTTCTTAATGCGCTTTACACCAATATGACCTGACGACGATTGCCACAAATAAGTAGTATTATCACTATCTACTTTGCATCTCTTAGCCTCAATGTTATGGATGTGTGTTTCATCCCTTTCGAGATTTAGAAGAAATAAACCATTCACAAGAGGTGCATGACCATAAAAGATGTTACTCATATAAATAGAACAACCATTATTCTCCGATTTAAATGTGTAACCGTCTTGCAATAAACACGATCCAGAAATAATGTTCATGCTCAACGCAAGCACATAATAACACTTATTAAGGTTTAAAACTAATCCCGAAGGTAAAACTAAGGAGAGCGTGCCGACGGCCATCACATCAACTCTTGATCCATTGCCAACGCCAAGATCGTCACCTCATCCTCGCAAG
The DNA here is from genome assembly GCA_030063025.1 of Avena longiglumis. Lineage (NCBI taxonomy): Eukaryota > Viridiplantae > Streptophyta > Magnoliopsida > Poales > Poaceae > Avena > Avena longiglumis. The sequence continues at coordinate 51,524,072 of CP125979.1, forward strand.
CCGCCTATTCCGTAGCTCTGCTTCGAGTTACAAATATTAGCAATCGAACCGTATCAAATACCTGTGCACTACAACGAGGGCTAGTAAGGAAAACATCAATAACATGTATATCAAATATACCTTTGATGGTGCCAGCCTTCTTGTCCGCTAAGTACTTGACAGTTGCGCCAAAGGACCTCGTCCTTAATAGAAGCACTCGATGTCCGGCTTAGGACCAGACTGAGCTTCTTCTCAAAGAGGGCATTATGCCGCCGCCCTTCTTGAAGGGCTTCTTTGCTCCCTTACCTTTCTTAAAGGAGGGCTTGTTGACCATCAACACATGATTATCCTTCTTGATGTCCACTTCCGCAGCCTTCAGCTTTGCGACGAGCTCGGTGATCGATGGAACCAATCGATTATGAGTCACTACAAAACTTTTGTAGCTGGGAGGAGTGATTGCAGAACCACATCAATCTTGAGCTCCTCCGAATCGTGCATTCCAGCTTGCTCAAGGCGTTGAGTGTAGCCCGACATCTTTATGGCGTGCTCACTAACTAACTCCCTTCCTCCATCTTGCGCTTAAAGAACTTCTCGAGATCTCATATCTCTCGAACGGGCTTGAGTCCAAACATGGTTTTCAGCCTCGAGAATCTCAAAGGGCACGGGATAGGTTTCAAAACGATTTTGAAGCTCTTGTTCCATAGCAAACAACATGGTGCTCTTAATCACACCATAATCATCTTTGGATCGATAGACAGCTTTCTCATCGGTACCGCATTTGCAATAGGGGTCACCTAACGCTTACCAAGGACATAGTCCTTTGTCCGCCGATGTAATGATTCTTAGATCATGAACCAATTGGTGAAGTTAGACCCATTGTTTCTAAGCTTTTCCTTCTCAAAGAAAAACGTTGAAGTTGAAGTTGGATTTGACCATGTGATCTACAGTATTTGCAAGTACAATTTAGACTATGTTCATGATAAATAGTTCAACTTAATCAAATTACTAGATGAACTCCCACTAAATTCAACATCCCTCAAGTTGTTTAGTGAACACGATCCAAATTCACCACACCTAATCCGATCATCACGAGAAGAGCTGTGGTTTCAATGGTGGACAACAAAGTGTCGATCATATCATTCATATGACTCATGCTTAACCTTTCGGTTCTTGTGTTCCGAGGCCATGTCTCATACATGCTAGGCTCGCTGCTAGACCCAAGTATTTCGCAGTGCAAAGCTGGCTTGCACCTGTATGTGAGCGTAGAGTCTATAGCACCCGATCATCACGTGATGCTTGGACACGAATTTAACTTTCGCAACGGTGCATACTTGGGGAGAACAGTTTTATCTTGATCTTTAAGTGAGGAATCATATTATAATGCTACCGCGATCTAAGCATAATAAGATACATAAAGGATAAACATCACATGCATATAACTTTATGTGACATGGTATAGCCAATCCTCGCAATGATCTTCATCTTGTGCTCCTAAGATGATCTCCATCACTCCACCTTGATTGCCTCCACCACGAATAGCAACTACAACTATTGCTAACTACTTAGCGATAAAGTAAAGCTATTACATGGCGTATAAGAAGTTGACTCGCAGGTCATACACAATTATAAAGACAACCATATGGCTCCTGCCGGTTGTGTACTCATCGACATGCAAGTCGTGAAACATTACAAAACATGATCATCGCATACATTATACACATCACATCTTGGGCCATACCATATCACAGAAAACACTCCCTGCAAAAACAAGTTAGACGCCTCTACTTTGTTGTTGCATGTTTAAGTGGCTTATGGGAGTAGATGCTAAGAACGATTCTTACCTACGGAAAGCCACAACGGTGATATTATGGTTGCCAAACTCCGGTGTTAATCCCATGACAACTATAGTGAGAGAAACTGACATCCACCAGTGTAACACCCTCAGAATCGGACCTATGCAAGTTTGAGCAAAATTCGCCAAACCCGCATAGAAACGATTCAAAGGTGCCCACCAGGCACTTTCGTGCGGGTGGAAAACGAAGTAATAACATTACACAACAGTCCTCGATGGGACCCACAGAACAGATATATATATAACAGCGACTCAAAGAGCCAAGAATACAAATATACGGTACAAAGATCCAAATCACCTTGAAAACGGTAGAGCGTCCGACTACGGACAAGATGCAAAAGGGGCTAAGAGCCCTGAAGAATAACCAATGGCGTCCATAACCCTGCCCAGGCCAAGCCGGACGGGTAACCCTGCTAACGACGTCGATCTCAAACCTGCTTAACAAAAGGGGTGCCGACAAAGGGCAAAGGAAAAAGAAGGAGCGTCGATCGAGGCCAAGACACCATGAGGCTAGAATTCGGTCCTCGCCTACATAGGTATGGTGGATCGAGCGGCAAAGCAGATGCACTAAACAACCTATAGAGACTCGATAACCAAGTTATCGAGGGGATGAGAATGACCTATCCGGATCCAACCTGAAGCTAACACCAAACAAACCCATCCTGGTGTTTCCCCCTCGAGACCAAACGAGGAAGTCAACCGAGGAACTCACACAGTTGGCAGTTTTAATTATTCAGTTATAGTGGTGGCACTTTACTAGTCAGGTTTAGATAGTCGTTCTGATAAAGTAAGCAGTGGGCACATTTAGTTAACCATTCCGTTATAGTTGCAACAATTACTAATCAGATACAGATAGCATGAGATAAACCCAAACCCAGTAGTTGTTGGTACTTTTATTCAGCCATTCCGTTGTAGTTGCAAGATTTACTAGTCAGGTACAATTGTCGCAAGCGACAACCAAGCAAGCAATTGTGGGCAATATTAATTAGCCATTCCATTATAGTGAAGCTGATTACTAGTCATTATAAGTCAAATTTATAGCAGTAAACTTTAGTTATGCTTGTCTATGATCGAGATACTGTGCTCCAAGTCGTCCATATCCGCGGACACGGCTTTGTAAAGTTTTACCGCCGGGTGCACCAATAGCAACACACGCCGATCAACCTCGAAAACCAAATCAAAACCCAACGAGGCTTTCACGGTGAACAATCACAGATTCGAAATATTTCAGGGGCCACCCTTTGAGTAGATCCCGAGCGGAGTAAGCAAGCTCGAGACGGCCTCAAGGTTGCGCCAATGGTCAAGCGATCGGGAACCCGAAGTGTGGCTGGGCTTGTCGATACCGCGTAATCACTCCGCATACCTAAGCAAGATGCAGTGCTCCTCGCACAATTTAAATACGTAAAGTAGCATGGCATAAGTACAGGATCGTAATAAAACCGCAAACTAGTTGTGGCCCCAAGAAATAAGATGAATCAAGCTCGCTCGGGGGTCCCATATACCTCCCGGATGTGGATAGCGATAAACAAAGGAACAGTATCAAGTACTCGGGGTCTTACGGGACACAAGTGGGCGTTCGGAAACCAAATATTTTCTATCACCCACCGATGCCTCTGCTTATTTCAATTTTAGTTGTTAAACAGAAATTAAAGTGACGATAAGTAAAACTAGAATCATCTCCAACATCCACATGCGGCAATACATCAGCAACTGTGGCATATGACGACACACATCAGCACTTGAGCAAGCAACTACGACGCGCAAGTCCAACTATCTACCTAACAACAGGTAATAGGATGTGTCCAAGGCAATATAAGGCTGCAAGGGATATCACGGGTACGAAAACTAGAGCAACGCAACACAGATAGCAAAAGATCAACAGGAGGGAATAAAGACTATAAAAGTCAGATAGGTAGAAAGAGGGAGATGCTCGCCTGAAAACATTGTCGAAGGTTCAACCGAAGATCGGGGCGAAGCTCACATCAACTCAACGGCCTTATCCGCGAAGAAGCAAAACACTAGAAGAAACACCGGATGCAATATTTAATACAACGGCAGAAGATCGGCATGATGCATGGATGATGTATGGCATGGCAAAGATGCGATGCGATTAGGTCATATTAAGCGGAACCGGGGTTCCGACATTAATTAAATGGTTCAGTTATTTAGATCCCCGCAAATTAAATGTTGTTTAGCAATGCAACAGGTGGAACCGGTTCGCTACACATGTTTAAATGAGGCCAATATAAGGCTAGATTTGCCCACATATGGGCCCCATATTTAATTATTAGGTGAATCGGCGTAAGGCCCCCAAACCACAGATATGCATGCAAGGATGGCAATTCAATATTCAACAAGTTGTTATTATGTTTTAAAATAGGGTTCTCGGATAAGGGTCACACTTTAGGGTTCTCGACGATCTTGGGGTTCCGGGGTTCGGGGTCGGTCTCAGGGTTCGACGGATCTGGGGTTCGGGGTTCGGCGGAAGCGTTCTCGGATTCCGGGGTAGTGGATCTTGTCGCATCCGCCGGTACGGGTCGGTCTCCGGTTCGGGGTCTCGGCGTTCCATGAAGGAGTACTTGGCTCAAGGCCGGGGCATCGGTGCCGTCTGCCGTTCTTGTCGCTTGCGGCTTTTGTCGATTCTGCGCCATCGAGTCGATCTTGGCGGAATCGTTCTCTCGGACCGGGGTTAGGGTCTCGGCGCATCCGGTCTTCGGCCGCTTGTCGGTCTTGGCGCGGGCGAAGAACTTGGCGATCGGTTTTCTCCGTCCTCCCGATTGTAGATCTCGGCGTCCTCGAAGGGTACTTGTCGCATCCGTGATCGGTCTTGGGAGCGGCCCGAGGCATCGAATCCGAGGTGTAGATCTTGGGGTCCAGGTGGTGATCTTGTCGGTGTTCTTGACTTGGCGTCCCACGAGCCAACCGCGTAAACTTTGATCACGGCCTCGAACACGCGGGCGAGCAGACGGACAAGGGCGACACGGGCCCGCGAACGGCAACCGGGACTCGAGGCGGAGGAGAGGAAGGGCCGCGGACTCGGGGCCGAGAGGAGACGGGTCGGCTGGGGCCCGGAGGCGGAGACCGGAGGATCGCCGGGGAAGGAGGCCGGGCCCGGCGGACGGGAGGCCGGCGCCACGTGGAGCTTGGGAGGTGGCGAGCTTCGGGGCGGTTGAGCGCCGGGGCGGATGGATGCGGCAGCGGAGGAGGACCCGAGAGGGGCGGCAATGACGGAGGCGACGCTGGCTCATGGCGCCGAGAGCCGAGCGCAGGGGCGGGCTTCTCGCGGTGCTTGACGGCGCGGGGTGAGTCGGCGACGGCTCGGAGGAGAGGTCGCGGTGGCTCCGGCGGCGGGGCGTGGTCGCTGGAGGAGGCGGCGACGGCGCGCGGATGCGAGCCTGGGCGCGGGCATGGGCGCGCCGAGGTAGGGCGGCGAGGGACGGGCGGCGAGGGCCGGGCGGCGGGCACGCGAGGCGATGCGGGCCGGTGGGGATTCGGTGGCGGCTGGAGGAGCTCATCGGGCGTGCGGAGCTTGGTGGCGGCGAGGACGGGCAACGGGCGGCTCGACGACGGGAGGGCTCGGGACGGCGGCTCGCGGGCGAGATGGGCGGTCATGGGAGGCGTCGGCAGTGAGGCGAGCGCGGTCGCGATGGCGCGAGGGCGGCTGGGGCGGGCGCCGAAGGCGGGCGGCGGGCACGCCAGGGGCGGTGGGGAAGGAACCTGCGAGGGGAGAGAAGGGAGAGGAGGAAGGAGGTGGGCAGGGGACGCGGGGAGTTGGGCGGTGGGCCCAGGTGGGGACGGGGCCAGGGAGGCTCGGCCTGGGGAGGTATCTGGGAGGTGCCAGTGGGAGGTGGGGTTGACTCAGGCCCACGGCAGGGGAGCAGGCGTGTGCACTTGTGTGCGTGTGGCCTGGGTGTGGGTTTGAGAGGGAGAGAGAGGGAAGGGAGAGAGGGGGTTGGGTGATGTGGCAGAGGTTGATTGGATAGGGGGGGGAGGTTAGGTGAGGTGGCAGGATGCTATTGGAGGGAGGGAGGTGGAGGGATTGTTTGGGTAGTTTTCGGGTAGTCAGAGGCTTTGGGAAGGCGGTTAGGTGGACCGCTTAGTTTCGGGGTGGTCGTCGTCGATCGGCCCGCTCGCTGCCCCACTAAAACAATTAATTAAATATTTATTTTCAAACAGCTTTGCAATCCGACAATGACAAAACAAAATATTCCGGGGACCCGGTTTTCGGTGTTTGAATAAGATGGGGCGTTTTAGAAAAACAAAACGGGCTTTGCGAATATAGTTTTGGCAAATAATGCATGATGATGACGATGCAATGCACAAATTCAACGCGATTTTCTAGTAGTGGTTTTGCGGGATGCCACAACCAGCCGCATGTGTGGAACAAGCCACACGTCAAGTGCGGAGCCGGTCTCGCGAACGACGTCGCGTAAGGTTGGCCTGGACCGCTTCAATCTCACTATCCCGCGTCATAAGAAGAACACAAACAAGAGGCTTGCAACAGAAAACATCAACGCCTCGCAACAACCATGTTATGCTCTACTCGTGAAACACATCTACGATAGATCTAGCTCGATACCATCAAGGGTTTCAAGGCATAGTAAATCAAAATTTTCACGGATAACAGAGGGAAAGCCAAGATCTAATCTAGGAGATGCAAACAACGAAAGAGATTGGATTAGATCTTCATACCCTTGAAGATTCGCACAGCGGAACGCTCGTCGAACGTGGGTGATGTAGTCGCTCGCCTCCTCCTCGCGATCCGATCCGATCTAGCACCACAAGTGGTGCCTCCGTGAGATGCACACGCAGCACCTCGACGCCTCCTCCTTCCTCGGACCAGCGAGTATGGTGGAGAGATAGATTGGATCTACAACACGACGGCGTGGTGTATATGGTGGAGAATTTCTGGGCAGGCTTCGCCTACAAACAATGGGAGGGAGAGAGGAAGGCGGGGCTACTAGGGCTTGGAGGAGATGTGTGGAGGGGCGACCACCCTCTATATATAGAGGGGGGGCGGCCAACCCTTGCCCCTCCTCCAAGCCTATATCTAGTTTAAACAATTTAAACTCTCCCTTATCTAGAAATCCTATCTCTAGTTTAAACGATTTAAACTCTCCCTTATCTAGAAATTCTATCCGAGATTTAAACGAGTCAAATCTCTCTAGAATCGGCTGGGCCCTATGGGGCCTTGTGCCCTGGCCCAAAGCGACCAGGACACTCCCTCATAGGCCCATGCCCCCTCCGGAAGGTGGGGCCACGTTGGTCCCCTTCCGAAGGTTCTAGAAGCTTCGGTACAATACCGATTAACGGAACAATTCAACTCCAAAACTGCACGCCTTATATGAATCTTATTCTCCGGACCATTCCGAACCTCGTGATATCCGGATCCCATCCGAGACTCCGAACAAAAATTCATAAACCAATTATCCAATCTATCCTAGCGTCGAGACACGTTAAGTGTGTGACCCTGCGGGTTCGAGAATATGCGGACATGATCTTCTATCAATAATCAACAGCGGGGTCTGGGCACCCATATTGACTCCCACACATTCATCGATGATCATATCGAATGAACCACGATGCCAGGATTCAATCAATCCCATATATATATTCCCTTCGTCTCGCGATATTTTACTTGCCCGAGATTCGATCGTCGGTACCATCATACCTAGTTCAATCTCGTTCACAGCAAGTACTTTACTCGTTCCGTAATCCGATATCACTTTGTGATTAACTCCTTAACCACATGCTTGCAAGCGGTGTTGATATCGATTACCGAGTGGGCCCGAAGTATATCTCTCCGACTTGGGAGGGACAAATTCCATCTCGATACATACAACCCAACAGATACTTTCCGATCACACGAGACACCTTTATGATCACCCTCTCATAGGATGACGCTTGATGACCTCAAAGCTTTCTTCCGTACCAGGAGTTGCATTATCTCATGGTCTAAGGAATACAATATTTGACATAGGAAAAGCTTCGCAAAGATGAACACGATGAACGATCTAATTGCTTCGCTTAGTTTGGGTCTCGTCCATCATATCATTCTCCCAATGATATGATCTCATTATCAATTGACAACTCATGTCTATGGTTAGGAAACCTTAACCATCATTGATCAATGAGCTAGTCCATAGAGGCGCATTTAGGGACACGGTGTTGTTTACAAACCACACAAGTATTAAAGTTTCCGCTTAATACAATTCTAGCATGGAACATAAACTTTATCATGAACAAGAATTATAATAATAACATCTTTATTATTGCCTCTAGGGCATAATTCCAACAAGTATTTGAAATTATAGTATTTAATGATTGGCGGTACTCGGTATATTGTTCTTTCGGTGACTTGCTAATCAAATATGGAGTATAATATTAAATAAAAAGGATGTTGGGAAACATGTGACACGTTTGACTTGCCAAAAATTTGATATGAAAAAATTTGCGTAGTTAAGCCTCGTGCATAGTTCTTCCCCTTCATCCAACATAGGTCGCTCTCAACCTTTTTCGAAAAAAAAACACCAAAAATCCCTAACCCTAGCCCCTCTCTGCGGTGGAGCTAAGCTTTCCGTCACACCAGAGCACGGCGTCTATCTCGGTGGCGCGCACTTCTCCGCCACTGAGGACCGCACTGTGTACCACAACAGCTCGCATCTCGATCGCTCCGTACTGCTGCATCTTGGAACGTTCCTAATCGCTCGATTTTTGTATGGTTTGATGTGCATTGGCATCTATAATAAGATAGAGTTCCTTAAATCAATGTGTTAGCTGATGGTTTAGTGTGTATTGGGATCTAAAAGATAATATTGTTGGGTATTAATCAATGATCTAGAGAAGTGTTTAATTGTTAAGTTCATTTGATTGTCCAAGTAATATCTCTGTGACTCGAACCGTTTAATTATATATGTGTTGCCACATTTTGACTTGGGTTCCTAAGGATACAAGTAGCAAAACAAAAATTCTAGTTCTCATTCCATTCTTTGTATCCCAAGGATATTCTCATTGAGGTACACACGCCTCACACGTCCACTATCTTAACTTGCCCATATACATATATCATTGTCCACAATTTCATGACTCGAGATACCCATTAATGGAAGCTGGCGCGCTTCCCACTGCCCGTGCTACCGTTTCCTGTCGATTTCTCCCGACCACGCCCTGTTCCCGCCAACCCGCCATTCTTACCTGGTCACGTGTCCTCCCGCCTCAGTTTCCTGCCTAGGGCCACCGAGAGCGGGATGACACCACAACCACGACCATACTTCGTCATCATCCCACTACCTGGGTGCAGCTTAGTATAGCCAAGGACTACAATGCGACCCCGCGAGAGCGCATGAGCCTCGCTCGGCTCAACAAGTGCAAGTTGGACGCAGAGAGGCACCATCGTGCCAAGGAAGGAACGGCCGCGTGACGGGGCAGGGGGTACGCCAGCATGGGCTACGAGGGCCAAGGAATCTCCGGTGACATGGCGCGCCACGAGGGCCAAGGGAGCTCTGTCAGTGCAAGCGGCAAGGCCCAAGCCAACTATGCCTCTGACGGCGAGAGGCAAGCTAGCTATGCCGATGCTGGCGATCCAATTTATTTTTAGTTGTAATATTATTTTCTTTTAGTTATAAAACCTATCTTATTCAATAAAATGAAAAATATCCTTTCGGTGAATTGCAGGCCAAGGAGGACGTGTCACCAGTTTGCTCTGTGTCCGTCGGACCTCAATGCCAGCCTAAATTTGAGCCGAGAAATGCGTCGAAACGGTGCAAAGCACCATTAGAAATTGAGACGAACTCCGTTCCCCCGTTTGCTCGGGACCATTGAAGTTGTCCCAAGTTGCTCCCGAAATTACTCAACTCGGGAACAGATCGTCCCCATTCTTTGTGGTAGAGAACAACTTGTCAAGCATCAAAACAAGTTGGTCCTCATCCAAATTGAGTACTCCCTCAGATCTAAAATAAATGTCGCTTATTTTGTATTAAGATAATACAAACTTTATACTAGATGATCGACTCTTTTTATAAATCGGGCAACCAAGATAGTAGTCAATACAGCAAGATCGATCAACCAAGATAGTGGATCCTAAATAAATTTCTACTCACGCGAGCGAGCGTAGTACTAGTACCTCTGTTCTACAATGTAAGCTTTTTTACCAACCGAGGGTTTGTTTGATTCAAAGGAATCTAATAGGAAATCTGTAGGATTTTGATCCTTGAATTTTTTTTACTTTGTACATCGTTTAATTCGTAGGATTAGAATCATAGGAAAAAATTCTATAGGATTTCATTGCACTATATTTTGAAGGAAAATTTCCATCCACCTAAACCCCATGTTATAATTCCTTTGCCTTTTATGCAATTCAAATACTCATTCTAAAAAAATCCTTTATGCTCCGAATCCTATAGGATTCAACCAGACAGGACATTCTAATTTGACACCTTTTTCTTATTCCTGCGTTTTTTCTTCGTGCGAATCAAACATGCCCTAAAACAGCTTGCTAGAAAACACTTATATATAATGTGGAACCGAGGAAGTAGTTTTCATCCCAAATCAAAGACACAGCTCGCAACCAACGTGCACAGCAAGAAGCCAAAGCGGCGAGGGGTAGCGTGCACGCAGCGGGTCCAATTGGCCATGTGACATGCCTCCCGCTCCAAGCTCCATTCTCCCGTGTCGATCGTGCGCATGCGGACACCCTGCACTATCTCACATTCTCAAATAGAAGGCACTAAAACGTGCCTTTAAAAGTACATAATTTGCCTTAAATTGTTATTTAAGGCAAAAAAAATGCCGCATCCGCTACCGTCGTTAAATGTATTTGAAGGCATACCCAAAAAGTGCCTTCTAAAGTACTTTTGTAGGCATTTTTCCTAATGCCTTTTTTTATAATTAAAGGTATAACTAGAAAATGCCTTGTAATGTTAGTTTTAGAGGCACTATCGATAGTGCCTTGTAATGTTAGTTTTAGAGGCACTATCGATAGTGCCTTGTAATGTTAGTTTTAGAGGCAATATCGATAGTGCCTTTCAAAGTTAGTTTTAGAGGCAATATCGATAGTGCCTTATAATGTTAGTTTTAGAGGCAATATCGATAGTGCCTTCCAAAGTTAGTTTTAGAGGCAGTATCGATAGTGCCTTGTAATGTTAGTTTTAGAGGCAATATCGATAGTGCTTTTCAATGTTAGTTTTAGAGGCAATATCGATAGTGCCTTCCAAAGTTAGTTTTAGAGGCAATATCGATAGTGCCTTGTAATGTTATGTAAATATTTCCATGACTATTAATATAATATTAAGCTACAATAATTTACCATAATTCAAATACAATAATTTATCAGTATCAACCAAATAATTCTGCAAATAAAATTAAAACATTTTCAGTAACAAATGACATTCTCAGTACTTATGTAGAATAGAAGCAACTACTGCAAATTACATTCCCTTGTGCAAGCAAATAATTTAAACAAGCTCAGTATCAAATTACATTCCCTTGTGCAAGCAACATTCGCTTTTAAACAAGCTCCTGTGATTTAAGTACTTTTGTACTCCTTTTCCTCTTCCTTGTGCCGAGTCGAATCTGGGAATCTTGAACTTGTGAGTCCACTGGAATCTGAGAATCCGCAACTTGAGAGCCCACTAGAATTTGAGAAACTGCAACTTGAGAGCCCAATGGAATCTGAGAAACTAAAACTTGAGAGCCCACTGGAATGTGAGAAACTGCAACTTCTGAGCCCAATGGAATCTGAAAATCTACAACTTGTGAGCCCAATGGAATCTGAGAAACTGCAACTTGTGAGCCCAATGGAATCTGAGAAACTGCAACTTGAGATCCCACTGGAACTGCTGCAGCCTTCCTGCTCTTCACTTTTGCTACTGCTCTTGATGCAATAGTAGGTGCCTTTTGACAAAGAACCGAGAATATTTCCTCGAACTCTCCGCTTTTGTCAAGATTGTGGATGAATTCAACATTATTCATGTCAATTTGTTAGTCAACTACACCGCATGTTTTTATTTAGTATCAAGAATGAATAAAGATGGAATGCATAAAAAAAACAGAATAGTAAGGAACGATAAGAAGGAACAGATTATTCTTTCAAGGATAATGTTAGCCTAGAAGTAACAGTAAGGAACAGTTTAATTGCACAGTAACAGTAAGGAACAGTAACAGTAAGGACAGAAAAATAGCATGAATGCTCACAAAAAGCCTGTTCTAACTGTTGCATATGAACTCTATTTTTATGAACTCGGGCTCGTTGGAAATATAACAAAATACTCCATCATCATGCAAATAAGAAAGAAGGATCAACAAAGGAGGTTAAATCCCCAAGAGGCAAGGTTTGACCTATGTATGAAATAGGAACCGTAAAATGAAAATGATGACAAAGATAACAACAAGATCAAGCAAGATGACAACAAGATAACAACAAGATCTAAAAACAGTAACAGTAAGGAACAGACTGAGAAAGTACAAAGAACAACTAGAAAATATGATGACAAGGATGAAAATGTTTGAGCTCTCTATGAACAATGCAATCAAACAATAAAGAAGGAAATGCATAAAAAACAAACAATAAGGACGATGAGAGCAGTGAGTTCGAATCATATGAAGGCATGTATCAAAATGGACACAAGAAAGTTACGTATAAAACAAGAAGATGCGAAATCAACTACTGTTCCTTGCAAAAACAGAAAACAGTAACAGTAAGGAACAAAAAACAGTAGTATCAAGTATGACAGATAGTAAGATGCAAAATAAACTACTGTTCCTTGCAAAAATAGAAAACAGTAATAGTAAGAAACAGAAAATAGTAGTATCAAGTATGACAGATAACAGTAACACTAAAACCTACAAATTCATTATGCATGATGGAAAGAAAATTGGTTCCATTTTAATATGATGGACAACACAACGTTTAGATGACATGCTTCATGAATTGAAACAGTAAGATGCAAAATCAACTACTGTTCCTTGCAAAAACAGAAAACAAGAATGAGAAGAATGTATAATTGGTAGTATCAAGTATGACATATAAGATAACAGAAAACTTACATTTTTCTTAGGCCATGGGATGCAATGTGATTGATCATGCCCCATGTGGGTCACTCTTCCCTTTGCTTGTGGCAATATGGTGTGACTACTCATAACTATATTCACCATAACTTCAACAAATTCATCTTCAACCTTCTGAATTGTTCCTATTGCTGCCATGGTATTTGTTTTAGGTGTAGTCAATCCCACGTCCATCCCAGCTCTGATGACAAAATCTTTCTTGTACTTGACAGTGCTATCCTTCTTGTATCTTTTCTTATTTTCATATGACTTCTCCACCTTCACTCTATGTATATCATCTGCCTGTTTTCAAAAAATAACAGTGTACAGAATATCATCTACTACTAAATGATGATAATCACATGAAGGCATGTATCAAAATGGACACAGTAGGTTGCATATATCAAAATGGACACAGTGGGTTGCATATATGAAAATGGACACAGAATATAATCTACTACTAAATGATGATAATCATATGAAGTCATGTATCAAAATGGACAGAATAGGTTGCATATATACCTTGATGTGCTTTGTTTTCTGCAGGTCTTGATGTGCTTGTTTTTCTGATGAATAGGATTCCTTGTTTGCTTGCTTTGACTTGGATTGCTTGCTTTTATCAGATTTTCCTTGCATCTTTTCTACTTATCTCCTTCCTTTGCTTGCCCATGCCCTGTGTGACCCTCTTCCTTTGCTTGCCCATGTACTGTGTGACCCTCTTGCTTTGCTTGCCCATGCCCCGTGTGACCCTCTTGCTTTGCTTGCCCATGCCCTGTGTGGCCCCCTTCCTTTGCTTGCCCATGCACTGTGTGGCCCCCTTCCTTTGCTTGATCATCTACTAGGACTGCTTGCTGATGATGTAATGTTTGGTTATTCTGGGAAGCTTGAAATAGAACCATCATCTCATTCATTTGTTTCTTCTGCTATATCATTTCATCTTCTAACCTTTCACTCTTCGCCATCAAAGTTTGCACCACATGCTTTAATTCTTTGTTCTCTTTCTTGCTTTCTTGAAGTGCAGCTAGTGCAAATGAAAGTTGCTCAGATCCTTTTCCACCAGCAACTATCCCGAACCCATGCCTTCTGCTACTTTTCTGAAATATTCTGGAATACAAATCACCTTCATGTACCTCCTCATCAACAAGTGGAGGATTCTCTTCAAAATTCTGCTTTATAGTTTTCTGCAAACAAGATAATAATTTAGAAACATTACATATAACAATATAATCAATCATATACAATAATAATTAGTTCTTCATTACTTACCATCTTCTCTGCAACAAACTCATTAACTGGTAGTCCTTTGGTTGTTGTATGTGTCATACTGAATAGCTCAGCTCTTCCTATTGTTCTACCTTCTTTTATTTCCTGACAAATATGTTTATAAATTGTCAAATCTTCTTTAGTATTAGTTGAGTTTGCTTGTGAAAATAAGAACATATTAGAGATAAAAACTTACTGCTGCCTCTAGTACCACTACAAAACTTCTAGAACCTATTGTATGAGTTGAATTTCCTTGTCTACTTCTAGTTGATTTATTCTGCTTACTCAGAGCCTGTATGAAGCAGTATTCATTATGATTACATATGCTTTCACCATCAATGCATAATTAATACTAATCAACCAAAATTTGCATTAAATTTACCTTAGCTTTCCTAGTGCACCAAATTTTACACAACCATTCCCACTGTTTTGGTGGTATCCTATTTTTACAGCCTGCTTCAATATTGGCTTCCAGTGACAAATGTTTGTTGAAGAAAGATTTCTTCAACACACATTTAAAGTCCTTCCATTTCTTACTAGTTGATTTTAGGACCCATAATTTGAGATTATCATCCAAAGCAAAAAATGCCTGTCAAATGTCATTACAGCATTAATTGATTGGAAGTTAACCTGCATCTGGAAATAATGGAAACAATGTCTACCAAATATGTCATTGCATACTTTACCTTAACTGTATTCCAGAGTTTCTCTTTTTCATGCTTTGGAACCTTGCTCCAATTTGTAGCTCCTAAGGATATCTCCTTTCCTTTGACCAAACTTGCTATGAAGTTATCCAGTTTGCTTGAAGTCAAACCACATGGCTGACCCAAATGGTTATACTCCATTGTAATTTTGTTGCTTGGATCTACATTCTTCCAGAATCCTTTCAAAACAGTAGGTCCTCTCACCCTCTTCTTATTTGTTTCTATCAGTTTTATAGAATGTAGGTACATTAAAAGATTAAAACATTAGGGATCCAGCTTGCCAGAATGTAAAGCTATTGACTATGTACACAAACCTTGTATATTATTCTCTGCATTATCTTGTCTATTGGTTTCATTGTCAGATCCAGCTTCTGTTGTGGCATCACGATCATATTCATCCTCCTCATGATCACTGTCCTCATACATTTCTTCATAAATTATGTTATTCTACAGGTAAATCAAGTTTTTATTCCATATCATGTATATTAACAACACAAGTGATGAATAATTAACAACACAATGATGACAAATTAGGAATCATGTATATTAACAACATAAGTGATGAATAATTAACAACACAATGATGACAAATTACCTCTGCATTGTTCGGAAGTCCTCTATCATGTATATTAAATCTTGGGAATACTTATGTACTTGTAGTTCCAGTTGACATACTTCCTTTTGGCACAATTCCTAATTCTTCCAATCTAATGTTCACCTCATTCGTAAATCATTCCGACTTTCCAATAAGATGGTTACTGCAATTTCATGTAAAAAAAATCAACTAAGAAACAAATACATAATATTATGAAATTATACATGATCTAATATTATCAGATTACTTACATGAACTAGTATTATCTACAGTTGAAGGAGTAACAACAAAATGCCATTCTTCATCAGCATGATCTTGCACATAATAGATTTGTGTTGCTTGACTAGCTAGAATGAAAGGTTGACTAAACATTTGTTCATTTGAATGGCTGAAGTTGACTAGAGTGAATCCAAAACTATCATCTCTAATGCCGTATGTTCAATCCAGTCACATTTGAACAAAGATTCACATGACCTTTATTTGAATAGTTTAGCTCTACAATATCTTGGATTCTTCCATAATGTACAGACCATTTGTCTCAAGAAACATAACCCCATTACATCGAACTCTTGCCATGTGCATATGAGGATGTATGATAAGTACATCCATTATTTGAGTAACTCTTGTATTTTTTAACCATCATATATGTCTTATGTGCTAGCAATAAAACTTCTTGGTGTACTTCAATTCCTTTCACAACTTGTGATTAGACATAGTCCACAAACCAGTTAAGGAAATTACTGTCATGGTCATTCTCCACCTCTCTCCTAGATCTTCTTTCATTAGCAGATAGAACCAATTTGTGTTTCTTAGTATAGAAGGAAATTTAAGGATAGTTGAGGACAACATGTTTTTGTGCTTGGGTCCAAGAAATGAAATGTAGTTCTTCAACTTGACAACTGACAGACAGAGGTCTTCCAACGATTGTCAGATATTCAAAAACCATATCTGAGGAAGTATCACTGCTTATAGGCTCACCATTGATTTTCCTCTCATAATCATGTATAAATGTTGAACAAAATTATATAGTTTCATCAAAAATGTACCCTTCAGCAATAGAGACTTCGGGATGCCTTCTACTACGTACAGAACCTTTAACTTTGCCAACAAATCTCTCAGTGGACCACATATTCCTAAACTGAACTGGACCAGCTATTCTAACTTCTGTTGCCAGGTGTATAACAAGATGCTCCATTATATCAAAGAAAGAAGGTGGGAATATGTTCTCTAGTTGGGATAATATTTCTAGAATCTCATCTTCCATATTCTGAATCTCTATTACATCAGCAACTCTGGCACACACAACTTTGAAATATTTTCTTAGTCTGATCAATGACCAAGCAACTTATTCAGGCAATGTTCTACTAACAGCAAGTGGGAACAGATCTTCCATTATTATGTGGCAGTCATGGGTTTTTAATGCCACTAACCTATTATCTTCTAACCTCACTTTGTACTCTAAGTTTGAGGCATATCCTTCAGGAAACCTAGCATATTTGATGAATCTGCAAAACATCTTCTTTTGAGCAGGGTTCATGTAAAATATTGGTCCAGGCCAATCATTTTTAGTTTGAGTTGCATAACATGAAGACCTTCTCTAATCTTCAGCCTCTTGAGATCAAGTCTTGAATTTACATTATCCTTTGTCTTCTTATCTACATCTAGCAGTGTGTTCACAATGTTGTCAAACACATTCTTCTCTATGTGCATTGAATCCAAATTATTCCTAAGAAGAATATCTTCCCAATATTCTAATTGGAAAAAAATGCTTCTCTTCTTGAAGGTTGTTTCAACAGTGTGTACTTCCTCTAGCTCCTGTTCTTCCTCCCCTTCAGCTCTTCTCCTCTTCTTCTTGGAACTCCTCTTTTGTTTCTGTAGTTTTCCATATGATGTCTGTATGCCCGTTGTCATTTCTGATATTTCATGGCCTATAGGTTGAATAGGAGGTTCCCTAATTTCAACAGTCCCATCAAATGACTCAGAATCAGACCTAAAGGCATGATCAGGTGGTAAGAATCTTCTGTTACCTAAATAGCAGGCCTTGTGACCATGCTTCAACCTTCTGGAGCAAGTTCCTAACAGACAATGGGAGCATACAGCAATACTTTCACCACTTAATATACCTCTTCCTAGCCAGTCACTAATAGTCCATAACAGAGCAGCATAAACTCTAAACTTCTTTCCAAATGTAGAATCCATAACAAGAACACCTTTATGTCATAATACTTGCAGTTCCCTGGAGCCTTCCTGCCAGGTATAATAACTGATAAAATGAAGTTTGACTCTTTCATACAATCTGATGGAGGCACATTGTAGGGAAACAACATTATAGGACAAATACTGTAGGACAGGTTGTAACACCCTCAGAATCGGCCCTATGCAAGTTTTAGCGAAATCCGCCAAACCCGCATAGAAACGATTCAAAGGTGCCCACCAGGCACTTTCGTGCGGGTGGAAAACGAAGTAATAACATTACACGACAGTCCTCGATGGGACCCACGTAATGTATATATAACAACGACTCCATGAGTCAAGAATACATATATAATGTACAAAGATCCAAATCACCTTGAACGATATAGCGTCCGCTCACTACAATATGCAAATGGGGCTAAGAGCCCCAAGAATAACCAATGGCGCCCATAACCCCGCCTGCCAAGGAAGGGTAACCTCGCTAACGGCGTCGATCTCAAAACCTTAAACAAAAGGGTGCCACAAAGGGCAAAGGAAAAGAGGAGGCCAAGATCGAGGCCAAGACACTACGAGGCTAGAATTCGCGGTCCTCGCCACATAGGTATGGTGGATCAAGCGGCGGCAAAGATGCTCTAAACAACCTATAGAGACTCGATACAACCAAGGCGCAATCGAGAGGGTAAGAAGGACCTATGCGGATCCAACCTGATACTACCATCAAACAAACCCATCTCGGCGTTTCCCCTCGACACCGATCGAGGAAGTCAACCGAGAACTCACACGCTTGGCGCTTTATTTATTCGGATTGTTGCAGCAATTACTAGTCAGGTTTAGATAATCATTCTGATAAAGTAAGCAGTGGGCGCTTTTAGTTAATCATTCCGTTATAGTTGCAACACTTACTAGTCAGATACAATTAGCATGAGATAACCCTTAAACCCAGCAGTTGTTGGTACTTTTATTCAGCCATTCCGTTGTAGTTGCAACACTTACTAGTCAGGTACAATGGTCGCAAGCGACACTCCAAACAAGCAATTGTGGGCAGTATTAATTAGCCATTCCATTATAGTGAAGCTGATTACTAGTCATTATATAGTCAAGTTTATAGCAATAAACTTTAGTTATGCTTGTCTATGGTCGAGATACTGTGCTCCAAGTCGTCCATATCCGCGGACACGGCTTTCGAAAGTTTTACCCGCCGGGTGCACCAATAGCAACACACGCCGATCAACCTCGGAAAACCAAATCAAAACCCAACGAGGCTTTCACGATCGAACAATCACAGGATTCAGAAATATTTCGGGGCCACCCTTAAGTAGATCCCAACGAAGCCACCGACTCGAGACGGACTCAAGGTTTGGGTAGACGGCTGTGAACAGGGAACCCGAAGTGTGGCTGGCTTGTCGACACGCTGAATCGTGTCCCGATCCTAAATAGACAAAGGTGCTCCTACAATCGTAAATACATAAGTAGCATGGCATAAGTACAGGATCGTAAATAAAACCTCAAACTAGTTTGTGGCCCAAAGAAATAAGACTGAATCAAGCTCGCCTGTGGGGGTCCCATATACCTCCGGATGTGGATAGCGATAAATCAAGGAACATGTATCAAGTACTCGGGGTCCCACGGACACAAGTATGCTCGAAACCAAATATTTTCTATCACCCACCGATGCCTCTCGCTTACTTCAATTTTAGTTGTTAAACAGGAATTAAAGTGAACGATAAGTAAAACCACGATCATCTCCAACATCAAGCATGCGCATTACTCCAACAATCGTGGCATTTGAAAACACGAATCAAGACTTGAGCAAGCGACTACGCCATAAGTCCAACTATCTACCAAACAACAGGTAATAGGATGTGTCCAAGGCAATATAGGCTGCACGGTAGATCACGCATTGGAAACTAAAGCATCGCAGCACAGATAGCAATAGATCAACAGGAGGGAATAAATACTATAAAAGTAAGATAGGTAGAAAGGGGGAGATGCTCGCCTGAAAAACATTGTCGAAGGTTCATCCGAAGATCGGGGCGAAGCTCACATCAACTCAACGGCCTTATCCGCGAAGAAGCAAAACACTAGAATACACACCGGATGCAATATTCAATACAACGTCAGAAGATCGGCATGATGCATGTATGATGCATGGCATGACAAAGGTGCAATACGATTAGGCAATATTAAGCGGAACCAGGGTCCCGACAATTAATTAGGTGGTTCAAGTTATTTGACTACCCCGCCATTTAAATGTTGAATTAACATGGCACGATAAGTTACCGGTTCGCTACACAACTTTAAATGAGGCCAATATGAGACTAGATTTGCCCGCATATGGGCCCCATATTTAATTATGAGGTGAATCGGCATAAGGCCCCCAAACCACATGACAATATGCATGCATGAACAATTAAGATGCGACAAGTTTATTATATTATAAAATAGGGTTCTCGGAAAGGGTTCACACATTGAGGGTCTCGACGAACTTGGGGTTCCGGGGTTCGGGTTGGTCTCGGTCCAGGTGCAACGGAAACGTTCTGACTCGGATCGTTCTCGGATATCGGGGTAGCTCGGTCGCGTCCGGAAGCAGGACTTGGGTCGGTGTCGGGCGCATCGGATTCTTCCGGTCGGTGCCGTTCTTATCGTCGCGAGTATCGTCGGTCCGCGCCATCGAGTCGATATTGGCGTCCGGGGTTCGTCGGGGTTCAGGTTCCGTGTCGGCCTTGGCGTTCGCCTCGTGATGGTCTCGGGCGTCGAATCCGAAGGAGAGCTTGGTGGTCTTCACGTTCGGACTTCGCCCGAACGGGCTCGCGGTCCGCGCAGATCTTGGGTTTCGATACCATCGCCTTCGGGTTCCGCTTCGGGATCGATGGTGACTTTGCGGGGTCTTTGGTCATCACGGGACTCGGATCGGGCCTTTGATCCGACCTTCGTGTCTTGGAAGAAGATCTTGAGGGTACGCACAACATCGAACCGATGTAGATGTTGGTGACGAACTTGTCGGGATCGAGTGACTTGTAATAATCTCACCGAGCACGCACGCTAGCAGATATACACCAAACGGGCGGAACCAAGAGGACGCCACGGCCCGCATGCCGAGCGAAGAGGCGCTGCAGGCTCGCATGGCCGAGGGCGAGCAGGACGGACGCGGCCACGGACGGAGGCGGGACCAAGCTTGGCGTTCGAGGACGCGGGGGAGCTCGCCGGAGATGGGGTGAGGGGAGCGGCCGCGGCGGAGGGGAGGGGCTCGGGCGGAGGAGGAGCACGGCGGGCGCGGACTTGGCGGCGGGGACGCGGCACAGGGGAGACCGAGGAGGACGGGGTGGGCAGTGGCGGGCGGCGACGGAGTAGCGCCGGAGACGGGTCCCATGGCCGAGGAGGGCCGCGGTGGCGGGAGACGCTGGGTTCGCCAGGAGCGCCGGGAGAGGAGGTGGGGAGGCCGGGGCGGAGCTTGAACGGGCGGAGGCGGGCGGGCAAGCTGGGCCGGAGGAGGAGCTTCGGGACGGGCCGAGCAGGCGCGGGCGGCCTGCTCGGGCGGAGGCAGAGGGAGAGGCGGCGGGCCGAGCGAAGGGGCTGGACGAGGCGGTGGAAGGCGCCTGTGGGTGGGGAGGTGCCGGGCGGGGCGCGGGAGGAGGCGACGACGGAGCTGGCTGTGGCGGGGTCCTGGTTGCAGAGGGAGGAGGCAAGGCCAGAGGAGGTTGAGGAGAGAGAACGGGAGGAGAGAGGGCAGGCGGAGAGGTGGGGTCCGGGGTGCGGGACCGGGGTGGGGACGCGCGGGTCCAGGGGGTGTGGGGCGGTTGACCAGGCTGGGTGCGTGTGTGGTGGTTGAGGCCAGGGTGTGTGAGTGGGTTGAGAGAGGAGGGGTGAGTTGGCAGAGGGTGGTTGGTGGGGGGTTTGGGGTGTGCTGATGTGGCGAGAGTTGATTGGAGGAAGTGAGGTGGAGATAGGGGTGGGTAGGTTTTCTGGGTAGCTGTAGGATTTGTTGGGGTGTTCAGGTGGACTGATTTAAAATCCTGGGGGTGGTCGTCCGGGTCAATCGGCCCGTTCGACTGCCCCCACAAAAATAATAAATATTTTTTATTTGTTTTAAACGGGCCATTTGCAAACCGACAGCGGCCAAAACAAAAATAATCCGGAGACCCGGGGTTGATATTTGATTAAAGATGGGGCGTTTTTAGAAAACAAAACGGGCTTTGCGAAATAGTTTTAAGCAAACAACATATGATGATGACGATGCAATGCACAAATTCAACGCGATTTTCTAGTAGTGGTTTTGCGGGATGCCACAATTCGACACCACTAACAAGGGATCTCGCCCTCGAGATCCGCCTCATGGTACCGGAAGGATGGTCGGCGATCTGCGTCTTCTCGCTTCGTGTAGATCCTCGCGACACCACTAACAAGCGGTCGTTGTCCGTGATCGTCGAGAGAACACTCCGGGGACAAAAGGTCGAAGGTAGAGGTATCCACAAATAAAGCCACCTAACTTCCGTGGACGGAGTAAATTGCCGATCCATCGATTCGATGTACAAGAGCGAATGATAAGAGTAGTGGTATGGTAGCTACTCCATCCCGCACTCAAACCATTACTCGCACACGAATAGGCGGATTATGCAACCAACTCTAATCAGATCAAGATCTCGACAAGCGAGGTTCGAACAAAGGAGTGATGCGTATCGCATCGGATCCGCGAGATGATGTCGTCACGGAAAACACCGGATAGCACAAACAAGGAACAAAGAATGGTACCACAGCAGGCGGATTCCTCAGGTAGCTTGAACACCGGATGGTAGCACACCGTTATCAAAGAAGGAAGCGAAACTCAAGGTGCACGAACCCAACCACGAGAAATCCTGGACTCGAAGAGAGAGAAGAGAGCGGATTCAAAACACGTAGAGGTAAGAGAAGAATAGCAAAGGGGTAAGGAGTAAAATCAGACCTAACCAGAACTATCCAACCGATTTTGCAAGAATAGTTTTGACGCTCTACTTCGGCCGTTAGCTAGGTTATCCTACAGGCTGGACTTGTGGGGTATCGCAACTGCTGAGCTCTGATACCACTCTGTAACACCTCGATCGGCCCTATGCAAGTTTTAGCGAACCGCCAAACCCGCATAGAAACGATTCAAAGGTGCCACCAGCACTTTCGCATGTGGAAAACGAAGTAATAACATTACACAACACCTCGATGGGACCCACGTAATATATATATACCACAATGACTCAAAGAGTCAAGAATACAGATATAATATACAAAGATCCAAATCACCTTGAAAACGATAGAGTCAGCCTACGGGCAAGATGCAAATGGGGCTAAGAGCCACGAAGAATAACCAATGGCGTCCATAACCCTGCCGTGCCAAGCCGGAAGGGTAACCTCGCTAACGGCGTCGATCTCAAAACCTGCTTAAACAAAAGGGTGCCGACAAAGGGCAAAGGAAAAGAGGAGCGTCGATCGAGGCCAAGACACGGCGAGTCTAGAATTCGCGTCCTCGCCACATAGGTATGGTGGATCAAGCGGCATGCAGATGCTCTAAACAACCTATAGAGACTCGATACAACCGGCGGCAATCGAGAGGGTAAGAAGGACCTATGCGGATCCAACCGATACTACCATCAAACAAACCCATCTCGGCGTTTCTCGACACCGATCGAGGAAGTCAACCGAGAAACTCACACAGTTGGCAGTTTTATTTATTCAGTTATTGTTGCAGCAATTACTAGTCAGGTTTAGATAATCATTCTGATAAAGTAAGCAGTGGGCACTTTTAGTTAATCATTCCGTTATAGTTGCAACACTTACTAGTCAGATACAATTAGCATGAGATAACCCTTAAACCCAAAGCTTGTTGGTACTTTTATTCAGCCATTCCGTTGTAGTTGCAACACTTACTAGTCAGGTACAATGGTCGCAAGCGACACTCCAAACAAGCAATTGTGGGCAGTATTAATTAGCCATTCCATTATAGTGAAGCTGATTACTAGTCATTATATAGTCAAGTTTATAGCAATAAACTTTAGTTATGCTTGTCTATGGTCGAGATATCGTGCTCCAAGTCGTCCATATCCGCTTGACACGGCTTTCGTAAAGTTTTACCCGCCGGGTGCACCAATAGCAACACACGCCGATCAACCTCGGAAAACCAAATCAAAACCCAACGAGGCTTTCACGACCGAACAATCACAGGATTCAGAAATATTTCAGGGCCACCCTTAAGTAGATCCATAGCAAGCGGTGACTCGAGACGGACTTAAGGTTTGGGTAGACAGCTGTGAACGACTGGGAACCCGAAAGTGTGGCTGGGCTTTTCGACACCGCGGAATCGTGTCCCGATCCTAAACAGTACAATCTGCTCCTCGCACAATCGTAAATACATAAGTAGCATGGCATAAGTACAGGATCGTAAATAAAACCTCAAACTAGTTTGTGGCCCAAAGAAATAAGACTGAATCAAGCTCTGGCTCAGGGGGGTCCCATATACCTCCCGGATGTGGATAGCGCGATAAATCAAGGAACAGGTATCAAGTACTCGGGGTCCTACGGGACACAAGTGGGCGTTCGGAAACCAAATATTTTCTATCACCCACCGATGCCTCTGCTTACTTCAATTTTAGTTGTTAAACAGGAATTAAAGTGAACGATAAGTAAAACCACGATCATCTCCAACATCAAGCATGCGGCATTACTCCAACAACTGTGGCATTTGACGACACGTAACCGCACTTGAGCAAGCGACTACGACGCGCAAGTCCAACTATCTACCAAACAACAGGTAATAGGATGTGTCCAAGGCAATATAGGGCTGCACGGTAGATCACGGGTACGGAAACTAAAGCATCGCAGCACAGATAGCAATAGATCAACAGGAGGGAATAAATACTATAAAAGTAAGATAGGTAGAAAGGGGGAGATGCTCGCCTGAAAAACATTGTCGAAGGTTCATCCGAAGATCGGGGCGAAGCTCACATCAACTCAACGGCCTTATCCGCGAAGAAGCAAAACACTAGAATACACACCGGATGCAATATTCCATACAACGGCAGAAGATCGGCATGATGCATGTATGATGCATGGCATGACAAAGGTGCAATGCGATTAGGCAATATTAAGCGGAACCAGGGTCCCGACAATTAATTAGGTGGTTCAAGTTATTTGACTACCCCGCCATTTAAATGTTGAATTAACATGGCACGATAAGTTACCGGTTCGCTACACAACTTTAAATGAGGCCAATATGAGACTAGATTTGCCCGCATATGAGCCCCATATTTAATTATGAGGTGAATCGGCATAAGGCCCCCAAACCACATGACAATATGCATGCATGAACAATTAAGATGCGACAAGTTTATTATATTATAAAATAGGGTTCTCGGAAAGGGGTTCACACATTGAGGGGTCTCGACGAACTTGGGGTTCCGGGGTTCGGTTGGTCTCGGGTCCGTGGTGCGACGGAACGTTCTCGGACTCGGATCGTTTCTCGGATATCGGGGTAGCTCGTGTCGCGTCCGAGAAGCGGACTTGGGTCGGTGTCGGGGCGCATCGGATTCTTCCGGGTCGGTGCCGTTCTTATCGTCGCGAGGATCTCGTCGGGTCCGCGCCATCGAGTTGATCTTGGCGTCCGGGGGTTCGTCGGGGTTCAGGGTTCCGTGTCGAAGGCCTTGGCGTTTCACCTCCTCGTGATGGTCTCGGCGCGTCGAATCCGGGAAGGAGAGCTTGGTGGTCTTCATGTTCGGACTTCGCCTCCGGGAACGGGCATGCGGTCCGCGCAGATCTTGGGTTTCCGATACCATCGCCTTCGGGTTCTGGCTTCGGGATCGATGGTGACTTGCGCGAGGTCTTTGGTCATCACGGCAGGACTCCGGGATCGGGGCCTTTGATCCGACCTTCAGGTCTTGGAAGAAGATCTTGAGGGTCCCTGGCACAACATCGAACCGATGTAGATGTTGGTGACGAACTTGTCGGGCTCGAGTGACTTGTAATAATCCTTTACCGAGCACACACGCTAGCAGATATACACCAAACGGGCGGAACCAAAAGAGGACGCCACGGCCAAGCATGCGAGCGGGAAGAGGCGCCTGCAGCTCGCATGGCCGGAGGGCGCAGGACGGACGGCCACGGACGGAGGCGGGACCAAGCTTGGGCTCGAGGACGCAGGGAGCTCAGGAGATGGGGTGAGGAGCGGCCGCGGAGGGAGGGCTCGGGCGGAGGAGCACGGCGGGAGCGGACTTGGCGGCGGGACGCGCACGGAGACCGAGGAGGACGGGGTGGACGGTGGCAGGCCCGACGGTGAGGAGGCGCCGAGAGGGTCCGGGCGAGGAGGCCGGGCGGTGGCGGGAGACGCGGGCGGGTCGCCGCGGAGCCGGCCGGGAGAGGAGGTGGGGAGGCTGGGCGGAGCTTGAACGGCGAGGCGCGGACGGGCAAGCTCGGCGGAGGAGGAGCTCAAGGGGACGGTCGCAGGGCGCGGGCCAGCCCTCGGCTCGGGGCGGAGGTCGCTGCAGAGGATGCGGTCGGCGAGCCGAGAGCGAGTGGGCGACGGACGAGGCGGGTGGAAGGCGTCATGTGGTGGGGAGGTGCTCGGGGCCGGGCGGAGGGAGGCGGGCGACGACGGAGCTCGCCAAGGCGGGTCCGGTGGTTGCAGAGGAGGGAGGCGCAGCGCGGCGAGGAGGTTGAGGGAGAAGAGAGGAAACGGGGGAGGAGAGAGGGGCAGCGCGTGCGGAGAGGTGGGGTCCGGGCAAGGACCGGGTAGGGACGCTGGTCCAGGGTGGGGCGGTTGCCCAGGCTGGGTGTGTGTGTGGTGGTTGAGGCCAGGGTGTGTGAGTGGGTTGAGAGAGGAGGGGTGAGTTGGCAGAGGGTGGTTGGTGGGGGGTTTGGGGTGTGCTGATGTGGCGAGAGTTGATTGGAGGAAGTGAGGTGGAGATAGGGGTGGGTAGGTTTTCTGGGTAGCTGTAGGATTTGTTGGGGTGTTCAGGTGGACTGATTTAAAATCCTGGGGGTGGTCGTCCGGGTCAATCGGCCCGTTCGACTGCCCCCACAAAAATAATAAATATTTTTTATTTGTTTTAAACGGGCCGTTTGCAAACCGACAGCGGCTAAAACAAAAATATTTCAGAGACCCGGGGTTGATATTTGATTAAAGATGGGGCATTTTTAGAAAACAAAACGGGCTTTGCGAAATAGTTTTAAGCAAACAGCATATGATGATGACGATGCAATGCACAAATTCAACGCGATTTTCTAGTAGTGGTTTTGCGGGATGCCACACAGGTTCATGTTTCTAAATGGATTACAACCATCAGATGACACACCAAATCTGATGTTCCTTGGTTCTTTAGCAAATTTGCTCCACTTTCTATCAAAGGTTTTCCAAGCAGTTGAGTCAGCAGGATGCCTCATCAACCCATCTTTAGTTCTTCCTTCAGAATGCCAACTCATCAATGGTGATGTTTTGGATGACATAAAGAACCTCCTAACTCTCTTTACTAGTGGGAAATGTCTAATCACCTTTTTAGGAACCCTGCTAATCCTTTTTCCATCAACTACACTTTTTTCAGTCTTCCATCTACTTGTATTACAAACAGGACAGACTTTAGCATTTGCATTATCTCCTTTAAAAATTATGCAGTCATTGATACAAGCATCATAGCTGTTATAACCAAGTCCAACTGCATTTATGTATTGCTTGCACTCATGAAATTTTCTAGGTAGGGAGTGCCCTTCTGGTAATGCATCTCTGAATAGTGATAACACATCCTCAAACGTAGCTACTGTCATACTGCCAACATTCTTTATGTTAAGGAGTCTAACAAGAAATTGAAGCTTACACAAGCTTTTGCAGCCTGGATATAACTCTTTTTTACCATCATTGACAAAATCTTCATATGATTGAACATTCTCCTCCTCCTCATCATCATCATCTATATTATCACTATCCTCCTCTATATCTGATCCTAAAACATTTCTTTTAAACATGCCATATTTATGTAGAAGTTGCTGTTCCATATCATATTCTGTAGGTTGACTGTTATCTTGCTATTCATTAAGTTGACTACTATCCTGGTCCTCATTAGGCTGGCTATGTGTAGGTAAGTCCATAGATACTCCATGGTATATCCAGCTGCTATAACCTTTCATAAAACCTTCACAGATAAGATGCTCATGGACAGTATCTAAATCTAACCATAACCTGATCCCATAGGTTTTGCATGGACAGTTGATCTTCCCATCAATTGCTGAATTAGTGAGTGCAAACTCTAAGAACTTAACTACACCAGCTTGATAAATCACAGAATGTCTAGGTGATTGCATCCAAGACTTCTCCAATCTACTACCTACACAATTCATGATTCAATAACTACTCTAACAGAGATGTAATAATAAGTAAAATAATTCCAGTAGAGGGATCCATACCAGATGCTCTTGCATCATCAATGACATTAGCAGGGGGGCGCCGGAGGTAGCTGGTTCGCGGATCGTCTGTCCTATCGATGCCTGCCTTCTGCTTGGACTCGACGACGTGATCCTGCATCCCAGCCTTGGGGCCGCCGAGATTTGGTGCCTCGATTTGGTTATCCGGTGGATTCTGGACGACCTGGCCCGACCTCAATCCTGATCCCATCCTTGACGCGGCGGATCCCACTCCTACTTGAGCTCGAGCCCGATACCAGTCCATTGATCCAGAGTTGGGTGAATCTCGCGCGGACGAAGAGCTCGACGGTGGGTGAATCTCGCGCGGACGAAGAGCTCGGCGGTGGGTGGATCTCGCGAGGACGAAGAGCTCGACGGCGGTGGATCTCATGCGGTCGACTAGGGCACGACGGTGGATTTCGCGAGGCGCGGTAGCGGTGGATCTCGCGCGGATGAAGAGCTTGCGCGGTGGATCCTAGCCTTGGCGTCGCGGTGGGCTACGATCTGCAAAAAAAGGCAGATGAATCAAATAACTGTTAAGTTTTATGACTCTGCAAACTTTGAGGTGCTAAATAGTAAAAGTTATAATACTGAACTTGAAAAAAGACATAGAAGCAAAGCTACTGAAAAATTTGTTATTATTCAGGACATAATTTGAAAAAAAGACCCAAGTGAAGGCAAAGCTACTGAACAATTTGTTCCATTCGTTCTGAATAATATGAAATTCAAAATGTTCTGAAAGTTTTATGAATTTGCTAACTAAGGGGCTAATTAGTAAAAGTTAAATTTTAGTAACAATATAGTCTAGGTGCCATGTTCTTAATAATATGAAATTCAGAATGTTTGTTGGCCTTGTAGACATACAAACATAAAGCCACATGGCCAAATAAAACATTCAATATCATAAAACATTGCTGGACTTGACAGACCATATCATAAAACATGACATCAATATCATAAAACATTGTTGGACTTGTAGACATACAACCCATTCATTAACAAACTTTTTCTTCCCATTACGATGCACACATTGTTCAACACAAATGACAGAAACTACAAACACATGACACAAACTACACACACATGACAGAAACTACACACAGATGACACAAAGTACAAACAACTGACAGAAACTACACACATGACAGCTTCTTGATTCCTTGCACATTATCTTCAAGGGTCTTCAATCTCCACAAAGTCAAGGCAAACTTGACCATTAAATGGATTTGCAATGATTAGCAATAGTGACCCCTCCATGATATTTGCCACAGCCCTGAAATGTTGCCACCCTATTGTAAATGCAATTCTGTCTTCTTCATCTTCCATGTGGTACCAGCCTTCAAGTGGCACATTTAAATCCCTCATCCACAAAGTTGAATTTCCTTGCCATGGGCACCCAACTTCTTTGAATGGTTTTGCAGATAGGAACTGGTATATTGCATATACAGATAGTGCGAAAATAATTTACCATATTGCATATACAGATAGTTAGAAAATATACAGTATATGATAGGAACTTACCAGTGCATCATGTTGAACATTTTCCTGATTATACTTGTGTACCATAAACTGCATGTCTCTGACACTCTCATAAAACTCATCTTGTGCTAGTTCTTCTCCTGGTTTCAGAGCTAACACCTTGTAGATACCATAGTTTATGGTTGCCATGTTGTCCTCACTGATTGCTCTGATGTCTGAGAAGATGGTTTTGTGCAGTATATCTCTGATTTCAGGCATCACAGAGTAAACAACTGCTCAAAAATGTAAACAAACAATAAGCAAGTTTTCATATACTGGATGCAATATCAAAGTACATAGAAATGCTTGTTATAATACCTCCATCTGCAACAATATGTTTCTCTACATAAGCATGGTTGAAAATTTCAGACACTACAATAGCAAATATTTTGTTTTCGTCCAGATACCTGAAAGAGACAACCTCACCTTCCTGGATATCATACTTTCTAACAAGTGATGACCAGTATGGTCCACAAATGGTTGTTCTTGCCAATTCTTTCTCCAGGAAGAAGTCATAAAAGTGCATGTTATTGCATCTTGCCACCATCCAGTTCTTTGATTTTGCAAACTTCTCAAGTTGTTCCTTGAATTTGCAAGGCACAGCCTGAAATTTCATTACAAACAGACAAAAATAAGATCAGCAGTCAGATAAGATTATCAGGTACTACATATTCCCAAGTGGTTTCTCTTTCTTTTATAGAGAGGGGGAGGTAAAACTGACACACTACCCCACGTCCTCCACTTATCCCACGATGTGGCCCATTTAGGGATCCACTTTCCACTCGCACACACAAAATCAGGACAATTAAATAACTAATTTCTAAAAAAATGATGCGACTACAACTATTAAATAACTAATTCCCACCGTCAAAATATGTCAATCTTCTAAATACTGGTTAATTTAAACTAGAAATTTAGACTAGATGCCTATGTTCTGGATAGAGTATAATCCAGATCAGTGATGGCATTCTAGTCAATATAAAAGAAACTGATCATATAAAATGTTGCACATGAGAACCAAATCTTACTGATCATATCAAATCTTACTGATCATATAAAATGTTGCACATGACAACCAAATCTTACTGATCATATAAAAGGTCTTACAACACTTGACATAGTGTCAATTGCAGATTTGCAGGTACATTCCTAATCTACTCAAGTTTTATTATCAACAGCTGGAGCCATGCAGCTGGATCCCTAATTTTTACTGGAAGGGTTCTAGTGTCCCTAAAACTGAACAGGCATACATCTCCCTCTTTCAGATTGAATTTTTTGACAACATTTGCCCATCCAAAACTGATAACTGCTTCTCCACAGTCATTTAGCACCATTCTGCAGTACTCAGTCTTAGACACTGTTGGAATGTTGACAGAAAGAAGAATTACTTCAGAACCTTTAGGAATTCCATGTTTGGGAGCTCTTGAGCATAAGATAGGCTTCAGGAACTTTAGAAGATATGTAGATGTGAATTCTTGAGAAAAATCTTGCAAATCACAAAGATCTATTATGATCAAAGCATGATGTATTTGTTGCAAATCACAAAGTTCACATAAATCTTCATGTAAGTAAGCAGTACTAACCATTCTTCCTTCTCCAGGTATCCAATGAACATAATCAAAGGTAGCTATTATATTGTTTTCTATCAATTTCCAAACATACTCCTTGATTTCAGGTCTTGGTATCTCCTCTACAAAGCTTCTCAATTGCATTACTTGATTGAATGTTAATTCTACATTGTTTGCAAAAATGCATTTATGGTCAAAAGATTCTTCTCCAGCATGACCAGGCCCTACATGACAAAATAAAGCAATATGTTACCATCACCCAAATAAGTATAAGAAAGAAGCCCCCTTTTATCAATATCACTCAAATAATTCTATTCTTCTCCAGCATGACCAGGTCTTGAAAGTAAGAATCATACCTCTAATTGTAAGAAGCCCCCTTTCATCAACATCAGATGTGCTGTGCCTACATAGATATATTGTTAAATATTTTCAGATACCATATTCATGAACATAATATACTAAAAATGTTTTTTATTAAGACAGAGTATTACTCTCCAAGTTTAAGAATCTCCAGTTTAAGATAAAACCACTAGTGCCCGAGTCTTGGTGGGAGATTCCTCTCATCTGTGAAACTAAACATGCAAACGTCTCCTTCCTTCAAATTAAATGCTTCAACCACCTTTGCCCATCCAGGAGAGATGATATGGGCCTTGCCATCATCATGAAGTTTCATCCTGCAGTACTTGATGGGAGATCCTAACTTGAGCTTTACACCTAAAATTATCACTTGTGATCTGGCTTGAACACAATGCGTCATGATGTGCTTATCCATAAGGAACTGCAGAAGGTACTTTCTAGTGAACACTTGGCTGAATTCCTGGAAGTATTAAGATAAATTATCTATCAAATTACAACACTGCAGGCTAGAACTGTGAAGCAAAAAAGAAACAGAGTTGAAAACATATAGTCCTACCATTATCCCCTCTATATGATCAACATTAGTTGATGTAATCGCGCTAACATAATCCATAACTGCAGGTCTTGGTAGCACTTCAACAATGCTTCTAAGCTTCATTACTTGCTGGAAATTCATCTTAACTAAATTTCCAAAAAGGCAGTTTGTATCAATTGTTTCAAATCCTGAATGTCCAGGTCCTAACAAATATAGATCCATGTGTGTTAGTCACTAAATGTCTTAACAAAGATAGATCAATGGCAATATATAGAAAGGTCAATGGTGAGAACATACCTCTAGTTGTTATCAATAGTCTCTCATCTCCCTCATCTTGTTCTTGTTCACTGAATTGCAGATACGAAGTTGTTAAGTTCATAATTACAGACAAAGAATTACATATTTCAACTTTACATACTGATAGCATATAAGAAAAACACAACTGAATAATGCAGACAATTAACCCTATTGTAAAAACTTACATATTTTTTACAGAAGGATGAGTCAGATCATAAAAGAGGGGAACCCTATAATTCTAACGGATGAACAGAAAGGAGAAGTAGAGTTCTAACCTAGAGTTCTCACGCGGAGGAGAAGAATCTGTGACCGGTTCGGCAGAAATGCTCCGGATGATGCGGCGGCGGCGGTCCATTGCCGTGCAGGAGGCGGCGGAGGAGAGGATCTGGCGGCGAGAAGCAGGTGCAGCGGAGGAGAGTATATGGCAACAAGAAGGTGTGCAGCGGGATGAGGATCTAGCTACAGCAGTGGTGTGCAATGCAGAGGAGAGTATATGGCGGCGCAGCAGGGTGGTGCGGCAGCGCGGAGGAGAGGATCTGGCGGCGAGAAGGAGACATGGGTTTCAAAACCCTAACTATGGAGGACATGCGCGGGGGGGGGGGGGGGTTACTGCGAGGTGGAGGGACTAAAACAAAAAAAAAATACGAGAGATGTTACTAGAAAACGGAATAACTAAAGCAACGAGGTGGAAGGACATGCAATGAAAAGTTACAAAACGAGGGACTACATTGCAAAATGACGGCACTATAACATTACCAGTCACGACCCCTCGCTCACTTTCCACTCCTCCCTCACTCACTCACTCCGCTTAGGGTTCCTCCCCCGCCGCCGTAGCTTAGGTTTTCCGACGAAACCCTCCACCGCCGCCGTAGGTTAGGTTTTTCGACGAATCTCCTCGCCGGAAACGTACGGTAGGTTGTAGGTTTTCTTTATCTACATCTTCTTTCTTGATCTGCATCTTCTTGATCTTCTTTTCTTTATTTGCTTAGGTTTTCTTTTCTTTGAATCTCCTCGCCGGAAACGTACGGTAGAGAATCTTTGATATGCATATTTCATAGATCTAGATCTACATCTTTTCTTTGTCGACAAGAAGTTCTTATCGAATCACCAAAGTAGTAGTTTTTTATCTAGTAGTTTAGCTCTGCCCTGTTTTAGCTCTATGAACAATGTCTGCATCTTTGCTATGATCTGTTATGCATATTTCGAATCTGCATCTACTAGTTCTGTGTTTGTTCTGCATTTGTTCTGTAATCTACATCTACTAGTTCTGTGAATCTGGCTCGTGTGTCCAAGTTCTAGATCTGTTAGTTTTTGATATGCAGATAAACACTGTTTCTTGATCTGACTAGGTTTGCTCTGTTAGTTTTTGATATGTAGATAAGCAATGTTTCTTGATCTGACTAGGTTTGCTCTGTTAGTTTTTGATCTACTAGTTTAATCTCCATCTTTTATTTTTTGAATATGTTCATGATCTGCATTTGTTCTTTAATCTGCATCTACTATTTCTACATTGTTAGTATCTATTAGTTATATGATCTAGAAGTTAGCTCTATGAACAATGTTAGTGTGTACTGGTTCTATATCTGTTTGTTTTTGATCTAGTAGTTTAAATTATCTGTTCTTCCCTGTTTAGCTCTATGAACAATGTTTGCTCTGTTAGTTTTTGATCTAGTAGTTTAAATTATCTGCTTGTCATTTTATATATTAGTTTATTTTCTAAATCCTGCAAGTGAAAGCATGAACTCTAGTGACAGCTCTATTAGTTTATCATTTTAGTTCAGAATGATAATTGTATAATTTTCTGATTATCATTCAGAAATTGGACACATGTTCAGAATGTTCTGGTTAGAATGTTCAGAATGTTCTGTAGGTTAGATAATTGTACATCCATGTTAGATAATTCTTGTTAGATAATTGTTCTTGATCATGTTAGTTTCTGAACATGATACTTGTTAGATAATTGTTCTTGATCTGCATTTGTTCATAATGTTAGATAATTCTAACATTCATGTTAGATAATCAGAACATTCTACTATATGTTAGATAATTCTAACATTCATGTTAGATAATCATGAATGATAATCAGAACATTCTGTTAGTGTTCTGTTAGTTTATTTGTTAGTTCTTGATCTGCATTTGTTCAAAATGTTAGATAATTGTAGATTCATGTACATTCTGAACATGAATGTTCTGTTAGTTTATTTGTTAGTCCTTGATCTGTTAGTTTCTGAACGTGATACTTTATACTTGCAATGATAATTGTACATTCATGTTACTATCCAATTGCAGTCTAGCTTTGTTTCTGATTAATTGCAGTCTAGCTTTGTTTCTGACTACTTTTACTGCTTTATATTAGATGGATTCCAGTGTCTGCGATCAACATGACTGCCAGTTCTGTGCTAATGTCAAGGACAATGATAATGCCATCGACATTCCTGATGACACTGACAGTGACAACAAGGACAATGTCATCCTCTCCTCGATGAGCTTCCAAGGATGGCAGCCTGTGAACTCCAAAGGATGCAGCTACGAGGAAGAGGAGGAAGAAGATGAAGATGAAGAAGAGGAAGAGCTGCTGGAAAGGGGAATGTAATTATGCATCTTATAGTAGCACATGTGCTGTCTCTGTTTAACAGTGTGCACAATTTGAAATGTTACTAATATGAAGCATGTGTGTCGAATTTGTGTTGTATCAGGACCTCAACTCAGGGGACTTGAAAGGTTTGACAGTCAATGTTTCTTTGGCAATCAAATGTTTCTGAATGAAGATCAGGTGACCTTCCTTGCTGACTGGTGCAAAGACCCTAAACCAAAAATCAGATACTATGTGTACAAGATGACAGAGTCATCTGACATGAGAAATAAATGCAAAATGGTAAGATGGTTTCTACTATATATTCCATAGTACTGTGGTAGATGAACAGTTGAAAGTATGCTAACTGTCCAAAAACTCTATATTTACACAGGAATTTGCAGCAGAGTACACTCGCAAGTATCTGAAGAAGTTCCTGGATGAACCGATAAATGTAAGGGTTGAGCACATGACCAGTGAAGGGAGATATGATGTCAGGATGAAGATGGGTGTCTCAAACAAAGCAATTATGACAAGTGGATGGTGGCCAGCTATTCAGGCTTTCAGTATAGTTAAGTCAGAAGTGGTGCTGTTCGCTTTCTGGTTGGATCAGGTGAAGAATCTCAATATTATGCTTGCGTCCCTTCCAGGTGATCTCTACTTTCCAGGTTAAATGAAGTAGTGTTGATGATGGTGAGTGCAAGTATAAAGTATGCACAGTTGATCAGTACTTTTGGATGTTAGTATCTAATGGTAGTATGTAAGTATGGAAGTATGCACAGTTGGTCAGTACTACTAAGTTCTAATGGTTCGTGGACTACTAAGTTTATGTGGTATGTAATTATGCATTGGTAAGTTTGATCAGTAGCAAGAATTATCTGGCAATTATCTACTATGTTTACATTCGCTATGCTGCATTCTATAAAGTGCCACTAAAGGTTCAGCTTTAGAGGCATTGTTGATACTGCCTCTGAAAGCAAACCTTTGGAGGCACTTTAGTGGTACTGCCTTTGAAAGTTTTTGCCTGCATATTTTAAAAGTGCCAATAAAGGTTCAGCTTTAGAGGCATTGTTGATACTGCCTCTGAAAGCAAACCTTTGGAGGCACTGTACTGCTTTTGAAAGTTTTTGCCTGCATATTTTGAAAGTGCCACTAAAGGTTCAGCTTTAGAGGCATTGTTGATACTGCCTCTAAAAGCAAACCTTTAGAGGCACTTTAGTGGTACTGCCTTTGAAAGTTTTTGCTTGCATATTTTGAAAGTGCCACTTAAGGTTCAGCTTTAGAGGCATTGTTGATACTGCCTCTAAAAGTAAACCTTTAGAGGCACTTTAGTTGTACTGCCTCAGAAAGTTTTTGCCTGCATGTGGTGAAAATGCCATAGAAGATGAATTTTTGGAGGCACTTTTTTTTTTGCCTTCAAAGATGATCTATTGGAGGCATTTTTTTTGCCTTGCATTACCCAACATTGTGAGACACCACACAGGAAAGTGCCTTAAAAAGAAACATTTGAAGGCACTTTAGAAAATGCCATTAGGAAAGTGTCTTAGATTTCCGAACATGACATAGTGCTGGGTGGAGCCGCTTTTAACCATGGAAAGCTACTAGAAAAGAAGGCGACACAGCACATAAAAAGGATTTTAGCCTCAGCCCGTCAGCCGGCACATGCTGTACTAGTAGCACATTACAAGTTTTATTACTTGGTAGTTTCACGGATAAAGATGTGTAGCAGCTACAGCCAGCATGCGTGCGTGCAGTCCAAATCTGCGTATATTGT
Organism: Avena longiglumis; assembly: GCA_030063025.1. Lineage (NCBI taxonomy): Eukaryota > Viridiplantae > Streptophyta > Magnoliopsida > Poales > Poaceae > Avena > Avena longiglumis. The sequence continues at coordinate 51,560,729 of CP125979.1, forward strand.
GTAGTACTATTACTGCTTTAATCTTGGCATCTTGTTGCAGATGTGTCCCAGGATCGGCCCCATCCGGTCGAGACGTCGGTTTCGTGTTGGATGGAACAGCTACGTCCACGATACAAAACAAAAACAATACCATACGCTGCAGTCGGCCGGCCGTGGCGACACACTGGTAGTAGACGCGCGCAAGCTGAAGCAAACTACTGCGTATATATACATACGTGTACAAGTCCACGTGTGTGCGCGCGCTGTTTATCTCCGTCCTCCTTTGAGCGGCCATTTGCAGCGAGCGAGCTAGCGCATGATGGGTGCGTGACCCAACCAACTGTAGCGCGTGCGTATGCATGTGAGGTCGAGACACTCGACCGAGATCACAAGGCTACTACACCAGCATAGGGTCGGACTTATAACTCGAAACTCACGAGCTAAATGAGTAACTCGTGACTCGGCTCGACTTGGCATGTACTCGGTGCCTAACGAGTCGAGACGAGTTTTAGATTTGAGCTCGTTTGTTCACCCAAGCTAAATGAGCTACTTGCGAGCTACTCGTTTAGCATGGAGACGAGCCATGGAGACGAGCAGCAGCAGCAGCAGCTACGAACCATGGAGACGAGCATGGGGCGCGCACCCGGCCGCGAGGGGACCCTCATGTCGGGAGCGTTGAAGTGTGCATGCCAACAGCTACCTCCACCTTATGTCCACTTAGTATTTTTTTTCCTGACCATTTTGTAAAACTTCAACCGAATCTGACTCCTTCTCAAAACTAATTCAGAATCTAATCCCTAGGATCGGCGTCATTTTAAATGGAACCGAAGTTATATAAATCGGTGTCAACACATGACAACAAGGGGGCAACCTAGGGAGGTCGACACCGTTTAACATGGAGCCGACCTCCTTCGGTTCGGTTTTCTGATGTGTTGGAGCCGACGTCAGCCGTTTTAAATGGAACTCTCTCTCTCTCTCTCTCTCTCTCTCTCTCTCTCTCTCTCTCTCTCTCTCTCTCTCTCTCTCTCTCTCTTCCCCGTCTCCGAAACATAGGTTATTAGGTTATACTATGCACACCGTATCTACTCCAGATTCACTCGATACCCCTAGAATATGCCCTAGAAAACGTATCAAATTTCATATAGAAGAAAGGCTAACAGCCAGTACAACATCATAGAGGCTACAAACTACACAGACCCAACTCGATGCATCGCATCACAACACACAATTTTCGGATGACCCGAAAAATACGACCCGCCTTTCCCAAAATCCCACCGAGAGAGGTGGGGAGATGGAGCACAGAGCATCCAAATCGCTTGAAGAACCAAAGCAAGATACCATCATGGCCCGACCGCGACTCCAAGGCAACCCAGACCAATGTACCTCCTCTCATGAGCCTAGAGGAGTCAGTGCGGAGAAGGCATGATCCTTTGGACTTGGGGAAGAAGACGTCGACTAGAATGTGGTTGCCATTTTGTATGTTGCGTCCTGGAGGCCCATGCCATGGGTAGCAGCTAACACCGGAAGCTCATCACACTACTCCTATCCACCAGAAATGTCACATCTTCCTCTCCTAGGTAGCCTAGACGATGTCTTCAAGAGGATACTAACAATGTTGTGGCGCTGCCGACGTCTGGTCCGGTGGACCTAACCTAGGCTTCCCCGCCGCACCGGAGGAGAAGAGGGAAATGTTGGGACCAAGACCATGCTTTCAACAAGGAAGCGGTGCTCGCAGACGTTGTTATGGTCTTCATCAGATTCCGCCGATCAGGGCTCTCGCCTCGGAACTTAACCATGGCGTCGACATTGTCGGAGCCGACTGATTGGGGACTAGGTACATGGATGCAAACGTCGGCTTGAACAACCACCAGAGGGGCAAAAGGTCGCATCGCCCTCACCGTCCAACCGGAGGGGCGGTTGGTCATCGCCGACTGTCCTCTGCCATCATTAGGGCGGCCTACAATATGTTGGAGTAAATGGGTCTTTACAAGAATTGGGCCCATATAAATTTCAGAAATTGGAGAGAAGTCAAGGGGGTGGGGTTGTGGGAGTTTAGTCCCACATTGCCAAGGGAGCAAAATTTTGACCTACTTATAAGGAGGCATCTCATGGTGAGACTAGTTGGAAAGACTAGAGAGAGCTATGCTAAGTATACACCACACGCGCACGCGCGCGCGCTCGCTCGCATTTCGCATTTATTCGTGTTTAATTACGCGTGGCCTGTTAAATTGTATCTCTTTTTAATCTTTTTGCCGAGCAGTTTACTTATCTTATCCACCCGCATCTGTCTCACGCACGACTCGAAGATAGACTTCCCGTTGAGGGAAGTTAGAAGATCGCTCGTGATGGAGATATACCAGGGGGGAGATCCTGAAATATAGGCAGAACGTGCTGCGTGGGGGTTATCCTTCGAGTCTATAAGAGGAAAACGTCCCTCTCGACAGAAGACACCAGATAAACAAACCCTACTCCGTTCTCTTCTGCAGCCGCCATCGATCTTCGCCGATCCTTTCCCTGCCGTGCCGAGGGGAGAGGAAAGCAGTAGTCTCCGAACTTTCCCCGGTGTTTGGCGTCCCGCACGAGGGAGCCGGGCGATAAAGTTTCGGGCAAAGGTCAGACGGGCTTCTTCTTCATCGTCTGCATCGACCGTCTGCTTCATCTTCCCCAACTGTTCTTCATCAACGTTCGTCTGCATCACTGTAAGAAATCAATCTCGTGATCCTCTCTTTCGTGTTCTAGAAGGAGGTTTGAGATCCATGTCGATCTGCTGTGCCATGTTAGATTTCATGTTCATAATGTTATGTGTAATTCTGTTAGATCTATCATTGTTGTCACACAAATTCAGAATTATTTTAATTCTATTGCATGCTATATTTCCAACAGTCCAGAAACTTTATTACTGTGCAATGGCTGGACCTAGCGATGTGATGAAACCTGAGAGGTTTGGGGGTGAGAACTTTAAGAGATGGCAGTCCCGTATGAAGTTTTGGCTCATGAGCCAGAACTTGTGGTGGGTGATTTCCTCCACGGTTGAAAGGCCACTCACGCAGAACAAAGCGTGACCGGGAGGTGTCTTCGGATACTACCATGGGCTGCCTGCTCCCTCATGACCAACCAGCTTTGTGACATTTACATGAATTGTGTCACCCTTCCTTGTGGGAAGCTCTCGGCCGTAGTATGGAGAGTCGGATGTGGGCGTGAGTCAGTATGTGAATGAGTGTATCACGATTTTAAGATGACTGATAATAATTCGGTAGTGACGCAAGCTCATGAGATCCAGCTTCTGGTGGGGGAACTCGCCGGTTTTGGAGTCGTTCTGCCTGACAAGTTTGTGGTGGGGGGCATTATTGCCAAGTTACCTCCATCATGGAGGAGCTTTGCCAATACACTCAAACACAGGAGGGAGGTGATGACTGTTGAAAGTCTCATCGCCACTCTTGATGTTGAGGAAAAGGCCAGGGCGAAAGACGTCGAGAAAAACCCACCTCATCCAACTCCCAATGCCAATGTCGTGCACAATGGGGCTGGCGGATCTGGGGGAAAGAACTTCAAGAACAAAGGAAAGACAAAAAAACCACTAGCTTTAAGAAAAAGAAGAACAAGGAAAAGGGTGACTTCAACTGCTTTGTGTGTGGCGAACCTGGGCACAGAGCCAGGAAGTGTCGCATGTGCAAAGGCAGGAAGGAAGGTGCTCAGCAATCTGCGAATGTCACCGTTAGCGAGGCAGGTGGAGGATCTGGATACGTGTGCTTATTGCATGTCAATCCACTAATTGGTGGGTAGATACTGGGGCTAATATACATGTTTGTGCTGAATACAACTTGTTTTCTTATTATCAGGCTTGCAGCAGTTCCACCGTCGTGATGGAAAACGACACTCGAGCAGATGTACGTGGGATTGGTAGAGTTGACCTAAGACTTACTTCAGGAAAGACTCTATCGTTGAAGAACGTAGAACATGTCCCAGGAATAAATAGGAACCTGCTGTCTGGCTCGCTGATGTGCCGTGATGGCCACAAGCTGGTCTTCGAGTCGAATAAATTTATTATTTCGAAATTTGGTTTGTTTATTGGAAAAGGCTATAACAGCGGAGGCTTGTTTCGCCTTTCCATTCTAGATGATTGTAATATCGTAAACAATTTATCGTGTTCTTCGTACTCTAGAAATCATGTTGGAGATGTCGTTGTTTGGCACTCTCGTTTATGTCATATTAATTTTGATCGCATTGTTCGGTTGTGCAAGCTTAATTTAATTCCAAACTTTTCCATAGTCCGTGGATATAAGTGTCAGTCTTGTGTGCAAGCAAAGCAACCCCGAAAGCCTTTCAAGCCAATCGGGGAGAAAAGTCTATCACCTCTAGATTTAATACATTCAGATTTGTGCGTAATGAATGGAGTATTGACTAAGGCAGGGAAAAGGTATATAATGACTTTGATAGATGATGCGACTAAGTGGTGTTATATTTACCTAGTAAAATCGAAAGATGAGGCTCTGAGTTGCTTTAAGATTTATAAGGCCGAAGTAGAAAACCAACCAGAGAAGAAAATCAAACGTCTAAGGTCAGATAGAGGAGGAGAGTATGTATCTCACGAGTTCACTCAATTCTGTGTGAAACATGGAATTATACATGAAGTAACCCCTCCCTACTCGCCCCAGTCTAATGGAGTGGCAGAAAGGAAAAACCGAACACTTACGGACTTGGTGAATGCCATGTTGGACAGTTCCGGTTTAACTAAGTCATGGTGGGGGGAGGCTGCTTTGGCGACATGTTATACTCTCAATAGAGTTCCCTCATGTTATCACCGTATTTTGGCCAGAGACGGAGATGGGCCGTGATCAAGATGGGCTTGGAAGATACATATATTCAACGTATTGTTGGATCGGCCTAGTGCGTGGATTTGGGCTAAATTGCCCGTGTATCTTGTATTATAGTAGGATTCGTGTTTGTTTAGGTTTCGTTTTTGTTTAGGTAGAGATAGAATTGTAGAGTTATTCCAAAAGTAGAGAGTCTCCGGACTATAAATATGTACCTAAGGTTATCAGGAAAAGAGGACAACCACGTTCACAACAAACACAATCTCGGCGCATCGCCACCCCTTGTTTCTAGGTTTCTTTCGGGTAAGTGCCATGCTGCCTAGATCGCATCTTGCGATCTAGGCAGTATCTACTTATGCGTCACCTGGTTTTACTCGTACTGAAGCTTTGTTGATGGCGAGTAATACCATTATCATAGATTGTTTGAGGCTAGCATCGGTGCTTTTTCATTACTATCGTCGAAGTTATGCTACCTCTAGCTATCTCGCTACCCTTGCACCTTTTCCCAAAGTGCAAGGGTAGCACCTTGCTTGATCTTTACTTAGTCGATTCGATCTGTTATAGTTGTGCCTTGTTCGCCAAGGTTTAGTTTAATATCTACGTAATCAGGCCTTACAAACGGGTTGAACGATCCGGTAATGCATAAGGACGCAGGCTTATTCGTTCTAGAGAAGATGTTCCGGTAATTGGCTTTATGTTGGTTATTAGGCCTCCTCTAGGGTTGATATTCTTCATCTTTTGTACGTACTAGGCTCAATTACGCGTAGGACGTTCCAGTTACGTGGTGAAAACATTAAACTATCGTAGATCGATTTAACTTGTAGTGATCAAGCAAAACCCCATGTTATCATCAATCTAATGCAGAACCATGGGGCAATCGGCTTTAGGAGACGATTTACAGGGAAACCTGGGAGCCGATTATGGCTCGAATTTTACGTATACTTGTTTATCATGCAGGAAATCAATCGGAGCAATCCTTCACCTTCCTGACCAGGTATAGGTGGCATCTCGAACCAAGCCAGACGCAGTCGGAGCTTTTTGCGTCGCACCGAGGACCGAGGCCCACCAGATCCTGGAGCCTCCGGCTCTCCGTGTTGTCGATCTGCTCGCCGTGGGTTTTGGCAGGCAACACATTCTCGCACGCCGTGGGACCTTCAACAACGTCTACATCAACACCCGGACGCGATGGAGAATGCACTACCACTTACAACGATCTGCCTGACGAGCACAAGGCCAAGTACGACGAGATCAAGGCCCTCTTCGAGGAAGACCTCATCAGCTCTTTTGAGAGGACCCGTACGCATGGCATCAGATGGAAAGGGTTCTCCCCCGAGGGCGCTCTTAATGAGGTGGATCTGTCTGTTCCTTCGGAGGAGCGCACCAGAGCCCTACGACAGGAAGTCAACTACATGGTGGCACATTCTTTGCACCGCCATTCTGAGAGCCTGGTGAACGCTTTCGAGCGGGTCGCGGTGCGCGTAGTTCAGGAGATCATGAAACATCAGTACTCACCGTCAGGGCCTACTTTAGGGACTCACCAGGGAGAAAGGCCGCTCCAAACCAGGCCACAGCCCGCTCACTTGCCGCTCCAGAGCCGCGGGAGCGGCTTACGCCGCTCACAAGGCGGGAGGCGACCCGTGCGACAATTCCTGTTCGAGCCACCTAAGGAGATCCCACGGATACATATGCGCCTACGTGCGGGTGCAATAACGACACGCACAAACAAATTGCAACCGCAGGAGTTGCTGCGGCGAGTTCTTAGGCGGGATCTTCCGGCAGGCGTGTCGGGCAGCGATGACTGGGATGGATGACGACAAAGGCATGGCTAGCCAAGTATGCCACCTGGAGCAAGTCATGAGAGTCTAGCCCCTACAGCTCAAACAAGTGGAGCAAATCGGTACCATCACGAGGGACTCGGTTGCGTCAAGAGAAGGACAATCGGCTATTCAAAGCCGTACCCCAACGAAGTTTGATCTGATTCCGCCGCTGCCACCCAAGTATAAGCTCCACGAGTTCTCAAGGTTCAATGGTCAAGGGTCAAGCTCGATCGAGCACATAAGCCGATACAGCACAACTAGGCATGATTTCGGCATCGGATCGGATCGCGTAAGATTCTTTGCGCAATCTCCGACAGACCAGCCTTTGGGTGGTACACCTCACTACCACTGATTCAATTCATACCGAAGCAATCGGAAGAGCGGTTCCACATCGGTACCATTCGAGGCTCGAGGCTGGCATTGCGGACACAGCAGTGCAGGCGAAGCGAGGCCTAGCGAGTACATCCGGTAACCGGGATCACAAGAACCGATGTTACTCGGCTCGTTTAAGCGAGAAGGAAGCGATCGAGCTGGCGGTGTTGGGTCTCGGCACCCATCAAGGATCTGGCGTTCGGTAGAGTACAACTCATTGGCGCACATGGCCCGGCGGCGATGTATGAGCGGCGCCACCAGAGTTGTACCAAGACAAATTCAAGCGTCCGATAAGCCTGGTCGATCTGAAGAAGAAGATCCTACGCATGACCAAGAGGTGGCGTGACTGAATGGGCTCGGGGGCGATCACGTGGCCTGCAAATGGGTGAAAGCAGCAAGGGCTGCAAAGGGTTCGACTTCGATGTGAGCAAAGCTGAGCAGATATTCGATTCTTTGAAGGAGAAGCGGTGAGGTTACCGAAGGCCACAAAATCCCTACGGCAGAAATGAGCGGGAGGCCATCTTGCAAGTGGCATCACTCGTTCACCCATACCACCAATGAGTGCAAAGAGCTGCGCCAAATCCAAATGGCGATCGAGCAAGGCCGTCGATCCTTGGGCGATTCGCCATGAAAGTAGATACAAACCCATTTCCCGGCGTCAACATGGTAGAACTCAGTCGCTCCGCGAGGCGCAAGCTGGATTTCTCGTTCGGCGTTAATATGGTAGGGTCGGGGTACCACCATGACACGTACAAGGAGGACGGTGGTCGCTCTCGGGGCAAGGAAAGAAAGGAGGCTAGTCCATGCGACCGGCCCAGCCACAATGACAGGCGGTACTTAACAGAGGAACAAGTGAGGAGAGTGCGATATCAGAAGCCACATTCTACGCATATCCTTAACAAGTATGAGCGCCAGTATGACCAACGTCGGCCTTGCGAGACGACGAAGGATATGAGCACCTTGCTAGGGGCCGTCGAAAAAAGAAGGAAGGCGCAGGCATTGGGATTGTCCTTTCTTCGTGTATTCTTTGGGCGAGGAATGAGCCGATTGCCTACAATCGACAAGCGCCGAATGCGGTCGGCAAAAGGAAGACACGAGGCGGTGTCGGTATTCAAACGTCTAGGGCCTCTTCAGCCCTGGCCGTCACAAGTCGCTCGGCGAAGACCTCGAGGAGCCAAAGGATGGCAAGGCGAAGAGGTATCACCGTCAAGGTGGTGCCCGACGGACTCGAACACACCGAGCGTAGAGTGCAGCTGCGTAACAGAGGAAGTCAAGCGCAGATCTCACGCTTTGAAAGCACGGCGATCGGCCGTCAAAGTGAAGCGACTGGAAGCGGAAGACCGCCCGACCAGGAAAGAGTGGCGCCCCAAACCGGTAAAAGCCGATGCAAAGACATCGGCACAAACATGTTCGCAGTACTCCCATCGAATTCTGCGCCAAGAACCGATGAGCTACCCGTGGCACGGTTTGATCGCGGCCACGGTTATCTTTGAGAAGCCACGTGAGAAGGGTTACAAACATCCGAAAGCCACAGCCTGCGAGGTTACATCAATGGGCAACCTGTCGGCAAGATGTTGGTGGACACCGGGCGGATCAACATCATGCCATACTCCATGCTACGACGTTTGGGACGCTCCGCTGCGGTCGATCAAAACCAACGTCACGTTGAGCGACTTCAGCAGTCGGTCTTGAGCATAAGGCGTCTTGAGCGTGGACTTGACGGTGGGCGGAAAACCGTACCACGTCATTCTTCGTCGTGGACAGCAAGAGCACTTACATCGCCTTGCTAGGAAGGATTGGATTCACGCTAATTGTGCATCCGTCCACAATGCATCGATGCACGATCGATTGGGATGGAGGCAGTGGAGGTCATCCGCAGCGATTCTATCGAGATCTCCATAGCTGGCATGAACATCCGGGAGGCGAAGACCAAGAGCCGATCTGGAATCAATCTAGGCGGCGGCGTATTGAAGCTACAAAAAGCGGGGTGAGGCTGGTCTTATCCACGGCCTTACAGAGTAGAAAAGCCCACGATCATCCAGGTACGGCCGATCCCTGCGATCGGCCACAAAAATAAAAGCAGCGATCATCGACAAGCGGCTCATGTAGTCGTGAAGGCAGAGAGCCCGCCATGTAAAATAATGAGGTGTAAACCGTCCTTGACTGATGCAAGCGAAAAGGGGGCCGATTCAAGCGATCGGCCCAAATTATTTTGTTGCCCTCACCCACCGTGTGCCCTGTGTTTAGCGTCGATTTGACAGGTGACGGAAAGCTAGGGTACGGGTTTACATCTGCTGATGAGCTAGAAGAGATCGACATTGGTCCTGGGGATAAGCCACGACCAACATTTATCAGCAGAAAGTTAGAGCCGAGTCTGCGGGGCCCGATGATAGCCCTGTTGAAACAATATCCGCATCGCCGCTGGGACTACGAGAGATGCTCAGGTTGGACAGAGCATCATCGAGCATCGACTCCGCTCAAAAAGGATTTCGCTTTCGGCGAATGAGCACGACAAATGAAGGCGAATTGGAAGAAGTCAAGAAAGAGGTCGAGAAAATGTTGTGACCAAGTTGATCGGACCATGCGGTATCTTTGAGTGGATTTCTAGTATCGCACTGTAGAGAAGAAGGGTGGCCAATGGCGTGTTGCTATAGATTTTCGAGATCTCAGAGCTACCCCAAAGGATGAGTATCCGATGCGTGGCGTAAACATTAATCAATGCAAAGTGGTCATAAAATTTTGAACTTCATGGACGGCAATGCCGGGTACAACCAGATCTTCATGGCTCCAGAAGACATACACAAGACTGCATTCAGAGTCCCAGGGTCCGTGGGGTTATTTGAATATGTAGTCATGACGTTTGGACTGAAAAATGCCGGCGCCACGTACCAAAGGGCCATGAATTATATTTTCCATGATCGATCGGCAAACTGGTTGAAATCTATATCGATGACGTGGTGGTCAAGTGCCTTCAAGCCGCGGACACTTGGACGATCTAAGCGTCTGGACCGAACAAGAAAATTTGGCCCTGGATGAATCCAAAGAAATGTGCTTTGGGGTGTGGCGGTCGGTTCTTGGGTTTTTGGTCCATGAGCGGAATTGAGATCGGCTGAAAAGTCGAGGCGACGGACAATGAAGCCACCACCACGAAGAAAGAACTACGATCCCTTATCGGCAAGATCAACCGTCGACGATTCATCTCCAATCTGTCGGGAAGGATTGAGCCGTTCATGGGACTAGTAAAATCAAATCGACGAGGAATTCGGGGCGAGAACAACAACGAGCCTTTGACGAGATCAAAGAATATTTGACAAAGCCGCCAAGTTAATTCCACCTCGGCTGACGAGCCATTCTACATTTACTTGTCGATGGGTGACCGTCCATCGCCTCGGTAGTGGTGCAAGTTTATGATGGGCTGGGAGTCGTCTTTTACATAAGCATGAGGATCTTTGGGCCGAGACGAGGTACCACGATATCGATAAGTTGTGTCTCTGCTGTTTTTACTGCACCAAGTTGCGCCATATTTTGCTATCGCAGAGATCATCATCATATGCAAATCGACGTCATAAAGCACATCTTTGTCGGCTCCTATGTTAAAAGGCCCGGGCAAATGGATGTTTGCATTATCGAGTTTGACATCCGGTATCAACTGCGGCGATTAAGGGATAGGCGCCGATCTTATCGCTGAAAGGATCAACACAAACATAGCCGCCTTGTCCATAAGCGTGGGCTATGTTTTTTCGACGGATCAGTTTGTGACGATGGCTGCGGCATCGGCATTTTACTCGTGTCGCCCGGGGCAACATTTTCCTTCTCCATCGATTGTCTACCTCTCGCACCAACAATGTAGCCGAGTCGAGGCGATATGCAAGGGATGGAGTTACTCCTCGGCCGGAGAAGCGGTGGAAATTTTGGAGACTCAAGTTGGTGATTTCCCAGCTCACGGAGGACTACAAGTGCGAGCGAGTCCCTCTTCCCATTATGGCTGCCTTTGCCATGGCTGATGACGCAATTCGGTGCGTAAACTTCACTTGGATACCACGATCGCAGAATCGAGGCGAACGATCTTGCAGATGGCTTCGGGATACAAGGGCGTGGTAGAAGGAGCCGACGTTGTGAGTTCACAAGCGACGACGGAGAGCCGATATCTTCAATTACTTGAAAGATTCGCCTCGGGGCACCTAAACGGATAAGGTACAAAGCCATGAAGTATGTGCTTATTGGGGATGACATGTTTCTGAGGACTCTGGAAGGGCTATTGCTCAAATGCTCGGGTCACCGAGGCCAATCAGCTCCTACACGAGGTACGAAGGCGCTGTGGAACTCACCAATCGGCTCATAAGATGGAATGGTTGATGAGGCGATGGGGGGTTTATGGGCCCACCATGCTTGAGGACTGTTTCAACTACTACAAAGGGTGTCAAGCATGTCAGAAGTTTGGAAAAATCCAGATGGTGCCCGCGTCAGCAATGAACCCCATCATCAAGCCTTGGCCATTCCGAGGTTGGGGCATGGATATGATCGGCAAAATCAATCCTCCATCAAGCAAAGGCCACATGTGGATCCTGGCTATCACTGACTACTTCACAAAATGGGTGGAGGCTGTCCCAATGAAGTCAGTAAACTCGAAGGATGTTATCAATTTTGTAAAGGAACATGTCATCCATAGATTCGGGATTCCCAAACTATCACGACCGATGGAGTTCGGTCTTTATTTCTCGGAGTTTAGAAAGTTCTGCGAGGACATGGGGATTAAGCTGATTAGATCATCTCCATACTATGCTCAAACAAATGGGCAAGCTGAAGCGTCCAATCAGAGCCTCATCAAGTTGATCAAGAGAAAAGTCGATGAGCACCCAAGGCGTTGGCACGAGGTTTTGTCGAGGCGTTATGGGCTTATCGTATGTCATGCCATGGAGCAATAAAAACCTCACCATACCATTTAGTATATGGACAAGAAGTCCTACCGGAAATTACTGGATCAAGACGTCACTTTTCGTGACGATCTAACGATCAAGAATACGCAGTACGATGAGTGACAGTGTAGAGGATTTAACCGAGCTCAGGCTATGGTCACTCGAGAAAATCAAAGAGAACAAGGCCAAAGTAGCTCGTGCATACAACAAGAAAGTGAAGCCAAAGGAGTTCCACGTTGGTGATCTGGTATGGGAAGCCGTGTTGCCCTTGGGGACTAAGGATGCGACATATGGTAAATGGTCTCCAAATTGGCACGGTCCGTACAGGGTTGACCAAGTTTTAAGAGGAAACGCATACATGCTCGAGCAGTTGGATGGCGTAAAGTTCCCAGTGGCAGTCAACGGGCAACATCTCAAGAAATATTTCCCAAGCATGTGGGATGTTGGACAGTAAAACCCGAGGGGCCAATACATAAAATCGGCTAAGTAAAGGCACGTGAGATGATGGACAGTAAAAATATGGGGTCCGATGCTGAAAATCGGCCGAATAAAAAAAAGGAGATATATAGCAAACAGGTCCACTTTGGCGATCTCAGCTTAGTCATCTTCATCTTTGCTTATCACTAGTCATTTGTGTGGGGCACGTTTTTCGATGGGCAATTGGAGATTTGGGTCGCCCGTGTTGAGGAAGGTCGCAGGTCATCATTTGAAACCAAGAAGTGGCCGTTGTAATGTGTCTAAGGATGCGACCGAAGGTTGACCTGTCAGCGGTTTTTGGGAGAAGCCGATGGGTAGTCATCGGCTCTGTGCGATTTGACTTGTTTGTTGTATCGTGTAGTATGTTGAAAGCCGTCTGATGTCATCGACTTCAAGCATCGACCTATTTCGGTTATCGGCAAAATTGAAGCAAAGGGAACAATATTTGGGAAGGTTTTCATTCATTCAAAAGATCATTGCTTACAGACGATCGATTACAAAAGGGCCTACTACTGCTACGGCTATTACTCGATTCCTAATCTAAGCCGAGGTAAATGCGTCGTCGCCGCCGTCCTCTTATTTGCCTTCAATTCTTCTTGCATCGTCCTCGGCTGCTTTTGAAGAAACCAGCAGGGACCTCTTCATCCTCGTCGTCATCCTCAGTGTCTTCGCTGGACCCGGCGCGGAAGCGCTTCGTCGGCGGATACTCGTCGGAGGAGGTGTCCTCCTCCGATTCCTCCTCCTCATCGGAAGAGTCGACGTCCACGACCGAGCGTCGTCGCTGCTCTTCGCCTCGGTTCCCGACGAGGCGAGGCTCTCTTCGCCGTCGATCGGGCGCATCATCCTCGACGACGGCGAAATCGATCCTTTCATCCCACCATCGTGGGCGAAAATCTTATCAGTACGCCATTGCGGATGCTCTGGCGTCGGCTCTCGCCGCTAATCGAGTTGGAGGCGTGGGAGGACACACGGAGGAAGCAGAGGAGGCCATGGCGAAAGAGGTTTTCTGAAGGAGAGGGTTTTCGGCAACCGGAGGAAGATGGGGGATGAACTGTTCAGCTGATTTAAATAAGGGAATAGTGGAGAGACGGTTCAATGCCATAGCGGTTCCCAGTTACCGCCAAAATCGTCAAATCATGCGGCGCAGGAGTTGAGAAGACAGCATCATGATGAAGGGGTAGCGTGGCGGTTACGTTACGCCACGACGCGTTCATCGCGACGCTCGATAAAAAAAGAGGAGAAGAAAAAACACAGTGGTTTTGGAATTATCATTGCCAAAACCAGGGGGCATGTGTTATCACCGTATTTTTTGGAGACGGAGATGGGCCGTGATCAAGATGGGCTTGGAAGATACATATATTCAACGTATTGTTGGATCGGCCTAGTGCGTGGATTTGGGCTAAATTGCCCGTGTATCTTGTATTATAGTAGGATTCGTGTTTGTTTAGGTTTCGTTTTTGTTTAGGTAGAGATAGAATTGTAGAGTTATTCCAAAAGTAGAGAGTCTCCGGACTATAAATATGTACCTAAGGTTATCAGGAAAAGAGGACAACCACGTTCACAACAAACACAATCTCGGCGCATCGCCACCCCTTGTTTCTAGGGTTTCTTTCGGGTAAGTGCTTGCGATCTAGGCAGTATCTACTTATGCGTCACCTGGTTTTACTCGTACTGAAGCTTTGTTGATGGCGAGTAATACCATTATCATAGATTGTTTGAGGCTAGCATCGGTGCTTTTTCATTACTATCGTCGAAGTTATGCTACCTCTAGCTATCTCGCTACCCTTGCACCTTTTCCCAAAGTGCAAGGGTAGCACCTTGCTTGATCTTTACTTAGTCGATTCGATCTGTTATAGTTGTGCCTTGTTCGCCAAGGTTTAGTTTAATATCTACGTAATCAGGCCTTACAAACGGGTTGAACGATCCGGTAATGCATAAGGACGCCGGCTTATTCGTTCTAGAGAAGATGTTCCGGTAATTGGCTTTATGTTGGTTATTGGGCCTCCTCTAGGGTTGATATTCTTCATCTTTTGTACGTACTAGGCTCAATTACGCGTAGGACGTTCCAGTTACATGGTGAAAACATTAAACTATCGTAGATCGATTTAACTTGTAGTGATCAAGCAAAACCCCATGTTATCATCAATCTAATGCAGAACCATGGGGCAATCGGCTTTAGGAGACGATTCTGGAAACACAGGCCGATTATGGCTCGAATTTACGTATACTTGTTTATCATGCAGGAAATCAATCGGAGCAATCCTTCACCTTCCCGACCGGTATAGGTCGGTGCATCTCGAACCAAGCCGGGACGTGTCTGCGGAGCTTTCGGGCGTCGCCGAGGGACGGCCCACCAGCGATCTGGGAGCCTCCCGGCTCTCCGTGTTGTCAGTCGCTGCTCGCCGGTGGGTTTTGGCAGGCAACACCTCATCAAAAGGAGAAATAGCTCCGTATGAAGGATGGAAGGGACATAAACCAACTCTTCGTTTATTGCGTGCATGGGGCTGTTTGGCCAAGGTTAATGTACCAGCGTGCAAGAAGCGAAAATTGGGACCTAAAACTGTTGATTGTGTCTTCCTAGATTATGCACATAACAGTAATGCATTAAGATTCTTGGTTATAAAATCCGAGATTCAATATGTACACACTAACACTGTGATTGAATCTCGGGATGCTACTTTCTTTGAGACAATCTTTCCCGTGAAGGAAAATTTGGCATCCACTAGTCGCCCTACTTTACAAGTAGAACCTGAACCCGAACACACACCTCTGGTAGTTCCTGAAATTTTCAATGAGGATAATGACAGTGAAGTGGCTCCGAGAAGGAGTAAGAGACAATGGACCGAAAAGTCTTTTGGAGATGACTTCACTGTGTATCTCGTGGATGACGTTCCCAGAACTCTGGCAGAAGCATATGCATCCTTGGATGGAGATGATTGGAAGGAGGCTATTCAAAGTGAAATGGATTCCATTCTCACTAACGGAACATGGGAAATATGTCCACGACCAATGGGTTGCAAACCTATTGGATGCAAATGGATATTCAAAAAGAAGCTACGACCAGATGGCTCCATTGAAAAATATAAATCTAGGCTCATGGCCAAGGGTTTTACCCAGAAGGAAGGAGAGGATTTCTTTGATATCTACTCACCTGTTTCTAGGATGACTACAATTCGAGTGCTAATTGCACTGCTTCTCATAAGTTTTTAGTCCATCAAATGGATGTGAAGACAGCTTTCCTAAATGGAGAGCTCGATGAGGAAATTTATATGCAGCAACCCGATGGTTTTATAGCAACCGGGCAAGAAAACATGGTGTGTAGATTAAAGAAATCGCTCTACAGTCTCAAGCAATCCCCAAAGCAATGGCATGAAAAGTTTGACAATACTCTGACTTCAGCAGGCTTTCTGGTGAATGAAGGAGACAAATGTGTGTACTATAAATATGGTGGGGGTAAGGGTGTAATCCTATGTTTATACGTTGATGATATATTAATTTTTGGGACTGGTATGGATGTCATAAATGATGTTAAGTCCTTTCTATCTCAAAATTTTGACATGAAGGATTTGGGAGAGGCAGATGTTATTCTTAACATAAAGCTGAATAAGGATGGGAATGGGATTATCTTAAGTCAATCCCATTATGTGGAGAAAATTCTGAGTCGCTTTGGTTTTGAGGACTCCAGAACGTCTCCAACTCCTTATGACCCTAGTCTAAAGCTTCGAAAGAACAGAGGACAAGGGGTTGATCAGCTAAGATACTCTCAAATCGTAGGTTCTCTCATGTACCTTGCTGGTGTAACACGACCGGACATTTCATTTGCTGTAAGCAAACTGAGCCGGTTTAACTCGAATCCGGGAAATGATCATTGGACTGCACTGGAACGAGTAATGAGATACTTGAGAGGAACCACAACGTATGGACTTCACTATACAGGGTACCCAGCAGTACTAGAAGGGTATAGTGATGCTAATTGGATCTCAGATGCAGATGAGATCAAAACAACAAGTGGATACATATTCACTTTTGGAGGTGCTGCAATATCTTGGAGGTCTCTCAAACAGACCATCTTAACAAGGTCTACTATGGAGGCAGGACTTGTAGCACTTGACTCAACCACTGTAGAGGCAGAGTGGTTGCGAGAGCTCTTGAATGATTTGCCAATGGTCGAAAAACCAATTCCGGCAATCCTTCTGAACTGTGATAACCAAACCGTGATCACTAAGGTTAAAAGTTCAAAGGATAATCTGAAATCATCAAGACACGTGAAACGGCGTATCAAATCCGTCAGGAACTTGAGGCACAAGGGAGTGATTGCCGTTGATTATATTAACACTACCAAAAACCTGGCGGATCCTTTTACAAAAGGGCTATCACGTGCGGTGATAGATGGAGCATCGAGGGATATGGGCTTGAGACCCACCTGAGTTGCACGACAATAGAAACCCATCCTTAGTGATCGGAGATCCCGTGAATAAGGAAAAGGAAAAAAACAAGTTGTTGGAGCAACAAGAGAGAGTACATATATACTTATCCATTTCCCGCTAAGATGAGTACTCTTAGTACTGCATGGGAGGGTGACTGTTAGTCTTAATGTGTTTTGAGGCTAAAATACTTCAGCAAGATACCGTCCTGCAGGGTAATTTTGAAAGAACACACCTATGTGAGCTTAACTGTGTGGTCACAGTACATGAGATTCGGGTAATCTCTAATGAGCTTATTAAAGGACTAGGGAGCACGACCGTAATGCTCCAAACCTTAGGCGTGGATTCAGGCAGCCTAGTATCAGCGATGGCTCCTGGTGAACCTCTTCTACACACGACTGGAAATTCAAGGCTTTGTCCATTTTCTAGTTGTAAGAAGAGTGGATCCTAGAGTGCTAGGTAGCTCAACCCGAGACGGGTCTATACTACAAAGCTGGTATATAAAAGCCAGATGAGAACAAGTTGCAGACCTTGACTTCTTGGTGGGGATTGTTGGAATAAATGGGCCTTTACAAGAATTAGGCCCATATAAATTTCAGAAATTGAAGAGAAGTCAAGGGTGTGGAGGCTGTGGGAGTTTAGTCCCACATTGCCAAGGGAGCAAGATTTTGACCTGCTTATAAGGAGGCATCTCATGTTGAGACTAGTTGGAAAGACTAGAGAGAGCTATGCTAAATGTACACCACACGTGCACACGCGCTCGCTCGCATTTCGCATTTATTCGCGTTTAATTACGCGTGAATTGTGACTTTAGATCTTTGGGCTTTGGCGAGGTGAGCGCAACCGTAGCCTGTTAAATTGCATCTCTTTTTAATCTTTTTGCCGAGCAGTTTACTTATCTTATCCACCGCCCTCATCTCATACGACTCAAGATAGACTTCCGTTGAGGAAGTTAGGAGATCACTGTGATGGAGATATACCAGGCGGATCACGGAATATAGGCGTAACGTCTTTGCGTGGGGTTATCCTTTCGAGTCTATAAGAGGAAGACGTCCCTCTCGACAGAAGACACCAGATAAACAAACCCTACTCCGTTCTCTTCTGCAGCCTCCACCGATCTTCGCCGATCCTTTCCCTGTCGTGCCGCGGGGAGAGGAAAGCAGTAGTCTTCGGACTTTCTCCGGCGTTTGGCGTCCCGCACGAGGGAGCCGGGCGATAAAGTTTCTGGGCAGTGCTTCGCACGGCTGCTTCTTCTTTATCGTCTGTATCGACTGTCTGCTTCATCTTCCCCAACTGTTCTTCATCAACGTTCGTCTGCATCACTGTAAGAAATCAATCTCGTGATCCTCTCTTTCGTGTTCGAGAAGGAGGTTTGAGATCCATGTCATTCTGCTGTGCCATGTTAGATTTTATGTTCATAATCGCATGTGTAATTCTGTTAGATCTATTTTTGTTGTCACACAAACTCAGAATTATTTTAATTCTATTGCATGCTATATTTCCAACACAATACATACAAGACTTTTGTAGAGAAAGAAACAGACTGGGATACCATACCATGCTTGCATATTTGCATGATACATACACAACGTATATTGTGTACTGTTCTCGTGTTATTACTAGTAGACACTATCTTGTGTAGTGCTACGAACGGCTACTATTCATCGATCGGTGGTAGTAATTAAGGCGCAACTCGCACATGCTCGTGGATCTATATACATGCCTTCTGTCGCGTGCTGTACATACAGTAGTACTAGTACGCCGGCGTACGCACGCACGCGCGCGTGTATGTTCCGTTGTAGTCTTGTGTAGAGGTTCGGGATAGGTCGTACATTGTGTTTCCTACTGCTCCCCTAGCTTTTAGTATACGACGAGATCAGGCGGAAATCCCAAAACGATCTTGTTGCTAGCGATCGATCTGGCCTCTCAAATCCCAGAACGATCTGCTTGTTGCTGGCTAGATACTCCTAGCTAGCTAGCTGCATTTTTTAGCATTCAGGGAATTTCAGATCCCTATGCCAGGACAACCGTGTACAAGTATACTTTGAGTACTCCACTCCTACGATGTGGTACTAGTAACCGTAACCTTTTTATCGGATTTCCCGGAAAGGACTTGGAGTAGTACCAGTAGTACCGGTGATTGACTCACATGGCGGCTGGGATCTCGTCTATGTACACAGTACACGCTGATCTGCTCCTTAAGTCTGAGAACAAATATATGTACACGGTACAGGGACGTACTCACTGACGGGCACTGCAGTTCATTGATCCGGAGGCAGAACGTTGTGCGGACTGGAGCTGCTGTGTGGATCAGCAGCACGTACATACATATATAGGTAGTACGTTGTGCGTTTTGTCCCCCTGGAAATGCAGGCAGGCACGCACGCGGCACGCCCCCCCCAGTGAAAGAGCAACTAACCCAGTACACTGTGCACGTACTAGGTGCGATGTATTATTGCCTCAATCGCTAGGAGAAAAGCTACTCGGACGTACTGCTCGCCCTTGTTCCCAAAGTAAAAGGAGTCCGACCTTATTAAACAGCAGTCGTTTTCAGAGATAACTTAAATTGCGGATCACGTACACGTACGTACGTACATACATGAGCCCTCTCGAAATAGGCTTTCGCTCCGCTTTATAAATAAAGCACATAAGTGAGGCCATTCTTTGAAAAGACATCGCCCAAAACCAGAGACAACACGATACACGATGATGGGACAGCAGCACACACACGTCCAAACGAAAAACAAAGAAAAACACAAAGGAGATGAGACGGAGACGGATCGACTAGACGAGGAAGACCACAACCGCTACGCCCACCGAAGAATGTCCACCACGCTCCTAGCCCCGACTCGTCAAGTGCTGGCAGCACCCTCAAGAGAAAGCGACCGCCGCTGCCCTACCGTAGATCTGCCCTAGGATTTCCCTCGGCACGCAGAGGGGAATGGAAGAAGGAAAGCCACGACGCCCCTCAGGAAGGAAGATGCCACCCGCAGGCGGCACCGCGTCGGTGTCAGTCAAGCTAACAAGGATTTCTCCCGAGGGCCCTATCCCCAACCCATGGACGAGCCGTTGCACAGGAGACCCGCGAGAGCAAAGTCTCGCCACCACCCAAACTCGCCGCCCACGAACATGCGTCACTCCGGTTCCGACTTTGTCATCATCGCCTCACCGAGCAAGCCGTCGCGAGGGCAGCAACATTGTGACCCAGGTAGAATTGAAACAGGGCCCACAATACCACGGCCGTGCGGGAGGGAACTTCCTCCACCGCCGACGGCGGTAGTCGACCGGACGCGGCCGCAGACAAACTAGTCCACCATGGCTCCGGCCGGGCCCAGCATTGCCCGTAAAGCCTCCGCAGAGGCAAACCAGTCCCATGGCGGTCCAGCTAGGCCTTGACGGGCCCATAAAGTCCGCCCCCACGCATGCTTGGTGCCACGGGTCCCATCCACCTAACCCGTCATGATCTCGACGCCCAGAATCGAGCAGCTAGCCCGCCAACCTGATCTGGCCAAATGGGCCCGATCTGCCGCCAAACCTGCCCGCTTCGAAGCTCATTTGCCATGCGCCCACGCCTGGCCAAGCCCATGTCGCCCATCGCCACGCTCCAGGCCTCAGAAGCACCAAGCTGACAGACGCCACCCAGCCTGTACACTGCGATCACTGACGAGAGTGTACTGCATTTACGTGAGCCGCCACTGTAGGGGTTCGTAGCATGGAAAACAAAAATTTCTATCGCATACAAACAAACAAGCCAAGATCTATCTACTAGATTGTAGCAACGAGTCGATGGAATAACTTACCTCGAAGATTCCAAAGTGTTTAACGAGGCGGATTCTCGTGGGTGATGTAGTCGTACTCTTCCGATCTCAAGATCGTGTGGCGATCCTTCCAAGGCTGCGTTAAAGCGCTTCCGCGTCGTTCACACGTTCGGTACTTTGACGAAGACCTTCCTCTCCTTGTTCCAAAGAAGGAAAAGCTGAGGTTGTAGCACTCTCCTCGCGATTCCGGCAAAGACAATGGCGTGGTACCGAAAGTAGAGGGAGATCCGCAGGCTTCGCCTTGCCGAGCGAGTATGGTGGAGTATGAGAGAGAACTATTAGTGGTCTAGAGATTAGACACACCAATTAGAAGGCTCTAATCCGAAGGCTAGGGCAATTAGAAGCTCTAAACCAAAGCGGCTCTAAACCGGAGATTAGAGGATAGGAACTTGTGTGTCTAGAGGACGAGGCCCTGCCCCTCCTTTTATAGGTGGGAGGGGCGGCCAAGGGGAGGGGAGTCCCTCCCCAAGTCGGCCTTGGTTGGCCGCGGCTTGAGAGGACCTCCCCTAAGTCGGTTCCAACCACCTCTTGCTTGTTTCCCACAGTTTCCTGTTTTAGCCGTTTGACTTTTAAACTGGCCATTTGACTTTTCTGTTTTAGGATTCAATTTAATCCTTTATTTGGAACAGCAAGAACACTTAGTACATGATGCAATCATTCAATATGTAATGACACATTCATGTACCCTCCCCCCCGGAGTGCCGGACAATCCGGAACCTTCTAGAACATTCCCGATGAAAACACCGGAATCATTCCCGAACTCCGAAACAGGACTTTCCTTATATGAATCTTATTCTCCGGACCATTCCGGATCACCTCGTGATATCCCGGATCCCATCCGAGACTCCGAACAACATTCGGTCTCTTTCTCATAATACCATAACTACTCAAAACAACGTCGAATCCTTAAGTGTGTCTCCCTACGGTTCGTGAATTATGCGGACATGATCGAGACACTTCTCCGAACAATAACCAATAGAGGAATCTGGAAATTCATATGGCTCCCACATATTTCTACGATTACTTTGCGATCGAATGAACCACTTACATACGATACCAATTTCCCTTTGTCTCACGATAGTTTACTTATCCGAGGTTATGATCGTCGGTATCTCTGCATACCTAGTTCAACCTCGTTCGATAAGTACTCTTTTCTCGTTCCTGATATGTGATCCCTTGTGACCAGTCACATGCTTGCAAGCTAATTGGATGACATTCCACCGAGAGGGCCAGAGTATATCTATCCGTCATATGGATGGACAAATCCCACTCTTGATCCATGTGTTTCAACCAATACTTTCCGAACACTCAATGTCACCTTTATAGCCACCCGCCACGGTGTGGTGTTTGATGTCATCAAAGCATCCATCCGGTAAAGGTGATATGCATGATCTCATGGTCGAAGGAATTAGGTTACTATGTATCAGAAAGCATATAGCAATTGAACTATTGAAAATGACTTGATCTTTACGCTACGCTTATCTATAGGAGTATGTCCACCATATCATTCTCCTAACGATATGATCTTGTTGTTGATAACATCTCAATGTTCATGATAGGGAAACCACAATCATTAATCAACCAACAAGCTAGTGAAGTATAGAGGCTATACTAGGGACTTCAAATTAAGTTTACAAATCACACAAGTATTAATGTTTCCTTGTTAATACTATTATAGCATGAATGTAAACATTTATCATAAACACAAAGATATAATAATAACTACATTTATTATTGCCTCTATGGCATATCTCCAACAGTCTCCCACTTGCACTAGAGTCATCTAATCTAGATTACATGTTAATATACCGAACACCCATGGCAGTTTGGTGTTGGTCATGTTTTGCCCTCGGGAGAGGTTTAGTCAACGGATCCGCCACATTCAGATATGTGTGTACTTTGCAAATCTTTATATCCCCATCCTGGATATGTTCTCGAATAGTGTGAAAACGCAGCTTGATATGCTTCAGCTTCTTGTGTGACCTTGGTTCTTGCGCATTGGCTATGGCGCCCATGTTATCACAGTAGATAGACATTGGGTCCAGCGCACTAGGAACCACACCCAGCTCTGTAATGAACTCTTTCATCCATATCGCTTCTTGTGAAGCCTCCAAAGCAGCCATGTATTCCGATTCAGTTGAAGATCTCGCCACAACGCTTTGCTTTGCACTCCACTAATCGCTGCACCATTCAAAATAAATACGATCCAGATTGTGATTTAGAATCATCCGGATCGGTGTTCCAACTAGCATCGGTGTAACCATTAACAACGAGCTGTTCATCACCTCCATAAGAAAGAACCATATCCTTAGTTCTTCTCAAGTACTTAAGGATGTTTTTGACCGCTGTCCAATGATCCACTCCTGGATCACTTTGATATCTGCTAGTTAAACTAACAACATATGCAATGTCGGGTCTAGTACATAGCATGGCATACATTAGAGATCCTATGGTGAGGCATAGGAGTCTTACTCATCCTTTCTCTATCTTCGCCGATGTCGGACTTTGAGTTTTACTCAAGGTCGATATAGCAACATGGGCAAGAACCCTTTCTTGCTTTCTTCCATTCCAAACCTCTTTATAACTTTGTCCAAATATGTACTTTGTGACAATGATATTTGGCGTTTCGATCTATCTCTATAAATCTTTATGCCTAATATATAAGCTGCTTCGCCAAGATCCTTCATTGAAAAACTATTATTCAAATATTCCTTGACACTATTAAGAAGGTCTACATCATTCCCAATCAACAATATGTCATCCACATATAGTATTAAGAATGCTACAGAGCTCCCACTCACTTTCTTGTAAATACAAGCTTCTCCATAAGTTTGTATAAAACCAAAACTTTTGATTACCTTATCAAAACATTGATTCCAACTTCGGGATGCTTGCTTCAATCCATAGATGGACCGTTGAAGTTTGCATACCTTGTTAGCATCTTTAGGATCGACAAAACCTTTGGGTTGCATCATATACAACTCTTCATCAATATCTCCATTGAGGAATGCTGTTTTGACATCCATCTGCCATATCTCATAATCATAATATGCAGCGATTGCTAACATAATCCTCATAGACTTTAGCTTCGCTCATGGTGAGAAAGTCTCATCATAGTCAACTCCTTGAATTTGTCGAAACCCTTTTGCGACAAGTCGAGCTTTATAGACAAGAACATTACCATCGAGATCTGTTTTCTTCTTGAAAATCCATTTGTTCTCGACAGCCTTTCGCCATCCTAAGTCCACCAAAGTCCATACTTGGTTTTCGTACATGGATCCAATCTCGATTTCATGGCTTCTTGCCATTTATTGGAATCGCTCATCATCGCTTCCTCATATGTCTCGGGTCATCGGTTGTCCACCAACATGACACTCATAACGGGATCATACCAACTGGAGTGGTACGAGTTCTCGTTGACCTCCGAGGCTCAGAGCAACTTCAACCAAGTTTCATGATCACCATCATTAGCTTCCTCTCTAATTGGTGCAGCACCACAGAACTTCTTCCGGTCTGCGCTACTCGCAATTTTGAGAGAAGGTTCGACAACCTCGTCGAGTTCTACTTTCCTTCCAGTCACTTCTTTCGAGAGAAATTCCTTCTAGAAAGGATCCATTCTTAACAACAAAGATTTTGCCTTCGGATCTATGATAGAAGGTATACCCAATAGTTTCCTTCGTATCCTATGAAGACGATTTTTCCGCTTTGGGTTCAAGCTTGTCCGTTGTAACTTCTTTACATAGGCTTCAGATCCCCAAACTTTAAGGAACGACAATCTAGGTTTCTTCCCAAACCATAATTCATACGGTGTCGTTTCAACGGATTTAGACGGTGCCCTATTTAAAGTGAATGCGGCCGTTTCTAATGCATAACCCCAAAATGATAGCGGTAAATCAGTAAGTGACATCATAGAACGAACCATATCTAAGAGAGTTCGACACGACGTTCGACACACCATTACTGTGGTGTTCCGGTGTGTCAATCAGAAAGTATTCCGCATTTCTTCAAATGCTCACCAAACTCGTAACTTAGATATTCACCTCCACGATCAGAACGTAGAAATTTAATCTTCTTGGTACGTTGATTCTCTACCTCACTTTGAAACTCCTTAAACTTCTCGAAAGTTTCGGATTTATGTTTCATGAAATAGATATACCCATATCTACTCAAGTCATCCGTGAAGGTGAGAACATAACGATAACCATCACGATGCTACACTCATTGGACCACACACATCGGTATGTATGATTTCCAATAAGTCCGTAGCTCGCTCCATCATACCGTAAAATGGAGTCTTAGTCATTTTTCCCATCGACATGCTTCAGATCTTTCAAGTGATTCAAAATCAAGTGATTCAAGAAGTCCATCGAATGGAGTTTCTTCATACGCTTCACTCCAATGTGACCAAGACGACGAAGGCCACATATAGGTCGAATTATCGCTTGATTTCAAACGTTTAGCCTCAATGTTGTTGATATGTGTATTTCCACTATCGAGATTCAATAAGAATAGACCATCTATCAAAGGTGCATGTGCATAAAACATATTACTCATATAAATCGAACAACCATTATTCTCGACTTAAACAAGTAACCGCCTCGCAATAAACAAGATCCCGATATAATGTTCATGCTCAACACAGCACTAAATAACAATTATTTAAGTATAAAACTAATCCCGATGGTAGATTAAGGGTAGCGTGCCGACCGCGATCACATCAACCTTTGATCCGCTTTCCCACGCCGCATCGTCACCTCGTTCTTCGCTAGCTTCCGCTTATTCGCAAAGACTGCTTCGAGTTACAAATATGAGCAACCGAACCAAGATCAAATACCCGTGCACTACTACGAGTACTAGTGAGATACACATCAATAACATGTATATCGATATACCTTTCTTCTTGATGTTGCCGTTCTTCGATCCGCCAAGTACTTTGGGCAATTCCGCTTCGAGGACCTTCTCCCTTGCGAAAAGCACTCAGTATCAGGCTTGGGTCCAGCCTTGGTCTTCTTCGCCGGCGTGGTAACTTTCTTACCACCCTTCTTGAAGTGTCCCTTCTGCTTAGACTTGCCTTTCTTGAATTTGGTGGTATTATTGACCAACAACACTTGGTGCTCTTTCTTGATCTCCACTTCTGCAGACTTTAACATAGCAAACAGTTCTGGCAACTCTTTGTTCATGTTCTGCATGTTGTAGTTCATCACAAAGTTCTTGTAACTTGGTGGTAGTGATTGGAGGACACGGTAAATCCCCAAAGCATTAGGAATCACTATACCCAAGCTTTGAAGTTTGTTTGCGTGCCCAGACATCTTAAGCACATGCTCACTGACGGAGCTGCCCTCTTCCATCTTGCGCTAAAGAACTTTTCGTAAGCCTCATAGCTTTCAATTGCATGAGTCTCAAAAATCAATTTGAGATCCTCGACAATATCATATGGGTCAATTCTCAAACCTTTTCTCAATCTCCGATTCCAAACCATACAAGATAGCACACTGAACTATGGAGTCGATTCTTCCGAGCAAGGTAAACATTCTTTACTTCATCGGAGCATCACCGGTGGGTCACCCATGTGCATCCAGACATAGGTCAAATTACCAGCTGTGAGGACAATCCTCAAATTGCGGAACCAATCCGCGAAGTTGCTTCCATTGTTTTTCAACTTTTCTTTCTCTAGGAACGCATTAAAATTGATGGTAGGGGTTGCCATTGATCTACACCATATTTGCAATAGTTTAGACTAAGTTTATGACAAATTGAGTTCAAATTAATTAATGAAATTAAACTAGGTGAACTCCCACTCAAAACAACATCCCTCACATTGTTTTAGTGATCACACGAACCAAATCCACCACATCAACACCGATCATCACGAGAGTTGATATAGTTTCAATGGCGAACAATCGTCATGTTCATCATATCTACTATATGATTCATGTTTTACCTTTCGGTGATCCGTGTTCCGAGACCATGTCTGTACATGCTAGGCTCGTCAAGATCAAACCTTAGTTTCCGCATGAGCAAATCTGGCTTGCTCACGTTGTATACACTTGCAGAATCTAACACACCCGATCATCACGTGGTGCTTCGAAACAACAAGCTTTAGCAACGGTGCTAACTAAGGGTGAACACTTTATGACTTGAAATTCATGTGCGTGAGGGATCATCTTATAATGCTACCGTCGTCTACTAAGCAATACAAGATGGATAAAGGATTAACATCACATGCAATTCAATAATATGTGATATGATATGGCCTTTCTTATTTGTGCTTCCGATCTCCATCTTCAAGCACGAACATGATCTCCATCATCACCGGCATTGCATCAAGGTCAATGACGCTTCTCCATGGTTGTCGTCCACCGGCTTCAACTATTACAACTACTTTGAATAGACACGCGGGTCTTAACATAAATTAAAGACAACCATATGGCTCACGCCGTTGCCAACTTACAATAAGGAACATTGCATACATCAAATATAATCACAATCATGGCCATATCACATCACTGCACACCCCTACAAAACAAAGTTAGACGCCTCTACTTTCTTTGCATATTTTACGTGGTTTGGGGCTTTCAATAAGGTCGCTCTAACTTACGAACAAGAACCACAACATTGATACTAGCATTGTTGATCACCCGTTGTAAATTGGATCTTAACTATGCTAGGAGAAACAGCACCGAAAGCCACTTATGCAATACAAGTTGCATGTCAAGCGTGGAGCAAGTCTCATGAACGATGTCATGTAAGGTTAGCCCGGGCCGCTTCATCCTAACATATCGCAAGATGCCAAGTACACCAAAAGCAATAGACCATAAAAGCATCAACGCCCACAATGACCATTGTTCGCTACTCGGGCAACAGATCTACATATAGACACGGCTCGATACCAATCGTAGGGGTTCGTAGCATGGAAAACAAAAAATTTCTATCGCATACAAACAAACAAGCCAAGATCTATCTACTAGATTGTAGCAACGAGTCGATGGAATAACTTACCCTCGAAGATTCCAAAGTGTTTAACGAGAGCGGATTCTCGTGGGTGATGTAGTCGTACTCTTCCCGATCTCAAGATCGTATAGACGATCCTTCCGGCTAATGCTCCGCAGCGCTCATGATCGGTCACACGTTCGATTTGACGAAGACCTTCCTCTCCCTTTCCAAAGAGGCAGGAGGTTGTAGCACTCTCTCGCGATTCCAAAGACAACGGCGTGGTACCTAAGTAGAGGGAGATCCCGCAGGCTTCGCCTTGAGCGAGTATGGTGGAGTATGAGAGAACTATTAGTGGTCTAGAGATTAGACACACCAATTAGAAGGCTCTAAACCAAGGCTAGGGCAATTAGAAGCTCTAAACCAAAACGGCTCTAAACCGGAGATTAGAGGATAGGAACTTGTGTGTCTAGAGGACGAGGCCCCTCCTTTTATAGGTGGGAGGGCCAAGGGAGGAGTCCTCCCATGTTGGCCTTGGTTGGCCTTGCTTGGAGGACTCCTCCAAGTCGGTTCCAACCACCTCTTGCTTGTTTCCATAGCTTGTTTTAGCCGCTTGACTTTTAAACCTGCCATTTGACTTTTCTGTTTTAGGATTCAATTTAATCCTTTATTTGGAACAGCAAGAACACTTAGTACATGATGCAATCATTCAACATGTAATGACACATTCATGTACCTCCCCGGAGTGCTGGGACAATCCGGAACCTTCTAGAACATTCATGAAAACACTTGAATCATTCCCGAACTCAAACGGACTTTCCTTATATGAATCTTATTCTCCGGATCACCTCGTGATATCCCGGATCCCATCTCGAGACTCCAACAACATTCGGTCTCTTTCTCATAATACCATAACTACTCAAAACAACGTCAATCCTTATGTGTCTCCTACGTTCGTGAATTATGCGGACATGATCGAGACACTTCCTAACAATAACCAATAGAGGAATGGAAATTCATATGGCTCCCACATATTTCTACGATTATTTTGCGATCGAATGAACCACTTACATATGATACCAATTTCCCTTTGTCTCACGATAGTTTACTTATCCGAGGGTTATGATCGTCGGATCTCTCGCATACCTAGTTCAACCTCACATCGATAAGTACTCTTTTCTCGCTCCTGATATGTGATCCCTTGTGACCCAAATCATGCTTGCAAGCTAATTGGATGACATTCCACCGAGAGGGCCCGTAGTATATCTATCCGTATGGATGGACAAATCCCACTCTTGATCCATGTGTTTCAACCAATACTTTCCAACACTCAATGCCACCTTTATAGCCACCCGATTCACGGTGTGGTGTTTGATGTCATCAAAGCATCCATCCGGTAAAGGTGATATGCATGATCTCATGGTCGAAGGAATTAGGTTACTATGTATCAGAAAGCATATAGCAATTGAACTATTGAAAATGACTTGATCTTTATGCGACGCTTATCTATAGGAGTATGTCCACCATATCATTCTCCTAACGATATGATCTTGTTGTTGATAACATCTCAATGTTCATGATAGGGAAACCACAATCATCAATCAACCAACAAGCTAGTGAAGTATAGAGGCTATACTAGGGACTTCAAATTAAGTTTACAAATCACACAAGTATTAATGTTTCCTTGTTAATACTATTATAGCATGAATGTAAACATTTATCATAAACACAAAGATATAATAATAACTACATTTATTATTGCCTCTAGGGCATATCTCCAACAACCACACCGTCGCCGAAAGCAGCGCCTCCACCGACGGCGCCCCATCCGTCGAGGCTACCCGTGCCGCCAGAACGAGGAGAGGGAGGCCCCGCACGCCGGCTCGCCCGGCGACGCCCACCGGCGGCGGCAAGGGAAGGGGAATAAGGGTGGAGGGGAGGCGGCGCAAGCTAGGGTTCGCCCGCGTCCGCCCGCGGGAGCAGACCGAGCGAGCGAGGCGGTTTTTCGGATTTCTCACATGAGCCCTGATCACGAGGTACATAGATCATCACGGCGATGACGAGATTCTAACGAGCTGATCGATCCAAGGTACCACGGAGTACACATGTCGTAGGGCAATATTGTAAGGTAAGACCCACTCAATTTTTTGGTCTAGATCACAATCAATCCTGTGGGACGTCCGATCTAGTATACTTTAACGATTATACTGTATTTTGTCAGAGGAGTCAAGTTCAAATGTGAGTTCATGCACTAGGTCCAACTCGAACATTGGACTACTACTCAAGATTGTACATGGCAAATCCTTTCATTTCTTACAAGCCATAACAACCATGCAACAACAGCAAACCAAAACCAGGTCATGGTGTTACATTTTACCACACACTTTTGTAATAAGAACAGTTCAACAAATTCCTTCCCTATATGTGCTCTACAATTATCTAGCTATAGAGCAGTTAAAGATAATATGATCCACGTCCTCAACTTCCCCACGACGCACACAAAATTCCTTACCAGACAAATTTCTTGTCATCGGTTGGGCAGCTGATTGGATTTTCACTCTAAAACACAACCACGCAAAAAAAATTATGTTTTAGAGGGCAATTGGTCTTCCACATATCTATCATATGATAGGATTAAGAATAAATCTATACAAGAATTTAGTTAAAAACTCCCCATTTTTTCAAGAACCCACTTAACTTTATGTTCTTGTCCATTCAGCTCAACACCACCCACAAAGCTCTTAAACTCCAACCATTCTGTTTATTTCGTTTTGCTACCTGGGGTACGTAGTGTTTAAACTGTTGTTCTGGAAGCGAAAACGGCGAGGCGAGGGGTAGCATGCATGCATTCAGCGGGTTCAATTGGCCATGGGCGATGCCCCTCCCGCGCAAAGCTGCATGCATTCTCCCGTGTCGATCGCGCGCGCGCATGCGGACACCCTTCCCACCCCAAGCCGTTTTTGACCATGGAAAGCTGGAAAAGAAGACGACAGATACTGTACATTAGTACAAGTTTCATTACTTGGTAGGTAGTTTCACGGATAAAGATGTGTAGCAGCTACAGCCAGCATGGAAGCGTGCAGCCCAAATCTGCGTATATATTACTGTAGTAGTACTATACTGCTACTGCTTTTAATCTTGGCATCTTGTTGCAGATGTGTGCTGTCCCCGGCCGGCCGCGATGCGTCCCTCGGCCCCATCCGATCGATCGAGACGTCGGTTTCGTGTTGGATGGAACAGCTACGTCCACACACAATACAAAAACAATACCCATACGCTGCAGTCGTGTGGCCCGGCCGGCCTTGGCGACACACTAGTAGTAGAAGCGCGCAAGCTGAAGCAAACTACTACGTATGTATGCATACGTGTACAAGTCCACGTGTGCGCGCTGTTTATCTGCGTCGTCGACCGGCCAGCTCCTCTCGTGAGCGGCCGTTTGCAGCCAGTGACGAAGCTAGAACAAACTATCAATGGGGTCAGTTCTATTCCAATGGGGTCATTGTATACAACTGAACAGTGTTTACCACTAAACTAGCGAAGAAATTACATACTACCTTCGTCCTAAAAATAAAATATCTTAAGTTTGTCTACCTAAAAAAAGATGTCTTAAGTTTGTCTAAATACATTCAAATTTAGACAAACTTAAGATATTTTATTTTTAGGACGAAGGAAGTATTTTATTGGAGGCAGCTGACCCCAATGAAAACCACCCAGCTCA
Organism: Avena longiglumis; assembly: GCA_030063025.1. Classification (NCBI taxonomy): domain Eukaryota; kingdom Viridiplantae; phylum Streptophyta; class Magnoliopsida; order Poales; family Poaceae; genus Avena; species Avena longiglumis. The sequence goes on from CP125979.1 coordinate 51,591,994, forward strand.
GCGAGCTAGCGCGCGCATGATGGGTGCGTGACCCAACCAACTGTAGCGCGTGCGTATGCATGTGAGCTCGAGACACACACGACCGAGACAAAGGCTAGCTACTGCCACAGCAGCAGCAGCAACGAGCCATGGAGACGAGCATGCATGGGGCGCGCACCCGGCCGCGAGGGGGACCCTCGTCCCGGGATCGTTGAAGTGTGCATGCCAACAACTACCTCCAGCGTATGTCCACTCGACCTGCATGCCAAGAATGGAAAATAATTTTATGTACCTCATCCACAAATTTGTGTTGAAAAAGTCCCAAATAAACTTTGAAGTTGTAGACAAAAGCTAAATCAAAACCCTCAACTCATAATCCTTGAAATCGGCACTCTGAATTTGTCAATCCCGTCTAAATCAACCCTCGATCCGGTTCCCACATTAGAAATAAAAGAACATAAACTACGGAATTTTTGCTCTCACTGTAAAGTGGACCCACACGTCATATTCATCTTCCACCTTCACTGCTGCAAGAACAGTTTGGGAAAAGGAAGGGACACACAGGGGAAGTGCCATCATCGGGAGCGCTCGCACGCGCAGCCGCCTCCGCTCTGACTCCAAGCAGCAGAGCCGCACAAACGTGTCGGTCTTGGACCACGCACGTCCAGTCGAACCGGCGGACGCCATGGCCAGCACACACTCCCGCCTAGCACACAGTGAAGCGGAACTCGTAGGAATCGGAGACACAATCCTTTCTGCTTGGCCATATGTCTCGGGAGCGTTCCAGTAGGCCAAAGTATAAGGCACTGCTCTTGTACTTATGGAGTTAGTATTTTTGGCCATGCATTCAAATCTATTCCCTAAGAGATTTTTGCTGGATGGTGCTACAACCCGCGTGTCCTGGTTTCACCTGCTCTCCTGCCATGAGCTTCACCGCCTCGCTGGCCCCTCCCAAACTCTCACCTGTTGGAGAATTTTTTAGAGACAAATTAAGGAATTTTAGAAAGACAAGTGAGGAAGAAGGATATTATAGGTGGGTCCCTAATGTCAATGAGCCTAAAAAAGCTATCCTGGCAGGGTTTGTTACTTTCCGGATCCGCCAAACAGATTCAAGGTTTGAAATAGACCGGGGTTAGCAATTCGGTGTGCCAATTTCAGGGATTAAGACTTTGGGGTTCGATTTAGCTTTTGCCTACGAGCTCAAGGTTTGTTTTGGCCGTTTTCCTTTCTAGGCCGTATTTTAGTGGGAATCGAGTGAATTTGGAGTAAATGCAGTGTGCATAATATAACCTCTATTTTAGAGAGAGAGAGAGACTAGTCCATAAATTTACTTGTGTGGACCAACTGCTGTAACTGACACGTAGCTAGGAGAGAGAAGAATCATAGATTTGGCTATTCTATTTTTAGATCTAAACTCTCACATATGACACGTGTCAATTGTAGGAATGGATATACAGAGATAAATTGAAAGAAAGGCTAACAGCCAATACAACGCCATTGATGCTACAAACTGCACACACCCAACTCGATGCATCGCATCACAACACACAATTTTCAGATGCCCCAAAAAATACGACCCGCCTTGCCCAAAATCCCACCGAGAGAGGTGGGGAGATGGAGCGCAGAGCGTTCGAACCGCGTCATGAACCAAAGCAAGCTACCATCATGGCCCGACCACGACTCCAAGGCAACCCATACCAATGTACCTCCCCTCATGAGCCTAGGTGAGTCAGTGAGAAGAAGGCAGGATCCTTTGGACTTGGAGAAGAAGATGTCGACCAGAATGCGGTTGCCATGTCGTATATTGCTCCCTGGATGCCCATGTCTTGGGTAGTAGCTAGCACCGAAAGCTCATCACGCTGCTCCTATGCACCCGAAATGTCACATCTTCCTCTCCTAGGTAGCCTAGACGACGTCTTCAAGAGGATACTAACAATGTTGTGGCGCTGCGACGCCTGGTTCGGTACGTGGACCCGACCTAGGGTTCACTGACGCACCAAAGAAGAAGAGGGTAATGTTGAGACCAAGACCACGCCTTCAGCAAGGAAGCGGTGCTCGCAGATGTCGATATAGTCTACATCAGATGCCGCCGATCAGCGCTCTCGCCTCCGAACTTGACCGTGGCCCCGACACTGTCGGAGCCGGCTGACTGGAGACTAGATACATGTATGCAATCGCCGGCTTGAACCACCAGCGGAGGAGAAAAAAGCCGCATCGCCCTCACCGTCCAACCAACCGGAGGGGCGTTGGTCGTGCGCCATTATTAGGGCGGCCTACAATACATACAAGACTTTTGTAGAGAAAGAAACGGATTGGGATACCGTACCATGGTTGCATATTTGCATGATACATACACAACGACATGTACTGTACTGTTCTCGTGGTATTACTAGACACTATCTTCTGTAGTACTACGACGGCTACTATTCATCGATCGGTGGTAGTAACGCAACTCGCACATGCTCGTGGATCTATAGATTCTATACATGCCTTCTGTCGCGTGGAGTACTACTACACCCGGCGTACGCACGCACGCATGCAGATCGTACGTTGAGTTTCCTACTCCTCCCTTTGTGCTATACTATTTACCTAGCTTTTAGTATACGACGAGATCACGTGCTAGCCTATCTTTTTGAGGCAATACTATAATAAGGCTGGTAATAGTAGAGAGTAATTTAGAGTAGTAACATATACATGTTATTAGTCTAAATTACTACTTTTATAGTGAGAAATAACTTAGATGTGATAACATGCAATGTCATATTAATTAAGTTGTAGACACACTTTGCCTTGCTATACGTGACGTTACAATAACATAACTAGTTACTCAATCCATCTCTCTTCATTAAATCATTGCCACATAAGCGAAAATGCTGACTTCAGTGAAGTTATCCCCACTATGACCAGCCGAATACGGTCGTAGTACGTGTTGAGAGGGTTAGAGCTAGATCTGACCAGTATCAAATCCCAAAACGATCTTGTTGCTGGCTACTCCTAGCTAGCTAGCTGCAATTTTTCGCATTCAGGGAATTTCAGATCCGTATGTCAGGACAAAACCGTGTATATCTATTTTGATAACTACTACTACTAATCCCCTCCCCTCTCTCAAATCCCTTACCCCAAATTCAAAATCAAAATTGTCCATTGTGAAAATTGTACTATACAAAGAGGAGACCGAGATGTAAATATTTCACTTAGATGAAGCACTTCAATCATTATATGATTGTGAAATTGTACTTGGTATACAAGTGTTAGTTTAGAAAATTGATGTAACTATTTCACTTAGATGATATTGATGTAAATGTCACATGTGCTATCTTACATAGTTGTTCAATGTGGAAGTATGAGCTGATGTAAATCTATCATATGTGCTATCTTACATAGTTCTTGAGCTTGTAGGAGTAGGATACATTGTGAATTTTTTTGAGCTTGGAGTAGGATACATTGTGATTTTTTTTGCACATTGATTGGTGTTTGTATTTTCGATTGTTATTATTGTTTTGAAAGCATGTGCAACATCTATGAGTGATATTGGCTAGTTTGTGTGTATGAATTGATATGTCAGTCCAAAATGTGTAGCTCGGAGCAATGGTATTTTAGAGTGATTATAGATGGCTTGGTATTATTACTTACACTTAGTCTAGTAATTATGTAATTAGATAAATATTACCTCTAAGAAGACTTGCCGTGGTCCCAATTCAATAAATCTTTGAGTTTCAACAAGATTTGAAGAAAGGGCGAAAATGAGGAGAGAGAGAGAGAGAGAGAGAGAGAGAGAGAGAGAGAGAGAGAGAGAGAGAGAGAGAGAGAGAGAGAGAGCTCGTGGCGGCTGGGAGGAGGAAATGGAAGGGTTGGAAAAGAGAAGTTGGTCGACGGGCTTTAACCCTAGGTTCGGCGCCATTTCAAATGGCACCGACGTGGTGCCACGTCAGCCCTCCGAACCACCCGCGTCTCTAACTCGGCGCCATCGTCGACCTGTGTTACTTCGGTGACATTTGAACTGGAGCCGTCATGAGGGGTCAGATTTCGAATTAGTTTATCCCAGGAGTCAGATTTAGTTGAAGTTCTTTAGTTTGGTTAGATTTGGCAAAAAATACGCGATCTGACCTCTCAAATCCCAAAACGATTTTGTTGGCTGGCTACTCCTAGTCCTAGCAGAAATTTTTAGCATTCAGGGAATTTCAGATCCCTATGCCAGGACAACCGTGTATACTTACTTTGAATACTTCTTCCGTTTTGGTTTACAAATCGTCGTTTGTATATTTAGGTCATGAATTTGAGCACTAAAAAAATAATTTTATAGCACAAAAATCATACCATTAGAAAATAGATGTTATTTTTTCTAATGATATAATTTTTATATTATAAAATTAATATTTTAGTGATCAAATTGACGACCTAGATATACGCACCCGACTTCTAAATTGAAAGGGAGGTAGTACTACTAATCCAGTGCTACAATGTGGTACTCACTCCGATTTATAATAAATATCAGGAGTTTAGTTCAATTTACTCCAAATTTAAACTAAAGATTTGACACTTATGAATCGAAGGGAGTACTAGCAATTTTTTATCGGATTTCCCGGGAAGGACTATACGCTAGGGAAAATCCTGGGCGGCTGGTGGCGGTGGCTTCTCCTCAAATCGGAGGGGAGGTACTGTGACGGCAGCGGTGGTGGGGTCAGGCAGACGACAGCAGGTCTTCGATGTTTGGTTGCGGTTGTCCAGTGGAGGTCGGCGGGAGGAGGCGAAGCTAGGGCAGGGCCCGCTGGGGCCTTTCCCGGAGGTGGTTGTCACCTGCTCGTCTTGGCCTGATGATGGCGCTTCGTAGAGGAAGCCCTGGTTTGGCTCCGCATCACGAGGACACCCGGGGCTGCAACCCCGGGATTTTTGGTGGTGGTCTCCTCCTTCGTCGGAAGTGGTCGACCGGGGATCATGGATGGATTGGCGGAATATCGTTCTGTTCATCTAGTCCCGGTTGCGAGTCAGCAAGACATAATAGCTGGTGAAAACCTAGCCGACTTTGTTCTTGGCGGGCGATGTCGGTGTTCTACTCCGTTACCTTGATTCAGCCTTCATCGTGCAACTATTGTCGACCCACTCGTGAATCCTAGGATCTGGCGATGGTGTCACATTATCTATTGGGAGCATCGTTTGTGGAGCAGCACCGGATGACTGAGGCTAGAGGTGGAGCTGCCTTGTCTTGCACAGAACTTTGGCGGCGATGTCAAGTCATGTCTGACCGACAGGTGCTACGCTGAGTTATGTCTGGTAGGCAGTTGTTGCGCATGACAGATTCTCTGGAGACTCCAAGCTATGTTGGCTGGTGGTACTTGGAAGCAATGGTGTTGCGGCGTGCCGACGACGATCGTGACGTGCTTCAGAGTGCGCATGGAGGTGATGCTACTTGGTACCATGGTGGTGTTAGTAGTTGGTGTGGTGAGAGTCCGCGTCTTGATCTATACATTAAAGACGGGTTGGCGGAAGATAGGAGAAACAATGACATCCGAAGAGTGCGCTGGCTCCGTTTTACGGATACTAGCAAAATGCCCGTGCGTTGCAACGGGACTAAAATTTATGTTTTCTTCTAGGTTTGGTTGATACATACAGTCAAAAATATGTTTTGTTTGAAATTTGAACATAATTTTAGCAGCATGCCCGAGTGCGTTTCTGCGTTACCACCAATATTTTATTAACTTAAAAAAATCAAACATTGTAAAATAAATCAAATTACACATCGTCAATATGCTCGCATGGTTGCCCGCCCTAGCAGGTCCATTACCATCTCAAGTGAGAGCATGTCCTTCAAGAGAAGTTCAATGGGTGTCGAAACAAATATGGTACAATGTACTCACCCATCCATTGTAGAAAGTTAAATGGTAAAGAATTAATTTTTTTTGTAGAATTTCTATATGACTCTATTATAACCTATCGTATGAAAAAATTAACCAAAGCACAAACCAGAAACTTACTTTGTCCATGGCAAAATGCAACCATGAAGGCTTAGTATTATGGTCTGGAGAGTTAACATAGAAGAAGAACAACAACAAAAACATACAGGGCACATCTTGTCAGGCTAATACATTTGCAAATATATAACACGCCAGTACTTGCGACAAATTTGTCGCGATTGCTATGAAAGAATGAAACGCCACCGCCAGAACTTCCTCATTGTATACGCCAATCTGCTAAACTACCTCATCCTATACCCCAATGTGCAGATCCATGCTTTGCAAGATATGTTGCACGCGATAAAGATTAGTCTGGTTGAAAAATATCACTATATTCAACAATGTTCATAGTTGTCTTGACAGAGACGCCACTCGAAACTGGCAACTCCTAAACCAAGAAGCATCAATCTTTTTGACATCCGTAAGCATCAAGTGTACAGAAGCAAAGAAATATCTTTCAAGATGAAGCCGCCACTACTGTTGTGTTCTTAATCACACTCGGTGGTCGGAACCTTACAAGATGCCCTGCACCCTTGGCACATTGACAGGAGACTATGAGAGAACAACAAATATTCAGTGGCAGATTAAGTTGAGTAAAATAATAGTACATGTAAGAACAATAATGAGAAATAAACACTGCTCAAAACATGAAAAAGAAAGCTTGGTGATGTGTATATTATGCAGCAAGGCTGCAAGTCAAGTAGGTCAAACCTCCGACATAACAAAACCTACCTAGTCAATATTAAGCATGAAGAAGGTTAAAAAAATTAAACTTGTACTGCTGCACATGGCATCATGGAATAACTGAACCAAAGTTTATTTCCATTTAAATTAAAAATGAGAAATACAAACATTCATATAACCCAGATTTCTGGGTCACTAACATATCCCTTTGGTTATTTAGAACTTAATTAACATAACCCATTCGTCCAACCTTTATTGAGATTAAACATATCGCTTTTTTACCATACGAAGCTTACTGAAATCAAATGCATCAGATGAGATTCTGAACGAACAAGCGATTACCCGCTCTCATGCACTACGGGGCTAAAACTGGCTCACCCATGGCCACCTGGGTCAACAAGACTACAGAAAAACTCTTTACCAAACAGGGTTCATGGCGGATACATTCTGCCACATCAAAGAAACTATGTTGGTGCAGCAAAGCCTAAACAGTAGGAGAAGGAGTTACCGTTATCAGCTTCACCGGTCCATAACGGAAGGACGACGCTGCTGCAGAGCCCCTGCACTTCCTGACCAAAACACAAGTAACTAAAATACATTTAGCGCCCTGCACTTCCTGACCAAAACACAAGTAACTAAAATTCATTTAGCGCCCTGCACTTCCTGACCAAAACACAACTAAAATTCATTTAGCGAAATTTTATACATGTACTACGGCGAAGGGTCTTAGATGACTGCAAACATTTAAAAGAATCCTAGTATCTTAATCTGCTACTGGAACTTCAAACAAAAGCTCTAAGTAGTTTAAAAACTAAATGTTTACTCCGCTTCTCTCTATGAATCTTGCTGGAAAATTTTGAGAGCTAACCATGTTCTTTGTTAAAGGCCCTACTTTAACTCCTCTCATAAACTTACACTAACAAGTGCAATCTTTTGCTTGCTCTATATAGAGCCTTCTCCTTTACTGGATTTTTGCCTTAGAGAAGGAAGAGAAGGAAGGAGGGGGCGTGACCTGCAGGCTGCAACAGTACATCGACGGATAACAGAGGGGGCTTCTCGGCAGTGGACGGTGGATGGAGCAACATAAATTTATTCGCCAGTGCAACGGCACAACAGCAGTAGTTGTTGGCCGGTGTTCATCAATCCCGGACTGGCGCCTCGCATCGGATCTTGAATACAGGCCTCCTCTAGCTCGACGGTTATTGGCCGGATCCCAAAAATCCATGGCGAGGGTGCGCCTTGTCCCGCTGGGCAGAAGAGGACGGAGGGAGGCGGGGTCGCACGGGTTAAGCCGCGCTCGCCATCGACGGGGAAGATGGGTAGGCGGGGAAGTGCGGTAGAGGCGGCGCTGGCAGGGGCAGTCCGGGGGTGAGTTGGGGACGCGCTGGGCTAGGAACGGCGTTGTGAGGCAGGAATACGAAGGAAGGGGGACGGGGCTGAGGGATCGTGAGCCACGGTTGATTTTTGTTATTCACTTGGCGGTGGCACATCATGTAAATACCCCAAACGCGCAGGGGCACATCCGTCCAGCGAAAAATCGGAACCAAAAACCTGGTGGACGAACCTACCTGTGTGTAAATTAGTAGATAGATAGATAGATAGATAGATAGATAGATAGACGATGGATGAATTTGGGCTCCTGGCTTGTATGGGCTCCTACCATTGTTTTTCGTCTGACTGCTATTGTCAATCTCTGTGTATGATCTTCGTAATGACTTTTGCTAAACTTTAATATACTAATAATAAATAAAGCTGTGTGCATCGCAGAGGGCTCCACTCTCCACTTGGAAAAAACCGTGAAGGTAATACGTACGTGTAGCTCCTGGAGTGGACAGCTACTACTAGCAAGGAACATGTACACGGTACACGTACTCACTGACGGGCACTGCAGTTCACTGATCCGGAGGTATGGGACATGTACAGCTCAAGGGCATTACTTTGGCAGAACTGGAGCAGAACGTACGTACGTACGTACTAGCTACATTTTGTGCGTTTTGTCCCCTGGAAATGCAGGCAGGCACACGCCTCCCCCAGTGAAAGAGCAACCCAGTACACCGTGCACGGACGTGCGATGTAAGAGGGGTACGACCTTAAACAGGAGTCGATTTCAGAGAAAACTTAAACTGTGGCGGTACACGTACTGACGTACATTACATGAGGCTGGTCACGGCAATGCATGACGAGATTTTTAGAGCGGATCGAATGTACGTACCACCACACGGAGGAACTCATTATAGATCACTGCTCCTTACAGTGGGTAATTGATTCTTTTTCTTACGTGACACATGTTTTAGGGGGAATATTGCATTGTAAGGGAAGACCTATGCTGCGTCCACTCAATTTTTTGGTCTAGAGACAATCGATCTTGTGGGACGACCGATCTGTACTTGGACATTGGACTCAAGATTAATTGTAGTTCATGTCAGATCCTGAACTTTGTAAAACAGCTTGAATGAGCCGTAGGCAGTTTACGAAAACTGATTTTGAATTTTTTTTCAAAGTTAGCGGAAAATAGACAAATATGAATGAAAATAGCATGTAACGATAGACAAATTTTTTAAGTTACCAAAGATTAAATTAAACAATGTGGCAATATATTTTACTCATACGAGAGAGGCGGACCTACCGTCACTAAAGCTTGGCCGGCTGCAAGCTCAAGCTTGACGACAGTGTAAAGCTTGTGTTTTGTAGTGTTCTATATCAATTTTTTGTGAACAAATTTAGCATCTTAATCTTGTTAAAAGTATCTAGATCGGACATTGTCCATAGAGGGGAAAAAAAGATGAATCACTTTATATTTGGTTATTTCTTACACGAATAGTCGAATATTCTTATGTTTTTTGAAAATTATGAACTCGTACACTGGTGGAAACAACCCCATGTGTCCCGGTTGGTAAGCGGCATTAGTCCCGGTTGCCCAACCGGGACGGGGCAATCGGGACTAAAGCCCGAACCTTTAGTCCCGGTTGCCCCACCAACCGGGACAAAAGATCATACACGCGGTTGCAACGCAGGGGGTGGAGTTAGTCGGTTCGTATACGAACCGACTAATAACCTTCGCCGCTGCAGAGATTTGTCATTTCTTCGCCAGCGGAGAATTCATTTTGCACATTTTGTTGCCGGCAGATTTTCGCCACTTTTGTGCCTTGCAGAGAATTCATTTAGGTTGTTTTATTGTTTATTTAGTGTTTTGCACTTATCAATGAAGAAACCTTATATTACACAAGATCATCATGACAATATTACATTCAATACACGGATCGAGTTCATGCACTACATACAAAAGTATTCCCTTGTCTATACACGGACCGAGTTGCTATTTTACAATCCCTATTGTCTATATACAGCAGAATAGTACTCCCTTTCGGTCTAGGACTTCGCATCCAAGAATCCCGCCAATTCCTCCTGAATTGCTCGTGACGATCCTTTGGCGTAAGACCGTCCCGTAGACGCTCGATCTAATTTAAAAAGGAGTCTATATGAATGAAACTAAACACAATTTGTTTGAAAATAAAACTATAGAAATTGTTTACATACGTGGAGTTGCTCTAAATTTCTGCCCTTCTCATCGCACGCCGGATGAACTCGCAAACATAGTATCCACAGAGATTGTTACCTGGTCCTCGTGGGCACTTCACAAGAACATAGTTCAATCAAAATAATAATCAAGCATGATAATAATCGTATCAAAACTAGAATCAAAGATATGCGGATATAGCTAGTGGTGCTTACATTTAGTGGTTGAAATGTAAGCTCCTCTTCCAAACACCCTAGCCTTGTTGGTGAACCGTTTCAAGCGCTGCCCGCGTGAAAAACTAATAAAATAAGTTCTTAAGTACTTGATATCATAAAATTCACGAACATTGCTGATATAGTGTCGTAATGATTAGAATTACCGGAGAAGTATCTGCATGTCCTTCCACGTCTCAAGGGGTTTATGTTTTGAGTCCATGACTAGTACACGCCTTTGTCAAGTTGAATGATTAATGAATATAGTGGAAGCTGCGAATGCATAACTAATCAATTATATACTTAACATCGAGTTAGCGAAATAGAAAGTGTATACAAGACAATAACACTCATTGGAAGTTGTAAGGAAAAAGTATTTCCTTTGGTTTCTTGAAACCTTAACGCGGTACTATATTATCCTCCGTATCCGGGGCTTATTTTGAGATTAGCTTCATGAACCCAATATGGGTCAATGAAGCCAATATCATAGATTTGTCCTCTGCTGCATTCGAGAATCTTCATTCTGCATATTACAAAGATGATTATATACATGCAATAAACAAAGTGAGATAGCTGGAGACTAAGTTAATTACGAATTAGTACTTACACAATAGGCACTGATGAGCGATTTGTCCAAGGCCTTGATTGAATAATTGAAATAGCTCATTAAATTCAATGGATATCATGTCATCACTTTCTTTCCCATGATGCTTTTTGTAACCTCAGACTATCCGATTAGCCCCTTGTGGCGTGCATGTACCATTATGCAATCTTCGATTTTTGTTGAAAGATTATTTACCTCCTCGGTTTGACGAGAGGTTTGCCGTGATCGGTATTTGTATGCTACTTCACTCACGGGAAGAACTCTAATCGATAAGTATGGGCAATACTCATACCTTGAGCAGCGGCTTCTCAGACAGCAACTACCGGATCATACGCTCTTCGCCCCATATTTGCTCGACCCACATTGGTTTGAGAAATCACCTTGAGAGGGGCGCAAGTCTGTTTTGCTTGTTCTCCAGTGGGCAACAGATTTCCGCTTGCATCAAGATCGCTCTCGAGGCTTTTTGTGCCATGTGACTTGAGAATAGAACGCTCATAGTCCGATGACCTTTGGCTCGGGTTGATGAAGAGTCTTTAGCATTTTCAACACTTTGGCTTTTTCTTCTTTGGTGTGGGAACTCGCTCTTTCGCCTCGCCTTAGCAAAAACGCTGCTTCAGATCAACCGAGCCGGTCTCCTCTTCAAGATACCATAAGCTCTCTTGGGAGGAACCGTTGGTACTTTTGGAAGAGGCTCTTGTTTACGTTTCGATCGCCACGACGCAAGAGATGACGCCACGCTTTTTATCCCGAGGCGCCGCGATGGCTCCCGGCGATGGCTGCCGGAGACGGGTGAGGCGAGCCGGGTGAGGCGACGAAGACGGCTGCCAAGGGCGGCGACCTCAGAGACGGTGAGACGGGCGCGAAGATGGCCTTGGCGTGTGATTTCAGCACGATACAATCCTTCGCCATAGAATGGTGACGCTTTTGCGTCACCCAAAGATCACATCCCCTTCACCAGCAGGGTAGTGAAGATCCAAAACCTCAAAGGTGGGCATGATTTCATCCACGCCGACAACACAGCGTAGCCCTCCGGAACCGGACGACGTGGTAAGTTGGTGTGGGTCCAATTGGTAAGGCATAGCCGACCGCCACCTTCATTGATATGTTCACAACTTTGACATGTAGATCGCAGCAGTGTCATCTCGTGATATCATCCACTGGTAGCAGGGCGCCATCATCGGTGCATCATCGCATCGCCATTGTCATCACCCGGACCTCGTGGAAGCCACATCGCTTCGATTATTCGATGGCCGGTAGCATCGAATGCAGGTGTCTTCTTGAGATGGGGCGCGTAGTACTTTGCTCTTAAGTGAGTTAATTTCATCTTGTTGTTGCTTTAATCGTTCTTCAATTAAACGCATTCGCTCTTCGACTTTCTCGCTTCAACCGCCTGCCCTTACTCCTCCGACGGCTTCTATCAGATATTTCTTCCTCTCTTGGAAACCCAGTCCTCCATGATTGGGAGCCTATTGTGCCTCGTGTTCGTCCATCATGTTCCTTATTTCCAAGGGCGAGTGTGAGCTCATCATTCTCTATCGGGAATGAAGTCCCCATCTTTAACAGCCTTTACCGCTTTTCTCATCCTCTCGATTGGCAAGGGGTCTTTTATGTCGTATGGTATATATACACCTCCTTCCGAGTCCAACGTGCCCCATGCCCGTAAAACCAATTCCTTGCACGTTCTACCCAATCGCCTCATCTCTGGGTGATATTTTTATCACGCAGCCTCGCTCAAGTTTCTCCCACTTAGGAATGCCACCAGAGCCACCTTGCCCCATAGTATGGTGATACTTCTTGTTAGCGAGATTCACTTATTCTTTGCGACATTTCCTTAGCTTTTGCGATGTCTTGTATTCCACAAACTCAGCCCGAATGGTTTTATCTTCTCAAACGAGTCTTCTTGAAATCGAGTCTTCTCTTCACATAGTCAAGGTGCAATCTTTTCTTCCAGCTTGGTGATACATGGGCCATCTTCTTCAAAGCCCACTCCGACCTTAGCCTCCATGGCTCTCCCATGTTGTAGCGTCCTCAATCTGGATCCTCCGCATTTGGATCCAGCTCTATCTTCGAGTTTGAAATTAACCATGAGCCTCTTCCACAAGAAATCTTGGCGTGGTTAGGGACAAATAAACATGTTCCCTCTTCATCCGCATTAGCAGCCTATTCCAATTTCTAATGGTGATCGGGATTAAGTCCCTAACGACATTCGCATTGTGCCACAAATTTGGTTGCGACAACTTCGAGCGATCGGTGCTCATTGCGCAATGACATCTTCGATCCTGAACCTCTCATGGTCTTCCAACTTTTGGTTGGGCCTCACGCTCATTTCAAGAGATTCCTTCGATCCGAGGGCTAAAAGAAGAAAGATCGTTACTATTTCTATATAGATAGCAGATGATTAATTAATGAATTGATTTATATTACATGCACCTCGCCGAAGGTCAGCCTTCTCGTTACACAAGGCATCGCCTTCTCCCTCATGGAAGGCAACACCTTCAACCTCAAACAAGTTGTCTACTCCGCAAAAGAGGATCACCTCACCGAGTTGTTCGTAAACGCGATACGTCTAAATTATCTTCCCACGGATCACACCTTGGATCAACTCTTCCTTTTCTTCGTCTCGGCGTGTGGATCCATATTTTCGCATAGGTGGAAAACGAATAAGTCAAAGCCTAAAGGAGAAAGTTAAGGAGAAACCCGATATATACATACACAATAATAAAATGAAGAGAAACCCTAAACCTAGCTACAAAAGGAAACCGTGTAGTAGATAGATAACTCTAGCTAAAATCAACTATCAATATTCGAGTTCGAGGGTGTAACCTAGTTCGAGAAACCTCCGATGCATATGAGAGGGAACCACATGCACCTAAGGGGTATTAATGATTCCTTATCAAACCACAAGGATCGGCAATGTGAATCGGTCCGGGCTACCCACATTGATCGACCGGTGGGCGAAGACCAATAATACCAAACTAATTAATAAACCTAATAATACCTAACTAATAATAAACCTAATAATCGAAACACCGAAAGAAAGGGAAACAATCAACACATGGCATCGATGCAATGCTCAAGTAAGTATGATGATATGACAAGTTAATTTGCATTGGAATGTAACCCTAAGACATGCTCGACGATTTAATCGGGTTCCGACGGTGAAAACCCTAACTCGGAAACTCGGAACATATGAGAGGGTGCATTTGTTCTTATAATTATACTTGTCATTTAAATTGTTGAACAATGCATGATTATAGGTTAAATAGATAGGTTTCATTTTTCTGAACAATTTGATATATTATTTGTAATTTTCCACTTATAAATAAAAGATATTGAATTTACAAGTTTATATCAATTTCGCAATTATTAAATCATTTAAAATTGAATTATGGGCCACGCCGGAAGCCACCGTGGGCCACGTCGGTCTGCCACCGTAATACGCCACGTCGCCGTAACCACTGGGCCACGCCGGGTCGTACCACCGTGTAATACGCCAATAGGACTAATGCTCGAGGGTGGCGAGCGGATGGCCCTTTTTCCTCTAGTGTTGGTATTTATCATTGTAACACGTAATGCAAATTAACACGGACATCACGGGTCTGGCACCAAGGCTCACCCTAAATCTAGTATATACATAATATGGCTTGGCTATTGGATTTTTTGCCGAATAGTCCAAGCCCATTTATTATATGACAATAAATTTCAAATCCTAGAGACACATTTGGCTAATTAATGCAAGGCAAGAACTGGAACAAAAGTTTTGTCACATCCCAAATTTTAGATTTAGTTTTGCATGTCATTCATAAGCATTGCATTATGTTCGTGAAAGTTTGAGTTGCAAAACACTATTTTGAAGCCCTATTTTGAATCACCAAAATGCACCTACAAATGACTATGCAAGGATTTATAAATCCACTACTTGCAAAATAGTAAAAGATTGCAATTATGATCCTATGTTGATCCTCAGATTTTTAGAAAAATTTGAAGACTAAAATCACTCCATTTGGAGTTATAAATAAAAGATACAAAAGATTTACTAAAATGAAAAGAATAAATGAAACAACAAAAAAAATAACTAGACTAATCTATCTGACCCAGCCCATTTAATTCGCCTTTGCCTGCTTTATCTCACAAGACCCTCATGGCCAGCAGTAAGGCAAGGCCAAGAAGCTGCAAGAAGAATAAGAATACCAAGAACATGGCTACACACACACATGGGCGCCAAAGACCAAGAAGGGCTGGACGATCAATGGAGAAGCTACAAGGCCCAGCCAAGACCACTGAAATGGCTACCAAAGCGCCAAAGCAAGACCACCACCAGGGGGAGGAGGAGAGGCGAGGGCTGCACGCTGACGCATGCTGGGAAAAGCCGGATCGTCGACGGAGGCAGAAGGGCGGCCGGAGGCGAGGAAGGAGACGCAGGCGATTTGGTGGGCAGCCGGCGTCGCCGTCAGCGATGGCGGGCGGCAAGAGGAAGGGAAGAAGAAGAGGAGGCACACGCCTTATAACTAAAGGCCTTTAGTCCCGGTCAGGCTCCAACCGACTAGCAGGATACGTCGGTTGGAGCCACCAACCGACCTATAGTCCAAATTTTCAAGAGCTGAAGCGCAAGGGGTTTTTTCGTCCTTGGTGGCTCCAACCGACGTATTCTGCTTTCAAATTTTTCGATTATTTTCTCTGCTCGCCTTTATTTTTATTTTGGGGTTTAAATTTGTAATGTTTTAAATGATAATTACTTTTGAATTTAGAAAACTTTAAACATAAAGAGTGTTTGAATTTGAATAACTAATTCAAAATCATTTTATGTTTTTAAAAATAAATAATGTAACCATTTAAACAACGAACCATTTAAAATTAATAATGAAATAACTTATATTTTTTAAATATTAATTTGGAATTTAGAAAAACTTTAAACATAAGAAGTGTATGGATTTGAATAAATAATCTAAAACCAATTTCTATTTTTAAAAAATAATTAATGTAACCATTTAAAATTAATTAACTTATATTTTTGAATATTAATTTGGAATTTAGAAAACTTTAAACATAAAAGTGTTTGGATTTGAATAAACAATTCAAAACCATTTTCTGTTTTAAAAACAATTAATGTAACCATTTAAAATATGAACCATTTACAATTAAAATGAATTAACTTATATTTTTTGATATCAATTTGGAATTTAGAAAACTTTAAACATAAGAAGTGTATGGATTTGAATAAATAATTCAAAACATATTCTATTTTTAAAAATAATTGATATAACCTTTAAAATGAATTAACTTATATTTTTAATATTAATTTGGAATTTAGAAAATTTTAAACATAAAAGTGTTTGGATTTAAATAAATAATTCAAAAACATTTGTCCTTTTTACCGTGGATGGACGAAAAGGTTTGAGATGTACCATTGGGATATAGTCCATGT
This sequence comes from Avena longiglumis, assembly GCA_030063025.1. Classification (NCBI taxonomy): domain Eukaryota; kingdom Viridiplantae; phylum Streptophyta; class Magnoliopsida; order Poales; family Poaceae; genus Avena; species Avena longiglumis. The sequence continues at coordinate 51,608,366 of CP125979.1, forward strand.
AAGGTGGTCTAGTATTTTAGGAAAATAGGACGGTAGCATTCTCAAACGGCATTTTGGTGGTTACTTCACAAAACGACGCTTTTTTGCCGGGAAATGGAAAAGGGCTTTTCCGTATAAAAAAGGAAAACTTCCTCCCGCAACATTGTTCTCCATACCAATGTCCACACACATGCATAATATGGGCACAACATCACAAACTATGCCGTGATTCAAGACATAACATCGGTCATATGGACCGAAAGCCATGAAACCTCGAACATGATAGGTCATTTTGTGAAGGTTTTTTAGAAACATGATCAATATACCAAGTCTGGTATTTTTCCTTTCAACTATGTAACATAATATGACACGACGCCAAGGATTTTCATTGTTCGGATTTTTTTGAATTTATTATGCCCGCTTTGAATTATTTGAATTTCTAACTATGGTCGAACCGTGCATGAAGATAGGGACGCATTGTTAGAACTTGCATTGGATCTCTGAAGAAACCACATATTGCGAGTCTAAAATGATTTTTTCAAAAATCACGGCGGTAGATCATGTACCAGAAGTACAAACCGACCCACTTCCACCGATTGCAGACATTTGTCCTTTTACCGTGGATGGAAAAAGGTTTGAGATGTACCGTTGGGATATAGTCCATGTAAGGTGGTCTAGTATTTTAGGAAAATAGGAGTAGCATTCAAACGGCATTTTGGTGGTTACTTCAAAACGACCTGCTTTTTTTGCGCCGGAAATGGAAAAGGGCTTTTCCGTATGCATAAAAGGAAAACTTCCTCCCGCAACATTGTTCTCCATACCAATGTCCACACACATGCATAATATGGGCACAACATCACAAACTATGCCGTGATTCAGACATAACATCGGTCATATGGACCGAAAGCCATGAAACCTCGAACATGATAGGTCATTTTGTGAAGGTTTTTCAAACATGATCAATATACCAAGTCCGTATTTTTCCTTTCAACTATGTAACATAATATGACACCAATGAAGGATTTTCATTGTTCGGATTTTTTGAATTTATTATGCCCGCTTTTGAATTATTTGAATTTCTAACTATGGTCGAACGGTGTGCATGAAGATAGGGGACGGGCATTGTTAGAACTTGCATTGGATCTCTAAAGAAACCACATATTATAGTCTAAAATGATTTTTCAAAAATCACGGGCGGTAGATCATGTACTGTAGTACAAACTGACCCACTTCCGCCGATTCGCAGACATTTGTCCTTTTACCGTGGATGGACGAAAAGGTTTGAGATGTACCGTTGGGATATAGTCCATGTAAGGTGGTCTAGTATTTTAGGAAAATAGGACTAGAGCATTCAAACGGCATTTTGGTGGTTACTTCAAAACCCGTTTTTTGCGCTCGGAAAATGGAAAAGGGCTTTTCCGCGACAAAAAGGAAAACTTCCTCCGCAACATTGTTCTCCATACCAATGTCCACACACATGCATAATATGGGCACAACATCACAAACTATGCCGTGATTCAGCACATAACATCGGTCATTTGGACCGAAAGTCATGAAACCTCGAACATGATAGGTCATTTTGTGAAGGTTTTTTCGAAACATGATCAATATACCAAATCTGGTATTTTTCCTTTCAACTATGTAACATAATATGACACCACGCGAAGGATTTTCGTTGTTCGGATTTTTTTGAATTTATTATGCCCGTTTTGAATTATTTGAATTTCTAACTATGGTCGAACCGTGCATGAAGATAGGGACGGCATCGTTAGAACTTGCATTGGATCTCAAGAAACCACATATTGCGAGTCTAAAACGATTTTTCAAAAATCACGGCGATAGATCATGTACCGTAGTACAAACCGACCCACTTCCTACCGATTCGGCGGACATTTGTCCTTTTACCAGTATGGACAAAAGGTTTGAGATGTACCGTTGGGATATAGTCCATGTAAGGTGGTCTAGTATTTTAGGAAAATAGGACTAGCATTCTGAAATGGCATTTTGGTGGTTACTTCACAAAGCGACCTTTTTTGCGCCGGAAAATGGAAAAGGGTTTTTCCGTGCGACAAAAAAGGAAAACTTCCTCCCGCAACATTGTTCTCCATACCAATGTCCACACACATGCATAATATGGGCACAACATCACAAACTATGCCGTGATTCGATTCAGCACATAACATCGGTCATTTGGACCGAAAGCCATGAAACCTCGAACATGATAGGTCATTTTGTGAAGGTTTTTCAAACATGATCATTGTTCTAAGACACATTTAGTCCGGATGTAGTCACAAACCGACTAAAAATATTTTCCGCCATTTCCCACCTCTTCCCGCCAAGTTTTCCGCCCTTTCCTTTCTACTAGAGCTTTTAGTCCGGATGTAGTCACTAACCGACTAAAGATATTTCCCGCCATTTCCCAAAGCTTCATGCCAAGTTTTCCGCCTTTCCTCTATATTTAGGGTGATCGTGTCATGGCTATCCACACATCCACACCTTCCTCTCTTAGAACAATGGACAACGCCATCGGGCCATTCTCGACCGAGGAGACCGAGGCGTCAGGCGCCCAACTACCCTTGTCCATCGGTACTGCCGCCCTACCGGATGCCGAGCGCCGAGGGGTTCTCCCTCCCTCCCTCAAGGTTCCGCACGCCAGCGGCCATCACAAACCACTTCTACCACGAGCTCACGCCGGAAGCGGATGGATCCTCAGTGGGATCCCGGCAACTATGACACTGAATGCCTTCTTCGCTAATAGGCGGAAAGGGAGCTCGCCAGTACGAGGGTGATGGCCCGCCACCGTGAACAACAACGGTCGGCCGCCGTGTGGTGGGAGAACCGTATTATCATCAAAGTGATGCGCTACATCGCGGGAGACCATCTCGCCACGGTGCACGAGTCCACCCGCCACAGCCCCACATCGCCCATGGAAGCGGCATCGCCTTCCAGAGACCTCTCCTACCCGCCGTGAATCCAAGGCTGGAATGGCCCTGGTATATGCCATGGATGGGCCGAGGATCCCTGAGTGGTGTGACGATGACGGCGATGATGACGACGATTTATGAAGACCTCGGTCGTATTATAGGACTAGGCATGATTATGACTAAAGGGGCTTTAGGCCTGAGTGTTAGCTAGTCCCGATTTGTCCCGCTTTTAATATTAATAAATGTCTTAAGTGTTACCTAATAAATAGAGGGAAATGCCTATATAAAGAGAGGGTTCATATTTAGTCCCGATTTGTACCGTTGGGATATAGTCCATGTAAGGTGGTCTAGTATTTTAGGAAAATAGGACGGTAGCATTCTCAAACGGCATTTTGGTGGTTACTTCACAAACGACCGTTTTTGCTTTCGGAAAATGGAAAAGGGATTTTCCGTATGCGAAAAAGGAAAACTTCCTCCTGCAACATTGTTCTACATACCAATGTCCACACACACATGATCATTGTTCAAGACATTTAGTCCCGGATGTAGTCACAAACCGACTAAAGGGATCATGCGCAGAGTGGGCCGCATACAACACTAATAATAGGGTGAGTGTCGACATTATGTCGCATGTTTGTACCTTGTCCCGATGGTGTCACCAACCGACTAAAGATGAATCTTAGTCCTTGGAGACACCAACCGACTAAAGATGAGTCAAGACTATTAATAGGGTGAGTGTCGACATTATGTCGTGAGTGTCGACATTATGCCGAGCTGCTTGTACTATAAATATGCATCCTTGTGAGTCCAGTCCTCCACCAGCTTGAGGCATCTCCAAGATGGTTTTAGAGAGCAGGACACCACTACTAGCCTGTGGATATGCCGACGGAGCCTCCTCCGGCATCTCCGAGAACTGGTCAGAGGCACTCCTAATATGTGAAATTAGTTAGCTCCGAGGCGATTGATCTAGTTAGTGAAGTTACAAGCTGCAAGATGGTTTTCGAGTGGACACCATCATGCGGCCAGTGGGAGATGCCGACGAGCCTGGCCCTCCCAGATCTCCGAGAAATCTGGTCATAGAGGCACTCCTAATATGTGAAATTAGTTAGCTCCCGAGGCGTATTGATCTAGTTAGTGAAGTTACAAGCTGCAAGATGGTTTTCGAGAGCAGGACACCATCATGCTGGGCCAGTGGAGATGCCGACGAGCCTGGGCCCTCCGCATCTCCGAGAATCGTCATAGAGGCACTCCTAATATGTGAAATTAGTTAGCTCCGAGGCGATTGATCTAGTTAGTGAAGTTACAAGCTGCAAGATGGTTTTCGAGAGCGGGGACACCATCAAGCGGCCAGGAGATGCCGACGAGCCTGGGCCCTCCCAAGATCTCCGAGAAACTGGTCATAGAGGCACTCCGGTCCAGCCACAAAATGGGACTAACACTCAAGACATTTATTAATATTAAAAACGAGACTACAAAACCGGACTAAAGGCCACAAACCGCGAAGATATACTTCGTCAAGCCACAAACCGCGAAAGACATGAACTAGAGTTACATAATATGAGCATGAACTTCTTGGCATATGTCATTCCTTATGACCGCTTGAGACGTAACCATGGAGCATCTTCTTTACTTAACGGAATGCTTGGGCCGGCCACCGTGAAGGGCGGAATTTCATCAAACTTATTATAATCTTCCACATGTCCGTCTTGCCCTCGATTCCCACGATGTTTCTTTTCCCCGAAAGAACTATGTGACGCTTTGGATCATCATATGATGTATTCGCTTGCATATTTTTTCTTTTTTTCGTCCGAGGACATGTCCTTCACATAGAAAACCCGAGACACATCATTGGCTAGGACGAATGGTTCATCTCTATAACCAAGATTGTTGAGATCCACTGTTGTCATTCCGCATAACCGGTCTATCTTTACCCCTTCCCCATTCAAAGTTGACCCATTTGCGGTGAAACAAAGGGACCTTAAAAGAGACTCCATAGTCTAGTTCCCATATCTCCTCTATGTAACCATAATATGTGTCCTTTTGTCCATTCTCGCCTATTGCATCAAAGCGGACACCACTATTTTGGTTGGTGCTCTTTTATCTTGGGCGATCGTGTAGAATGTATTCCCATTTATTTCGCACTTTGGAAATTCAATACAAGAGAAGATGGTGACGCGCCAACAAGTATAGCCGATCTCCAACAGTGGTGTCATTCAAGAGATGTGTCCGCATCCAACCACCGATGACTTCATGTGTTCATCTCAGAATCCATGATTCAGCTTCCCGGTTTTTGAGCGTACAATATTCTTGTGTCCTCCATACGGAGCTGCCAAGGTGGAATTATGTAGAATCGTAGTGTGCTTTAGTGAAAGAATCCCGTCCCTACATATCGCTGCTTTCTTTCCCAGTGTTTTTCCACTTAGTCTTCCTCATGCCGCGAGTCGAAACACCAATCGGCTTAAGGTCGAATAAAGTCAACACAAAACTCAATGACCTCCTCTGCTCCATATCCCTTGAGATGCTTCCTTCCGTCTAGCACGGTTATGAACATATTTCTTTAAGACTCCATGAACCTCTCAAAGGGGAACATATTGTGCGTAAATACGACCGAGAATGGCAATCTCTTCCACTAGATGAACCAGAGATGCGTCATAATATTGAAGAAGGATGGTGGGAACACCAATTCAAAACTAACAAGACATTGTACCACATCCTTCAGAACCTTGGCGTAATATCTGGATTGATTACCTTCGAGATATTGCATTGAGGAATGCACATACTTCACAATGGGTACTTAACATTTTCTCGTAGAAGCCCTCAATGCAATCGGAAGCAATCACATAATCACGTGATACCATGAGACTTCGTGTTTTGGAACTTTTTCTCCGCCATATTTATTATCCCTTTATATTAGATGAGAAGCCTGACGGCACCTTGATACCGTAAGGACTTCAAAAAGATTTCCTTCTCGCTTTGGTAAGAGCATAGTTGCACGACTTAAGTGACGCCTTTATCCGTCTTGTTATCTCATATGCATGTTCTTTGGGTCTTTCATAATTTGTTGGTCCTCCCGTGCTTCGTGTATCTTTTGTCTTCCCATACACGCCTAGGAATCCTAGCAGCAGGTTCACGCAGAGATTCTTCACACGCATCACGTCGATTGAAGAGCGGACACGCAGGACTTTCCAATATGGCAGCTCCCAAAATATAGATTTCTTCTTCCACATGGGTGCGTGTCCCGTAGCGACGCTGTTCGAACTGATTGACCGCGGGACCCTTTCCAAAGATTACTTCTATGTCCTTGACCATACCAAATACATCATCACCACCGAGTTCGCTTCTTCCGTGATCCCTCACCTTTGAAATGCTTGCCTTTCTTTCTTACGGATGATTGGTCAAGAAATCGCCGATTCGCTAGGTACACAACCTTCTTGCATTTATGCAAATATGTACCTTCGGTCTTATCTAAACAGTGGGTGCATGCCTTATATCCTTTGTTTGTCCGTCTCCGAAGGTTACTAAGAGCCAATCATTGATGGTTACGAATAACAACCCTCGAGATTAAATGGCTCCTGTTTGTTCTCATCCCATGCACGTACACCTGGTTTGCCCCACAACCGTAAGAGTTCTTCAACTAATGGCCTAAGGTACACATCAATGTCGTTGCCGGTTGCTTCGGCCTTGGATGAGCACCGCATCATAATGAACTTACGCTTCATGCACAACCAAGGAGGCAGTTGTAGATACATAGAGTCACGGGCCAGGTGTGGATCGCAGCTCTGCTCCCAAAAGGATTCATGCCATCCGTATTTAGACCAAACCATAAGTTCCTTGCGTCACCGCAAAGTCCGGGAAGTCTCTCTCGATTTTTCTCCACTGTGACCCATCGCCAGGTGTCTCAACTCCCGCCTTTCTTACGGTCTTCTTTGTGCCATCGCAACAACCTGGCATGCTCTTTGTTTCGAACATGCGTTTCAACCTTGGTATTATAGGAGCATACCACATAACCTTAGCAGAACCCTTCCGAGGGGCTCTCCTCAACATCACCAGGTCATCTCGTCGATCTTATACCGCAACGCTGCATACCGGCATTTATCTAAATTCTCATACTCCTTACATGTAGAGGATGCGTCATTAATGCATGCATGTATCTTTTGCACATCTAATCCCGGAGGACGTAGAGTCTTCTTTGCTTCAGAGGTACTATCGGGAAGTTCGTTATGTTTTAGAAACTTCTTCATTATTTTCAGCATCTTTTCAAATGAGGAGTCTTAGACCACACTCGCCTTCCATCGCAACAATTCCAAAGGTCGCATCGAGCTTTGTGCCGCCATCTTCACAATTTGGGTACAACAATTTCTTGTGATCTTCTAACATGCCCTCTAACTTCAACTTCTCATTTTCTGCTTCACGCCTCGCTTTGCATCGAAATGACCCTACCAAGTTCATCACCCTACCATCCGATGCCCGTTCTTCACCTTTTTCCTCCATTGTCTTCCATTGCAAGATCACCGATTCAGAAACATATGATGATAGTTGTTATCATCATCTTCTTCTTCACCATCTTCCATCATAACCCTCTTTCCCCGTGCTTGGTCCAGCAATTATAGTTGGGCATGAAACCTTTCATAATCGGTGGCCGCGAATGATTTTCGAGGAAGAGTACTCCTTGTTGTTCCGACATTGAACACATGGACAACGATAAATCCATTCTCTTTGTTTGCCGTAGCCACATCGATAAATTTATCCACGCCTTTGATATACCGGCCACCACGCCCACCGTACATCCATTCCCGACGCTCATCTCGCATCATATAAGTAAGTTTATCAAAAACAGGACATCATAAATAGTGAAATAACCAATTCACACCGACACATGAATTGTATCAATGACCTAGAAAAGATAAGATTGCTAACCTCGATCGAGGGAAATAAGCTCAAGCGTCTGACACCTTCTATATTTTTGTTCTATGAGAAATTCAACGGATTTTTCACTCAAACATTTCAACAAACACCTTCAATGCATGCATGAGAAAAACTAGCACACACCCTCACAGCTTACACCATTCAAAAACAGAGTGGAGGCAGAGGAGGGGTCAAGCTGCATTTATAGAGGCAGGGTTTAGTCCCGGAAGCAACCGACTAAAGGTGCGTGCACCACGTGGCTGTGGCCCCTTTAGTCCCGGTTGGTGGCTCCAACCGACGATGCCCCTTACTAACCGGGACCCATGCGGCCTGCTCGCCCAACCGGACGCGGCCAAAGATTAGTCCTGCTGTGCCTGAGGCGTGGACGGATGGCCTGTTTTCTACTAGTGGTAGCAACTGCACCAAAGATTACCTTTTCACGATTTTTTTACATCCTCAAAATACAGAAGCCATATGCAAATTCAGGCTCAAATTTTAAGTTAAACGGTTTCAAAGAGGTCGCTATATGAATCGGTGTTATGGTTTGATGTCAGGGTTAAAAACTGATTTGTTTCATTATTTTTAACACAGCGTACCTGCTACTGTGTTTTATAACCTGATGACTAAGTGGAAATAAAAGCAGAGAGTGTATACCAGAAATATGGGTGCAAGAGGAACACCAAAATCCAGGCAAAGAAAATGCCCACTCAAAGATGTGCACCAAAAAAAAAGATGTGCGCCAAAAAAAAATAGGAAAATGATAGGATTCATACGGGGGATAGAAACGTTTCATCCGGGTCCTCTCACGCCAAGACGCTGCAGTGAGTCCAGCTCCAACAACCGTTCTTATCTTATCGCATCCTCTCGTTTTTTCTCTCTAGAAACAATACTGCAAAATAAAATCACAGCCATCGCATCCTCTACTTTTTTCTCACGAAGGCAACTAGATCCGTCGCCGCAAGGGCTCTCGCCGGGTTCGGCGCCACCAACTCTGATCCACCGTTCTTCCTGCTGCTCTGAAGTGCATGACTACATGCTACATGGACTGCTATAGGGGCATGGCGGACCTGCTACAACGGACGGACCTGCTACAAGGCGAACCTACCGCGCCGGCGGACTTGCTACAGCGGGCGCTTCTAACAGTGCGGCGCTTGCTACAAGGGTGGAGACCTCTGCGACCATGGGCGGTGGCTACTGATGATGGCGGTGCTCGCTACGAGTTGACAATCTTCTACAAGGGGTGGGGCTACTCGGCCGGCGGCCTTTGCTACACATCTAGGTGATGCTATACGCCGAAGGACGCCTGCTAAAGCAGTTGGCGGCTTGCTACATCAACACAACTGCTTGCTACATAGGCACACCAAATTGTTACAGATGCACGACGTCGAGTTCTCCAAGAACACATCTTCTCCGACGACGGTGTGCTCTCTCGTGACGACGCCTTTTGCTAGGCGAGGAAGGAACTGCTACAAGGGATGGCCGTTGTTGCTACCGATGTAACCACGTCTTCTCCGGTGTAACCTCCGCCACAACTTCGTGTCTATCCGCGACGCCACGGTCGATGGTCCGTCAAGATTGTTATTTGGCGCGCAGCGCAGTGAAGTTCGAGGAACACGATCCGCCAGATCTCTAGCGGGAGTGGTTTTTCCCGCTGGCGGGGAGAGTCGAAGCGTTGACCGTGGCGGATGGTCCTGATCGACGATCGTGACGGCTGTCGGCCGGGGATCGGACGATTTAATCCCGAGGACGCGTGACGACCCAAAAAAATATGGACGGGCAGAGAGAAACGGTGATGGACAGATGGAGAACGCAGATCGTTCATCGTTGGATCTGGACGAGCGTGTGGCCGGCCGGCTATCTGTCGTCCAAATAAAGAACAGAGATTCCGGCCAAGGGCAGTGCACACGCGCATGTGCGCATGTTTCAGCGTCCGCCCGCACGTGAGAAGCGACGTGAGGATCACGCGTGCCACCGCCTCCTCCGCCGGCGCGGCCGGCCACCACGGCGTGGCAGCGCCGACCACCGCCTCCTCCCAGCCCAGGGACCAGCTCAGGCAGAGTTGCAGGTGGCAGCTCACCTCGGGATCCAAACAAAATACTACTCCCTGTACCTTCATTTCAGTTTCCTCGACCATGGGGCTACGTCAAAAACTAAACTAAACTAGTACTGCCTGCCGGGCAGATTAGGCTTACCACGACCTCTCGATTATTACCGTTGACCCTGGAGTGGGTACCGTTGATATCCAGAAACACTTTTGGCGCCAAACTAGTCGTCCATCAGGTTTATGTTTCCAGCAACAGCGACCGTATTGGATCACGGACCAATTACACGGAGGCATAAATGCTTGCGTTTACCCCCTGAGATTGACCAGCCTAAACAAGCAGATCAAGTGGACAACTCGAGAAGGTGAAAAAGTAACCCCGCTCAACTTGAGTGATTAATTAACCATGTGATTTTCTGTTGGGAAGCACGTACGACGGAGGCTTGTTCATGGCTCACTCGAGTGATTAGTGAGAAGCGTAGATCCTGAAGCACTGGACAAGCGTAGTTCCCACGCACCATCATCATTTTTCCTGGGGTGGATGAGCTAGCACACGTGAGAGGTGGTCCAGTCGAGTGAGCTCGAATCAACGAGGTCCAATGGCGTACGTCAACATGGAGCTCACATAATTTCATTCATTCTTTTTTCTGTTGTGTCTGTACGTATTGACTGAACCTGAACGTAATTAAATGAAACCTTAGGCCGTTGCTGAGCTGCAACCGATTCAGACGAAGAAAATAAGAAAGGAATCGACATCGCAGAATGGGTGGGCTTTACTTACATGTGGAGAAAGCGCATAAGCCAGAAAGAAACTTGGCTTTGCCAAAAGCCTTTGGTATCCACTTTCTAGTAGTAGTAGGAATGATATCATCATTGCCAAATGGTTCTGAGTGCCCGCGTCAGTTGCATCTCGGCAGCTCGATGGCGAACTTGAGACGGCAGAGGAACTTGGCATTACCCCCTGCGACGCGCAGATAATGATGATAGAGAATGATGGGCACGAAATTGCATGTGGCGTCACCGAAAGCCACAGGATATGTCCCGGAGAAGTGCCGCGAGAAGAGTGTATTCATGTGTTTTTCCTATTATTAGTGTGTATTTTTGGATGTGTGAGCAAGGTCTGCCGACTTTTGGCAAGGAAGTACCTATTGGGTTTGGTTGTTGAGCAATGTCATGTCAAAATCCGGTAAGGTGACCAGGGTACCAACAAAGACACACCGGAGAAGAAAAAAAAAACTGAAAGGAAATTGTAGCAAGCTTAGACCGATATTATCTAGAACATCTTGGCAGAGGAGGAAATGAGTTGCACGTTGTAGGTACTGTACCATATGTTTTTGGCAGGATATATAGCTTTGCTACGAATTGACAGCAAAGGAACCAAAACAGCCAAACCCGACAGGCTCCACTCCCGCAACTTACATTCGTGGCGCTAAAGAAACCTGACAAGATGCCGCGTGAAAAAAGCAGCGCCTTTTATCATGCTCCAAATAATTCTCAGGGCGAACACAAAGGGCCTACTGTATGTTATGTTACACCACACACCAAAAGCGCCCAAAAGGGGCAAAGACAAAATTCACAAACACAAAGCTACAACAACAATTCAGGGGGCCACGGGGAACATCCGAACATGGCGACTGTTACCTCCTCTCGGCGACGAGTATGGCTCCGGCTCGGCGACGGCTTTTTATTTTCCTTGACAGTGAACTTATCCTACGACCCGCTCTGGTGTCTGAACTCTGAACGCTACTACTACTACTTCTGAATTCAGACCGGGTTGATATATTTGTAATGTCATCTGCAACTTGACAGTTCAGCCGATTCAGAACTGTCAGCACCCAGCAGCCTACCACTTGTCAGCAGTTACTATTGCTATCCCAAGTAATTCCCTTGCGGAATCCATCAAGGCAGAGACCAGGCAAAAGAAATTTGGCAAACTCCATCTCTACAAAAATAAATGAGAGTACAGTTTCTGCAAGTTAATCTGCAGACTGCGGTGCTAGCTAGTCCCAAGAATCGGCGCGCTACTTCCGTTCAGCTGTACCCTATTCTAGCGAAACGAATTAATTACGAGCTGCAATTGTTTCCACCATCCTTGTTAAGAATACTAGTACTCATCAACAGAGGCTTGAGATAGTGCCAGGTTGGGATATGGACATATGGTACATATTTGCTCTGGGAAGGAAATGATGTACTCCCTGAATTTCAAAATAAATCTTGGTTTTGTCTAGATTTGTATATATTCAGGCGTGTTTTAGTGTGTAGATGCATACGGATATTGACAAATCTAAATCACTTATTATTTTAGGATGGAGAAAGTAATAAAACAGCAAATAACTAATATGATGGCAAGTACGACACACAGAATGCAATTGGTATCTTAAGAGGGTAAAATAACTGGAGCGACAATATCAATATGTCAAATATGGTCCAACTTAAGAAGCAAGCTTTTCTAGGTTTGATAATGGCAATTAAAAAATTCATGGGAGTAACAGGGTCAAAACTAACCTTAGTTTCCTTCTTTTCTCCTCTATACAAATAACCACTGCATACGGATTAGTGTGACGCCTCCCTTCGACATCTTCTGCATTTTCTACTGAAACTAACAGCACCCCACCACCAGGTGGGACATCCCTTTCTATACTGACATTGCCTTCACCATCTGAATTCACAGCACTCGTCCTCTCTAAAAGGATCAAATGTCAATTCCACGATGAGCTTTCCTCTATTCTTCTTGTTCCGCTGTCATTTGGGTTCATGCTTCTGAGAAGGTCTAGTGTGAAAAACTTACTCTCCTCGAAACAGGATACGCCCAACTTTATTAATATAGCAATCAGTTGATACCGCTGTTGGACCATACAACACAACGCCCAAAAGAAAAAAAAGAAACCAAAGAAGAAAAAAAAGAAAAAAAAGCCGATAACAGCGGCTTGACGAAAACGAGGAGCATCCGCAACCGCTGCGCCCTCCAGCTAAGTCCCACCACATGCCTAACACTTTCGAAACATCGCGCACAAAACAGCACCTCCAGGAAAGGAAGCGACGATGACGACGATGCTTCCCGGACAGGTCCTAGGGTGGCACCCGACGTCCAGGAAAGAGGTACACCCGACGTCCTGCAAGAAGGACGGTGACACCCGCAGGCATCACCACGTCGGTGTCAAGGTGACAAGGATTTCTCCCGACCTCTCAAAAAAATACATATAAATATTGACAAATCTAAGTCATTTATTTTAGAATGAAGAGAGTAATAAAACAACAAATAACTAATATGATGGCAAGTACGACACACAGAATGCAATTGATATCTTCAGAGGGTAAAATGACTGGAGCGACAATATCAATGTGTCAAATATGGTCGAACTTAAGAAGCAAGCTTTGCTAGGTTTGATAATGGCAATTCAAAAATCATGGGAGTAACAAGGTCAAAACTAAACTCAGTTTCCTTCTTTTCTCCTCTAAAAATAACCACCGCATGCATACGGATTAGTGTGACGCCTCCTTTCAACGTTTTGTGTACCCCTCCCGCATGTCCTTTTCATTGGTCTTACTAAGCAAAATGGACAATTCTTCTATTCTTCGTGCATGCAATTTTTCTTTTAACCATAATACTAGAAAACCACTTTCTCTCATTGATTGACAAAAGTCAAACAGTGTTGGCAGCATTTGGTTCTTTCAAGTATCCAACAAATACATGGTCCACTGCTCAGCAAAACTCGTACATAGACTCATGAAAAATGGACTCGCTCATACGCATGTGCTCATCAATTAGGTCATAGACATGCATTTTTGGTAAGAAGTGAAGCGAAGCTTACCCGTGACATCCTTATTTAGCCGGAAGTAGTCATCGTAAGCCAAGGATGCTAAGGAATTCCGTGAATTTTTTTTTGGTAAGAATACGTGAAAAAATTCCTTAGCATTCGGAAGTGTCGTCGAAATCAGAGAATAGTCTATCTGCATGGGTTTGGGCCCTGGAATGGAAACTCCGCGGCGTTTGCACGCAGGGACGGATCGAGATGTAATGACGATAAATTAGATTTACAAGAATACTATTGAATCTTAAATATATGTATTTTTGTTATCCGAACCCATATTCTATAATTAAAACCTTTATTTCATTTGCTTTAGGAACAAGAACCCATCAGATAAGTCTATGATCTCACAAACGGTAAAATTAACATGATTTTTCTTTATAAATACGAATAACTATATAAGGCTGTAGAAGAATACTAAATAAATCAAGGGGTAAATCTAGCATATGAGTATATGGGGCAAAGAAGACATTCACCATAAAAAGATAAAAAACAAAAATATATCAAATATTCTCGTGTATACTATGGATATCAGATATCAAACTGTAACATTATATGTTTTGCAATAAAAACGCAAGCTACATTCAATTAGTTTGAGTGTAGGTCTATGCATAGAACTATGAAATAAATCAATAACTAGATTATTAGTTAATCACTATTCCTAAAACAATGTTGGCGTATATAATCCGTAATTGATCTGACAAAAGCAATTTTTATTAAATGGCGTAATTAAACTAGCAATTCTAGTAGCCAACATGCAGTATACCTCTGAGGTCATACATTAGGGCGACCAATTCACGAATTGAACATGATGAGTGGCAGACGCATGCCATAGTTGATAGTTCTCAGACGCACGGGAGTTTCGCTTTGTTCCTTTGCCAATCAGTAATCATGAGACTCCTAAATACGAAATCCCGACCGCGGCGACGGGACTCAACCAATGAGATCCTGACACTAGGTAGGCACCGACATGTCGGAGGCAGAGAAGAGAACAATAAGCCGACTAGATCGTTGAAGGAAACCGAATAGAGAAGAAAATCAGATGCGTCCCATGGATCGGTTGATCGATCTGGGTCTTGCCGAGGCTTCAGTAGGTATGTATTATCCCCTTAATAATGTTTTGATCTTGTTCCATAAAGCTTTAACAATCAGCACGTTAGTAGTTTACGATTAGTAGTTTAGCAACGTAACTAGTGCTAGCACCCACTGCATATCTTGAGGGGGGGCTGGCCACCTCTCGCCGCTTCCTGGATCCGTCTCTGTTTGCACGGTTCCTGGTGTTTGGGTGAATGACCGTGATTCTTGCCTCTTTATCTCAAACAACAGTATGGTATTTCTTATCTATGTTTCTCTGGGTGTACATCTCGGTTTTGACTTAGGTTTGCATGGTAATCCATACAATCAGGCACTACCTCTGTGAGACTTCTCTAGATCAGCTTCTACCTTCTACTAATATGGATAGAACGGAGTATAATACAATGGCGGAGGCAGGATTGTAGCTTAGAGGGGGTCAAACCTAATAATTTTCAATTAGGGGGGCCAAATAAGCTAATTTCTCTAAAAAACTATTTAAGCTAACCTTAAGCAATTTTTTCCTTCATACTGATGAACACCATAGGGGAGGGCCCCTAGCTCTGCCACTATAATAGATTTGTCAGACAAAGCATTTGCCCCTGGTTTTAAGTAGATCAGAATGGTGGTAGCGAGACAAAGTGACTAACCGATCGAGCAAGCAATGCGGTGTATCAGGACATTTCTACCGGGCCGACCCATCCGGTCGCCTCAAATAGTCCGTTTCTATCCATTTGGGTTGGAGATACGGTCGCTTTTGGGTTAGGGTTCGGCTTGTCCGGCCGACCGCGTCCAGCGGTACGACCCATCTATCCGCGCTTGGCCATCGCCAACGCCGACGTATTTCCAGTGTCTTCCTGCCACCACGTCGTCTCCCACCTTTCTTTCCCGCTGCTTCCCGCCAGCTCTGGATGTTTCCCATCGCGTCTAGGCGCAGCAATAAAAAGGGAGGAGGTCGCCGAGATATCTTCGACCAGACCTGCACCACCCCCACCACAAACCACCATGCATGGGCGTCGGCGGCGGCCCGACGTGGCAACCCCGACGCCGGCAGAGAAGAGGTGCCCGAGCGGCCGCTACCGTCGTGGTGGTCGAACCCGCCGGTGGCACCAGACGTGTTGTTGCCTCGGATTCCGTGGCACCCGCATATATTCCATATCCCACTGCAGTCGCGGATCTCTCACTACGACTACAACAGGACCATCGACGATCGTTTCTCGTGGGAGGTGATGGAGCGTGTATTTCTGCCGGAGTATCGGCGGAGCCTAGCGCTCAAAGAAGTGCGTGATGACCTCCGGAAAGCGGTACTGGCCAACCCCGACAATGTGTACCTGTGTTTGTGCCTCGCCCAAGCTCAAGAAGAGCTTCACCCGCAGGAGGCGATCTACCGCTCTCTCAGCGAAGAATGGTGTCTTGTCGACCCGCCGGCGCCACCGGCGCCAGCGCCATAGGCGGCGCATAGCTAGGATGGTGTTGTAGTGTTGTTTGTAATATATTTGGCAGTCGAATAAAATTTTTCATTGTAAATAGCCAGTGCCCATATTGCTACATCTTACAAGGCAAATGCAAATGGCCTAGCCTACTCGTCGAAGTCGGAGTCGGAGTGGTAGCAGCGATGGCACATGGTGTCGTCGAAGATGCTGACGGCGAGCATTGCTTGGCCGTCAGATTTGAAGACGCATTTATTGCCTACTTTGATCTGGTGCGTGCAGGTGAAGCACTCCTAGCCGTCGCCAAGATACAACTGGCCAAAGTGGTCAAATATCAACTCTACCGGGTACCTGGTGGTTCTGAAACCGTTCGCTCATAGAAAGACAAGATGGTTTAGGGTTTAGTGTTCAGGGTTTAGTGTTGGAGATATGCCCTAGAGGCAATAATAAATGTAGTTATTATTATATCTTTGTGTTTATGATAAATGTTTACATTCATGCTATAATAGTATTAACAAGGAAACATTAATACTTGTGTGATTTGTAAACTTAATTTGAAGTCCCTAGTATAGCCTCTATACTTCACTAGCTTGTTGGTTGATTAATGATTGTGGTTTCCCTATCATGAACATTGAGATGTTATCAACAACAAGATCATATCGTTAGGAGAATGATATGGTGGACATACTCCTATAGATAAGCGTAGCATAAAGATCAAGTCATTTCAATAGTTCAATTGCTATATGCTTTCTGATACATAGTAACCTAATTCCTTTGACCATGAGATCATGCATATCACCTTTACCGGATGGATGCTTTGATGACATCAAACACCACACCGTAACTGGGTGGCTATAAAGGTGGCATTGAGTGTTCGGAAAGTATTGGTTGAAACACATGGATCAAGAGTGGGATTTGTCCATCCATATGACGGATAGATATACTCTGGGCCCTCTCGGTGGAATGTCATCCAATTAGCTTGCAAGCATGTGACTAGGTCACAAGGGATCACATATCACGGGAACGAGAAAAGAGTACTTATCGGTAACGAGGTTGAACTAGGTATGCAGAGATACCGACGATCATAACCTCGGATAAGTAAACTATCGTGAGACAAAGGGAAATTGGTATCGTATGTAAGTGGTTCATTCGATCGCAAAGTAATCGTGGAAATATGTGGAGCCATATGAATTTCCAGATTCCTCTATTGGTTATTGTTCTAGAAGTGTCTCGATCATGTCCGCATAATTCACGAACCGTAGGGAGACACACTTAAGGATTCACGTTGTTTTGAGTAGTTATGGTATTATGAGAAAGAGACCGAATGTTGTTCGAGTCTTGGATGGGATCCGGATATCACGAGGTGATCCGGAATGGTCCAAGAATAAGATTCATATAAGGAAAGTCCTGCTTTGGAGTTCGGGAATGATTCCGTGTTTTCATCGGGAATGTTCTAGAAGGTTCCGGATTGTCCGGCACTCCGGGGGGGAAGGGTACATGAATGTGTCATTGAATGATTGCATCATGTACTAAGTGTTCTTGCTGTTCCAAAACTGAAAAGTCAAACGGCTAAAACAGGAAACTGTGGAAAACAGGAAACTGTGGGAAACAGGAAACTGTGGGAAACAAGCAAGAGGAGGTTGAAACCAACTTGGAGGAGGAGTCCCTCCTCTCCAAGCCGGCGGCCCACCTAGGCCGAGTTGGGGAGGGACTCCCTCCTCCCTGGCGCCGCCTCTCCACCTATAAAAGGAGGGCAGGGCCCTCCTCTAGACACACAAGTTCCTATCCTCTAATCTCCGGTTTAGAGCCGCTTTGGTTTAGAGCTTCTAATTGCTTTAGCCCATGTTTAGAGCCTTCTAATTGGTGTGTCTAATCTCTAGACCACTAATAGCCCTCTCTCATACTCCACCATACTCGCTCTGCTTAAGGCGAAGCCTGCGGATTTCCCTCTACTTAGGTACCACTGCCAGTTGCCGAATCGAGGAGAGTGCTACAACCTCCGCTGCCTTGGAACAAGGGAGAGGAAAGTCTTCGTCAGTACCGAACGCAGACCGATGGAGCGCTAAGCAACGCGCGGAAGGATCGCTCACACGATCTTGAGATCGGAAGAGTACGACTACATCACCCACGAGAATCCGCCTCGTTAAACACTTTGGAATCTTCGAGGGTAAGTTATTCCATCGACTGCTGCTACAATCTAGTAGATAGATCTTGGCTTGTTTGTTTGTATGCGATAGAAATTTTTGTTTTCCATGCTACGAACCCCTACAAAGGGTATCGAGCCGTGTCTATATGTAGATCTGTTGCACGAGTAGAACACAATGGTCATTGTAGGCGTTGATGCTTTTATTGTCGATTGCTTTTGTGTACTTTGCATCTTATGTATGTTGGGATGAAGCCCGCTAACCTTACATGACATCGCTCATGAGACTTGCTCCACGCTTAACATGCAACTTGTATTGCATAAGTGGCTTTATGGTGCCTGTTTCTCCTAGCATAGTTAAGATCCAATTTACAACGGTGATCAACAATGCTAGTATCAATGTTGTGGTTCTTGTTCGTAAGTTAGAACGACACTTATTGAAAGCCCCAAACCACGTAAAATATGCAAAGAAAGTAGAGGCGCCTAACTTTGTTTTGCAGGTGTGCAAAGGATGTGATATGGCCATGATTGTGATTATATTTGATGTATGCGATGTTCCTTATTGTAAGTTGGCAACCGGCAGGAGCCATATGGTTGTCTTTAATTTATGTTAAGACCCGCGTGTCTATTCAAAGTAGTTGTAATAGTTGAAGCCAGTGGACGACAACCATGGAGAAGCGTCATTGACCTTGATGCAATGCCGGTGATGATGGAGATCATGTTCGTGCTTGAAGATGGAGATCGGAAGCACAAAGAAGAAAGGCCATATCATATCACATATTATTGAATTGCATGTGATGTTAATCCTTTATGCATCTTGTATTGCTTGGTAGACGGTAGCATTATAAGATGATCCTCATGCACATCAATTTCAAGTCATAAAGTGTTCGCTTAGTTAGCGCCTGCTAAAGCTTGTTGTTTCAAGCACCACGTGATGATCGGGTGTTAGATTCTCGCAAGTGTATACAACGTGAGCAAGCCAGATTTGCTCATGCAGAAACTAAGGTTTGATCTTGACGAGCCTAGCATGTATAGACATGGTCTCGGAACACGGATCACCGAAAGGTAAAGCATGAATCGTATAGTAGATATGATGAACATGACGATTGTTCGCCATTAAAACTATATCAACTCTAGTGATGATCGGTGTTGATGTAGTGGATTTGGTTCATGTGATCACTAAAAAAATGTGAGGGATGTTGTTTTGAGTGGGAGTTCACCTAGTTTAATTTCATTAATTAATTTGAACTCAATTTGTCATAAACTTAGTCTAAACTATTGCAAATATGTTGTAGATCAATGGCAGCCCCTACCATCAATTTTAATGCGTTCCTAGAGAAAGAAAAGTTGAAAAACA
Source organism: Avena longiglumis (assembly GCA_030063025.1). NCBI lineage: Eukaryota > Viridiplantae > Streptophyta > Magnoliopsida > Poales > Poaceae > Avena > Avena longiglumis. Next base: position 51,628,025 of record CP125979.1, read on the forward strand.
ATGGAAGCAACTTCATGGATTGGTTCCGCATTTGAGGATTGTCCTCACAATGGTAATTTGACCTATGTGCTGGATGCACCGATGGTGACCCACTGCACCGATGCTCCGATGAAGTAAAGAATGTTTACCTCGCTAAGAATCAAGACTCCATAGTTCAAGTGCTATCTTGTATGGTTTAGAATCGAGCTTGTAAAAGGTTTGAAGACTCGCACCCATATGATATTGTCGAGGATCTCAAATTGATTTTTGAGACTCATGCGGCAATTGAAAGCTATGAGGCTTCAAAAGTTCTTTAACCGCAAGATGGAAGAGGGCAGCTCACAAGGAGCATGTGCTTAAGATGTCCAGGCACGCAAACAAACTTCAAAGCTTGGGTATAGTGATTCCTAATGCTTTGGGGATTTACCGTGTCCTCCAAACACCGCCACCAAGTTACGTGAACTTTGTGATGAACTACAACATGCAGAACATGAACAAAGAGTTGCCAGAACTGTTTGCTATGTTAAAATATGCAGAAGTGGAGATCAAGAAAGAGCACCAAGTGTTGTTGGTCAATAAGACCACCAAACTCAAGAAAGGCAAGTCTAAGCAAGCAAAAGGGACACTTCAAGAAGGGTGGTAAGAAAGTTACCACGCCGGCGAAGAAGACCAAGGCTGGACCCAAGCCTGAAACTGAGTGCTTTTACTGCAAGGGAGAAGGTCACTGGAAGCGGAATTGCCCAAAGTACTTGGCGGATCTGAAGAACGGCAACATCAAGAAGAAAGGTATATCTGATATACATGTTATTGATGTGAAACTCACTAGTACTCGTAGTAGTGCCTGGGTATTTGATACTGGTTCGGTTGCTCATATTTGTAACTCAAACAAAGGCGTAATAAACGGAGGCTAGCGAAGAACGAGGTGACGGCGCGCGTGGGAAACGGATCAAAGGTTGATGTGATCGCGGTCGGCACGCTACCCCTTCATCTACCATCGGGATTAGTTTTATACTTAAATAATTGTTATTTAGTGCTGTGTTGAGCATGAACATTATATCGGGATCTTGTTTATTGCGACGGTTACTTGTTTAAATCGTAGAATAATGGTTGTTCGATTTATATGAGTAATATGTTTTATGCATGCACCTTTGATAGATGGTCTATTCTTATTGAATCTCGATAGTGGAAATACACATATCAACAACATTGAGGCTAAACGCTTGAAATCAAGCGATAATTCGACCTATATGTGGCAATGCTGCCTTGGTCACATTGGAGTGAAGCGTATGAAGAAACTCCATTCGATGGACTTCTTGAATCACTTGATTTTGAATCACCTGAAAGATGCGAAGCATGTCTGATGGGAAAAATGACTAAGACTCCATTTTCTGGTTTGATGGAGCGAGCTACGGACTTATTGGAAATCATACATACCGATGTGTGTGGTCCAATGAGTGTAGCATCGCGCGGTGGTTATCGTTATGTTCTTACCTTCACGGATGACTTGAGTAGATATGGGTATATCTATTTCATGAAACATAAGTCCGAAACTTTCGAGAAGTTTAAGGAGTTTCAAAGTGAGGTAGAGAATCAACGTAACAAGAAGATTAAATTTCTACGCTCGATCGTGGAGGTGAATATCTAAGTTACGAGTTTGGCGAGCATTTGAAGAAATGCGAATACTTTCACAGCTGACACCACCGAACACCACACAGAATGGTGTGTCCGAACGTCAATCGAACTCTCTTAGATATGGTTCGCTCTATGATGTCACTTACAGATTTACCGCTATCGGTTTGGGGTTATGCATTAGAAACAACTGCATTCACTTTAAATAGGGCACCGTCTAAACCGCTGAAACGACACCGTATGAATTATGGTTTGGGAAGAAACCTAAATTGTCGCTCCTTAAAGTTTGGGGATGCGAAGCCTATGTAAAGAAGTTACACCGTACAAGCTTGAACCCAAAGCGGAAAAATGCGTCTTCATAGGATACCCAAGGAAACTATTGGGTATACCTTCTATCATAGATCCAAGGCAAAATCTTCGTTAAGAATGGATCCTTTCTAGAGAAGGAATTTCTCGAAAGAAGTGACTGAAGGAAAGTAGAACTCGACGAGGTTGTCGAACCTTCTCTCGAATTGCGAGTAGCGCAAAGACCGAAGAAGTTCTTATGGTGCCTGCACCAATTAGAGAGGAAGCTAATGATGATGATCATGAAACTTCGTTGAAGTTGCTACAGTCTCGGAGGTCAACGAGAACTCGTACCACCTGCATTGGTATGATCCCGTTATGAGTGTCATGTTGGTAGACAACATCGATGACCCCGAGACATATGAGGAAGCGATGATGAACCCAGATTCCAATAAATGGCAAGAAGCCATGAAATCCGAGATTGGATCCATGTACGAAAACCAAGTATGGACTTTGGTGGACTTACCGGATGGCCGGAAGGCCGTCGAGAACAAATGGATTTTCAAGAAGAAAACAGATGCTGATGGTAATGTTATCGTTTATAAAGCTCGACTTGTCGCAAAAGGGTTTCGACAAATTCAAGGAGTTGACTACGATGAGACTTTCTCACCAAGAGCGGTTAAAGTCTGGAGGATTATGTTAGCAATCGCTGCATATTATGATTATGAGATATGGCAGATGGATGTCAAAACAGCATTTCTCAATGGAGATATTGATGAAGAGTTGTATATGATGCAACCCAAAGGTTTTGTCGATCCTAAAGATGCTAACAAGGTATACAAACTTCAACGGTCCATTTATGGATTGAAGCAAGCATCCCGAAGTTGGAATCAACGTTTTGATAAGGTGATCAAAAGTTTTGGTTTTATACAAACTTATGGAGAAGCTTGTATTTACAAGAAAGTGAGTGGGATCTCTGTAGCATTCTTAATACTATATGTGGATGACATATTGTTGATTGGGAATGATGTAGACCTTCTTAATAGTGTCAAGGAATATTTGAGTAATAGTTTTTCAATGAAGGATCTTGGCGAAGCAGCTTACATATTAGGCATAAAGATTTATAGAGATAGATCAAAACGCCAAATATCATTGTCACAGAGTACATATTTGGACAAAGTTCTAAAGAGGTTTGGAATGGAAGAAAGCAAGAAAGGGTTCTTGCCCATGTTGCCCAATACGACCTTGAGTAAAACTCAAAGTCCGACATCGGCAGAAGATAGAGAAAGGATGAGTAAGACTCCCTATGCCTCACCCATAGGATCTCTAATGTATGCCATGCTATGTACTAGAACCGACATTGCATATGCTATTAGTTTAACTAGCAGATATCAAAGTGATCCAGGAGTGGATCATTGGACAGCGGTCAAAAACATCCTTAAGTACTTGAGAAGAACTAAGGATATGGTTCTTTCTTATGGAGGTGATAAACAACTCGTTGTTAATGGTTACACCGATGCTAGTTGGAACACCGATCCGGATGATTCTAAATCACAATCTGGATACGTATTTATTTTGAATGGTGCAGCAGTTAGCTGGAGGAGTGCAAAGCAAAGCGTTGTGGCGAGATCTTCAACTGAATCGGAATACATGGTCGCTCGAGGCTTCACAAGAAGCGATATGGATGAAAGAGTTCATTACAGAGCTGGGTGGTTCCTAGTACGCTGGACCCAATGTCTATTCATCGTGATAACATGGGCCATAGCCAATGCGCAAGAACCAAGGTCACACAAGAAGTCAAGCACATCAAGCTGCGTTTTCACGCTATTCGAGAACATATCCAGGATGGGGATATAAAGATTTGCAAAGTACACACAGATCTGAATGTGGCGGATCCGTTGACTAAACCTCTCCCGAGGGCAAAACATGACCAACACCAAAATGCCATGGGTGTTCGGTATATTACCATGTAATCTAGATTAGATGACTCTAGTGCAAGTGGGAGACTGTTGGAGATATGCCCTAGAGGCAATAATAAATGTAGTTATTATTATATCTTTGTGTTTATGATAAATGTTTACATTCATGATATAATAGTATTAACAAGGAAACATTAATACTTGTGTGATTTGTAAACTTAATTTGAAGTCCCTAGTATAGCCTCTATACTTCACTAGCTTGTTGGTTGATTAATGATTGTGGTTTCCCTATCATGAACATTGAGATGTTATCAACAACAAGATCATATCGTTAGGAGAATGATATGGTGGACATACTCCTATAGATAAGCGTAGCATAAAGATCAAGTCATTTCAATAGTTCAATTGCTATATGCTTTCTGATACATAGTAACCTAATTCCTTTGACCATGAGATCATGCATATCACCTTTACCGGATGGATGCTTTGATGACATCAAACACCACACCGTAACTGGGTGGCTATAAAGGTGGCATTGAGTGTTAGGAAAGTATTGGTTGAAACACATGGATCAAGAGTGGGATTTGTCCATCCATATGACGGATAGATATACTCTGGGCCCTCTCGGTGGAATGTCATCCAATTAGCTTGCAAGCATGTGACTAGGTCACAAGGGATCACATATCACGGGAACGAGAAAAGAGTACTTATCGGTAACGAGGTTGAACTAGTTATGCAGAGATACCGACGATCATAACCTCGGATAAGTAAACTATCGTGAGACAAAGGGAAATTGGTATCGTATGTAAGTGGTTCATTCGATCGCAAAGTAATCGTAGAAATATGTGGGAGCCATATGAATTTCCAGATTCCTCTATTGGTTATTGTTCGGAGAAGTGTCTCGACCATGTCCGCATAATTCACGAACCGTAGGGAGACACACTTAAGGATTCGACGTTGTTTTAAGTAGTTATGGTATTATGAGAAAGAGACTGAATGTTGTTCGGAGTCTTGGATGGGATCCGGGATATCACGAGGTGATCCGGAATGGTCCGGAGAATAAGATTCATATAAGGAAAGTCCCGTTTCGGAGTTCGGGAATGATTCCGGTGTTTTCATCGGGAATGTTCTAGAAGGTTCCGGATTGTCCGGCACTCCGGGGGGGAGGGTACATGAATGTGTCATTGAATGATTGCATCATGTACTAAGTGTTCTTGCTGTTCCAAAACTGAAAAGTCAAACTGCTAGTTTGAAAGTCAAAGCTAAAAGCGAAACTGTGGAAAACAGGAAACTGTGGGAAACAAGCAAGAGGAGGTTGAAACCAACTTGGAGGAGGAGTCCCTCTCCTCCAAGCCGGCGGCCCACCTAGGCCGAGTTGGGGAGGGACTCCCCTCCCTCCCCTGGCGCGCCGGCCCCTCCACCTATAAAAGGAGGGGCAGGGCCTCCTCCTCTAGACACACAAGTTTCTATCCTCTAATCTCCGGTTTAGAGCCGTTTTGGTTTAGAGCTTCTAATTGCTTTAGCCTGCGGTTTAGAGCCTTCTAATTGGTGTGTCTAATCTCTAGACCACTAATAGCCCTCTCTCATACTCCACCATACTCGCTCCGGCTTAAGCCTCATGAGATTTCCCTCTACTTCGGTACCACGCCACGTTGCAGGAATCGCGAGGAGAGTGCTACAACCTCCATTTTGCCTGGAACAAGGAGAGGAAGGTCTTCGTCAAATCGAACGGTGACGATCGCGAAGCGCTGCCGGAACGCAGCGCCGGAAGGATCGTCTACACGATCTTGAGATCGGAAAGAGTACGACTACATCACCCACGATAATCCGCTCTCGTTAAACACTTTGGAATCTTCGAGGGTAAGTTATTCCATCGACTCGTTGCTACAATCTAGTAGATAGATCTTGGCTTGTTTGTTTGTATGCGATAGAAATTTTTTGTTTTCCATGCTACGAACCCCTACATTTAGGGTTTAGGGCGGTGGGTCGGCGACCAGCGACGAGAATTTGCGAGGGAGGAGCAGCCTGTAAGGCTCCATACCAAAGTGGATGTCCACAGCGAACTGGATGCCTGGGTCGACCTCGTCGGGCGACGACGTCGTTGAGGGAGAACGTGGTGGCACACTTCTTTGGCCGCGTCCTCCGCGCCTCCCTCGACATCCACAGCCGGCACGCCCTCCCCTCGATCCATTCCCGTCGGCCATGGCTAGCTACCGGTAGTGGAGAACGGAAAGGAGAAGGAGGAGAGTGTGGTGTGGTATGAAGGAATATGGTCGCAGTCGGCCAGTTTAAAATGAACGACATCGGACGCCGATGCGAAAGCCGAAGAGACGGCATTAAAGTGTTCAGTTCAACAAGACGCCTCGTCGGCATTGATGGCGTGAGCCGTCAGCCTTCCGCCAATGCTCAATCACCGACGCGTTACGCTCGAATCGATGCCGACGATCTGAATCGCGATGGCTGACGGATGGGCTAGCGGTGGGCAAGACACGCCTCACGTCCACACGTCGGGTCAACGCAACAAGTTACTCAGATTTGATGCATAAATGTATCGAATCGAACATATTTATCTGGATGGGTCGTGCCGGCACCCCCACACGCCCCGCGGACGGGTCAACCGGCTGAGATGCCCTCATGAAGTAGGAACCGTCCATAATTCCCGGACACATGTACGTTCACTACCTGCGGGCCTTCTGAATTCCGGCTACGGATTGCGCAACCACGCCGGCAGCATGGCGTGCCGTCTGCCGTGCCATCCCATGCTGCCGCGGTGCAACCTGCACCGGTCTCCCGGCCGGCACGCAGGGTGGCTGGCTGGCTCGTCACGAGTCGCCGTCCGCGCATGGCAGGCGCGCACTGTTCCGGGGTCCAAAGCCACGACGACGACGACCAAAGGCAGAGACCTACCTATGTCGGCATGGCGAGTTGTTGCAGCCGGCCGGCCGTCGCTGTCACGTGTCGGTAGCAACTGACTGGCAACTAGTGCCTCGTTCCTTTCGTCCTGGCTGCTGCGTACAGAGATCGACTGTAGCTAGCTTTGCGGCTAAGCACTTTTAATCGGAGGATTCGAGCGTGTAGCTGTTTATGCTACGTGTGGAAAGGGTAGCTACTTAGCTAGGGGACAAACGGAGGGGTGGTGACGCTCTCACAGCATGAAACGAACTTATATACTCTCTCCGACCTAAAATAATTGATTTGAGTTTATCTACCTTCACGTGCTTTAGTATATAAATATAAATAATGTAAATTTAGATAAATTCAAACCACTTCTTTTGGGATGGAGCGAGTATATATATATGCTTGCCGTGTTATACTACCGTTTTTTCCAGCATGATCAGAAATCTGAATCATATAGGCAAAAAAGACGAAGAATGAGGTAAGAGCATCTCCAACAAGTGTTGCAAATCGAGCGGTTAAAAACCGCTTTTTTTTAACACGCGGGAGCCCACGCTCGCAGCTTCAACAGAGGCAGGAAATCCCGGGCACGCATGATTTCTCGGCATCTGGTGCAGGATATTTTGAGTGTTGGCTCCAGCGTACGCTATAAACCCAAGCGTCCGTTCTACGCCAAATACCCTTGAACATTCACTCATGTCAAAACAAATCCCCACTGTTGCGTCGCTTCGCTTGCCCGTCGCGCATTCCAGCGCCCCCGCCATCGAGATGCCGCCGTGGTGCCCCAACTCCTCCGGCTACCGCGGGGTGCACGCGTGCCCTGATGGCACGTACTACTCAGATATCTGCTCCGGCGACATCGTATAATCCTTGGCAAGTTCGAGACGTCGCGGCGCCTTGGCCGCCAGCTCGCTCATGGCACGTACTACTCAGATATCTGCTCCGGCGACATCGTATAATCCTTGGCAAGTTCGAGACGTCGCGGCGCCTTGGCCGCCAGCTCGCACAGATGGACTTCCACGACGGGTGGACGCGCGGGAAGGTGGAGATGCTCGCGCCTCCGCCATGCCTCGTCATCGAGAAGGAGAAGCGGCGCCACAAAGTGCGGCTCTGGCGCCTCTACGACGCCGAGGAGGACGAGCATGTGAGGGTGGAGTGGGCCGCCCACTTCCCAGAGGACGTCGACACCGAGCGCGCCTTCTACGTGCAGAGGAAGGAGGATCCCAAGACACGCCGCCGGGCGAGGAGGATCCCAAGACACGCCGCCGGGCGAGGAGGACCGACAAGGCACACTGCAGCGTAACTCCTCAAAAAAGGGGCACACCGCGGCGCATTCCTCGAGGCGCAACTTGCTGGCCCACAGATGATCGACGACGATGACTGTCGCTAGCTAGACCAGTTCTTGTCGACACCGGTGGAGTCCTTGGCGGAGGAGGATGTTGGGCCACGCGGAGATAAAACAAAAAATTTCCTCTAACGTGGTGATCCCAAGATCTAGCTGAGATAGAAGGCCACGAGGTTTACCATTAGACGCGCAGTTGCGGATTACTGATGAAGCGCGTCAGTTGATGCAGTGCAGTCCTCACGATCCGATCGTCCTGGTGCTGATCGCACAACACCTCTGCTGGTATCCACACGTACAAGGAGGAGCGCCGACGGCGAAATGCTAGGTTCGTTACGGCGGCTGGACTGCTATGGAGCTAGGGTTTCCAACACATGGAATGACCTAACCGAACAACGATTTTTCTTACTGGGTTATGGTGCTCCACTATATATAGGGAGTGAACGTGGGCTCTGCTCGTGCGGCCCATTCACTAAAGCTCATATAACACTAGTCACCGTGAGTCCAACTCACTATCTTAGTCCTAATCCGGTTTAGGTCCAACCCAACCAGATTACAGGTTCAGATCCAATCCGAACTTGCTCCCGCTCTTAAGTGTGTGACCCCGCAGGCTCATGGCTACTTGGACACGATTGGAGTCCGACTCACAATCGATCAGTCGGTAGCGGCTCCTAGCAGAACGTGCCGAGTCCCAAGTACCAAAGATTCATGACGACTTGCCTTTCTAATGCGACTTACGTCCGAGTCCCTTTTGCCTCACGATATACCTTGTCAGACTATAGGCGAATAATTGTCATCCCTTAAATAGTCCGACTCTCTTCTCGATCCGAGATAAGTGATTCACCCGACTAACTCTTAGTCGATCGCCTCGGTTAACACTTAACCGAGTCGTGCGTGGCCATGCTTTCCGAATCATATCTCACGAGAGGGCCCGGAGAATATCTCTCCAAGTGGAGGGGCAAAATCCCATCTTGGTTATTCACATCACGCAGCTTGATTCTCGATCGACAACCCCGCTTTATAACTTCCCGCCACGGATCAGCGTTTGACAGAACCTAAGTCGGTGATCCTCAACTCGGACTATGCAATAACCTCAGGTCTAAGGATTACATTGATTGAGATATACAAATGACAACTTGTTTGTTGTACCTCAATATGGGTCAATCCGACTTGCTAAACTCTTTAGCCAAATCTGTGTAAGTTGGAATAGCATCTCCATGCCCATGACAAGTGGAACCGAGTCATCAAGCCAACTTTTACATTGGTCTAAGTTGTGTGTCCATCACAACCTTAATGACCAAGGATATTTAGTACAAACAACATGAATGTATAGTTCCACAACCGAATCACATATTCAATGATACACATCAGATGTTTATACAAGAACTACTTAATATCTTTATGAATACAATGGGAAATCTCATCATACATGATTGCCTCTAGGGCATATTCCCAACAGTCTCCCACTTGCACTAGAGTCAATCTTCCGACATCACATGTCTAAGCATCTAATGCCCATGGCTCTCAGGTGCGCCTCATGCTTCGGCTGTGGTAACGGCTTTGTCAACGGATCCGCAATATTTGCATCCATGTGTACCTTGCATAACTTGATATCACCCTGATCCACGAACTGGCGAATCAGGTGGTACCGCATGAGTATGTGCTTGTTCTTCTGGTGCTGTCTAGGTTCCTTGGCTTGTGCAATAGCACCATTGTTGTCACAATACACGTCCAACGGATTGGACGAGCCCTGAACCACACCAAGATCCATGAGGAAATTCCTCATCCAAACAGCTTCCTTTGCTGCCTCCGAGGCGGCAATATACTCAGCCTCTGTTATAGACGCAGACACAGTCTCTTGCTTGGAACTCTTCCAGCTCACAGCACCTCCGTTTATAATAAACACGTATCCGGATTGCGAACGAGAATCATCAGAGTGAAGATAACTCGCATCCGTGTAACCCTTTACACTAAGTTCATCTTCACCACCATAAACCAAGAACATATCCTTAGTCCTTCTCAAGTACTTTAGGATATTTTTAGCCGCTGTCAAGTGGATCTCTCCAGGATCATCCTGGTATCTGCTCACAACACTTAGAGCATAGGAAACATCCGGCCTAGTACAAATCATGGCATACATGATGGATCCGACTGCAGAAGCATATGGAATTGCACTCATCCGACTTCGCTCATCAGTTGTCGAAGGACACTGAGTCTTGCTAAGTTTTACACCATGGGACATCGGTAAGAACCCCTTCTTAGACGATTCCATGTTGAACTTCTTCAACACTTTGTCCAAATAAGTACTCTGACTCAATCCAATGAGCCTCCTTGATCTATCTCTATAGATCCGGATTCCGAGGATGTATGTTGCCTCACCCAAGTCTTTCATTGAGAAACCCCTTTCCAATGATTCCTTGGTTTCTTGCAACATCTGAACATCATTTCCAATCAGTAATATGTCATCCATATATAAGATTAGAAAGTTTACTTTGTTCCCACTAAACTTCTTATACAAACAAGAATCATGATCACTCTTGATGAAGCCAAATGATTTGACTACCTCATCAAAGCGAATATTCCAACTCCGAGATGCTTGCTTCAACCCATAAATGGATTTCTAAAGTTTGCACACCTTGTCAGCATTAGCCGGATCGATAAAACCCTCGGGCTGTATCATATACACGTCCTCGGTTAAATTTCCGTTAAGGAAATCCGTCTTGACATCCATCTGCCATATCTCATAGTCGAAATAGGCTGCTATAGCCAACATGATCCGAACTGATTTAAGCATCTCTACAGGCGAGAAAGTCTCGTCGTAATCAACTCCTTGAACTTGTCGGAACCCTTTCGCGACAAGGCATGCTTTATAGATTGAAACATTTCCATCCATATCAGTTTTCTTCTTAAAGACCCATTTGCACTCGACGGGTCTTGCACCATCTGGCAGATCAACCAAGTTCCAAACTTGATTTTCATCCATGGACTTTATCTCGGATCTCATGGCTCCAAGCCATGACTCGGAATCAGATCCCACCATCGCTTCCGAATAATTTGCCGGTTCATCACTGTCTAACAGTAACACATCACGAACACTTCGTAATCTTGCCGATCTTCGCAGTACAGGTGCTGCTGCTGGCTCAACTGCCACGACCGGCTCAACCTCCAAGGTTATTGCCAACTCGCTACTAGCTGGTTCCTCTCGAATTTCTTCGAGCTGCACCGTGCTCCCACTTACTCCCTGACTGAGAAACTCTTTCTCAAGGAAGACACCGTTCCGAGCGACAAACACTTTGCCCTCTTCTCGGTTGTAGAAGTAGTAAACCAAGGTTTCCCTCGGATACCCTACGAAAATACACTTATCCGACTTGGCTGTAAGCTTGTCCGACTGAAGTCGCTTGACAAATGCTTCACAACCCCAAATCTTAAGAAAAGACAAACTCGGCTTTTTGCCTGTCCACATCTCATGCGGTGTCTTCTCTACCGATTTTGATGGTACCCTGTTTAGTGTGAACGCCGCTGTTTCTAGACAATAACCCCAAAATGATAAAGGCAAATCTGTCTGACTCATCATTGATCGTACCATGTCCAACAAGGTTCGATTCCGCCTTTCCAAAACACCGTTCCTTTGCGGCGTTCCTGGCGGAGTAAGTTGAGGAACTATTCCACAACTTTTCAGATGGTCATCAAACTCATGGCTCATGTACTCACCTCCTCGGTCCGACCGAAGAAACTTTATTTTCTTGCCTAGTTGATTATGTGCTTCATTCTGGAATTCTTTGAACTTTTCAAAGGCTTCCGACTTATGTTTCATCAAGTAGATATATCCATACCTACTCAAATCATCAGTGAAGGTAATGAAGTACTCATAACCACCCCTGGCTGTCGTGCTCATTGGTCCACATACATCACTATGTACTAGACCTAACAAGTCAGACGCCCTTTCGCAACTCTTTGCAAAAGGTGTCTTGGTCATTTTGCCGAGTAGGCAAGATTCGCATGTCTCGAACGACTCCAAGTCGAACGAATTTAGGAGTCCATCATCATGGAGCTTCTTCATGCGTTTCCAACTTATATGACCAAGCCGACAGTGCCAAAAGTAAGTCATATTCAGATCATTTGGTTTTAACCTTTTAACATTTATGTTATAAACCGACTCACCATCAAGATTCAAAATAAATAACCCGTCCTGGACGGGTGCAAAGCCATGAAACATATCATTCAAATACAAAGAACAACCATTATTCTTGATATTCGACTCATAGCCTTGCCTCATCAAACATGAAGCAGAAATAATGTTTCGACTGAGCACTGGAACATAATAACAATTATTTAGTTCCATAATGAATCCGGAAGGTAAATGAAGTTGCATCGTGCCGACTTCCAACGCAGCAACTCTTGCTTTGTTGCCGACTCGAATATCAACCTCGCCTCTTACTACGCTCCTAGTTCTTACCAGTCCCTGCAACGAGTTACAGATGTGAATAACTGATCCGGTATCATATACCCAAGAACTATTAGGTGCATCAGCAAGATATATGTCTATAACATTGCAAACAAGTGTACCTGAGTCGGAAGTCATACCTCCACTCTTGGCTTTGTCGTCCAAGTACTTGCTGCAGTTCCTCTTCCAGTGGTCATCCGCCTTGCAGTAGAAGCAAGTGGATCCGGCTAAAGGAGATGGCTTAGTCCCTGAGGAAGCGCTTGGGACCGGGTCCTAAGCCTGCTTTCCTCCTGACTTAGCATTCTTCTTAGTCCAAGAACTCTTCTTGAACTTAGCCTTATTATGCACCATCAACACTTGACTGGCGCCCTTCTTGAGATCCGCCTCTGCCTGCTTGAGCATCCCATGCAATTCAGTGAGCTTCTTATCCATACCATGCATGTGGTAGTTTGAAATGAACTGCCCATATGCACTAGGAAGAGATTTCAGAATTATATCCGTAGCGAACTCTTCGCTAATGGGGTAGCCAAGCCTCTCCAGAGACTGCACGTAACCAACCATTTTGATCACATGCGGACTCAGTGGATCACCATCCTTAAGCTTACAACTCAAAGAAGCCCGAGAGACTTGATACCTCTCGGTCTTCGCCGAGCACGAACATACTTTTGAGGCTTTCGATCATATCGTAGGCCTCAACATGCTCGAACTGCTTTTGCAAGTCCGGTTCCATGTGAGCAAGCATAAGACAGCTAATATCCGTGGACTCATCCTTAGCCCGACGGTAGGCATTGGTGGCCGCGACAGTCGCATTCTCATTCGGCTCATATGGAAGTGGGTTGTCTAGGACATGGTTCTTCTTTTCTTGTTTGAGAATAATTCTCAAATTTCGATACCAGTTGGTAAAATTAGTGTCGTTCAGCTTATATTTTTCAAGGATAGTTCTCAACGCAAAACCGGATATCTGAGAGTGACTGCTACTTGGTGCCATGATCTACAACAGAAAATATGCAAAACACTTAAGACATGTATTCATAAAAGAGCAAGCATATTAAACATTTTAATATTTTATGCTCCCACTAGAACCAACACCCCTCCGATGGTTTCTTAGTGATTCAGGATCCTAAATAAGCAAGTCGGTTAGTGAGCTTTAGCATCACCGCTAGCCACCAAGTGATCTAGGTAGACAACTCCTTGTCAATCATATCTCATATGACTCCTGTTGGACGGGTGGCATCACATGCCCCGTCTCCCATCCGACTTTTCCCCGAGTCCCACAACCGTTGTGATAGACCCGTCTAGCTTACCGAGTGTTTCAAAGAAGAGTCCGACTGAACCCACCTAGTCGGAAAGAATTGGCAGCACCTCAATTTTATGAGCCCACTATCAAAAATGTCCGACTTGTGATGGTGCAAACATCATGGAAAACCGACTAGACCTTCTTTGAGGGATTAAATTTTACCGACTATCTAATAGACGTAAAACTGAGACATAACAATAACACAAAATAAAGCAATTATAATGTGAAATGGTATGGCTCTCTTCATGGCGATCTCCATCTCCACAAAGCCTGTAATCTGACTTGTGCCAACTCTTGTCACTTGTCGTCTTACTCCATGTCGCCGACATGTACAACGCCTTTCATGCCTTCCGGGTTCTCCAAATAGCTACACTAGCTTAGTAAAGTAAATTACATAGAGAATCCGACACGCAGGTCGTTATACAATAAAATGACAGCACCTAGGCTCTAGCCGGCTGACAAAAACCGTGATTCACAGATCATGTATGGATTACACACATACATCACATGCAGATGAACCATACCATTCACAACTTCCTGCAAAAACAAGTTATGCATAGATACAATATCTACCGGCGTTGGGAAACTCGCAACGACATCTAAGGCGCTTCTGACGATGTAAGCCGGCGGTCCCGCTTAGCGATAGCGAGGGATCGAAGGGCAGCGGCGAAGATTTTTCCGAGAACGTAGATTTCATCTACGATCCGGACATGGATTCCGACCATTGTTCCGATTCGATCAAACTTTTTGATCTTCGATCACCGCCTCTGGATTTACGTGTCACAGTCTACCTCGATGGAGGAAGCCGACCGGTAGGGGTATGTCGTTCCACGACCTCAGCAGTATGTGAAGGGTTTCGCGACATAGTAAATCAAAATTTTCTACGGATGCGAACAGAGGGAAAGCCAAGATCTAATCTAGGAGATGCAATCAACGAGAGAGATTGGATTAGATCTTCATACCCTTGAATATTCGCAATGGAACGTTCGTCGAACGTGGGTGATGTAGTCGATTTCGCTTCTCCTCCTCGCGATCCGATCCGATCTAGCACCACAAGTGGCGGTGCCTCCGTGAGATGCACACGTGCAGCACCTCGACGTCTCCTCCTTCCTTGGACCAGCAAGTATGGTGGAGAGATAGATTGGATCTACAACACGACGGCGTGGTGTATATGGTGGAGAATTTCTGCAGCAGGGCTTCGCCTACAAACAGTCGGGAGGGAGAGAGGAAGGTAGCAAGGCAGCTAGGGCTTGGAGAAAGGTGTGTGTAGGTGTGGCATCCCGCAAAACCACTACTGGAAAATCGCGTTGTTTTTGTGCATTGCATCATCAGGACCGCATGCTCATGGCATCATGCCACATTGCATTTGAGCATCGTCATCATCTTGCATTTGCTTGCATAAAACTATTTTTGAAAAGCCTGGTTTTGTTTTCTAAACGCCCCGTCTTTTATTCAAACGCCAAACCCGGGTCTCCGGATTATTTTGTTTTGGCTGCTATCAGGTTGCAAACGGCCCGTTTAAAACAAATAAAATGTTTAAGTTATTTTAGTGGGGCAGTCGAACGGGCCGAATGACCCGAACGACCACGCCAGAAAATACCAAACGGTCCACCCCTTATTCCTAAAGCTACCAACCTATCTACCCACACCCCCCTCCACATCACTCCCACCAATCCCAGGCCAACACCTCACCCTCTTCCCCCTCTCTACCCAATCCTAAGCTGCCACCTCAGCCTACCCACTCCCCATCCCCAGCACACACCCTGGGCCACACACACACAAGCACACACGCACAGTAGCCACTCCCCTGACCCCACATGCGCGGCCCCACCCACCTGCCGCGTCCAGCACACGGCCACGCGCCCCAGGGCCCCCACACGCGACCCGTCCCACCCCACCATCCCGACTGCCCGATCCCGACCCTCCTCCCCAACGCGTGCTCCGCCTCTCTCCTCCTCTCGGCGCCCACGCCGGCTAGCCTCCACGCTCGCCTCCGCCTCACTTTGGCTCGCCCGCCTCGCTCCCACCTCGGCCCCGCCACCGCGCAGTCTCCTCCTCCTCTCCCCTCCTGGCCGACGCCGGCGCCGGTCTCCCTCACCACCGCGCCTCCGCTCGAGTTCCCCCGCCGCCAAGCTCCTCTCCCTCTCTCCTCCTCTCTCCCATCCCCGCCGACACCTTCCCCTTCCCAAACCTCCGCTCACCCGCCTCGCCCCGAGGCAGAGCTCGCGCGCCCGCCGGCCTCCCTACCGCCCTCCGCTCGCCTCCTCAGGCGCCTCCTCCCGTCGTCGACCTACTGCGCCTCACCAGCACGCCCGAGCCCCGCCGCGCTCGTCGGTTCCGTCCCGCCACGCCTCCTCCGCGCCCAGCTCGCCTCCTCGATCCCGTCGCCTCTTCTCCTCAGCCTCTCGCTGCGCCATGTCGCCCTCCTCGCCGCCTTGCCCGGCGGCCGATCGTCTCCTCAGTGCCGGGCACCACCCCGCTTCCGCGTGGCCACAACGTTTCGAGTATGTACGTGTTGGTGCTTGTATGTGTCCTGGCGATGAGGTACTAGGAGCAGAACCAAAGTGTTCCTGTGGGTGTGGTGATTTCAGAAGTTTGGACACGTACATCGACTGCCTTCACCCTGGTGCTGACAAGACGAAAAATGCGCTAAGAACAGATGTGCGGATCTGTCCGATTGATGACCAGGACGGACCCGAAGACCACCGACAAGATCTCCGTCCTGGACTCCAAGATCTGCCTCCCGGACATCGAGCGCCAAGATCGCCTCACGATTCGCGGTTCTGACCCAAAGACGCCGAGACCCGACCGAATACCGATCCGGCGCCAACCCCGTCAAGACCCCGAACCCTCTCGGATCCGAGGACCGAAGATGGCCGGAACGCCAAGACCGACCCGATACACGGGCCCGACAAGACCCTCGCAGCGGCAAGATCGGCCCCGTGGGACCCGACAAGACCTTCGCGACGACAAGAACGGCACCGACCCGGAAGAAGCCGATGCGCCCCGACACCGACCCAAGTCCTTCTTCCTGGAACGCCAAGATCTACCCCGTTATCTGAGAACGCTTCCGCCGAGACCGGACCCCAGATCCGAACCCTGAGACCGACCCCGAACCCTCGGACCAAGATCGTCGAGAACCCTAAATGTGTGAACCCTTCCCGAAACCCTATTTTATAATATATTAAACTTGTCGCATATTAAATTGTCATTCTCGCATGCATATCATTGGTTTGGGGGCCTTATGCCGATTCACCTTATAATTAAATATGGGGCCCATATGCGGGCAAATCTAGCCTTATATTGGCCTCATTTAAATTTGTGTAGCGAACCGGTAACTCATCTTGCCTAGTTAAAACAACATTTAATTTGCGGGGAAGCTAAACAACATGAACCACCTAACTAATTGTCGGGACCCCGGTTCCGCTTAATATTGACCTATTTGCATCGCACCTTTTCCATGTCATGCATCATGTCGATCTTCTGCCGTGTATTAAATATTGCATCCGGTGTGATTCTAGTGTTTTGGTTCTTCGCGGATAAGGCCGTTGAGTTGATGTGAGCTTCGCCCCGATCTTTGGTTGAACCTTCGGCAATGTTTTCAGGCAAGCATCTCCCCCTTTCTACCTATCTTACTTTTATAGTATTTATTTCCCTCCTGTGGATCTATTGCTGTCTGTGTTCCGATGCTCTAGCTTCGCTCCCTGGATATTCCCTGCAGCCTTATATTGCCTTGGACACATCCTATTACCTGTTGTTTGGTAGATAGTTGGACTTGCGCGTCGTAGTCGCTTGCTCAAGTGCTGTTACGTGTCGTCAAGTGCCACAGTTGTTGATGTATTTCCGCATGTTGATGTTGGAGATGATCATAGTTTTACTTACCGTCCACTTTAATTCCTGTTTAACAACTAAAATTGAAGTAAGCAGAGGCATCGGTGGGTGATAGATAACATTTGGTTTCCGAACGCCCACTTGTGTCCCGTAGGACCCCGAGTACTTGATACCTGTTCCTTGATTTATCGCGCTATCCACATCCGGGAGGTATATGGGACCCCGAGCGAGCTTGATTCATCTTATTTCTTGGGGCCACAAACTAGTTTGAGGTTTTATTTACTATCCTGTACTTATGCCATGCTACTCAGATTTACGTTTGTGCGAGGAGCACCTTTGTTTAGGTAAGCGGAATGTTTTCGCGGTATCGACAAGCCCAGCCACACTTTCGGGTTCCCAGTCGTTTACAGCCATTGTCGCAAACCTTGAGTCCGTCTCGGAGTCAGCTGGCTTCGTTGCGGGTCTACTCAATGGGGTGGCCCCCTGAAATATTTCTGAATCCTGTGATTGCTTAGTCGTGAAAGCCTCGTTGGGTTTTGATTTGGTTTTTCCGAGGTTGATCGAGCGTGTGTTGCTATTGGTGCACCCCGGCCGGGTAAAACTTTCTGAAAGCCGTGTCCGCGGTTATGGACGACTTGGAGCACAGTATCTCGACCATAGACAAGCATAACTAAAGTTTATTGCTATAAATTTGACTTTATAATGACTAGTAATCAGCTTCACTATAACGGAATGGCTAAAAAAATACTGCCCACAATTGCTTGTTTGGAGTGTCGTTTGTGACCATTGTACCTGACTAGTAAGTATTGCAACTACAACGGAATGGCTAAATTAAAGTACCAACAACTGCTGGGTCTTGGGTTATCTCATGCTAATTGTTTAATGACTAGTAAGTGTTGCAACGATAATGGAATGGTTAACTAAAAGTGCCCACTGCTTACTTTATCCGGACGATTAACTAAACCTGACTAGTAAAGTGCCGCAACTATAACTGAACAAGTAAAACTGCCAACTGTGTGAGTTCCTCGGTTGACTTCCTCGTTGGTCTCGAGGGGGAAACACCAGGATGGGTTTGTTTGATGATAGTATCAGGTTGGATCCGAATAGGTCTTCCTTACCCCTCCCTGATAGCCGCCAGTTGAACCGAGTCTCTATAGGTTGTTCAGTGCATCTTTGCCACGCTGCGCTCGATCCACCATACCTTTGTAGGCGAGGACGCGAATTCTAGCCTCGCCGTGTCTGGCCTCGATCTTGACGCTCCTCTTTTCCTTTGCCCTTTGTTGGCACCTTTTGTTTAAGCAGGTTTTGAGATCGGCGTCGTTAGCGGGGTTACCCTTCCGGCTTTGGCGGGGTTATGGACGCCATTGGTTATTCTTCAGGGCTCTTAGCCCCATTTGCATCTTGTTCGTAGCTGGACGCTCTATCGTTTTCAAGGTGATTTGGATCTTTGTATATTATATCTGTATTCTTGACTCTTTGAGTCGCTGTTGTATATATATATGTTCTATGGGTCCCATCGAGGACTGTTGTGTAATGTTATTACTTCGTTTTCCACCCGCACGCAAGTGCCTGTTGGGCACCTTTGAATCGTTTCTATGCGGGTTTGGCGGGTTTCGCTAAAACTTGCATAGGCTCGATTCTGAGGGTGTTACAGAGTGGTATCAGAGCTCAGCAGTTGCGATACCCCACAAGTCCAGCCTGTAGGATAACCTAGCTAACGGCCGAAGTAGAGTGTCACAACTATTTTTGCAAAATCGGTTGGATAGTTCTGATTAGGTCTGATTTTACTCCTTAACCCTCTGTTGTTCTCCTCTTACCTCTACGTGTCTTGAATCCGCTCTCTTCTCGTTCTTCGAGTCCAGGAATTCTCGTGGTTGGGTTCCGTCGTACCTTCAGGGTTTCGCTTCCTTCTTTGATAACGGTGTTCTGTCGTCCGGTGTTCAAGCTGCCTGATGAATCCGTCTACGGTGTTACCATTCTTTATTCCTTGTTTGTGCTTTCCGGTGTTTTCCGATGCGACGACATCCTCTACGCCAGATCCGATGCAGAGTCTGCATCACTCCTTTGTTTCCGAACCTCGCTTGTCGAGATCTTCAGTCTAATTCCGAGAGTTGGTTGCATAATCCGCCTATTCGTGTGCAGAGTAATGGTTTGGGTGCGCGATGGACTAATCACCATCCGACTACTCTTATCATTCGCTCTTGTACCCCGAATCAGTGGATCCAGCGATTTTACTCCGTCCACGAAAGTTAGAGGTGGCTTTATTTGTGGATACCTCTACCTTCGACCTTTTGTTCCGGAGTGTTCCCTCGACGATCATGGACAACGACCTCTTGTTAGTGGTGTCGCGAGGATCAACACGAAGCGAGAAGACGCAGACCGCCGCCCTTCTTCCCGGTACCATGAGGCGGATCTCGAGGGCGAGATCCATTGTTAGTGGTGTTGAATTGTGGCATCCCGCAAAACCACTACTAGAAAATCGCGTTGTTTTTGTGCATTGCATCATCAGGACCGCATGCTCATGGCATCATGCCACATTGCATTTGAGCATCGTCATCATCTTGCATTTGCTTGCATAAAACTATTTTTGAAAAGCCTGGTTTTGTTTTCTAAACGCCCCGTCTTTTATTCAAACGCCAAACCCGGGTCTCCGGATTATTTTGTTTTGGCTGCTATCGGGTTGCAAACGGCCCGTTTAAAACAAATAAAATGTTTAAGTTATTTTAGTGGGGCAGTCGAACGGGCCGAATGACCCGAACGACCACCCCAGAAAATACCAAACGGTCCACCCCTTATTCCTAAAGCTACCAACCTATCTACCCACACCCCCCTCCACATCACTCCCACCAATCCCAGGCCAACACCTCACCCTCTTCCCCCTCTCTACCCAATCCTAAGCTGCCACCTCAGCCTACCCACTACCCATCCCCAGCACACACCCTGGGCCACACACACAAGCACACACGCACAGCAGCCACTCCCCTGACCCCACATGCGCGGCCCCACCACTGCGTCCAGCACCTGACCGCCCAGGCCCCCTGCACGAGAATCTCAAAGGGCCCGGGATAGGTTTCAAAACAATTTTGAAGTTCCGGTTCCATAGCAAACAACATGGTGCTCTTAATCACACCATAATCATCTTTCTTGTGACGATAGACAGCTTTCTCATCGGTAGCCTTGATTGCTGAGGGGTCACCTAACGCTTTCCCAAGGACATAGTCCTTTGTCCATGCCAGAATGATACTTAGATTGCGGAACCAATTGGTGAAGTTAGACCCATTGTTTCTAAGCTTTTCCTTCTCAGCAAAAACGTTGAAGTTGAAGTTGGATTTGGCCATGTGATCTACAGTATTTGCAAGTACAATTTAGACTATGTTCATAATAAATAGTTCAACTTAATCAAATTACTAAATGAACTCCCACTAAATTCAACATCCCTCAAGTTGTTTAGTGAACATGATCCAAATTCACCACACCTAATCCGATCATCACGAGAAGAGATGTGGTTTCAATGGTGGACAACAAAGTGTCGATCATATCATTCATATGACTCATGCTTAACCTTTCGGTTCTTGTGTTCCGAGGCCATGTCTGTACATGCTAGGCTCTTCAAGCTAGACCCAAGTATTTCTGCGTGTGCAAAACTGGCTTGCACCTATTGTATGTGAGCGTAGAGTCTATAGCACCCGATCATCACGTGATGCTTGGACACGACGAACTTTCGCAACGGTGCATACTTGGGGAGAACACAGTTTTTATCTTGATCTTTAAGCGAGGAATCATCTTATAATGCTACCGTCGCGATCTAAGCATAATAAGATACATAAAGGGATAAACATCACATGCATATAACTTTATGTGACATGGTATAGCCAATCCTCGCGCAATGATCCCCATCTTGTGCGTTCCGGCATGATCTCCATCACTCCACCATGATTGCCTCCACCATGAATAGCAACTACAACTATTGCTAACTACTTAGCGATAAAGTAAAGCTATTAAATGGCGTATAAGAAGTTGACTCGCAGGTCATACACAATTATAAAGACAACCATATGGCTCCTGACAGTTGTGTACTCATCGACATGCAAGTCGTGAAACATTACAAAACATGATCATCGCATACAATATACACATCACATCTTGGGCCATACCATATCACAGAAAACACTCCCTGCAAAAACAAGTTAGACGCCTCTACTTTGTTGTTGCATGTTTTACGTGGCTTATGGGACTAGATGCTAAGAACGATTCTTACCTACGGAAAGCCACAACGGTGATATTATGGTTGCCAAACTCCGGTGTTAATCCCATGACAACTATAGTGAGAAACTGACATCCACCAGCCGCATGTGTGGAACAAGCCACACGTCAAGTGCGGAGCCGGTCTCGCGAACGATGTCGCGTAAGGTTGGCCTGGACCGCTTCAATCTCACTATCCCGCGTCATAAGAAGAACACAAACAACAGGCTTGCAACAGAAAACATCAACGCCCGCAACAACCATGTTGCGTTCTACTCGTGAATCACATCTACGCATAGATCTAGCTCTGATACCACTGAAGGGTTTCGCGACATAGTAAATCAAAATTTTCTACGGACGCGAACAGAGGGAAAGCCAAGATCTAATCTAGGAGATGAAATCAACGAGAGAGATTGGATTAGATCTTCATACCCTTGAAGATTCGCACAATGAACGTTAACGGAACGTGGGTGATGTAGTCGTACTCGCTTCTCCTCCTCGCGATCCGATCCGATCTAGCACCACAAGTGGCGGTGTCTCCGTGAGATGCACACGTGCAGCACCTCGACGTCTCCTCCTTCCTCGGACCAGCAAGTATGGTGGAGAGATAGATTGGATCTACAACACGACGGCGTGGTGTATATGGTGGAGAATTTCAGAGCAGGCTTCGCTACAAACAGTCGGGAGGAGAGAGGAAGGTAGCAAGGCTAGGGCTTGGAGGAAGGTGTGTGTGGGGAGGCACCACCTCTATATATAGAGGCGGCCAGCCCTGCCCCTCCTCCAAGCCTATCTCTAGTTTAAACAATTTAAACTCTCCCTTCTAGAAATCCTATCTCTAGTTTAAACGATTTAAACTCTCCTCTTCTAGAAATTCTATCCGAGATTTAAGCAGTCAAATCTCTAGAATCGGCTGGGCCCTATGGGGCCTTGTGCCCCGGCCCAATGCGGCCAGGACACTCCCTCATAGGCCCATGCCCCTCCCGGAAGGTGGGGCCACGTTGGTCCCCTTCCGAAGGTTCTAGAAGCTTAGGTACAATACCGATTAACCCGAACAATTCGAACTCCAAAATTGCACCGCCTTATATGAATCTTATTCTCCGGACCATTCCGGAACCTCTCGTGATATCCGGATCCCATCCCGGACTCGAACAAAATTCATAAACCAATTATCCAATCTATCCTAGCGTCAAGACACGTTAAGTGTGTGACCTGCATGGTTCGAGAATATGCGTACATGATCTTCTATCAATAATCAACAGCGGTGCAGGCACCCATATTGACTCCCACACATTCATCGATGATCATATCGGATGAACCACGATGCCAGGATTCAATCAATCCCATATATATATTCCCTTCGTCTCGCGATATTTTACTTGCCCGAGATTCGATCGTCGGTACCGTCATACCTAGTTCAATCCCGTTCACAGCAAGTACTTTACTCGTTCCGTAATCCGATATCACTTTGTGATTAACTCCTTAATCACATGCTTGCAAGCGGTGTTGATATCGATTACCGAGTGGGCCCGAAGTATATCTCTCCGACTTGGGAGGGACAAATCCCATCTCGATACATACAACCCAACAGATACTTTCCGATCACCTGAGAGACACCTTTATGATCACCCTCTCATAGGATGACGTTTGATGACCTCAAAGCTTTCTTCCGATACCAGGGAGTTGTATTATCTCATGGTCTAAGGAATACAATATTTGACATAGGAAAAGCTTCGCAAAGACGAACACGATGACACGATCTAATTGCTTTGCTTAGTTTGGGTCTGTCCATCATATCATTCTCCAATGAAATGATCTCATTATCAATCGACAACTCATGTCTATGGTTAGGAAACCTTAACCATCATTGATCAATGAGCTAGTCCTTAGAGGCGTACCAGGGACACGGTGTTGTTCACAAACCACACAAGTATTAATGTTTCCGCTTAATACAATTCTAGCATGGAATATAAACTTTATCATGAACAAGAATTATAATAATAACATCTTTATTATTGCCTCTAGGGCATAATTCCAAGAGTCTCCCACTTGCACTAGAGTCAATAATCTAGTTTACATCCGCAACAATCTCACACCCATGGCCGAGGTGTTGATCATGTTTTACACGTGGAAGAGGTTTAGTCAATGGATCCGCAACATTCGGATCCGTATGTACTTTGCTAATCTTCGGATCTCCATACGCTATATAATCTCGGATTATATGAAACTTGCAGTTGATATGCTTGGTCTTTGGATGATATCTTGGTTCCTTAGCGAGTGCTATGGCGCCAGTGTTGTCACCAATATCTCCGATGGGTCCAATGCACTTGGAACCACACCAAGCTCGATGATGAAGTTTGATCCAAACTCCTTCACTTGACGCAACTGCGGACCATATATTCCGCTTCTCATGTAGATCCCGCGATCACGCTTTGCTTGCATCTTCTCGACTCCCTCCTCCATTCAAAATATAAGCGTATCACGCGAGATTTAGAATCATCCTTGTCGATTGTCAAAACTAGCGTCGAGGTAACCTTTTCGACAAGCTATTCATCACCCCATAGACTAAGAACATTTCTTTAGTCCTATTTAGGTACTTTAGGATGTTCTTCACGGTCATCGATGTTCCACTCTGGATCACTTTGATATCTGCTCGTCAAACTAAGAGCATTGGACACATCGGTCTAGTACACAGCATGGCATACATGATGGAACCTATGGCGAGGCATAAGGCACTTTGCTCATAGCTTCCTATCATTTCGTGGCTGGACAGAGCCTTGCTCAATATCTTACGACAACATAGGCCTTTGAACCTTTCTTTGCCTTATCCATTACGAACCTTTTGAACTTTGTCTAGGTATGTACTCGCTTAAAGCTATCGAGCGTCTTTGTCTATCTCTATAGATCTTGATGCCCAATATATAAGCAGCTTCACCTAGGTCTTTCATTGAAAAACACTTGTTCAAATAACTCTTCACATCGTTAAGCATGTTGATGTCATTTCCGATAATCAATATGTCATCCACATATAGTACCGGAAACGTCACCGAGCTCCCACTCACTTTCCTGTAGATACAAGCTTCGTAGCAATTTGGAACAAATCCAAAGCTCTTGATCACTTGATCAAAACGAAGGTTCCAACTCCGAGATGCTTGCTTCAGTCCATAAATGGAACGCTGAAGTTTGCATACTTTATCAGCATCCTTAGGTCGACAAAACCTTCGGGTTGCATCATATACAACTCTTCATTAATGTTGCCATTGAGGAAAGCAGTCTTGACATCCATCTTCCATATTTCATAATCATGAAACGCAGCAATTGCTAATAAAATCCGAATGGACTTAAACATCGCTACGGGAGAGAAAGTCTCATCGTAGTCAACACCTTGAACTTGTCAAAAACCTTTCGCGACAAGCCGTGCTTTATAGACAGTAACATTACCATCCGTGTCCGTTTTCTTCTTGAAGATCCATTTGCACTCAACGGCCTTTCGGTCGCTAGGAGGGTCCACCAAAGTCCATACTTGGTTTTCGCTCATGGATCCCAATTCGGATTTCATGGCTTCTAGCCATTTCTCAGAGTCTGGGCTCATCATCGCTTCCTCATAGTTCGTAGGTTCACTGTCTTCTACTAACAAGGCAAAGACAGTTGTCGTACCACTCGGGAGGGCATGCGACCTTGTCGACTGCGACGTTCAAGATGCGACATCGTCAAGCTTCATGATCCTTGTCATTAGCTTCCTCTATTGTTGGTGCGGTGACCGAACAATTTCAGGTGTTGTGCTACTCTCCAATTCAAGAGAAGGTTCAATAACCTCGTCAAGCTCTACTTTCCTCCCACTCACTTCTTTCGAGAGAAACTCCTTCTCAAGAAAGGAACCGTTCTTTGCGACAAACACTTTGCCTTCGGTTACGTGATAGAAGGTATACCCAATAGTTTCCTTAGGGTATCCTATGAAGACGCATTTCTCCTCTTTGGGTTCGAGCTTGTCGGCATCAACTTCTTGGCGTAAGCTTCGCATCCCCAAACTTTAAGCGACAACTTAGGTTTAGCACCAAACCACGTTCATACGGTGTCGTCTCAGCGGATTTAGATGGAGCCCTATTTAAAGTGAATGCAGCGGTTTCTAATGCATAACCCCAAAATGATAACGGCAAATCAAGAAGAGACATCATTGATCGGACCATATCTAATAGGGTTCGATTCCAAGTTCAGACACACCATTGCTGTGGTGTTAGGGTGGCGTGAGTTGTGAAACGATTCCACTTGCTTTAAGATGCGTGAGAAAATCATAACTCAAATATTCACCTCCACGATCGGATCGTAGAAACTTAATCTTTACATTACGATGGTTCTCCACTTCATTCTGAAATTCCTTGAACTTTTCAAATGTTTGATTTATGTTTCATTAAATGGATATACCCATATCTACTTAAGTCATCGGTAAAAGTGAGGAAATAGCGATATCCACCGTCGAAATACTCATCGGTCGCATACATCGGTATGTATGATTTCCAACAAGTCCGTTGCTCGCTCCATCATTCCGGAAGCGGGGTTTTGATCATCTTGCCCATGAGGCATGGTTCGCATGTGTCAAATGATTCAAAATCAAGAGACTCCAAAAGTCCATCGAATGGAGTTTCTTCATGCGCTTTACACCAATATGACCTGAGACGATTGCCACAAATAAGTAGTATTATCACTATCTACTTTGCATCTCTTAGCCTCAATGTTATGGATGTGTGTTTCATCCCTTTCGAGATTTAGAAGAAATAAACCATTTACAAGAGGTGCATGACCATAAAAGATGTTACTCATATAAATAGAACAACCATTATTCTCGATTTAAATGAATAACCGTCTTGCAATAAACACGATCCGAAATAATTTTCATGCTCAACGCAGCACATAATAACACTTATTAAGGTTTAAAACTAATCGAAGGTAAAACGAGGAGAGGCGTGCCGGCCATCACATCAACTCTTGATCCGTTGCCAACGCATCATCACCTCATCCCTCGCAGTCGCCGTCTATTCCGTAGCTCTGTTTGAGTTACAAATATTAGCAATGACCGGTATTAAATACCCGTGCACTAACGAGGGCTAGTAAGGAAAACATCAATAACATGTATATCAAATATACCTTTGATGGTGCCATCCTTCTTGTCCCAAGTACTTGGACGATACGCTTCGAGGACCCTTGTCCTTGCAATAGAAGCACTCGATGTCCGGCTTGGGACCGGACTTGAGCTTCTTCTCGGCGGGGCATTAAACTTGCCGCGCCCTTCTTGAAGGCTTCTTTGCTCCCTTACCTTTCTTAAAGGAGGGCTTGTTGACCATCAACACATGATTATCCTTTTGATGTCCACCTCGCAGCCTTGACTGCGAAGAGCTCGGTGATCGTATCGATGGAGCCAATCGATTATGAGTCACTACAAAACTTTTGTAGGCGGGAGGAGTGATTGCGAATCATGTCAATCTTGAGCTCCTCCGAATCGTGCATTCCGGTTTCTCAAGGCGTTGAGTGTAGCCCGACATCTTTATGGCGTGCTCACTACGAACTCCCTTCCTCCATCTTGCGGTTAAAGAACTTCTCGGAGATCTCATATCTCTCGAGCGGGCTTGAGTGAAACATGGTTTTCGGCTCCTCGAGAATCTCAAAGGGCGGGATAGGTTTCAAAGCGATTTTGAAGTTCGGTTCCATAGCAAACAACATGGTGCTCTTAATCACACCATAATCATCTTTGCTTGTCGATAGACAGCTTTCTCATCGGTAGCGATTGCGCTGGGGTCACCTAACGCTTTCCCAAGGACATAGTCCTTTTGTCCGCGATGAATGATTCTTAGATTGGAACCAATTGGTGAAGTTAGACCCATTGTTTCTAAGCTTTTCCTTCTCAGCAAAAACGTTGAAGTTGAAGTTGGATTTGGCCATGTGATCTACTGATTTGCAAGTACAATTTAGACTATGTTCATGATAAATAGTTCAACTTAATCAAATTACTAAATGAACTCCCACTAAATTCAACATCCCTCAAGTTGTTTAGTGAACACGATCCAAATTCACCACACCTAATCCGATCATCACGAGAAGAGATGTGGTTTCAATGGTGGACAACAAAGTGTCGATCATATCATTCATATGACTCATGCTTAACCTTTCGGTTCTTGTGTTCCGAGGCCATGTCTGTACATGCTAGGCTCGTCAAGCTAGACCAAGTATTTCTGCGTGTGCAAAAGCGGCTTGCACCCATTGTATGTGGCGTAGAGTCTATAGCACCCGATCATCACGTGATGCTTGGACACGAACTTTCATAGGTGCATACTTGGGGAGAACACTGTTTTTATCTTGATCTTTAAGCGAGGAATCATCTTATAATGCTACTGTCGCGATCTAAGCATAATAAGATACATAAAGGGATAAACATCACATGCATATAACTTTATGTGACATGGTATAGCCAATCCTCGCGCAATGATCTCCATCTTGTGCGTTCCGGCATGATCTCCATCACTCCACCATGATTGCCTCCACCACGAATAGCAACTACAATTATTGCTAACTACTTAGCGATAAAGTAAAGCTATTACATGGCCTATAAGAAGTTGACTCGCAGGTCATACACAATTATAAAGACAACCATATGGCTCCTGCCGGTTGTGTACTCATCGACATGCAAGTCGTGAAACATTACAAAACATGATCATCGCATACAATATACACATCACATCTTGGGCCATACCATATCACAGAAAACACTCCCTGCAAAAACAAGTTAGACGCCTCTACTTTGTTGTTGCATGTTTTACGTGGATTATGGGAGTAGATGCTAAGAACGATTCTTACCTACGAAAAGCCACAACGGTGATATTATGGTTGCCAAACTCCGGTGTTAATCCCATGACAACTATAGTGAGAAAGCGACATCCACCGGCGCATGTGTGGAACAAGCCACACGTCAAGTGCGAGCGGTCTCATGACGATCTCGCGTAAGGTTGGCACGGACGCTTCAATCTCACTATCCGCGTCATAAGAAGAACACAAACAAGAGGCTTGCAACGAAAACATCGCCGCAACAACCATGTTGCGTTCTACTCGTGAATCACATCTACGCATAGATCTAGCTCGATACCCAAGGGTTTCGCGACATAGTAAATCAAAATTTTCTGGATGCGAGCAGAGGAAAGCCAAGATCTAATCTAGGAGATGCAATCAACGAGAGAGATTGGATTAGATCTTCATACCCTTGAAGATTCGCGCAGTGAGCGTTAAACGGAGCGTGGGTGATGTAGTCGTGCCGCTTCTCCTCCTCGCGATCCGATCCGATCTAGCACCACAAGTGGCGGTGCCTCCGTGAGATGCACGTGCAGCACCTCGGCGTCTCCTCCTTCCTCGGACCAGCAAGTATGGTGGAGAGATAGATTGGATCTACAACACGGCGTGGTGTATATGGTGGAGAATTTCTGCGGCGGCTTCGCCTACAAACGGGAGGAGAGAGGAAGGTAGCAAGGCGCTAGGGCTTGGAGGAAGGTGTGTGTGTGGGGAGGGCGCCACCCTCTATATATAGAGGGGGCCAGCCTGCCCTCCTCCAAGCCTATCTCTAGTTTAAACAATTTAAACTCTCCTTCTAGAAATCCTATCTCTAGTTTAAACGATTTAAACTCTCCTCTTCTAGAAATTCTATCCCGAGATTTAAGCAGTCAAATCTCTCTAGAATCGGCTGGGCCCTATGGGGCCTTGTGCCCCGGCCCAATGCGGGACACTCCCTCATAGGCCCATGCCCCTCCCGGAAGGTGGGGCCACGTTGGTCCCCTTCCGAAGGTTCTAGAAGCTTCCGGTACAATACCGATTAACCGGAACAATTCGAACTCCAAAAATTGCCTTGCCTTATATGAATCTTATTCTCGGACCATTCGGAACCTCTCGTGATATCCGGATCCCATCCGGACTCGAACAAAATTCATAAACCAATTATCCAATCTATCCTAGCGTCAAGACACGTTAAGTGTGTGACCTGAGTTCGAGAATATGCGACATGATCTTCTATCAATAATCAACAGGTAGTGCAGGCACCCATATTGACTCCCACATTCATCGATGATCATATCGGATGAACCACGATGCCAGGATTCAATCAATCCCATATATATATTCCCTTCGTCTCGCGATATTTTACTTGCGAGATTCGATCGTCGATGTAGTCATACCTAGTTCAATCCGTTCACGGCAAGTACTTTACTCGTTCGTAATCCGATATCACTTTGTGATTAACTCCTTAATCACATGCTTGCAAGCGGTGTTGATATCGATTACCGAGTGGGCCCAAGTATATCTCTCCGACTTGGGAGGACAAATCCCATCTCGATACATACAACCCAACAGATACTTTCCGATCACCTGAGAGACACCTTTATGATCACCCTCTCATAGGATGACGTTTGATGACCTCAAAGCTTTCTTCCGATACCAGGGAGTTGTATTATCTCATGGTCTAAGGAATACAATATTTGACATAGGAAAAGCTTCGCAAAGACGAACACGATGACACGATCTAATTGCTTTGCTTAGTTTGGGTTTGTCCATCATATCATTCTCCAATGAAATGATCTCATTATCAATCGACAACTCATGTCTATGGTTAGGAAACCTTAACCATCATTGATCAATGAGCTAGTCCTTAGAGGCGTACCAGGGACACGGTGTTGTTCACAAACCACACAAGTATTAATGTTTCCGCTTAATACAATTCTAGCATGGAATATAAACTTTATCATGAACAAGAATTATAATAATAACATCTTTATTATTGCCTCTAGGGCATAATTCCAACAGTATGATCACGGAAATCAGATCTACCATTCCCCGAGTACAGTTGATCCAATCAACTTCGTACAAAACCGATCTATCTCATAGATCGACCACCAAACAGCACATAGATCTCATCTACAGCCAACCGCATATCACATATGGGAGATCCCGAGCCTAAAACCAGAAGCTATCGCTCCGATACCACTGTTGGGCCACGCGGAGATAAAACAAAAAAATTCCTCTAACGTGGTGATCCCAAGATCTAGCTGAGGTAGAAGGCCACGAGGTTTACCACTAGACGCGCAGTTGCGGATTACTCATGAAGCGCGTCAGTTGATGTAGTGCAGTCCTCACGATCCGATCGTCCTGGTGCTGATTGCACAACACCTCTGCTGGTATCCACCGCATTATAAGGAGGCCGTGGCGAACGCTAGGTTCGTTCACGGCTATTTGCCAGGAGCTAGGGTTTCCAACACATGAAATGACCTAACCGAACAACGTTTTTTCTTACTGGGTTATGGTGCTCCCCTATATATAGGGAGTGAACGTGGGCTCTGCTCGCGCGGCCCATTCACTAAAGCCCATATAACACTAGTCACCGTGAGTCCAACTCACTATCTTAGTCCTAATCCGGTTTAGGTCCAACCCAGATTACGGTTCGGATCCAATCCGAACTTGCTCCGCTCTTAAGTGTGTGACCCCAGAGCTCATGGCTACTTGGACACGATTGAGTCCGACTCAATCGATCGATCATAGCGGCTCCTAGCGAGCGTCTTGAGTCCCAAGTACCAAAGATTCATGACGACTTGCCTTTCCAATGCGACTTACGTCAGTCCTTTGCCTCACGATATACCTTGTCGACTATAGGCGAATAATTGTCATCCCTTAAATAGTCCGACTCTCTTCTCGATCCGAGATAAGTGATTCACCCGACTAACTCTTAGTCGATCGCCTCGGTTAACACTTAACCGATGCGTGGCCATGCTTTCGAATCATATCTCACGAGAGGGCCGGAGAATATCTCTCCAAGTGGAGGCAAAATCCCATCTTGGTTATTCACATCACGCAGCTTGATTCTCGATCGACTGAACCACCTTTATAACTTCGATTCTGGATCAGCGTTTGTAACCTAAGTCGGTGATCCTCAACTCGGACTATGCAATAACCTCAGGTCTAAGGATTACATTGATTGAGATATACAAATGACAACTTGTTTGTTGTACCTCAATATGGGTCAATCCGACTTGCTAAACTCTTTATCCAAATCTATGTAAGTTGGAATAGCATCTCCATGCCCATGACAAGTGGAACCGAGTCATCAAGCCAACTTTCACATTGGTCTAAGTTGTGTGTCCATCACAACCTTAATGACCAAGGATATTTAGTACAAACAACATGAATGCATAGTTCCACAACCGAATCACATATTCAATGATACACATCATATGTTTATACAAGGACTACTTAATATCTTTATAAATACAATGGGAAATCTCATCATACATGATTGCCTCTAGGGCATATTCCCAACAGAGGAGGACGACTCCGAACCCGTGGTAAACATCTCAGTCTAGCCTAGCTTTATTATTGGTACCGACCGGCTGCTACGTTGCGAACTAGTGTGTGTGCACCATTTGTTTTGATCTTTGACTGCCTATGTAAAATATATCTAAAGTATATTTCAGTCTATTTTCTAGTTTGTTTGATCTTTGCTTGGCTAGATATGTGTGTGGAAAGCTGTTTATGGTGCTAGTGCCTACAGTAATATACAACGTATGTGAAGCGCTTATTTTGCGATTTTGCAGCGTGTTGCAACATAGCGTGTCCAGTAAAGTGTCAGCGGATAACGTGTTGTATATCACAAATAAACCAGTTTTAGCGCGCATGATTTTGCTAGGTTGGAGATGCTATAAAGAGGGGAGATGTGCGTGTGGCCCGGAGGGCATCACTTTGGCACTTGGGACTACCGGGAGGGAGGAGAGAGACGATCGTGACCCTCCGTGGCGCAATATAAGGAAAATGATACTTCTCCTCCGGGGATCGAACGATCTGATCCCCTAGGCCGCTCCTTCCGCGTGACACGCTATCTCTCGTTCGCTCCTCCTCCAACCTCTAACCGCCCATCGAAGCTGAGACGCCACACGCCTCCTCATGGCAACCGCCGCCATCCCTCATCCTCGATGCCCTCGCGCTCCCAGATGCTGGGCGCTTCCTCATCCTCGACGCCAGGTGCAGCCTCACCACTGCAGGGGCCGAGCCACCGTGCCTCCTCACCCCCTGCACCGTCTGTGCCGCCGGACCCCTGCGCCCCCCGCGCCCTCGCCTACAGCGAGCACCGTTGCGCCCCATGCAGCTAGTGCCTACGCCTGCGCTACATGGGACTCTGCGAAGCCGCCATTCTCCCTACATTGTGCCTCCGCGTGCGGTGCGCCGTCAGGACCTCTGCATTGGGCAGCCATGGGCGCGAGCTCTCGCCGTCAACAAGCTATGCTGCCCTCGCCGGTGGTTGCGCCGGCGGCGACAGGTGCAACTGACACCGGTGGTGGTGCTGCCTCGCGTCTGTGGCAGTGCTACTCCTTGCGCTTGCTACGAGATGTGTGAGGCTTTGCTACAAGCGGTCACCGGACTTGCTACATATGACAGGCAGAGGTGCTACAAGTGACGTTTGAGTTTGCTACGTGCGACTATACGAGACCTCCAGCGGTGCTACAAGCAGTGGCGGACCCAGAAAATTTTAGAAGCCTGGGCAAACGTGTATACAATGCTAGTTTTTAGACAAATTTCTATATAAAATACTAAGATGCAAGCCGTCGCGCCGCCAGAATCTTGGGCGGCCGCTCGGGCTGGAGGGATGGTGGATCTGCCTATGGCTATGAGAAAGTCGTATTTTTGTTATAATTTTTTTGTTACATTAGTTTTATCGTTTTTCTATAATAGTATATAGCTTTTGCTACGAGATTTCCGGCGAAGTCAGATTTGCTACAATAGGATTTTTATTTGCTACATCTGTTTTATGGCTTTGCTACAATATCATAAAGTTTTTGCTAAAAGAATTCTCTGGTGAGGTCTGCCGGAGAAATTCTCCGATGAGATCGGTTTTGCTACACTAGAACAAAACTTTTGCTACAAACTCTCCGACGCGGTCTCCAGCGAGATCTCCGACAAGAACAGTCTTTTTTTTTCTGTTTTCTGGACGAATCCTTTTTGCTACAATGTAGCAAGTGCGGGACAAATATAGCAAAAAAAAAAAGGAACAACTGTAGCAAAAGCGGGATAAAGGGTGGACGCAGAGATCTGAACCGTTGATTGGCGCGGCTGGGGACCGGGATGGAAAGTTTCCATTCCATTCCGAGGGACGCACAGCACTACCGCAATATATAGGTAGTTGACAGGTCCATCTGTTGGTGCATCATGTCCATGAATGATCCTCGCACTGTAATTGTGCACACCACTTCTTGCTCCAAACAAGAGAACAGGTTGAACAGTAGACAACGTAGTGACCGGTCAATCGCACCGGAACCCAACCCCAACGAAGATCCACCGGTCAACGTATCTTTCTGCGCGGCGATCACCACAAAATCATCTGCATCGGGAGATCCAAGGCGCCCAGTGAAGTCCTGTAACTTTCAGGAAGAGAGATAGGTCCAATAAAGGGTTCTAGATTCGAAATGCAGGGAATTGTTCTAACACTTGATAAACAGTAGAGGTTCTTCTAAATCGCTGCGGTCAACAATTACTAGTCTCGTGCTATATTTTTCAGCATACACGGGCACACAAGTGCGTACCAGATTTCAGTTTCAGTTTTTGCCAAGAGATGAACTAGTTTGGTGACTCACATTTTAAGATCAGGAAGAATAGCTAGAACCATTCGACCAGTGGTACAACGACAAAATACTTCACATTAATGTTAAGGATCCTACTCAACTCGGCACCATAACTGAAAAGGTGTATCATCTCAAAATAAACATAACTGCAAAGGTGTACCATCTCAAAATAATAAACATAACTGGAAAGGTGTACCATCTCAAAATAAACATAAACTGAAAAGGTCAACCGGAAACAATTAACCAATGCATAGAACAGTAGCTTTGCAGCGCAAGTGCATTACGCTGTCTAATATTCTTGCCACCGTCGCTGGAAGTGAATCCCGGCATTTGACAAGCTCCCCATGTTGATTTTGTCTCTAATCAACAACGTCTCCATCGACGTCCAATCATTTCGAAGCCTGGGCTTGCACTTCTCACACCCTGGATCCTTATGTAGGTACACGGCCTCCAGGTTCACCGCCGCCTCCATGACATTCCTCACATACCTCACGAATTTATCTTCTGCCTGAAACCCATAGAACCTGAGCTCAGCCAGATTATGGTGCTTGAAATCAGGGGAAGATGGTTCCCACTCTAGTCCTTTGTCCTTCTCCTCGCTGAAGTCATACAAGTACCTCCGCTTCCCCTTTGTCATCTCGCATAAATGATCACGCACCTGCATTCGATAAGGCCAAAAACTTCTAACTGGTCACAGAAAGTTTGAACTTCAGAAAGAGACAATTTGCTTTGCATATTCAACATGAGGTGGAATGGAAATGAGAAATGAAGAATTGGTACAAGAGCTTACCATGGTGCATAGTTTCTTAAGGGCGGGTGCACCTTGGAGTATGAACATTGTCCAAGTCAGGTCGCATTCTTCAGAAATGTTAAAGAAATTCACAAGGCTTAGTTTGTGG
The DNA here is from genome assembly GCA_030063025.1 of Avena longiglumis. Lineage (NCBI taxonomy): Eukaryota > Viridiplantae > Streptophyta > Magnoliopsida > Poales > Poaceae > Avena > Avena longiglumis. Next base: position 51,663,416 of record CP125979.1, read on the forward strand.
AACACCGGTAACAATTGCCTTCGGCCTTCTGGTTTGACCCAAATCTGTAGGAGGGGGATAATGCAGGAATATTTTTAACCAAAAATAATGACTATAACCTCTCCATGACACACATCATTCTGACAACACCGAGGACCTTCACTAACCTTTTCCGATTTGAAGTTCAAATGCAGGTTGCTTATGGCAGTTTTACGAAGCAACTCACTTAGCTTGAGAATCTTGTGACCAGAAAGAGCAGTATTAACGATGCTCACAGTCTGGAGCAGTGGGACATAGCCCAAAGAGAAGGGGTCATCTAGAGATTCAAACTCATTAAATTTCACTATTTTGAGCTTTGGTACCCACTTCAGATCAACCCTCTGAAGACTGCTACATGAAATCACTAGTTCACGGAGTTGCGGGTGCTGCACTTCTAGCAAAGACAGATCCCCCGTGTCACACTGCCAGAGGTGGAGGAACTCAAGTTGCTTGCATATACAAAATATTTTGGGGAAGTATGATTCCCCTAACCTCAAATTCTCCAGATAGAGGTGTGCAAGACTACCAAATACGTTTGGACAGGAATCAAAGAATGACATGAACCGCTTCCCATCCGTGAGCAGGTCACCATAGGTACAATTTGTACCCGATTCCGTTAAGATCATAAACTCAACTGAAGCAACCTTTTGTGTTGCTATGGTGTTAGCAATAGTCTGGCCAATGAAGATGGAGTCATCTCCCAAATAGAATTGCATGGACATTAGTTGAATGGTGTATAGACTTCCAGTCCTGCTTTCCAGTATGCTCCTGGTTGCTTTCAGCATCCTGGTGTTGACCCCAACTATATCATGTGGGGTTAATTTTCTCATTCCGTGCTTGGGCTCAAAAGAACAAACCTTTAAGATAATTTTTGAGAGCATAGCAGGGATATGCTTCCAACGTCTGGAGAGGATGGCTGTTCGTGCTACGTCAGTGATATCAAGTCGCTCGACAATATTGAGCAAAACATCGTCAGGCAACTTGCTGAGCCTATCAACTTCATTGTCCTACATTTGATATGGAAAGAAATCAGAGTTGATCTCTCACTGTCTAATCACAGGTGTAATATGAGCTAAATACACTGGTAGTCCCAATAGTTGTCTCTTAGGTGCCTTTTTTTTGAGGGACTCTTAGGTGCATTTTAGTCCCAATAGTTGTCTCTTAGGTGCATTTTAGTCCTAATAGTTGCAATACAGGGTGATGTAGTCCCAATACTTGCTACATGGTGCAAAACAAGTCCCAAATGACTCAGGAGCCGACACGTGGCGCTGTTTGTTTTGCAAAAATGTCCCTATAATTTTTTGTCTAGCACATGTGACCATACAACTGTTTGCCGAGTTGGCCCCACCTGTCAGAGTGAAAGAAAATCTAAACAAAATTGCGCTGCTGGTGCTTGAACTCTAGACCTTGAGCGGGTAGAGGCTCATGTCTCTACCACTAGAGCACACAAATTTCATTCCTAAAAAATGTTGACCTCCAGCTAATTATACAGAACATTACCACACAAAACCAGCATATAGGGATTCGTAGATCCATCTCTTTTTTTGCGGGACCCATTGATGATCGATCCGTCTCTGGTAGGGAGAGAATGAGGGTCTTTTCTTCCTTTCTTTCATTCTGTGAGCCCCGAAACTTTGCGTCCCTTTATAGCCGTGCATGCATATACATTGTACGTAGGTATATGTGATGATGACGGGGCGCCGGCGGCTGCTCACAGCTTGCCATCCATCCAGTCGGTATGCGGTTTGTACATGTTCATGCATGTGAGCGCTGCAGCATGATGCATCTTTTCTCCTTATCCTCTGACCGTCTCACCCACTGGTCCATGAGGTGTGCATATTGCTAGCTACCGAGGGTACGTGCCCAGTGGCGGAGCTAGGATTGCCACGGAGTGATGTCAAAAGCCCAAAATAAATCTAGTGAGGTCATTAGCTACTACTGGTGAGGCAAAAAATGTGTGCTCGTAGCTAGCATCTACGGTGCTTAGCAATTTTTTGTGATGTCAAGCGACCACATGAAGTACATGCAGCTCCGCCACTTTACGTGCCATTATACCAAACGCAAATCTATGGCTGTGTGCATAAGCTCAACTAAGAACTCGAGGATTACTGTACTTGAGTAGAAATATTTGTTCGGTACCATGTTAATGTCAATGAGCAAATTATGCAACGTCTGATGCTTGCCACATATAGCATGTCCATCCGTGCCTCTACCGCATAACCATCATACCGATCAATACAAAACAGAGCCAATTAACATGTTCATGCAAAGCAAAGTCTTCAACAGTATTGAATCCTCAGCTAACTGGACGTGTTCGTCTACTCAGTTTACTTACCACGAGTTGTTCATGACGTTACCTGGTTTCAAATGGTGTCCTAGTTTTGGACGAAAAACGTTATAAATTTCAAGGTCTACTGCAGGTAGAGAAAAACCTTGTGAGTCGCAGTGGTAAAGACATCAGTCTCTGTTTTTGCCACTTGAGGATAGGAGTTCAAACCACAGCAGAGCCTTTAATTTGAGATTTAATTTCCTCTCCTATAGGATCAACGTTGGCAGGTACGTCTTTGCAAAACAAAGAGCGCCACGTGTCGGCTCCGGAGTTATTTAGGACTAGTTTTGCACCAAGTATTGGTACTACTTCACCCCATGTTGCACTATTGGGACTAAAATACATCTAAAAGACAACTATTGGGACTATCAGTGTATTTAGCTCGTGTAATATAAATATTTTCCACAAACAAAAGTAAGAAAATAATAATTTTACACAGAAAGACACAATGTAGATTACAAAACTTTTATACTTTCCGAGAGAAAGACGCAATTTTGATTCTACAATTTTTGTACTTACCCACGAAAGGATGTAATTTTGATTTTTAGATTTTCCTATGAATAAATGCAATTTTGAAATTTTATACTTTCCAAGAGACTGACGCAATTTTGTTCCCCACCAAAAAGGCCAAATTTGACCACGAATTCCGCTCATGCTTCCTACTTTTTATTATCCGTTGCTTTTGTGGCGGCGATGTTGTAAGAAGATCTACCTAAAAGGAAAAGGGAACAGGAGGACGAACTCACCAACATGTCGAGGGAGGATTTGCCGAGGCCGATCTGGTAGCAGGTCGCCTGGGAAGAGAGCTGCTGATCTCCTCTCAAAACTGTCGGGTACCGATCTGGCGAGGAGGACGAACTCACCAACATGTCGAGGGAGGATTTGCCGAGGCCGATCTGGCAGCAGATCGCCTGGGAAGAGAGCTGCTAGTCTCCTCTCAAAACTGTCGGGTACCGAGGTTGCCAACAGGCTAGATTCCTGTTAGGTTCCTGCCACCAATGGAAACTCTCGTTTAAATATTGAAAATTCTATCAATACGATGGAAAATATACAGGGGATAGAGGACTTCGATTGTAACACGGGACGGATTGAGATAAAAAAAAGGGAGCCGCTTCGATCGGTGACTGCGGCTGGAAGAGGAGCCGCTTGATTGCTTCGATTGCTAGTTACAGCTTGTAAAGGACCTGCTTCGATTGGGGGGCGCAGCTCCCTGTGGGAGCTGCTTATTTGGGGGCCTCTGCTCAAGCACCGCACGATCCTCATTCGAGACCTGCGACGTTAAGGGCGACGGCGCGAGGAGGGAGCTCGGCACACGGCAGGCGGCGGCGCATAGCTGACCTCTGACACCCTTTCCTCTGGTGAAACCCTAGCTTATGAGGGGGCGGCGTGGTTGGGAGGATCGAATTTTATATGTGCGACCTGCGAATTGCGATGGAGAAATGATGGCACGGATGGGCTAAGGCCCAATAGCTTCTTTGTTCAGATTTCCATCTTTTCTTTTTGTTGAGAAACATCTAAGGCCCAGCCCAGCCATTCCATCCATCCATCTAAGAGCATCTTTTCTTTTTGTTGAGAAACATTTAAGAGCATCTGCACCACCACCCACCATCCAGCCCCTTTTTTCGCCGGCGGAAAGAATTTCTTCCTACTAGTCCCCAAGAGCCGAAAATTCGCCGGATTGGACCAAACTTTCATCCAGTGTTTCAGGCCGAACCCAAGCGTTGGGGTGCTCGGGGCGTGACGGAAAGAAAAAGTGCGTCGAATTAGCGCCTGCTATGTGGCCCCTCCTAGTCATTAAGCCGAAGTGTTGTCATCCTCATAGTATCTTCTCCGGCGCCGCATTATTGGCCTGCCACCGGTCAGCCTTTTCGGTGTGGTAAAGCGTCGATCGCGAACTCTGTGACAAAGTTATAAGCTCAAAGATTGTGAACATCCAAACCTCATTCAACCACCCGACCACCATGGGAGCACCTCCAATGGCCGAAAGGTACCCAGCGATCAAGCGGTAGCCAACGGCTTTGTCCACCGTTGGCTTCAAAGAGTGGGAGGCGTACCTCCTATACGAGGCGACCACCGGACTTCCGCTTCCTGCCGACGTGAAACCTCAGCATCGGCGACATACCAGTGTCACTGGTCCCCGTCGGCCACGAGCTCCTCGCCCGGATCTAGTAGGTGTACTGGTGTGAGCTCATCGACGAGCAGCGAGCCAACCCTGCCTGTGACACCGGCAACCACGCCGCCTTGGATGGTGTACTTCACCGACCAGCGGGTCGGCGAGCTCGCCGCCTATGAAGGAGGAGGCCCGCTATCGGTAAGAGGGAACTCCATCGATCGCCGGATATGGTGGGGAGTGTCGGGGTGTACGCTCGAGGCTGTCCTCATGCACATCAAGGTCGGCAACAACCCGCGCCTCACCTAACCGTTGTCGATGTCTCTCGCCGTAGAGGGAGCTCTTGTATCCCACGGTAGATGGCGCCACCATCATCCTCCTCTTTGGCCTCTGAGTCGCGTTTGTCGGGGTCCGCACCGACGATACCGTCACCACATTTCATGGCCCAACTCGCTCTCGTCAAAGACAAGCCACAGTAGATGTAATGACCCAGGGATATATATTATAGGAAGGGTAGATGTGTGAATTAGTATTGTGCATAGCATGCATATAGAAATTTAGGGTCAGTTTGAAAAAAATTATAACTTGTTTGAATTTGGTTCTAGTGAGGTTGAGTGCAAACAAATGGTCACTAGGATTTGAAACCTCATTCAAACTCTACATTTAGAATGATCCGAATGAATTCAGAATAGAAGTTGACCTCAGTCAAAGTTGAATTCAAATTAAAATTACACTCATTTAAAACATAAATCACAAAAAGTGGAATATAAATGTTGCATTCGAAACCAATATCACACAAACCTTAAATAATAGAAATTGAAAATCACAAACATAAGTGTATGAAAGTAATATGTTCTTTTTCATATTCATGTATGAGTACAATGATCCCAAAATTACAACAGTATCAAAATAAAGGAAAAGAACTAATCTAAAATCATACACTACACTATTTGTCTTCTCAATCTTGCTCCAAACTTTTATATTCACCCTGTTACACAAAGACAAAACAGAAAACACAAATTAATGTTAAAATGTAGGCAGCCCTTCGACTAATATACACGAGCAGTCACTATTTATCGTCTCCGTCTCACGTCCCCTCTCTCTTACCTTCGACGACAGTGGCAGGTGGCCGTCGCACGCTGTCATCCTCGTCATCCCCACGTCGCTCGTGTGGCCATCCCTTATCTACCCCGCGGTAGCCCTACAGATGACATGGTTATACCCTACGGGTACACAACGTTAGTATACCTGGTCCAGCCCAAGAAAGGCCCACGAGAACATACGCAGCCTGCGGAGACTTTTGGGTGGCCCAAGCCCATGACACCTTCGTATCCTTGGAGAATGTCAACACCCGGATTTTTCAATCCTAGATGCCTGTTATGCCATACATCGCAATCCCAGGATTACCATTTTTGCGAGACATAACAGAATTGGATACCATAGTACTTCATCCATTACAACGATACATAAGTTCTTAGACAAATAGGGATCTCATGATCCAGTCCTTAATACAACATCAAATGAATACGTAATAATAACGGTAGCGTAGGCGAGGCTCCATCTTCGGGGTCACAGGCAATGCTGACGATGGGAGATGATCCTAGTTGTCGTAACCTTCCTGGGGTCCATCCTCCAGGTACTCCTCTTCATAGTCTGGCCATGGGAATAGCCAGGGACAAAGCCACGAGTACTCTTTAAGTACTCGCAAACTAATACTAACAAGTAAAGGGGTTTTTGGATAATAGGACACTAGGCTCTAGGGTTGTTTTGCAAAAGCCAGGTTTATAACTACTAAGTTCCAAAGCTAGTTACAATTTTATAACTCCTAAGTGGGATCTTGTATTTCCAGTCACAACTCTGTTGTGGTCAAGTCAAAGTCTCAAGTCGTTTCACAAGTAATTTTGAAAAGTCTGACGGGGAAAGATGGTATCTAATCTGTCCATAATCATGACGCTGCTATTCGAATAGTTTGACACTCTGCAGAGATTGTACACTTCCACCACAACATTCGATACATCCGTCAGAACAAATCTGAATTCACCATACTCGATGTCGGATAATCAATCCTAACCTTTCAATTACACTCCCTAGTATAAGCACCTCTCCGTGAGTTTGGCCTCCCAACCATGACCACTATCATCTTGGAGTACCGCAGGTGGACAATCTTCACAAGGTAGCCTCAGCTCAGACCTTGGCCGTGAGGGAACTAATACTAAGGTATATAAGTTTCCAGTCAAGCCCTACCCAATATTCGGGTATTGTGGTTGTACGATAAAATTGGAATGGTATCGCATCCAGACAACCATCAGTTTTATAAAGGGCTAAGGCTCATGCCTCAACATTTTCATCACCAAAATCATCAGGTGTTTGGAAACACATGTCCAAAACATTTCAATATAATGATCCATCATTCCAAGGTTTTCATAACCATCTTCCACCAAGTATTCCCATCTAAAGTTGATCAAGTTTTATGCTTAGCACTAGCATCTACAGGTGGGGGTAGTACTAATGGGGGGTGGTAACTAGTGGGGTTTCAACTAAGTCCAACCTTATATCATAAGCTGATATCAAGGTTTCTAGCTTAGGCCAAATTTTATGCTCTTTATGCAACCTTCAGCACAACTGTCTAGTATCTACCAAAACTCTTAGGTAGCCTCCAAGTAAGCTTTGATAAAGAAATAAAGTAAGAAGCTTGCCATAAAACTAGGATTGGTTTAGCAAGTGGGTATAGTCACATACGCTTAAGGCATATAGTAATCATATCACAAGCATGGGTTTGTGGCAACAATAGGGTATCTGGCAAGGGTTAGCTTGCACAATCACTGGTGGTATTAGGCTTGCAATCAATGTCAATATAAGCTTGCATAGTTACTAGCTTGCCTTGTGCAGAGCAGTGGTTGAAGTTCTCCTCGGCTTCCTCTTCGTAGTATCTTCCTTCCTCCTCGTAGCCTTGGTCGGTACTAGTGTCTACGAATAAATACGAGGTACACAATCACCAAACAATACTTAACTACTTGCAATCATCACACACAAGGGTCCTATAGATGATCTAGCATCATCTCTAACATTACAAGGTTAAGGATTGGTTTAAGTCTTTTTATTTTAGAAAAGTAATTTCTACTCATTGAAAAACTACTTAAGATTTAATATTCTCCAAACTAAACATGGGATCATGTTGACACATGTCATCACCACATATTGTAGTCCATGGGAAGGTGATTTAAAGTGGTGTCACAATTTAATAAGGTTTTACCCTTTTATTTTAATTAATTAAAGTGGCTAGAAATGCTTATAAAGCATTCTTTTATTCCTTGAACCATCTTTCTGCAAGTAAACCTATATATATTTTTATATATTCTGAAAGGTATGGTTGAGTGTGATTTTTGAGAGTTGGAATCAACTCAAAAGCTTTTATGGTTTAATTTTGAAAAATGTTTGAATGCAGAAAAGCTTCTGCCTTGTTATTTTTGCTATGGGTGATCTACAGATCCAAATGACTTGAATCCAACGGGCTTGGATTAAGCATTCACAGACCTTTCCAACAAAATTGGTTTCATCTAATTTGGTGCACTAAATCGATCTGGGTTGATTTTTGAAGTTGGGTACAGAAGTGTGTTTGAAATTAAAAAGAAAAGGCTTAATTTGAATTCTTTGGTCAATGCGGGAAATTCTAACGGGTCTGCTAAGCGCAGTGCTCTGCTGGCTGCTTAAGTGGGTGTCCCCACTCGTAAGTGACACGGGCTGGCGGCGGTATGGGGAAACGTGGTTCGTTTGATCTGGTTCTAATCCAACTACCGAGGGTCATCGACGCGAGACAGCTCCGAGAACGAAACCTAAGCGCGCTGTGAGGGGTGATGGGGGCTCACCGGGTGCAGGGTCGATAGGGCGGCGAACGAAGTCGATGACGGCGAACCTCCCGGTACCGGTGGCTTCTCCCGGGCGGCTCAATCACGGCTCCTTTCTTCTCCCAGATCGGCAGCTCAGTGAAATTCGGCGAGGTGGTGCTCGCCTTGCTCGAGAATGGTGTGGCACGATCGGTGAGGAGAGGGAGTGAGATGGTGTGAAGAAATCGCGGGTGGCCTCTATTTATAGTCGAGCGAGGGACCGTCGGGACGCAAGGTGAGCTCGTTAGAAGCGCTACGACATAACTAATGGCATGGGCAAGGGTAGGAGACGGTCTTGTGTCTCTGGCGATGCTCAACGACATGGTCGCGAGGCATGGGGCGGTTTGGTCTGAACAGGCGGTGCTCGCGGCGGTGAGGCGGCGTTCGACGGCGGTGGCTGATGGCGGCGGGCGTTAAACGGGATGTCTGGCGGTCATCGGGTTTGGTGATCGTGTGTGCGGCGCGGTGAGGGCGCGCGATGCGTGGTGATGGTCGAGGTGGCGCTCGCGCACGCCGCATGGTCTGGCGTGTCTTGCGCGTGGTCTAGGGCTTGGCAACGCCGCGGGATGGCAGCGAGGCGGTGGGGCTGCCTCCCGCATATGCCGGCTAGGCGTCTGCCGCTTCCTAGCTTGCTGTCCACATTGGGGTGACATGGGGTTGCTCGGTTGTTCACCATTAATGGCAATGGCAAGCTCACAGGGGTGCTAGTGCTGGTCTACCCTTTCTAGATGATCTACTGGATTGTGTGAGAGCTAACTAGGGAACAAGTTAGGCTCAAAACACTGCACACTATAGTGTTTGTGGTTTTGTTTGATTTGTGTCTGCAACCTGTTTGATGAAATGGCCGCATGAAATCAAGTTTTGAATTTTGAAATGATTTTTGGTGGGTTTGCTAGATTGGTTCTGGTGAGTCTGCAGATGCTTGGGTTTTGAAATTTGAGCTTGTTTGAGTGGGTTTTGAAAAAGTGGGATCTTCCCATATGAAGAAGATTCAATTTTGAATTGTCATTTAAACTATGCATTTGAAAGTTTCTGGATGATCACAAGGTGGGCCTTGATACTTTGTTATGAGTACATTCAAGGGGTGCAAAGATCCAGAAAAGTTTTTGTTAGGTTTTGAAAGTTTGAGACAGCCAAAGTAGGCATGGGAGTTAAATTGGTCAAAATGACCATTCACTTAATATATTTGTTTTGACTTATTTTTCTTTAGGAAAAGTGTGGGGAATGTTTTAGATGATGTTCTTTTCACCTAAGAAACATTTTACAAGCAATGGATCACACAAACAAGGTGGTTTTTAAAGAAATTCAAAATCCATGCATACACATATACATGCATTCATGAATTGATTTAGAAAAGTTTTTGTTAACCCTAAACTTTAGGATTAGTGTTTTGTTGATCTAAGTTTGATATTTTTGGGATGTTACAGAGAACAAGACTAGAGTAGATAGAATTTTAAAGAGGTTAACCATAATCTGTAACCGACTCGACCTGATGCCCGAGACCTGCCTATCTATACATAAAGGCTAGGAGGGCACGGAGAGGAGGGCACCTCTCAACTCACCGCATACACACCTCCACGCCAGATTGCATCTGCGCACCCCTCTAACTTTTGGTTCTACCGTAATCAAGAGCAGACAAGCAGGAGTAGGGTTTTCCCTCCGGGGGTCTGAACCTGGGTAAACTTCGTGTCCCTGCGTTGCTTGTTTTCTAATCGTTCTATGATCTCCAGCATCCCAATCTTCTCCAAAACCCAAGCTCATAACAATGAGCATTTACGAGATTAAACCTCGTCAATTGGCGCCGTCTGTGGGAAGCGGGGGCGCCGATTGTGCGATCATGACGGTCCCATCCGAAGCGATCTAAAACTCCTCGGCGACGGAGAGCCACATCTTCTTTAGCGCTTTCAACTTCACTGCCCACTCGCCAGCCACCATGAAGGATTTAGAGCCTGTAGGCGACGGGCTCGAGATTCTGTTCGGGAGCTTTTGCTTCCAGGTGGGACAGACTGGCACTCTTCGCCTCCCAGAGCGGGTGCCGCCACCATCCATCAGGCCCGCTTTGTGGGTCCCACCCATCGGCGTGCTACGCACGTCGACACTGACAGATGAGTCCTATGACAGCAGCAGCTACAACTCAGATCTATGCAGCCCTCCATCAGACGAAGGAACCTACGGTTCCGGATCCGAAAGCTGCGGCAGCAGCGAACCAATCCGTAGGCGCTACCAATGCGTCGTGGTTATCCATGGTGAATCTGAAGTGCCACCAAGTTCGACTGATCCCAACCCACCACCCAATCCACCGCCCAACCCACAGGCTGGGAACGGAGGGCAACCGCCCCTCCAGCCCAACGAAGGCGACGCTGACGCCTATCAGAGGATCAACCTCAACAAGGACAGCCGGCGCCAAGGACACAAAGCTATTACGGGCAACAAGATTCTACCTGTGAATTCTTCACGGGATCTGCTGATGGCATACCACCTCCTCCTCATCGGCGAGCACAACAGGCAGGTGAAACTGCAGGAGGAGCTCGACAAAACGCAAGCAAGCAGCTTCGGAGTCTAGCGTGCGGCGAGCTGCGCTCTTCGCCGTTGGTGGCTCCAGCTCGCACGACAATCATGCCAACAAGCATCGCTCTCGCACAGAGCACAAGGACGTCAACGACAATGTCATATCGAAGACGCCACAGGCTGCGATCATGGCAGCCACAACGTACCTCGTGTCCCATCCACCTCCGGTGGGGGACCCGAAGAGTGCCATGCACAAGTCCGCGCTAGCCGGACTCGGACTCGTCGGAGCTGCGCTCCACGATGAAGCTCCCGTGGAGCCGAAAAAGAAGGCTACGGTCAGATTCAACCGCATCCCAACACCCTCATCCGACGAGGACAAACACGATCTACCTCGATGACGCAAGAGCCCAAGACGTCGCAGCAGTGACTATGACGCTCGAAACGACCTTGCCCAGCGCAAGGTCGACAAGGCATGCACCAAACGCGCGTGCTCAACCGTATACGAAGAGGATGATGATGGAGAGATGTGCAGATCCCGATGCATTAGCAGATCTGTTCGGCGCACACGGATGCCAAAAAAATTCAAGCTTCCTTCGGACACTCCGAAGTTCGACGGCACGTAGGATCCGAAGGCCACCTCTCGTTCGTCAAGCTGCATGGTGGTAACAAGAACACCACCCTGCAAATCCTTCACCTGTAGCTGACAGGCGTAGCCCAGATCTGGCTCAGCAGCCTGTCCTTAGGCTCCATCCGAAGCTGGGAGGAACTGGCGTATAGTTTCATCCGAAAATTCAAGGGAACCAGCAAGAGGCCAGCCTCGATCGAGGAACTTCGAGCCTGCACTCAACGTACGGGCGAATCCATTCGCTCATACATCTTGCGCTGGTCCAACATCAAGAACTCTACGGCACACATCTCCGAGGAGAGGGTGATCGACGCCTTCAAGGATGGTGTCAATTCAAGGAAGAACTTGGGCGCGTCAAGCCCAAGACACTTGACCACCTCATGGACATCGCCAACAAGTTGGCAGACGACGAGGATTCCCTCCATCGAATGCATTCGGATGATGAGGACAAATATGGTCGCAGGCGCGAACGCTGCAGCAAGCAAAGATCGCGCGTCTATGATGACCGCGACGGAGTTGACATGGTTGCGGCTGGCTACGCCGATCGATGCAACGATGGCAACCGCAGCAACGGAGGATACCGCGAATGCAACTTCAACGACGGCGGACGCCAAACACAAACATGGCAACATCGCGGCCTTGACGATAAACCATCGGCATACGACAAGTTGTCGGGTCCTTGCACCATCCACTTCTACATCGACAAGCAGGATGGCAAAAACAAGGCCAACCACATGCTCAAGGACTGGCGTGAGTTCCAGAAATTCAACGAGGGTCTCACCCAAATGCGACGCCAGATCGTGAACCCTAGGTTCGAATCCACACCTGCACCAGGTGACATCGCCCATGGAGCTCCTCCACCACCACCCGTGGGACCGTCGAATCCAGCAATCGCACCTGCGCCAAACAATGGCACATGCGGATACCCGCCACCGAAAGGGTCCCTGATGATCCAGAAGGGACGCCCTACCAATAGGGTGCAAAAAAAGATCACTCGACAGGTTAGCCTCGTTGTAACCGCTCCACCCGCCATCCATGAGTACCTTAGTGGCTCGGAGTCCTGCATCGCGTTCGATCGTTCGGATCAGCCCCGCCAGATCCCTCGCCCAGGTCATGCTGCTCTGGTGCTCGAGGCGCAGATCGGAGGATTCGAGATGAGTCGCGTTTTCGTGGATGGCGGCAACAACATCAACCTGATGTTTGCCAGCACCCTCGCAGCGATGCGGATCCCGCTGTGCAGCCTGAAACAATCTGATACAGCGTTCCATGGCATAGTCTCAGGGAAGGCATATATCCCCTCGGAAAGATATGGCTCGACGTCATCTTCGGCAAGCCCAAAAATTTTCGATGCAAGCGGCTCAAGTTCTAAGTGGTGGATTGGCCATCACAGTACCACGCCATCCTCGGGCGCATGGCGTTCGCAAGATTCCTAGCAGTACCGCACTGCACGTACCTACTTCTCAAGATGCCTGGGCCCAAGGGCGTCATCATAGTCCAGGGAAGTTTCACCCGATCGAACCACTGCGATAGAGATTTCAACAGAATCTCCCAGTCGTTTTGCATGCAAGAGGAGCTCACGAGGCTCCGAGAGGTGACAGACAACGGGGCACCCCCAGTCGCCAGGCAAAACTCACCTGACATGTCGTTCGACTCCACAGTTAAGACGAAAAAGGTGCAGGTCCACCCAACGGATGCCTCCAAGACGGTGTTGATCGCCAACGACCTCAGCCCTTCATAGGAAAGTGCGCTCGTTGAATTCCTCCGTGAGCGTTGGGAAATCTTCACCTGGTGTCCTGCGAACATGCCAGGAGTTCCCAGGGAATTCGCCGAGCATGCACTCAATGTGTTCCCCGACGCAAGGCCGGTCAAACAGTCAATCCAACGACTGTCTGAACCACGAGAAGAAGTAGTTGGAATCGAAGTCAATAGACTACTCGACGCCAACTTCATCCGAGAAATTAAGGAGAGCGAATGGCTAACCAATACCGTGCTAGTCCCAAAAAGGATATGGCCATCTTGCGGATGTGCATGGACTTCACGTCCCTCAACAAGCACTGCCCCAAGGACCACTTCCCTCTTCCTCGGATCAATCAGATTATCGACTCGACTACAGGATGCGAGAAACTATCCTTCCTCGACGCCTACTCAGGCTACAATCAGATTCGTATGAAGGTCAAAGATCAGGAGAAAACGACGTTCATTACACCGTTTGAAGTGTTCTGCTACAACACCATGCCCTTCGGGCTGAAGAACGCAAGTGCCACGTACCAGAGGTGCATGTAGGCGTTTCCGAAGAACCAGATCGGTCGCAACATCCAAGTCTATGTCGACGACATAGTCATCAAGACCAGGAAAGCCAAGACACTGATCGACGATCTCCGCGAGATGTTCGATAACCTTGATCACTACAAGATCAAGTTGAATCTAGAAAAGTGCGCCTTCGGTGTCCCATCTGGCCAACTACTTGGCTACTTCATCTCCCAATAGGGGATCGAGGCAAATCCGAAGAAAATCCGGGTCATACTGACCATGGAGAAACCGAAGAACCTCAAAGGTGTCCAACAGCTAGCTAGGCGCATCGCAACGCTGAGCAGGTTCATCGTCCCATGGGTGAGAAGGCCCTGCCTTTCTACCAGCTGCTGTGCAAAACTGACAAGTTCGAGTGGACACCCGAAGCAAACGATGCATTCGAAGCACTCGAGCGGCTGCTCTCCACCTCACATGTTCTGGTCACGCCAAAGGAACGCGAGCCTCTGCTGCTATACATTGCAGCCACGCACCAGGTGGTAAGCACCATGCTCGTGGTCGAATGACCCGAAGATGGCAAGACCCATGGGGTCCAACACCCAATCTACTACCTCAGCGAGGTACTGACCCCAACAAAGCAGAGGTACCCTCACTACCAGAAGCTCTCCTATGGCGTATTCATGACGACCCGTCGACTGAGCCACTACTTCCAGGAGCACCAGATAATGGTCGTAAACGAGGCACCACTGTCCAACATCCTGAACAACCCTGAAGCCACAGTGCGTGTAGCCCTGTGGGGCATCGAGCTATACCCTCTAGTCATAGTCTATGAGCGGCGCAAGGCGATCAAATCTCAAATCCTCCCTGACTTCCTCGCCCACTGGATGGAGCTCCAGCTGCCGGACACCCCGGACATGACGTAGTCGTGGACGATGCACTTCGACGGCTCCAAGTGAGAGGCTGGAGCAGGACCTGGCGTCATACTGACGTCCCCGCAAGGCGATAAGATGAAATACGTCCTTTAGATGAAATTTCGCGCCTCCAACAATGAGGCCGAATACTAGGCCCTCATCCATGGCATGAGGATGGCAAATATCTGCGGCACAACGCGCCTAGTCATCTACGGTGACTCGAACCTCGTCGTCCAGCAGACGATGAACGAATGCGACGCCCATGCCGCCAACATGTTCGCGTACCGTGCACTCTACAACTCACTCGAAGGAGACTTCGATGGCTGTGAGCTTCGACAGATTGGAAGGGAAAGCAACGATGAAGCCGATAGACTCGTCAACATCGGCTCCACCTGCGCACGAGTGCCAACAGGTGTGTTCCTCGAACAAATATGCGTACCCTCTATCAAAATAAAATTCCCCAAGGGATCACCTAAAGAAGCAGAGCACTCGGGGGCTGCGCCACCCGAAGGCCATGAAGGGCCTAAAAAGCTCGACACGGAGGCCGAGCTCGTCAGCCTGATGCAGGTCATGGCGATCGAGGAAACATGGACGCAGTCGTACCTTCGGTACATGCTAAACAAGGAACTGCCCGACGACCCGACAAATGCCCAACACATATCTCGCATGTCCAAAGAATTCACCCTCCACAATGGCGATCTGTAGAAGTGCAGCATTTCGAGTGTGCTCCAAAGGTGCGTCACCATCAGTGATGGCAAAACCATCCTCCAAGACATCCACGAGGGCATCTGCGGTCATCACGCAGGCAGCTGCGCCCTTGTCGCCAAAGCCTTGCGAGCTGGATTCTACTGACCAACGGCCATGAACGATGCTAAGGACATCGTCCGAAGGTGCAACGACTACCAAAGGTTCGCAGACAAGCCACACGCACCAGGATCAGAGCTTAGGCACATACCACTGGCCTGGCCCTTTGCCCAATGGGGCCTCGACATGATTGGCAAACTGCCAAATCCTCGAAAGGGGGACACGTCTACCTCCTCGTCGCAGTCGACAAATTCACCAAGTGGATTGAGGCCATGCCCGTCACCAACCAAAGCGGCAAAACGACCATCAAATTCTTCGAGTCTATAGTCTACAGGTTCGGCATGTCACACAGCATCATCACGGACAACGGCTCGAACTTCATCTCGAAGGAATCAACGGCTCGAACTTCATCTCGAAGGAATTCCAGGACTTCTGCGAGGGCCTTGTCATTAACATATCATACGCCTTGGTAGCGCACCCGCAGACCAACAGGCAGGTCGAAAAGGCCAACGGTCTCATAGGCGGAGGCATCAAGAAATGCCTGCTTAGCCTACTCGAACGACTTGCGGGAGCTTGGGCAGAAGAGCTACCCTTCGTCCTCTGGAGCCTACGCACAACGCCGAACAGCGCAACTGCATTCACACCTTTCTTCATGGTGCACGGAGCCGAAGCCGTACTACCTACCGAGGTACGCCACAAGGCCCCACGGTCGTCGCCTACAGCGAAGCCGAATCGATGACCGCACTCGAAGACGTCGTTGACACACTCGATGAGGCACGCGGCATCGCCATGACTCGCTCATCGGTCTACTAGCAGAGCCTCCGCAACTACCACAGTCGACGGCTGCGCCCAAGGTCCTTCGTCAAAGGAGACCTCATTCTACGACTCAAGCAAGAGTGGCCGAAAAAGCTAGAGTCACCCTGGAAAGGACCCTACATTGTCACAGAAGTCATCCCAGGCGGCGCCTATCGCCTCATGGACATCGCGTTAGGAGTCGAATACTCTAACCCCTCGAACATCGCCGTCTACGACGCTTCTACCCCTAGTTATCCCTTTCCTTTCAATAAGGCTACTCAGCCGAACAATGTACCTCAGCGTTACGATATGAATAAAAGCTAAGTTCCTCGGCCGAAATTTCATTTTTCTCGCATTACTTTTTGCCATAACACGTTCGGGGGCTCCGCCTCACCTCAGGACTTCGTCGACTGAGAATAACGCATGTAACCTGAGTAGCTGACCATGGCAGGCTAACGAAAAGGACATGCACACAACAAAAGCACCACGTGCTAGCACAAATAAACTTCACAGAAAAGGGCATAACAAGCTCACTCGAAATTATACAAGTTTTACATCTATCTTTTTACAGGGTCTATCTATTCTGAAGAATTACGTGAGCCCGATGCTCAAAGAGATCCACGATCTCTTCAGCATACTGCCTAACAGCCGCATTATGCGGGCACATATCCCAGAGGCTACTGTTTGGCCGAAGGGGCGGCCCAGCTGCCAGATCGATGTCAGGGCGATGCTGCCGAACAAGCGAAAGGGCAGCTTTCACCCCTGCAACCAGCTGGTGCCGCACCAACTCCCTCACATGACCCACGTCTCGAAACTTAGACAACAAACCCCAAAGAGTGGATGGTTCCTCGTCTAGGGGGGAACATGACGTACATAATCGACGCCAGGAAAGTCTATGCCTGCTTCAATACCCGCGACACCTGATGCACATGATCGTGCACCGTCGCAAGGACGGTGGCCCGGTCACGGTCCATCCAGAAAAAGCCTCCAGCTTCCAAGTCCTCCTGGGTTAAACAATTGATCCGAACCGCAACACGCCCCTTCTCCTCCCTCGGAACAAGGTTGGCACCTGCAGATATCTCAGAATAAGGTGACACGCAAACAAGGTGCATCCGAAAACGAGCAACAACTCAAGAAAACTCACATTGCAGTTGCTCGCTCAACTGCCGCAGCTCCCCCATCAGATACTCCTCCCTGGCGGTACCTCGCTTGGCCTTTGACTTCCACATGTTCGCGTGGCCTCGAACGCCAAGGATCTCCTTCTCCAAGCTACGGACGCGATCACGAAGAAAAACAAGCTACGACGCATCATCCAACGATGGTCGCGGACCTAGAGCAGTCGAAGAACCAACGGGTGCCCCTCCTGAAGGACCCTAAAGGCAAACAAGTAAGGAAGATGAACATCACACACATCTCTGGCAATAGCTCGAAAAACACTTTATATACATTAAAGGCCACTGCGTGGCACAAGTAAAGATTGTTCATCAACAAAAGAAGACATTACAAAAGGGAGGGGACATACTATCCTAAACTACAATAGAGGAGCCTAGGCACCCGCATCCGGAGTGGCCTCAGAGCCAGACTGCCTGCTCTTAACCTCCTGCTGTTGCTTCATCGCGTACTCCGCCAACAGGTCAATGAGCTTCGGCCCATAATGCTTACAGCGGGAGGCGAAGAGAGCAAAGGATACCTCTGAGCCTTCTGGAGCTGTTGGCATCTGGGAGGTGACGTGCGGCAAGTCCAGCCCTTCTTCTTGCGCTTATAGGCCGCAAGAGCATCCTTCGACAAAGCATCTGCCAGAGCGTCGACATCCTCAAGAGCAGTGCCCTTGGGGACGAGCTCCCTATAGAAGCGTCGAAGAACTTCCCTGTCCTTCGCGAAGGAGCCAGCAGCAGTACCGCAACTATCTTCGACCACTGCGGTGGCATCATCAAGAGCATTCCCATGCTCCATCACACCGTGATCAAACGCGATGCCTGCAGGATCTGAGACAAAGAAAGAAGAAAAGGGCCCGAATAAGAACGAGATACGAAGCAGCCGAAAAAGCAAAGACGAATCAAATACACTAACCAGAGAAATCCTTGGCCGCAGCCATCAGCCTGTCGGCCATCTCCTTCTCATGAGCGGCAGCCGTAGCAAGCTCCCTCTCGCGATCCATAGACTCCTTCTACAAGCGCTCCTGAGCCTCGGCGGCAGCAGCCACCTCCTTCTCCAGGCGCTCCTTCGCCTCAGCAGCATCTGCGGCTTTCTTCTCCCCTCAACCGAGGCTCTTGTTGAGAGCGTCCAGCCGACAAAGGGCCGCATTATTTTCATCTGCAATACAACAAGAACACACATGAACAACACATGCAATGCTCATGCGACATGCGAAATTAAATAGAAGAGATGAAGACAAGTACCTCGAAGCTGCTGCATATTGGCCTCCAGCACCAGATGCTACTGGATGAGAAGGTTCGCGCTGTGCACAAAGGGCTGCAAAAAGAAGCAAAAGCAAACAATCAAGAAAGCATCAGGAAAAGGGCTCGGGGTCAACCCCTAGGACAATAAAAGAGAACAAATTACATGCTCAGATGGAGACTCCGAAGGTCCACAAGGAGTCTTTTGAGTAACAACCACCCGAGCCTCTCGCGGAGAGGGATTCGGGGTGTCATCCTTAGAGTCGGCCACCGTCTAAAAGGGAGGGGCCATCGGCTTCGACTCCCCTACGGCCTCCTGAGTGCCCTCATCAAGAGAGCCATCCGAGGAGTGGCTACAAGGAAAGCATTGATCAAAAACAAGAGAGAACATTGCACACAGAATAAAGCGCAACCGAAATTACTTACGAGACAATATCAGAAATGTTGAAGACGGGTGGTGCTTTCTCCTTCTTCTTATTCTTGGCTGGCGGCTGCGGCGCCATCGCTCGAAGTGGCACAACCGGATACGGTGCGGAAGAAGCACCATCATCCTCGCCATGCCGCTCAAGGAAGGACGGGCCCCTCGGAGGTGGCGGGGTAGACGCATCCGACGATTTGCTACGCGATCGCTTTCGGGTCTGGCCCTCGCTAGCCTCAGGAGCATCCGCAGTCGACGACTGAGCGGGAGGAAGTGTGGCGCCCCGCAAAAACCACTACTAGAAAATCGCGTTATTTTTGTGCATTGCATCATCATGACCCCATGCTCATGTCATCATGCCACATTGCATTTGAGTATCGTCATCATCATGCATTTGTTTGTCTGAAACTATTTTCGAAAAGCATATTTTGTTTTCTAAATACCCCGCCTTTATTTCAAAATCCAAAAACCGGTCTCTGATTATTTTTATTTTCACCAATGGATTTCAAAAGCCCCGTTTTAAAATAATAAAAAATTTACTTTATTTTTAGGGGCAGCCGTACCGGGCCGATCCGACCCAGTTGGCCACCTCCAGATAAAACCCTACCTACCCCAGAAACACCCAAACCTTTTCTACCAAAAACCCTACCCTATTTTCCTACCCATTCCCCTCCACCTCACCTGCACCAATCGGTGCACGCCACCTCACCTCTCCCTTTCCCCCATCCAACCGCCGCCTGCCACCTCACCCCCTAAATTTGTATTGTTTTTTAAATGATAATTAATTTAGAATTTAGAAAAACTTTAAACATAAAAAGTGTTTGGATTTGAATAAATAATTCAAAACCATTTTCTGTTTTAAAAAATAATTAATGTAACCATTTAAAATATGAACCATTTACAATTAAAAATGAATTAACTTATATTTTTTTAATATCAATTTGGAATTTAGAAAAACTTTAAACATAAAAAGTGTTTGGATTTAAATAAATAATTCAAAAACATTTTTCTGTTTTAAAAACTAATTAATGTAACCATTTAAAATATGAACCATTTACAATTAAAAATGAATTAACTTATATTTTTTTAATATCAATTTGGATTTTAGAAAAACTTTAAACATAAGAAGTGTATGGATTTGAATAAATAATTCAAAAACATATTCTATTTTTAAAAAAATAATTAATGTAACCTTTTAAAATGAATTAACTTATATTCTATTTTTGAATATTAATTTTTAAAACGACCCGTTTTTTGCGCTCGGAAAATGGAAAAGGGCTTTTCCGTGTGACAAAAAGGAAAATTTCCTCCTGCAACATTGTTCTCCATACCAATGTCCACACACATGCATAATATGGGCACAATATCACAAACTATGCCGTGATTCAGCACATAACATCGGTCATTTGGACCGAAAGCCATGAAACCTCGAACATGATAGGTCATTTTGTGAAGGTTTTTTCGAAACATGATCAATATACCAAGTCTGGTATTTTTCCTTTCAACTATGTAACATAATATGACACCACGCGAAGGATTTTCATTGTTCGGATTTTTTTTGAATTTATTATGCCCGTTTTGAATTATCTGAATTTCTAACTATGGTCGAACCGGTGTGCATGAAGATAGGGGAGCATCGTTAGAACTTGCATTGGATCTCTAAAGAAACCACATATTGCGAGTCTAAAATGATTTTTCAAAAATCACGGGCGATAGATCATGTACCTGTAGTACAAACCGGACCCACTTCCTACCGATTCGGCAGACATTTGTCCTTTTTACCCGGGATGGACGAAAAGGTTTGAGATGTACCGGTTGGGAAATAGTCCATGTAAGGTGGTCTAGTATTTTAGGAAAATGGGACGGTAACATTGTGAAACGGCATTTTGGTGGTTACTTCACATAACAACCCGTTTTTTGCGCTCGGAAAATGGAAAAGGGCTTTTCCGTGCGACAAAAAGGAAAACTTCCTCCTGCAACATTGTTCTCCATACCAATGTCCACACACATGCATAATATGGGCACAACATCACAAACTATGTCGTGATTCAGCACATAACATCGGTCATTTGGACCGAAAGCCATGAAACCTCGAACATGATAGGTCATTTTGTGAAGGTTTTTTCGAAAGATGATCAATATACCAAGTCTGGTATTTTTACTTTCAACTATGTAACATAATATGACACCATGCGAAGGATTTTCATTGTTCGGATTTTTTTTGAATTTATTATGCCCGTTTTGAATTATCTGAATTTCTAACTATGGTCGAACCGGTGTGCATGAAGATAGGGGACGGGCATCGTTAGAACTTGCATTGGATCTCTGAAGAAACCACATATTGCGAGTCTAAAAATGATTTTTCAAAAAATCACGGGCGATAGATCATGTACCTGTAGTACAAACCGACCCACTTCCCACCGGTCTGGAGCAGACATTTGTCCTTTTACGGGATGGACGAAAAGGTTTGAGATGTACCGGTTGGGAAATAGTCCATGTAAGGTGGTCTAGTATTTTAGGAAAATGGGACGGTAGCATTGTGAAACGGCATTTTGGTGGTTACTTCACATAACGACCCGTTTTTCTCGGAAAATGGAAAAGGGCTTTTGTGCGACAAAAGGAAAACTTCCTCCGCAACATTGTTCTCCATACCAATGTCCACACACATGCATAATATGGGCACAACATCACAAACTATGCCGTGATTCAGACATAACATCGGTCATTTGGACCGAAAGCCATGAAACCTCGAACATGATAGGTCATTTTGTGAAGGTTTTTTCGAAAGATGATCAATATACCAAGTCTGGTATTTTTACTTTCAACTATGTAACATAATATGACACCATGCGAAGGATTTTCATTGTTCGGATTTTTTTTGAATTTATTATGCCCGTTTTGAATTATCTGAATTTCTAACTATGGTCGAACCGGTGTGCATGAAGATAGGGGACGGGCATCGTTAGAACTTGCATTGGATCTCTGAAGAAACCACATATTGCGAGTCTAAAAATGATTTTTTTCAAAAAATCACGGGGGATAGATCATGTACCTGTAGTACAAACCGGACCCACTTCCTACCGATTCGGCAGACATTTGTCCTTTTTACCCGGGATGGACGAAAAGGTTTGAGATGTACCGGTTGGGAAATAGTCCATGTAAGGTGGTATAGTATTTTAGGAAAATGGGACGGTAGCATTGTGAAACGGCATTTTGGTGGTTACTTCACAAAACGACCCGTTTTTTGCGCTCGAAAAATGGAAAAGGGCTTTTCCGTGCGACAAAAAGGAAAACTTCCTCCTGCAACATTGTTCTCCATACCAATGTCCACACACATTCATAATATGGGCACAACATCACAAACTATGCCGTGATTCAGCACATAACATCGGTCATTTGGACCGAAAGCCATGAAACCTCGAACATGATAGGTCATTTTGTGAAGGTTTTTTCGAAACATGATCAATATACCAAGTCTGGTATTTTTCCTTTCAACTATGTAACATAATATCACACCACACGAAGGACTTTCATTGTTCGGATTTTTTTGAATTTATTATGCCCGTTTGAATTATCTGAATTTCTAACTATGGTCGAACCGGTGTGCATGAAGATAGGGGACGGGCATCGTTAGAACTTGCATTGGATCTCTGAAGAAACCACATATTGCGAGTCTAAAAATGATTTTTTTAAAAAATCACGGGCGATAGATCATGTACCTGTAGTACAAACCGGACCCACTTCCTCTGGATTCGGACATTTGTCCTTTTACGGGATGGACGAAAAGGTTTGATATGTACCGGTTGGGAGATAGTCCATGTAAGGTGGTCTAGTATTTTAGGAAAATGGGACGGTAGCATTGTGAAACGGCATTTTGGTGGTTACTTCACAAAACGACCCTTTTTTGCGCTCAGAAAATGGAAAAGGGCTTTTCCGTGCGACAAAAAGGAAAACTTCCTCCTGTAACATTGTTCTCCATACCAATGTCCACACACATGCATAATATGGGCACAACATCACAAACTATGCCGTGATTCAGCACATAACATCGGTCATTTGGACCGAAAGCGATGAAACCTCGAACATGATAGGTCATTTTGTGAAGGTTTTTTCGAAACATGATCATTGTTTGGCACACATTTAGTCCCGGATGTAGTCACAAACCGGGACTAAAAATATTTTCCGCCATTTCCCACCTCTTCCCGCCAAGTTTTCCCGCCCTTTCCTTTCTACTAGAGCTTTTAGTCCCGGATGTAGTCACTAACCGGGACTAAAGATATTTCCCGCCATTTCCCAAAGCTTCACGCCAAGTTTTCCGCCCTTTCCCTCTATATTTAGGGTGATCGTGTCATGGCTATCCACACATCCACACCTTCCTCTCTTAGAACAATGGACAACGCCTACTGGGCCATTCTGACCCTCGAGGAGACCGAGGCGCTGTGCGCCTCCAACTACCCTTGTCCACCGGGGTACCGCCGCCATTTGGATCTTTGCGCTGGAGGTTCCTGTCCCTCCTGTCCCTCAAGGTTCTGCACGCCAGGCGGCCATCACAAACCACTTCTACCACGAGCTCATGCCGGAGCAGCGGATGGATACCCAGTGGGATCCCGACAACTACGACACCTGGAATGCCTTCTTCGATAATAGGCGGGAAAGGGAGCTCACCAGGTACGAGGGTGATGGCCCGCCACCGGTGAACCACAACGAAGCCGGCCGTCCTCTATGGTGGGCGAACCGTACTATCATCAGAGTGATGCGCTACATCGCCGGGGGAGACCATCCTCGTCTACGGTGCCCACGAGTCCACCCGCCACAGGCCCCACACTGTCCCGGCGGTAGCGGCATCGTCTTCCAGGAGACCCCTCTCCCGCCCGCCATGAATCCGGCTGGAATGGCCCCTGGTATATGCCATGGATGGGCCGAGGATCCCAGTGGCGGTGTGGCGATGGCGATGATGATGACGACGATGAAGACCACGAAGCTGCGTACTATAGGACTAGGCATGATTATGACTAAAGGGCGGCTTTAGGCTGAGTGTTAGCTAGTCTCGGTTTGTCCGGTTTTAATATTAATAAATTTCTTAAGTGTTACCTAATAAATAGAAATGCCTATATAAAGAGAGGGTTCATATTTAGTCTCGGTTGGAGAAACCAACGCGTTGAAGGGATTGGCAGTGGGCGGACAACACTAATAATAGGGGTGAGTGTCGACATTATGTCGTGCTGTACCTTGTCCCGGATGGTGTCACCAACCGGGACTAAAGATGAACCTTAGTCGGTTGGAGACACCAACCGACTAAAGATGAGTCAAGACTAATAATAGGGTGAGTGTCGACATTATGTCGTGAGTGTCGACATTATGCCGAGCTGCTTGTACTATAAATATGCATCCTTGTGAGTCCAGTCCTCCGGCCGGTTTGAGGCATCTCCAAGATGGTTTTAGAGGCGAGGACACCACTACGGCCAGTTCGAGGAGATGCCGACGAGCCCGATCCTCGGCATCTCCGAGAAATGGTCATAGAGGCACTCTAATATGTGAAATTAGTTAGCTCAGGCGTATTGATCTAGTTAGTGAAGTTACAAGCTGCAAGATTGTTTTTCGAGCGAGGACACCACTCGACCAGTTTCGGGGAGATGCCGGAGCCCAGCCTCCTCCATCTCCAAGAAACTGGTCATAGAGGCACTCTAATATGTGAAATTAGTTAGATCCGGCGTATTGATCTAGTTAGTGAAGTTACAAGCTGCAAGATGGTTTTCGAGAGAAGGACACCACTGCGGCCAGTTTCAGGAGATGCCGGAGCTCGTCCTCCGGCATCTCAGAAACTGGTCATAGAGGCACTCCTAATATGTGAAATTAGTTAGCTCCGAGGCGTATTGATCTAGTTAGTGAAGTTACAAGCTGCAAGATGGTTTTGAGAGCGGGGACACCACTACGACAGTTTGAGGAGATGCCGACGAGCCCGGTCCTCCGGCATCTCAAGAAACTGGTCATAGAGGCACTCCGGTCCAGCCACAAACGGACTAACACTCAAGACATTTATTAATATTAAAAAGCGAGACTACAAAACGGGACTAAAGGCCACAAACCGCGAAAGATATCCTTGGTCAAGCCACAAACCGCGAAAGACATGAACTAGAGTTACATAATATGAGCATGAACTTCTTGGCATATGTCATTCCTTATGACCGCTTGACGTAACCATGGAGCATCTTCTTTACTTAACGGAATGCTTGGGTCAGTTTTCCGTGAAGGGCGGAATTTCATCAAACTTATTATAATCTTCCGACATATGCATCTTGTCCTCGATTCCCACGATGTTTCTTTTCCTGAAAGAACTATGTGACGCTTTGGCTCATCATATGATGTATTCATTTGCATATTTTTTATTTTTTTTCGGTCTGGAGGACATGTCCTTCACACAGAAAACCTAAGACACATCATTGGCTAGGACGAATGGTTCATCTCTATAACCAATATTGTTGAGATCAACTGTTGTCATTCCGCATAACCCGTCTATATCTTTACCCTTCCCCATTCAGGTTGACCCATTTGCGTGAAACAAAGGGACCTTAAAGAGACTCCATAGTCTAGTTCCCATATCGCCTCTATGTAACCATAATATGTGTCCTTTTGTCCATTCTCGTCTATTGCATCAAAGCGGACACCATTATTTTGGTTGGTGCTCTTTTTATCTTGGGCGATCGTGTAGAATGTATTCCCATTTATTTCGTACCCTTGGAAATTCAATACAAGAGAAGATGGTGACGTGCCAACAAGTATAGCTGATCTCCAACGGTGGTGTCATTCAAGAGATGTGTCGCATCCAACCACGAAAGACTTCATGTGTTCATCGTAATCCATGATTCAGCTTCCCGGGTTTTGGGCGTACAATATTCTTGTGTTCCTCGATATACTGAGTGCCAAGGTGGAATTATGTAGAACCGTAGTGTGCTTTAGTGAAAGAATCCCGTCCCTACATATCATTGCTTTGTTTCCCAGTGCCTTTTCCACTTAGTCTTCCCTCATGCGAGTCGAAACACCAATCGGCTTAAGGTCGGGAATAAAGTCAACACAAAACTCAATGACCTCCTCATTCCATATCCCTTGGAGATGCTTCCTTCAGTCTAGCACGGTTATGAACATATTTCTTTAAGACTCCATGAACCTCTCAAAGGGAACATATTGTGCGAAATACGGACCAAGAATGGCAATATCTTCCACTAGATGAACCAGAGATGCGTCATAATATTGAAGAAGGATGGTGGGAACACCAATTCAAAACTAACAAGACATTGTACCACATCCTTCCGTAACCTTGGCGAATATCTGGATTGATTACCTTCGAGATATTGCATTGAGGAATGCACAGCTTCACAATGGGTACTCGAACATTTTCCTAGAAGCCCCTCAATGCAATCGGAAGCAAGCTGCGTCATAATCACGTGATGATCATGAGACTTCAGGTTTTGGAACTTTTCTCTGCCATATTTATTATCCCTTTATATTAGATGAGAAGCCCGGCACCTTTATCTGTAAAGGACTTCAAAAGATTTCCTTCTATGCTTTGGTAAGAGCATAGTCAGCACGACGACAAGTGACGCCCTTTATCCGTCTTGTTATCTGTATGCATGTTCTTTGGGTCTTTCATAATTTGTTGGTCCTCCGTGCTTGGTGTATCTTTTGTCTTCCCATACACGCCTCGAATCCTAGCAGGTTCACGAGATTCTTCGTCACGTGCATCACGTCGATTGAAGCGGACAGGACTTTCCAATATGGCAGCTCCCAAAATATAGATTTCTTCTTCCACATAGGTGCGTGTCACAGCGGCGTCGTTCGGAACTGATTGACCGGGACCCTTTCAAAGATTACTTCTATGTCCTTGACCATACCAAATACATCATCACAGCGGGAGTTCGGGCTTCTTGGGTGATCGCCTCACCTTTGAAATGCTTGCCTTTCTTTCTGACGGGATGATTGGTCGGAAGAAATCGTCGATTTTCCAGGTACACAACCTTCTTGCATTTATGCAAATATGTACCTTCGGTCTTATCTAAACAGTGGGTGCATGCCTTATATCCTTTGTTTATGCATCACGAAAGGTTACTAAGAGCCAATCATTGATGGTTCTGAATAACAACCCTTGTAGATTAAATGGCTCTGTTTGTTCTCATTCCACGCATACACCTGGTTTGCCCCACAACCGTAAGAGTTCTTCAACTAATGGCCTAAGGTACACATCAATGTCGTTGCCGGTTGCTTGGGCCTTGGATGAGCTTGGCATCATAATGAACTTACGCTTCATGCACAACCAAGGAGGCAGGTTGTAGATACATAGAGTCACGGGCCAGGTCTTTGTGGCAACTCTGCTCCCAAAAGGATTCATGCCATCCGTACTTAGACCAAACCATAAGTTCCTTGCATCACCGCAAAGTCTGGAAGTCTCTCTCGATTTTCTCCACTGTGACCCATCGCCAGGTGTCTCAACTCCCGTCTTTCTTACGGTCTTCTTTGTGCCATCGCAACAACTGGAATGCTCTTTGTTTACGAACATGCGTTTCAACCTTGGTATTATAGGAGCATACCACATAACCTTAGCAGAACCCTCTTCAGGAGGCTCTCCTCAACATCACCGGGGTCATCTCGTCGATCTTATATAGCAACGCTGCATACGGGCATTTATCTAAATTCTCATACTCCTTACATGATAGAGGATGCGATCATTAATGCATGCATGTATCTTTTGCACATCTAATCCCGGAGGACAGAGTCTTCTTTGCTTCGTAGGTACTCGGGAAGTTCATTATGTTTTGGAAACTTGACTTCATTATTTTCAGCATCTTTTCAAATGAGGAGTTAGACCACACTCGCCTTCCATCACAACAATTCCAGATTGGTACCGAGCTTTGTCTGCCATCTTCACAATTTGGGTACAACAATTTCTTGTGATCTTCTAACATGCCCTCTAACTTCAACTTCTCATTTACATTTCACAGTCTCGCTTTGCATCGAAATGACCCTACCAAGTTCATCAGTAGCTCATCGATGCCCGTTCTTCACCTTTTCCTCTCCATTGTCTTCCATTGCGGTATCACGTATTCAGAAACATATGATGATAGTTGTTATCATCATCTTCTTCTTCACCATCTTCCATCATAACCCCTCTTTCCCGTGCTTGGTCCAGCAATTATAGTTGGGCATGAAACCTTTCATAATCGGTGGCGCGAATGATTTTCGAGGAAGAGTACTCCTTGTTGTTCCGACATTGAACACATGGACAACGTATAAATCCTTTCTCTTTGTTTCGTAGCCACATCGATAAATTTATCCACGCCTTTGATATACCCGGCTACACCGCCGGTCACCGTACATCCATTCCCGACCATTCATACGCATCATATAAGTAAGTTTATCAAAAACAGGACATCATAAATAGTGAAATAACCAATTCACACCGACACATGAATTGTATCAATGACCTAGAAAAGATAAGATTGCTAACCTCGATCGAGGGAAATAAAGAGGAGAAAGCTCAAGTGCGTCTGGACACCTTCTATATTTTTGTTCTATGAGAAATTCAACGGATTATTCACTCAAACATTTCAACAAACACCTTCAATGCATGCATGAGAAAAACTAGCACACCCCTCACACCTTCCACCATTCGAAAAAAAGCAGTGGAGGCAGAGGGCGTTGCATTTATAGAGGCGGGGGTCTTTAGTCCCGGTTGGAGCCGAACCGGGACTAAAGGTGCGTCTCCGCCACGTGGTTGTGGCCAAACCTTTAGTCGGTTGGTGGCTCCAACCGGACGCCTCCTTACCAACCGGGACCCATGCCCTCGCCCCGTGCCGCTCAACCGGGCGTGCGGCATTAGTCCCGGTTGGTGGCACAACCGGGACTAATGCTCCGAGGGGTCTCGAACGGATAGCCCTTTTTCCTCTAGTGGCTGCTGCGCGCTTGTTGCGCCGCTGCATGCGCTGCCGCTTGTGCGCTGCTCGCTGCGCGCCTACGCGTGCACGCATGCACGCACGCCCGCATGCACGCGTGCCGAACGTCTCCGCCGTCGCATGGCCGTTGTAATCCGTTGCGCTGACCCTCTCCATCCGCGCAGGAAAAACCCC
Source organism: Avena longiglumis (assembly GCA_030063025.1). Classification (NCBI taxonomy): domain Eukaryota; kingdom Viridiplantae; phylum Streptophyta; class Magnoliopsida; order Poales; family Poaceae; genus Avena; species Avena longiglumis. The sequence continues at coordinate 51,692,579 of CP125979.1, forward strand.
GACGCCGGAACCGATCGCCGTTGCCGTCCGGAACTCGCCGCCGTCCGTTTCGCCATCCGTTTCCGGTAAGACAGCAGCCACCGTCAGATCTCAGATCAGTGGCCTAGATCGTTCGTTGACTGGTCAGCATCCCAGGCATTGACTAGTCAGACGCCCAGTCAGCGCCCAGTCAAACAGACACAGTTGATTGGGTCAATTTCGTTAATCCCTTTAGTTGGCAGATTTCGGTAGAATCTTGTAAATTGTGTAGAAATTCAACCGCTTGACAAAAAATTGCAAATAAAATATGTACGAGTTCAGTGAGTCGTGTAGAATCTCGCTGTAGTTTTGGTTCAGACTTTTACTGTCAGGTTTAGTACAGTTTAATCAAACTAGTTAGTGGCCTTTTCGGAGTAATAAATTCGTAGAAAAAGATACGTAGCTCCAAAAATCGCGTGTGATATGTCCCTGAGCTCGTGTGAACGAGGGGAATCTCATCGTGAATTAAAAGGGTAGGCTTACGTTAAAAACTTCTGCAGTATTTGTCTAATGGCTTTCTGCAGTGTTTTAATTACTCGGGGAGTTTTATAATTCCTTTTTGAGTAATTCCAATTGGTACTGTTCCTATTCAGCGATGCCTATGCGGTAGAATTTTCCCAAGATTTTACGAACATTATACTACCGGTAGTGAATTATTTAAGTTCTAGCTCTAGTTTGGAGCATTGCTTTTGTCTAATAGTTTTCCTAGCGCCAAAACTATTTTCCATGCATGCAATCGGTAGTGTTATGTTATAGGATGTTGTGGTGCAGCTGTAGCACCAATTCACTTGTCGTTCTTGCATTCATGCATCATATTTGTTGCATATGTTGTGGATTGTTTGTTTATGAATGCAATTGTGTCGTGTAGATTGTGCTGAGTGCAACGCTTGTTCGTGTGAGGATTGTGCTGCAGACCGCTACAACCAAGGCAAGTAGATGCTACTTTGTTCATGATATCGTCCTACTATTTTCTTTGCATTGTCGTGTATTTTGTAGATGCATGTGTAGGATGATATTATCGCTATGCTATGTCCTATTATGTGGTAGGACCCTCTTTGTAGATGAACCACCGTTGGTAGATGTGCTTAGCCATGCTTGATGAACGAGGGCTGGGTAACATCATTGATACTTGTTTTCTCAAAGTATTGGTTTGTGAAAACTAAAACAACTTAATCTATGAACCCCCTGGGTGTGATGGTATTGATAAATTTTGGTGGTTTCATTGCGGAAAGGCACCCAGGTATCAAGAGAGAATGATTGGCTTCTTTATTGTGGAGCTTACGTGTACAACCATGTGCCAATAATGGAATGGGCGGTTGGTTGGACTTAGTAGGTTGTGGTAACTCGAACCCGCTTATCAAGAGGTGTAGAATTGTGGTAGGGTGCGCGTCGGGATTGAGGAGCTACTTCCCGAACAGTCTCTTCTTGGTCTTCTCCCTATCATCACCCAAAATGAGAGTGATGGTACGAGCTGGGCTGGCCAAGTCACATGGGTAAAGTGTACTAACCTCTGCAGAGTGTATAATCTAATCGATTAGCCGTGTCTCCGGTTATGGACATTTGAGTTGCTAGATATTGATTCCATGACATGTTTCTCGCTCATTCTAACTTCATAATTGTTTTAATATTGTTGGGTTAACTTAATTGGGATCTTTTCAAAGAAAATCAAAACTGTTTATGAAAATAGGACAAATGTATTTGCAAATGCAAGCCAGACACAGCTCCACTTGCCAAATATGCATGTAGATGTTAGAACTATTGTCTCCTTTACTAGCTCTACTTGCCATACATTCTATGTATTGACCCTTCGGGGCTGCTACATTTCATTTTGCAGGTTATTCCGATTCTGATTGATCGTTATAGGCCACGGTACTCCACTCGGCACTTGTTCACTTGTGGGCAATTTGAAGATTGGAGATTTTATTCGTTTATGTTGCTACCTGAATAATTTGAGCTTGCTTTACGCTAAGCTTTCATTGTAATAATGGTACTCTGAATGTTTGTAGATCATGATACACGGTTATTTGCTATGATTATCTATCTTACTCTATTGTGGGCCAATGAACCGATCCAGGGATTGGCATGTCACATAGAGGCCACGGTCTTATCAGAACCGGGGTGTTACAGGATGGTATCAGAGCCCGTGTGTCGACTGTAGGATCATGACCTAGGATTGGATTAGGAAGCCATAGAATTATTAAGCCTATATTAACTCTGTCTTTCCTCTTATGCCTTTCACCCTCGTATATTCTTACCATATGCTATTCTCAGACTTTCCTCTTTTACTTGATAGATGGGAGACGTCAAGACTGAGTATGTCACCATGGAATCACCAAGGCCCTTTGCAAGGCAGTTAGCTCAGCTCTCTCAGTCACTGGGATTGCCACTGCCTATGTTCAAGGGAAGAAGGCTGTACACCTATGGATATGGAGAGGATGCATGGGAGATCACTACCTTCATATTCAGAGATGCCGCCTTGCCAAACCCCGCGCACTTGGTCTACACCAAGATATACTGCAACTGGGGACTTGTAATCAACTTGGCTGTACATGAAGCCCTGTCTCGCCAGTGCCACTATGTCCGACACCTACTGCCTGCGGATTTACCCTACCGTGACTATGGAAGGCGTGATGAGGATGGGAACATTGTGGTTACCCCAGGCGACAGGAACAACATGCCGCCCCGTCGGAGGCACATAGAGGACATGGAGAGAGAGAATGGAGCTCTAGCAGAGAAGGTGAGGATGTTGAAGGAGATTGCAGACTTTACTAGCAATGGAATGGTGGTCCAAGGACAGGAGATAGACACTCTGCATGAAGCTGTGGGAGTTCTGGAGACTGCCCTGATAGCCAGAGATGAGACCATAGCCCATCTTCATGGTACTGTGCAGGAGAACGCCCAAAACATACAGCAATTGCAAGGGACCGTCCAGGAAAGGGACCAGACCATTGAAGTTATGACAGCCCAGATTGCCGCTCTCCAAGCGCAGCTGAATCCACCCCCGGATGATGACAATGGAGATGATGACAACAATGGGGATGATGATGATAGTGGAGACGATGATGATGATGTGGACGAGGATGATGATGATGGAGACGATGATGGTGGAGGAGATGAAGCTGTTGCTGTTGCAGCTGAGAATGAAGAAGAAGAGGAGGATCCAGAAGAGGTGGAGTTTGAAGTCTCAAGTTATGGTTCAGGAGAGGTGTACACTCCGCCGCCATGGTTGTACCACGAGCCGAAGCGCCAACGCATGACCGCAAGGACCTACCTCAATCTCTTCAAGAAGTAGATAGAAGTCCACCAATTAGTCCACGTTAGGAGCACTCGTTAGGATTAGTCTCGATCGTTGTGAAGCTTAGTTCGTGGTAGTTTAAAAGTGTTTGGTTGCTTATTTGTGTACTCCAATATCCCAGAATTTATTTGTGCGAATTTTATGAAAGAGTTATGGCAATTTGGTTATCATCTGTGTGTTTTTCGCTGCAGTTTTTCTGCTGATACAGCAGTACTGCGCGATTTTTCATATTTTTCTGGTAACTCGGAAAAATCTGAAAAAAATTGGGCTAATGCGAAACTATCTGTGCCATATGCAAAAAAATTTGCTAAATTTTCTGACGAGTTTAAGTCAGGCGGAAAAATTCGTGAAAGCTGCTGGACTGTTCTGGCAGATTGCTGTTTTGGTTGTTTAGTTGATCTATTGTTTAGTTAACCGTTGCCAACTCTTGTAAAACTATTTCAGTAGGTATATACTGCTAGGATAACACCTGGGATGTTTCTGGATCGCTTGTTTGTGGTTGTGTTGCTTGCTTGTGATTGTCTTCCATTGTTTGTTCATGTTTGATCATATGCATGGGTAGAATCCTATTATCGTAGTTGATTCTTTCTAAACTTACCTATGCTGAACCGCAGATGCCTCCCCATCGCCAACCCACTGAGATGGAGCAGCTCATGGCAGCTCAGGCACAGCTGACCCAAGTGATGACTCAGTTCATGGCGAATCAGAACAACAACAACGGGAACAATCAGCCTCAGGGAGATGCTCTCACCAGATTTCTGAGGTTAAGGCCAGCCAAGTTCTCTACTGCAACGGAACCAATGGTTGCTCTCGACTGGTTGCGTTCAGTCAACAAGGATCTAGTAACTGTCGGATGCACTGATGCTGAGAAGGTGAGGTTTGCCGCTCACCTACTGGAGGGACCAGCCGCTTCTTGGTGGGACACATTTCAGATCACCCACCCGCTGGATACCGTGACTTGGGCAATGTTTGAGGAAGGTTTCAGGACCAACCACGTGTCTTCAGGAGTTCTGAGCCTGAAGAGGAAGGAGTTCCGCAACTTGCGCCAAACCAATCGCACCGTGGCCGAGTACATTGAGGAGTTCAACAACCTGTCCCGTTATGCACCTGAGGATGTTGACACTGATGCCAAAAGGAGGGAGAGATTCCTGGATGGCCTCAGTGATGAGCTTTCAGTACAGCTACTTGTGGTTTATTGCCCCACTTTCCAGGAGCTTATGGACAAGGCTAGGATCTTGGAGGGGAAGCACAAGCAGGTGGAGAACCGCAAGAGAAAGAGCAGTACCCATCACTCTGGTTCACACCACAAGTCTCGCACTTCATATGATGGATACTCCAAGCATGGAGGAAGTGACCATGGGAGCCATGACCGCCGCGATGGGCATCGTCATGACAACCATAGGAGCAGCCACCACAACCACAAGGGAGGACACTCTCACCACTCTAGAGGACACGGTGGACATGACCGCAACCGTGATCGCAACTTCGTGAAGAAGGATCTGAGTGAGGTGACGTGCTTCAAGTGCAAGCAGAAGGGACACTATGCTGACAACTGTCCGGAGAGGAAAGGACTGAAGCCAACCAACGGCGAGAAGGCCACAGTGAACCACATGAATGTGGAGGAGATTCCAGATGAGCCTGACCTTGTGATTGGTAAGTTCCCAATCAATACTTACCCTGCAATTATACTTTTCGATACTGGTGCATCGCATTCATTCATATCAAGGGCATTTGTGGATAAGTATAAGTTACCTACTGAGTCTATGAAAAGGTCTACTAGAGTGAGTTCGCCTGGAGGAGATATGATAGCTAGTGCAGGATGCCGTGATTTAACTGTGAGGATTGGAACACACAACTTCATTGCACATTTGGTAGTGTTGGATTCACAGGGATTATATGTCATTCTGGGTATGGATTGGATGTCTATGCATGGGGGACACATAGATTGTGCACAGCGAGCTGTTTCGCTCAAAACCCCGGATGGTAAGAGGATTAGATTCAAGTCGGCTGCACGACCGAGAAGGTGTAAGTTGAATTCTCTTAAGGGGGTTAGCATGGATACTGTGCCAGTGATTAGGGATTACCCCGACGTGTTTCCAGAAGAGCTGCCAGGGATGCCACCTGACAGGGATGTAGAGTTTCTTATCGACCTGATGCCGGGAACAAGACCTATAGCAAAGAAACCATATAAGATGGATGTCGATGAGCTGAAAGAGTTGAAGAAACAGTTGAAGGAGCAACTGGAAAAGGGATTCATTCAGCCTAGTGCGTCGTCATGGGGAGCACCTGTTCTGTTTGTGGAGAAGAAGGACAGCACCAAGAGATTAGTGGTGGACTATCGCTCACTGAATGAAGTAACCATCAAGAACAAGTACCCTCTGCCGAACATAAATGACTTGTTTGATCAACTGGAAGGAGCAAAGGTGTTCAGCAAGACTGATCTTCGATCAAGCTATTTCCAATTGAAAATCCGAGAAGAGGATGTACCGAAAACCGCCTTCACCACTAGGTATGGATTATATGAGTATACGGTTATGTCTTTTGGACTAACGAATGCCCCGACATACTTCATGACCATGATGAACAAGGTATTTATGGAGTATTTGGACAAGTTCGTGGTGGTGTTTATTGATGACATATTGATATATTCCAAGGATGATGCTGAGCATGAGAGACATTTGAGACTGATTATGGAGAAGCTGAGGGAACACAAGCTGTATGCCAAATTCAGTAAGTGTGAATTCTGGCTTAACACTATTGGGTTTCTTGGACACGTAGTGTCAGGAGAAGGAATTGCTGTTGATCCAAACAAAGTGGACGATGGCGAGTGGGAAGCGCCCAAGAATGCGGAGAGATTCAAGCTTTTGGGACTTCTTTGGATATTACAGGAGGTTTATTGAAAACTTTTCCAAGATTGCTAAGCGATGACCGAACTTCAAGAAGGAGAGGAAGTTTGAATGGTCGACGTATGTGAAGCCGCTTCGAGTCAAGCATCGACTAGTGACCGCTACTGTTCTATGTTTACGGATCTTGAAGGATTTCCAAGTGTACTGTGATGCTTCTCGACAGGGACTTGGGAGTGTGCTGATGCAAGATGGGAGAGTAGTGTCTTATGCCTCGCGACAACTCAAGCACCATGAGCGGAATTACCCCACACATGACTTGGAGTTAGCGTCAGTGGTTCATGCACTCAAGGTATGGAGACATTACTTAATGGGAAAACACTGTGATGTGTACACCGACCACAAGAGCCTGAAGTACATATTTACACAGAAGGAACTGAACATGAGACAAAGGAGATGGTTGGAGCTTATCAAGGACTATGATATGAATCTACAATATCACCCAGGAAAGGCCAATGTAGTAGAAGATGCTCTGAGCCGGAAGGTTTATGCCAATGGATTGACAATTGGTGAATTGCCTGAGGATTTGTGCAAGCAATTCAAGGACCTTAGACTGGAAGTAGTGTCTGAAGGATACCTGGCTACAATGGAAGTCCAACCAACGCTACAGGACAGGATCATAAAGGCTCAGGTTGGAGACAAGGAAATAGATGAGATAAAGGAAAAGATGAAGGAGAATCGGGAAAAGGATATCCGCGAGGATGAACATGGTACCTTGTGGTATGGAGATCGTTTGTGTGTGCCCAGCGACCCGGAGATAAGGGAGTTGATTTTGCAGGAGGCTCATAACTCGCCATACTCCATACATTCGGGCAACACAAAGATGTATATGGATTTGAAGAGCAGATTTTGGTGGAACAACATGAAGGGAGATATCGCCAAGCATGCATATTGCCCTATGCGATGTATGTAGCCGAGTGAAGGCAGAACACCATAAGCCAGCAGGACTGCTACAGCCATTGCCCGTGCCGGATTGGAAGTGGGATAGAGTGGGAATGGAATTTATCACAGGACTGCCCAGGACCAGGTCAGGATATGACTCTATTTGGGTAGTGGTCGATCATTTGACCAAGGTAGCTCACTTCATACCGGTAAAGACGACCTATACGAGTGCAAAGTTGGCCAAGATTTACATGGACAGGATCGTGTGCCTACACGGAGTTCCCAAGAGTATCGTATCTGATAGAGGCACCCAATTTACCTCACACTTCTGGCGCCAGCTACACGAGTCACTTGGTACTATATTGGAGTTTAGCACAGCATTTCACCCACAGACTGATGGACAGACCGAGAGGGTGAATCAGATTTTGGAGGACATGCTGAGAGCTTGCGCCTTGGCTCATGGTTCTAGTTGGGATGAGAATTTGCCGTGTGCGGAGTTTTCCTACAACAACAGCTATCAAACCAGCATCAAGACATCGCCGTTCGATGTGCTGTATGGGAAACGATGCCGTACGCCATTGCTATGGGATGGAGTAGGAGAACGTCAGCTGTTTGGACCTGATTTGATCAAGGATGCTGAGGAGAAGGTCGCCTTGATTAGAGATAGGCTGAAGGTAGCACAATCAAGGCAGAAGAGCTACGCTGACGCCAAGCGCAAGGAAGTGGTGTATGAGATAGGTGATAGAGCATACCTCAGAGTGTCGCCCCTTCGTGGAATCAAGAGATTTGGAATTAAGGGTAAACTGGCACCTCGATTCATTGGACCATACAGGGTCTTAGCACGCAAAGGAGAAGTTGCTTATCAGTTGGAGCTGCCAGAAGCTCTGTCTGCTGTTCATAACGTGTTCCACATGTCCCAGCTGAAGAAGTGCCATCCGGAGATGGTGGATACACCATTGAGAGACACCGTACCGCTAGAGGAGGTTCAGCTGGAGAATGATTTGAACTATGAGGAGAAACCGGTCAAGATTCTGGAGACAGCAGAAAGGACTACCCGTACCAAGACAATCAAGTTTTGCAAAGTACAGTGGAGCCACCACACCGAAGAAGAAGCCACTTGGGAGCGTGAAGATGACATCCGAGAGGACTACCCACACCTATTTGCTAGCCGCGCCGAATCTCGAGGACGAGATTCATCTTAAGGGGGTTAGTCTTGTCACATTCCAAAATTTAGATTTGGTCTTGCATATCATTCATAGCATTGCATCATATCTTTCCATGCAAAACCGTCGAGTAGAAAGGTTCGGCGAAACGCCACCTTCAAAACCCTATTTTGTTTCGCTACGAGTTTCCTGCGGGAGGCTTTAGAAGGCCTTGCGACAATCACCCCTGTAGGTTCGAGTTTTCACGCAAACTTCGACTGAAGGTTGTGCCCCTCGACGATACGAACCCGTAGGCACGAGAATCGCTCCAATCGGAGTTCGTATGCAAAAGACTCGGACGTTTTAGTAAACCGCCGGAAAACGGTCCGAAATTCCGGACCGATTTCCGAATCGGAAACCAACTCCGCATCGTTTCAGAGTAGGACCCGCAAAGGGGCCCCACAAAAGGACCCCACCTGGGCCGAGCCACCACAACTCGCCGCCGCCCCTGCCTCGTTTTTCGTGCCCGCGACGCGTCCGAGGCCGCCTCCCCGATCGCCGCCTCACGCGACCCGCGCCACGACGCCGTCCGCCGCTAAGACCGCCGCCGCCCTTCCCGCCGCCCGAGTAACCGCGCCCGCTCGCGCCCGCCGCCGACGCTGCGCCATCGCCGCCAGCCGCTACCGCGCCTCGCGCCGCCGCGCCCGCTGCGCGCCGCCGCCGCCCGCCGCCGCTGCTTCACGCCGAGCCGCCGCTGCTGCGGCCGCCGACTTCATGGCTGCGCGCCGCGCCGCCGCTGCTGCTGCGCGCTGCATCTTGCCGCTGCGCTTACGCTGCATCGCATGCACGCACGCCGAACGTCGCCGCCGTCGCGTGGCCGTTGTAATCCGTTGCGCTGACCCTCTCCATCCGCGCAGGAAAACCCCCGACGCCGGAACCGATCGCCGTCGCCGTCCAGAACTCGCCGCCGTCCGTTTCGCCATCCGTTTTCGGTAAGACAGCAGCCACCTTCAGATCTAAGATCAGCGGCCTAGATCGTTCGTTGACTGGTCAGCATCCCAGGCGTTGACTAGTCAGACGCCTTGATCAAATGCAGAACCTGATTGATCGGTTCAATTTCGTTAATCCCTTTAGTTGGCAGATTTCGGTAGAATCTTGTAAATTGCGTAGAAATTCAACCGCTTGGCCAAAAATTTCAAATAAAATATGTACGAGTTTAGTGAGTCGTGTAGAATCTCTCTGTGGTTTTGGTTTAGACTTTTACTGTCAGGTTTAGTACAGTTTAATCAAACTAGTTAGTGGCCTTTTCGGAGTAATAAATTCGTAGAAAAAGATCCGTAGCTCCAAAAATCGCGTGTGATATGTCCCTGAGCTCGTGTGAACGAGGGGAATCTCATCGTGAATTAAAAGGGTACGCTTACCGTAAAAACTTCTGCAGTATTTGTCTAATGGCTTTCTGCAGTGTTTTAATTACTTGGGGAGTTTTATAATTCCTTTTTGAGTAATTCCAATTGGTACTGTTCCTATTCAGCGATGCCTATGCGGTAGAATTTTCCCAAGATTTTACGAATAATATACTACCGGTAGTGAATTATTTAATTTCTAGCTCTAGTTTGGAGCATTGCTTTTGTCTAATAGTTTTCCTAGCGCCAAAACTATTTTCCATGCATGCAATCGGTAGTGTTATGTTATAGGATGTTGTGGTGCAGCTGTAGCACCAATTCACTTGCCGTTCTTGCATTCATGCATCACATTTGTTGCATATGTTGTGGATTGTTTGTTTATGAATGCAATTGTGTCGTGTAGATTATGCTGAGTGCAACGCTTGTTCGTGTGAGGATTGTTCTCCAGACCGCTACAACCAAGGCAAGTAGATGCTACTTTGTTCATGATATCGTCCTACTATTTTCTTTGCATTGTCGTGTATTTTGTAGATGCATGTGTAGGATGATATTATCGCTATGCTATGTCCTATTATGTGGTAGGACCCTCTTTGTAGATGAACCACCGTTGGTAGATGTGCTTAGCCATGCTTGATGAACGAGGTCTGGGTAACATCATTGATACTTGTTTTCTCAAAGTATTGGTTTGTGAAAACTAAAACAACTTAATCTATGAACCCCCTGGGTGTGATGGTATTGATAAATTTTGGTGGTTTCATTGCAGAAAGGCACCGAGGTATCAAGAGAGAATGATTGGCTTCTTTATTGTGTAGCTTACGTGTACAACCATATGCCAATAATGGAATGGGCGGTTGGTTGGACTTAGTAGGTTGTGGTAACTCGAACCCGCGTATCCAGAGGTGTAGAATTGTGGTAGGTTGGACCGGTGCGCGTCGGGATTGAGGAGCTACTTCCCGAACAGTCTCTTCTTGGTCTTCTCCCTATCATCACCCAAAATGAGAGTGATGGTACGAGCTGGGCTGGCCAAGTCACATGGGTAAAGTGTACTAACCTCTGCAGAGTGTATAATCTAATCGATTAGCCGTGTCCCCGGTTATGGACATCTGAGTTGCTAGATATTGATTCCATGACATGTTTCTCGCTCATTCTAACTTCATAATTGTTTTAATATTGTTGGGTTAACTTAATTGGGATCTTTTCAAAGAAAATCAAAACTGTTTATGAAAATAGGACAAATGTATTTGCAAATGCAAGCCAGACACAGCTCCACTTGCCAAATATGCATGTAGATGTTAGAACTATTGTCTCCTTTACTAGCTCTACTTGCCATACATTCCATGTATTGACCCTTCGGGGCTGCTACGTTTCATGTTGCTGGTTATTCCGATTCTGATTGATCGTTATAGGCCACGGTACTCCACTCGGCACTTGTTCACTTGTGGGCAATTTGAAGATTGTAGATTTTATTCGTTTATGTTGCTACCTGAATAATTTGAGCTAGCTTTACGCTAAGCTTTCATTGTAATAATGGTACTCTGGATCTTTGTAGATCATGATACACGGTTATTTGCTATGATTATCTATCTTACTCTATTGTGGGCCAATGAACCGATCCAGGGATTGGCATGTCACATAGAGGCCACTGTCTTATCAGAACCGGGGTGTTACACCTGTGTTTACAATGCTAGTCCATGGATCAATAGCTAGCATCCACAGTTAAGATGTAATATCAAGAAACAAAGGTCATAATATAACTTTATAACCAGGAATAACATAATTTTATTACATCTTACATAGCTCATTTGGCTATTACATTACATTGCAGCGGAATAACTATAGTCATGGGGTCCTTCATCTTCAAAGTGCCACAGGCAGATGTTGGTTGTAGACTTTGCAATCCTAATCAATCAATCTTCTCTAAAACAATCAAACCTGCAACATTACAAGTTACAGCCACAAGGGTCAATACATTTGAATTGTATTGGCAAGTGATACCATGGTAGTATGGTGGAGTCTATCATTTATATGCATTTGGCTAAGTGGAGTTGAGGCTTGCATTGCTCAAAATAGATTTTCCTTATCATTTTGAAAATACTAAGTTTTTGTTTTGACAAAATCTTTTCCAAGGCTTCTCTCAATCAAAGATTGAAGATTTCAAATAACCCTTGTTCAAACCACAAGTTTTAACTTAGAAATTTGAATGATGAGATTCTTGATTGCTTCCATGTCTTGATGCTCAAATTGTCCTTTACCAGGGACATGGCTAAGTACTTAGATTTTACACTCTGCAGAGGTGGTGCACTTTCCCCACAAGACTTGGTTTCCCAAGACAAGATCTTTCAGAAGCTTTCCCTTAGAACAAAATGGACGCACTCTAACCTATCAAACACTACCACCCACTGTCCATATGGCTATGTTCTTGCAACCTATATGATCATGGCAGAGCCCATATTGCCAAGTGGTTGCACTTGAAGCTTCTCAACATTTGACATCTCAAATCTCTTTGTTCCTGGGTGGCCATCCACAAGTGAGATACACAAGGTAAACCATAGACATGGGCCTTGTGAACCACTCAACCAAAATCCACCAAGCAATTACCATTCCACCCAGGTGATTCATTAAGTTAGTTGTTTTATTAAACAAAACACAAGTCCTCAGACTTAGAATATTTTTCCATAGTGTGAATATATATTCCACCCATGTTTTCTATTAGCTAGGCTAAGCTTGATAGTAATAGGAATCTTAACTTAGGAATATTTCCACTAAGGTTTCATCTACTAGTTTTCCTATAGCAAGGTTTATACTTAGCAAAATTCCATGCAAGTTTTACTTAGCAAAATCACTAATGCATAGTGAAAGTGATGGGACAAAAAGTATGAAGCATCACTTGCCTTTTTGGTAGAGTATGGGTTCACTCCTTGTCCTTGCAACAATCACACTCTTCAAGTCACTACAATTCAATCAAGCAAGGCACAAGCTCAATCTACCAATCAAGCAAAACAACACATAAAATAACAAAGTCAAAGTAATGCATATAAGCATGCCAAGCTTTGTTTTGTTTGAAAAAGTGGTTCCTAATGGGTCATGAACATTTGAAAACACCTAATGGTCATTTTGTAAAGTGGCAAAGTCATTTGCAAAAGGTTTCACTTCAAAAACCATTTTCAAAACAAAGTATCATTTTATGTGGTGTAAAAATATTTTTACTAAGGCATTAATCTATAGGGTTCACCAAAAAACATTTTCAAATCACAAAACTTGGTGTTTGGGGTCAGAGAGTTTAAAACAAAACATTTCCCAAAAGTTTTCCTTTAAAATCATTTTTAATAGATAAACCACATTTCTATTTGACTAGAAATGGTTTTAAATCAAAGAATCATTATTTTGTTTTACCAAATACATTTTTGAATCCACAAAGTGTTTCCTATGGTCAGTAGGTTCAAATCACACCAATTGCCAAAGGTTTTATCCCCAAAATCATTTTTGAACAATTTTTACATCCTTAACAAGCATACAATTGTTTCTGCAAAAACAAACACTCTAACAGATAATATTTGCTAAACCAAGGGCATGGTTGGCTAGGTCTTGCTCTACTGATTCCAATGATACCAAATTTGCAATTTTTGGACGTGTGGATCAAAAGTTACAAAGGTTTGAAATTCACAAACAAATCTGTTTTCAAATTCCTGTTTTAAACTAGAGTCGCCACGTCGCTCTCTAATTGACAGATGCGGTTCAGTGTGGATCACGCTGCAGACCGTTGGATCTAAACAGATCGCGTGGCCCAAAACACGTACCCCTTCGGAGTTTAAGTGTTCTATCTAGTTCGTTCGATCCAGATCCTACGGCTATCATCGTATTGACCAAATGTGAGCGGCGCCGGCGGTGGCTAGCGGCGGCGACGGTCTGACAATGGCGGCTCTGGCGAAACAGGAAGCGAGAGAGGGAGGAAGTTGGCTCACCGAGATCGCAGGAGGCTGGGGAAGCTCGTCATGTGGTCGACGGGGCAAGGGACGCACGGTCGTAGGAGTAATCGCTCGCCGGAGTTTGTTCTGGCGACGACATGCTCTGGTTGTGGTTGGGGACGGTGCTGAGGATCACATCGAGACAAAATGATGACGCGGTTAGACGCGCAGGTTCAAAACAAAGTTGTGTGCGTGAACGAGAGGTAGAGGGGCGGCCGGAAACTACCTGTGGGGCTCGTCGGAGTTGGAGCGGACGGCGGCGTCGTTCAGAGCTTGTTGCAGACGTTGCTCTGGAGCGCCCGTGCTCGTACGAAGGGCACATGTGGATGCGCCTGGATGTGGTGAGCGTCCTCGTGTGCTCGGGGAGAAAGGAGGTGGTGTGGCTCGGCCGGAATCGAAGATGGAAGCTCGTCGGAGACAGAGCTGCTCGGGGAGAAATTGGGGCGGCCTAGGGGCGTGCTTGGGGAAGGAGACATAGGGGAAATAGAGGAGATTCGTTGGCGTTTAAAGGGGCATGGTTACTGCGAGTAATGGTGGCCGCGTTATGACGAATTCAAGCCGCGAAATCAAAGCAGAAAACGGGGTTGAACTGGTCGCTGCGATGAGGACGATGAACAGGAGGGTGGGGCATACTTGTCGTGAGAGAGAAAGTTTCAGTGGGCTCGGTTGTCATTCATCTTGCGGGTTTGTTTTGCGGTAAGGAAAACATTTCGGGGAAAAGAGGAGGTGGGCTGCGAGTGGGCTTATTTGGCTGGCTCAGTTGGGTCAGGTCCAAATCACATTTTTTTGTCTGATTGTTTTATCAATTTCTATTTCTATTTTCCTGTTTTGAAATTTCAAACAACATTCAATCAACAATTCAAACAAAACAAACTTGTAATGAGTTTTTGGTTCTGTTTATCAACATAAACCAAATCCTAAAATAAAATAATATTTTTATTCTTTTTAGGATCTATTAAATATAATAGACCATAGTTATTTAATCAAATAGGGTTTGATTTATTTAATAAAATCTTCATTTGAAATCCAAAAATTTTCAAAACCAAATCAGTAGGTTTTATTTGAAATAAAATATACTTGGTAAACTTGTTTAAAATAAAATAACATTTTTATTTTAGGCTCCATTAATAATTAATTAAAGTGGACCTTAGTTATTAAATCAAATAGGATTTGTTTCATTAAAATATTTATTTTGAAATCTAAAATAAAACCAAAACACTTCAGTAGGTTTTAATTAATAAAATAAAATACTGAGAAAACTTATTTAAAATAATTTAATAAGTTTTGATGTTTTAATTAAAATGGTAAATCCTTTTATTTAAATAAAATTTGGATATTAATTCCTTATTATTTTATTTAAATAAAACTTTACTATTTTTAATCAAAACAAAACATTTTATTTTAAATACTTGGCCAAGGTTTAATTTGGCTCTGTAAAATAATCTTTATTTATAAATCCACCTTTTCTTTTGAAAGCCAAAACCTTTTATTTAAAAGATCCAAAATAGTAAGTCTAAATATTTTGAATGTTTATTTAACTTTTTAAATCCCTTTAGGATTTCATTTGATCCAAATAGGTTTTGAAAGTTTCCAATTGGATTCAAAAAGTTTCTTCTGGCCTTGAAAATCAAACAAAGTTTTATTTTATTTCATTTATTTTCACATTACAAGATTTGGAAAATCTTGGGATGTGACACATCTCAATGTTCATGATCAGGAAACCATGATCATATATTAACCAACAAGCTTGTTTAACAAGAGGCTTTACTAGTGACTCTTTTATGTTTACAAACCACACAAGTATTAATGTTTTCGGTTAATACAATTAGAGCATGGTATGTAAACATTTATCATAAGTACGAAGATATGGTAATAACCACTTTATTATTGCCTCTTGGGCATATCTCCAATAGAGTTATCTCAATATGAGAGCTTCTAACCTAGATACATCATATTTCTATTTGTTCTTACGAGTGCGGTCTTCACTGCATCATCCCTCCCTGGATTCCTCCACGTCCATCGGCCCCAACTTTAGCCAACCCATGGCATATGCCGTGATACCACCACGACATTTGGCGCCCACCGTGGGGCCATTTAGTTGCGTTGGTTGGGTTTCCATCCGGACGGGAGCGTCTTCATCAACTTCAGCTTCATAAGAGCTCATTCAGCTTCTCCAAGCGTACAAAGATCTGAGAGGTGAGCACAGGAGCCTCCGAGCCTGACTCATCCAGTAAGACTCGGCGAGTGTCGTGGTATTGCCGACGAGTACGCCATGGAGGGATCCTCACAGTGCGTGTTTAGAGACATGGGGGAAGGCGGACGGTTGACGGGTACGAGGTAACACAGATTACCCAGGTTCACATCCCACAACGGTGGCAGAATCCTACTCCTGCTATAAATCACTATAAGGGCAATACGCCGAGTTACATGGATTGGTTCGCTGTGCAAGGTGTGACTAGAAGTCTAAGTTATCGTCTGAAGTTGTGCCCTAAAGGCTCCCATAGGCCCTACTTATATAGTCGCCAGGTCCTAGGGTTACAGGGAAAAGTCCTAGCCGGACAGGTTACAGAGTCCTACACCGTCTATTACTAGTCTTGCGTGTCTTGTACTCCAAGGCTCCGGGTACGTCGATGAATCCAATCATAGCCTTCCTTTATCCGGCATGGGCCTCCCTTCTGGATCCATCTAACTGGGCCGCCCAGCAGGCCATAGCCCATGCTACCAACTGTGGGCCACCCGGGTTATCCGGATAGGAGACATGCTATGAGGATACCCATATAACATATCCCCAACAGTAGCCCCCGAAGAACTCCGAGATCTTACGCCGTCTTGCCTCTTCATGTTGAATGCTCCGTCTAGATGGATGTCAGCTAGGAGCAAATCGTCAAGCAATATCTTGTAGTCCTCCCAAATAACCCTGCAAGGTTTTCTCTGTCTTCAACTTGTAGTCGGAGAAATGCTGAATCTTCCATCGTACTCTTCCGTAGCCGGACTGGATCCGTCCATGCCGGAATCTTCTGATGTGATGGTTCATCTTCCTATGACATCTAGGGTGACGCGGACATAGGTCAGCAACGCCTCGTAACTCACACATGCAGAGAACACAATCATGTCCCATTTTCCCGCACGAGCGATACGAATCGTTGGCAGCGACGGTTGGGACGTGGCAAAATGTCCGTGCACGTTCGCACACACGTCGTCTACGCGGCAACCGTCTGATCAAGCTGCACGAATCTTGATGCTAGAGATCATAAATAGTAACTGCGGTGGAATTTTTAATTTTCACCTCATTCTCTCTTCGCATCGTCTTCTTCCTCCAGCGAGCACCCCCTCGAGCTCTCCGCGCAACCTCGCGAAAAACCCTAACTCCCAATCTCGCCAGTCACTTCCAAACTGGCGCAATGGCCAGCAGCAACTCTACCCCCTCGATGGTGGCATCGGGTGAAGCCGCGACGAAGCTGGCGAGCTCCGTCGTCGTGTCCCTAGAGGTCCTGGTCATCCCTGTCTCCGCGGTGTTTGAGACCACCGGCGGCGACCATAATCCGGCGGCGCTAGAGCTGCTGGAAGAGGACAACGACTCCCACAAGGGCGATTGGCGCGGTTCGGACATCACGGACCGTGACATCAAGGAGCTGGTCATCGAGGGCTATCTCCCCGCGACGGAGGGGCTCGCCTGGCAGGCGGCGCCAGCCGGCAAGGTCACACCTTCTCTCCAAGCCGGAGAAAACGTGTACCTCAAAGCATAATTGGTACATGGCATCTCCCTGCCAATCTCTAACTTCTTCCTTTCCGTCTTGAACCACTACTGAGTCCAACCCCAAAACCTTTCTCCCAATAGCATCCTAGCACTCAGCAATTACGCGGCGCTCTGCGAGGGTTACTTAGGGATTAAGCCTAGGCTAGATCTCTTCGTGTATTTCTTCATCGTCAAGCGTGAAGCCGGAGCCAGCAAGGACAAACTTAGAAACTGTGGCACCATAAGCTTCAAGATCCGTCCTGGCCGACGGTTCCCCGACATCGTCGGTCACGAGTCTAAGAATCGGCAACAGATTTACTTCACGACCCGGATATCCTCGGCTCAAGTAACGTGCCACTGCAATTCGTCGATGGATCCGCCGCCAAAACTTCGACATGGAGATCCCATGCCTCCCTTCCCTCCGACATCGATGCTTCCCGTTCCATAAGGCGGATAGAGTGGTTCGTAGAGACGGGTTTGAACGGCTTGGACCTAGCCATGTGCTGGTTCATCAGGCGAAACCAACCTCTACAGCAGCGCTCGAAGCTGATGCACGAGTATACCAGCGACAGAAGGGATAACCTCCGCATCTTCCTGGACAATTTGTCGAGCGACTCCGTGAAGCTCTGTCTTAAGGACATCGTCAAGGTGAAGGACAAGAAGCGTGGCTTCACCATCACCTATGACATGTTCGTAGACAGCAGCCCAAAGGTAACTGTTTATCTTCCGTGTATGACATATACTCTAGTTCTTTCGTCTAGCTATTTTCATCTCATCTAACACGGTGACCTCTCACTTAACAGCTTAGCGATCTAGAGGAGAATAGCATGGTTTTCCAAATATATGATCCAAAGATGAAGGAAGTCACGGTCGTGTCTGACGACGATGCTCCATTGGCGCGAAAGCGGAAGAGCTCCACCTCTAACGTTGCCGATGGAGGCAAGAAGAAGAAGACGGAGGGTGGAGCCTCAAAAAAGACTACCGCCGCCCTGGAGGCGGAGAAAAGAAAGACCACCGGGATCCCCTTTGCCAAAGCACCCCCCTCTTGTGTAAGCTTTTTTCTCTTCGACATTGTCTATTTATCTGTCTTGTTCCTGTACTTATGCATTTTGCACGTTTCAGGAAGAAAGCCACGACCGGCTTTAAGAAGACCTCCAAAACATTGGGGGCTTCTAGAACCATCAAGGACATGCTGCATCGCGACGCATCTCCCTCGCCATCTCCCCTGTCACTCCCAGCGTCAAGCCCTCCTCCACTCCGACAAGCTCACAAGCTAAGGAGGCATCTGTCCCTTCCGCCATGGAAGTGGACTCAGGTGCTTCTACTGAGATTGCTGTCGTCGGCGAGCAGGCGACGCAGGAGAGTGCCGCACACCCAATGGCTGAAGCTCCGACTAAGGATGCCATCGGGTGCGGTAAGGCGGTGGTGGAAGTTGGTACTTCTGCCGTAGGCGGCGCCCCCACACCCAAGAAAGCCATAGAGTATCCAAAGATAGTCTATCCAGTACTTACACCGGGTAGCACTGCTCTGGTTCCTGGTGCGGCGCCGACATCTCCGACGTGCGGTCTAGAGGAGCTTCTCCGGCAAGCAGAGATCTTGCAAGGAAACGGCGTGTCCTTTGGCAAGCTGTTGGCCGAGAGTTCTACTAACCTCAAGATCATTGCACTTATAAGTTTTATTTTCCTTTTGCATTTCATATGAGTATCCCACTGTAGCCCCCGAGGATTTAGATGGAAAACCATAGGTCTTTGCGTCTAGATGCTCTAAGAGTGACTAAGCTAGAAAACTTCTCACTGTAGCCGCCAAGCATATAGGTGGAATGAATTATTCCGACTAGGTGCTTTAAGAGTAGCATATGTAGTGTTTATAAATTTCGATACTGTAGCCCCCAAGCCTCTAGTTGTAACTGAATTAGTTTTGACAAGATGCTTAAAGAAAAGCTAAGCATATATCCGAGTTAAAAACTTTATACTATAGCCCCTAAGCTTCTAATCGAAAAAACTGAATTAGTTCCGACTAGATGCTTAAAGAAAAGCTAAGCATATTGCTAAGTTAAAAACTCTCGCTGTAGCCCCCGAGCGTCTAGGTCGAAAATTTCCAGCTAGATGCTCCAAGTAGACCAAACAACGTTTTAATTTTTCTTTTTCCACAGAACGAGAATGCTCGGAGGGGCATGGCCAACGGCAAGTACCATAAGATGCGCGCGGACCTGGAAGCCGAAAAGGGTAAAACTGCCTTCTTGAAGGAACAGATCGTCAAGAGCAAGCGTCTGTTTTTCCTTTCTTTTTCGTAATCCGACTTGAACTTGTGTATTCTCCGAGTACTCACTGTGTACTTTGCTTTCTCCGACTTGTAGAAACCATTGCCAAGGCTAAGGACATTGTCGAGCAATCCAAGCACATTCAAGAGCTGGATAGCAAGAACAAAATCCTTAAGCAGGAGAGGAAGGACATGCTGAAAATGCATGAGGAGTCAATGAAAGCCCTGCAGGACTCCGCCACCGAGGAGATGAACCGCTTGAAGGAGGAGATCTCGATCTTAAGAGCTTAGAAGAAAGCTGCCAATAGCAAGCCATCCACATGTTGGATGGTCATTGCCACTCAATAGAAAGCATGATAAATAAATGATAAATGAGTAGTCATCACTACTCCTCGGCATCAACCTCCTCCTCAACAAAGGTAAGACCTGCATTCTCCATAGCGGTCTTGTATTCCTCCACATTGGTGGTCAAGGTCTCTACTTTGGCTTTGAGAGCCCTCTTCTAAGAACGAAGCCTCTCAATCACAGTCTGCTGATGCTCGAGCTCGAAGTCCTTGGCCTCCAGTTCTGCAGTCATGTCTCGAATCCTGTTGTTCCTATCGTGGACTCGCTTCTCTTGACTCTTGAACTTTCTGTCCTGACTCTCGAACTTTGCCTCCATATCCTTGACTATCTCATCTTGCTCCGCGAAGAGCTTGTCCTTCTCACGAAGCTACACCTGGAGTTCGTCATTGCTGAGCATGACGTTGGTCCTATCAGTGTCCACGTGCCTAAGAAGAACCTCTAAGTCCTGGAGGTATAGACGAATCAGCTCATTGCCTCCTCAAGTGTCCTCGAAGTCGATGGGCTCTCCATCCACATCACGTCTACCGAAGGCGTGGAAGTGAGTACCTCTAACCTGTCGAGAGTGTCTCCCTAACAGACGTCCAATCAAGTCCTGCATGACTACCTCTAGGCCTCTCTCCTTGTCATCGTGCATAAGCTTGAAGATGATAGCCTCCGTGGTAGGCTCTGTCTGGCGTCCGGGCTGATTGACCTTGAAGCCCCAAAGGTCTTTCCTCTCAAACATGTAGAGGGGAAGCACCATGATGGTAGGAAGAGGGAGATTGAGCAAGGTAGTGAGCTCAATAATACGAGGGCCAAAACGAGTTCCTTGGAACTCCTCAACAATGCTGATGGTAACATTAGGCATCTATTTAATAAGATAGAAAAATTTAGAATCAACACAATTTTAAGACAAGTCACAAGACAAGGCATCACATGCATAACTTTGAAAATCAAACACACAAGTCATGGCATACATGGATCCATTACAAACAACCAAGGTTCAACTTATTTTAAACAACATTTTGGAAAATAAAATGATAAGTGTGGTGGTCCAACTAACGAAGTACGCTTACAATTCCATCTCACTTGCCAAGTTGGCTAAAAGGGCATCCCTAGAGGCAATCTGTTTGTCTAGATCACCCATTGCTAAGTCTATGATGTCCTTCCTTAGGCTTTGGTTGGTAGCCTCTAACTCTTGGGTATGCTTCTTTTCTTTCCTAAGATCATTCTGAGTGTTTAGCATTCTGCACTTGATTCTATCACCAAGTTCTTTGATGGCCCTCCAAGCTGCATCCCTTGCTGAATCAAAAAATGTAGTGTGCATCACTGTGTTGGTGACCATGCAGAAACCTAAGTCCTTGTGGTTGTCTTCCTTGTTTTTATACAAGTGAAGTTGCACCCACCAGTACTCAACTCCTTCATCCATCACAGGAAAACCTTTGTACACAGCTGCACCATGTATTCCCATTGCAACCATGAGGTCCTTGAGAGCCTTGGGGAACTCTGTCTCACATTCCAAAGTCATAGTCATGAGTGGTCCCTTCCTTACGGCTTCGTTGATGGAGTTCATCTACAAATAGAGATGAGAAAGAAGATTAGAAAAGTTTACGAGAAGAATAGACAAGTGTGGAAGTTGTTGAAAAAAATCTCCTTAGTGATTTCCAATCCTAGAGTCATAATCCTACAGGTAACACAGTGCTCTGGTACCATCTGTAAGATCCCTCCTTTATAAAGGAAAAGGATCCCTGTGATTGCAATGTTAGTCCCTGGATCAATGCTAGCATCCACAGTTTAAGATGAAGTACACAGAAACAAAGGTCATTATTATAGTCATTCCAGAGACAAACATAGTCTTTACAACTCCAAGGCCACAGGCCTAGTACAAGAGTTTAAGTATGTAAATAGATAAAAGTCTTCATCTTCATGTGCCACATGCAAACATGTTGAGTGTAACACCCTCAGAATCGGCCCTATGCAAGTTTTAGCGAAACTCGCCAAACCCGCATAGAAACGATTCGAAGGTGCCCACCAGGCACTTGCGTGCGGGTGGAAAACAAAGTAATAACATTACACAACAGTCCTCGATGGGACCCACAGAACAGATATATATACAACAGCGACTCAAAGAGTCAAGAATACAAATATAATATACAAAGATCCAAATCACCTTGAAAATGATCGAGTGTCCGACTACGGACAAGATGCAAATGGGGCTAAGAGTCCTGAAGAATAACCAATGGCGTCCATAACCCTGCCCAGGCCAAGCCGGAAGGGTAACCCTGCTAACGGCGTCGATCTCAAAACCTGCTTAAACAAAAGGGGTGCCGACAAAGGGCAAAGGAAAAAGAGGGCGTCGATCGAGGCCAAGACAGCGAGGCTAGAATCAAGGTCCTCGCCTACATAGGTATGGTGGACTGAAGCGGCAGCATGCACTAAACAACCTATAGAGACTCGATACAACTGGCGACTATCAGAGAGGGGTAAGAAAGACCTATTCGGATCCAACCTGATTCTAGCATCAAACAAACCCATCCTGGCGTTTCCCCCTCGAGACCATACGAAGAAGTCAACCGAGGAACTCACACAGTTGGCAGTTTTACTTATTCCGTTATAGTTGCCGCAATTACTAGTCAGGTTTAGATATTCATCCTGATAAAGTAAGCAGTGGGCACTTTTAGTTAATCATTCCGTTTTAGTGGCAACACTTACTAGTCAGATACAATTATCATGAGATAACCCCAAAACCCAGCAGTTGTTGGTACTTTTATATAGCCATTCCGTTGTAGTGAAGCTGATTACTAGTCAAATCGGATACAAGTCAATTTATAACAATAAACTTTAGTTATAGTTGTCTATGATCAAGCACTGTGCTCCAAGTCGTCCATAACCGCGGACACGGCTTCTCGAAAAGATTTAACCCTGCAGGGGTGCACCAAAGTATCCACAGGCACTTCGACCCTTTTTGCCAGATCAGTTAACATACACCCATCGGTATGTCGGCGGGGCCTAAGTCACGACGTTCCCAGATCCAAAGCAAGTACATGGGGGCCACCCCACCGAGTCGACACCCGCAACGGAGTCGGCCGGTCTCCGAGACGGACTCAGGGTTTGGGTGGACGGTGGCGGCATACGCCCAAACGGGGACTGTCGACACCGCGAAAACGTGTCCCGATCCTAAACAGTACAGTGTGCTCCTCGCACAAACGTAAATAAAGCGGTAAACATGGCATAAGTACAGGATAGTAAATAAAACCTCAAACTAGTTGTGGCCCCCAGTACAATACTTTGAAATCAGGTAATTATCAATGGGGGGCCCATATCTCCCCACCTGTGGTTAGCGCGCTCGATCTCGGAACATGTGTCAAGAACTCGGGTCCTACGGGACACAAGTGGGCGTTCGGAAAACCAACATTACCTATCACCCACCGATGCCTCTGCTTAATTCAATTTTAGTTGTTAAACAGGAATTAAAGTGATACAATAATTAAAGCCATGATCATCTCCAACGTCAACATTCGGCAACCTCCAACAACTGTGGTACTTGACGACAAGCAAAAACACTTGAGCGAGCGACTACGACACGCGGGTCCAACTATCTACCAAACACAGGTAATAGGATGTGTCCAAGGCTATATATGGCTGCAAGGAATACCACGGGTACGGCAACTAGAGCATCGCAACACAGGTAGCAAAGATCAACAGGAGGAAATAAATACTAGAAAAGTAAGATAGGTAGAAAGGGGGAGATGCTCGCCTGAAAACATTGTTGAAGGTTCAACCGAAGATCAGGGCGAAGCTCACATCAACTCAACGGCCTTATCCACGAAGAAGCAAAACACTAGAAGAAACACCGGATGCAATATTTAATACAACGGCAGAAGATCGGCATGATGCAGGTATGATGTATGGCATGGCAAAGGTGCAATGCAATTAGGTCATATTAAACGGGACCGGGGTCCGACAATTAATTAGATGGTTCAAGTTGTTTAGAACCCCCGCAATTTAAATGTTGTTTAACAAGACAGAATATATCACCGGTTCGCTACACAAGTTTAAATGAGGCCAATATAAGGCTAGATTTGTCCGCATATGGGCTCCATATTTAATTATTAGGTGAATCGGCATAAGGCCCCCAAACCACATGAATGAATGCATGCAAGACAATTATTATGCGACAAGTTGTATTATGTTATAAAATAGGGTTTCGGGAAGGGGTTCACACATTTAGGGTTCGGCAGATCTTGGGTTCCGTGGTGTTCGGGGTTCGACAGGGTCCAGGGTCCGGTCTCGGGGTCCAGGGTTCGACGGAAGCGTTTTCGGCGGGTTCGTTCTCTCGTTCTCGGTAACGGGGTGGATCTTGGCGCATCCGGGGTCTTCGGGTCACGTTGTCGGTCATGGCGTTCGGGACGAAGCACTTGTCGCATCGGGGTTCTCGGCGAACTCGGTGTCCGGGGTGAAACACTTGGCGTTCCTTGTCTTGTCGAAGGCCTTGTTGCTCTACGGCGAAGAGCTTAGCGTTAACGGGGTCCGAGAAGGCGATCTTGACGCTCCGTGCCGAAGTCCTTGAGGTTCCCTCCTTATTCACCGGTGGCGAACTTGGAAACGGCGTCAGGGTTCTCGGGGCGCGCCAGGTCCATTCTTCAAAACATCGTGGTCGAGACGATCTTGGCGTCCAAGTAGAAGACCTTCGGCCATCCGATCCATGCTTCAAGGTCCGCGGCGCGCTTGTCCGATGGCGATAGACCTCGGGGTTCCGGGGGTTCGACGAGGTACGGTCTCGGCGTCCTTGGCGGTTCCGAGGGGAAGATCTTGGCATCCGGTTCTCGGCGAACTTGTCGTGACGGGTTCGGTCTTCGGGGTCCGCGGGGGATCGGTCTTGGTACACCGCACACTTAACACCATCGGCACTTCCTGTGCACGGTCATCCTCTGACGAACACGAGGCCGAAGCGCTTGAGCTATCCTTGCGCACTGAAGGCCAAGGACGAGTGGCCGAGGAGGGGGTGCGGCGAGGCTCCGGCAGCGCGGGAGACGGGTCAAGGCATCCGGCAGAGGCGGGATCGGCGGCAGGCCACAGTCGGGGAGGGCCGGGCCGACGTGCGCTGCAGGGAGGGGGTGAGGCCGACGCGGCGAAGGCCCGAGGAGGCAGAGGGACGGTGGCGTCGGGGAAGGCCTGGCGGAGCTCCTGGGCTGCGACGGGGACGGCCGGGCCGGAGGCGGCCGACGCCGGGCGAGGCTCGGAAGGCGGCGGTCGCAGGCGGCGGGCGGATCGGGTCCGGCGGTGGCCGGGCGGCGGTGCTGGGCGGGGAGGAGGGGTCGGGAGCGGGCGGCGTGCCTGGGCGAGGAGGAGCGGGTCGGGAGCGGCCGGGCGGCCGGGCGGCGGCGGGGCGGTTCGCCGGCGACGCGGGCGAGCGACGGGAACGCCGGCGGTGGAGGAGGCGTGCTTGGCGACGGGAGAGAGAGGTTGGGGAGGGGAGAGAACCAAGGGAGCAGCGCGTCGGTTGGGGGAGGGGCTGCGCGCGGGGACAGGTGGGGACTGGGTGGGGTCCAGGGGCATGGGACGTGTGCGTGCGTGGCGTGGCCGTGTGGGGGGGCGTGTAGCGCGGGTGTGGTGGGAAGAGAGAGGAGGGAGGGTGAGAGGGCCACGTGGCGGTGTGGGATAGGGTAGATGGAGGGGATAGGTGACGTGGCATGGTCTGGTTGGGTGAGGGGTAGGGAGAGGGTGAGGTGGCGCAAGGGGAGTGGCCAGGGTGAGGTGGAGGGTTGGGTGTGGGTAGATAATTGGGTAGGTTTAGAAATTAGAGGTGGACCGTTTCAAAAATGGGGTGGTCGTTCGGGTCTATCCGGCCCGTTCGACTGCCCCGCAAAACAATATAATAATTTTATTTAATTCTAAAACGCATCGTTTTGCAAAACATAGCCGACAACAAAAATAATCCGGAGGCCCGGGGTTTTGCGTTTGAATTAAGTTGGGGCGTTTGGAAAACAAAAATAGGTTTTCGAAATTAGTTTTAGGCAAACAATGCATGATGATGACGATGCAATGCACAAATTCAACGCGATTTTCTAGTAGTGGTTTTGCGGGATGCCACAATTCGACACCACTAACAAGGGATCTCGCCCTCGAGATCCGCCTCATGGTACCGGAAGGAAAAGTCGGCGATCTGCGTCTTCTCGCTTCGTGTAGACCTTCGCGACACCACTAACAACGATGCCTTCCTCGTCTTGAAAACGGCGACACCACCAACAAGACGTCGTTGATCCCGTTCATCAAGAGAACACTCCGGAAAACAACGGACGAAGTTAAAGGTAAGGCCACCTCTAACTTCCATGGAAGGAGTAAAATTGCATCGATCCACTATTCAATATACCGAGCAAATGATAAGAGTAGTGGTATGGTCACGACTCCATCCCGCACTCAAAGCATTACTCTGTACACGAATAGACAGATTATGCAAACAACCCTCGGATTCAGACTGAAGATCTCGAATAGCGAGGTTCGGAAACAAGGAGTGATGCCGATTCTGCATCCGATCTGGCGTGGATGATGTCGTCGCGTCAGAAAACACCGGAAGGAACAAACAAGGAACAAAGAATGGTACCACAGCAGGCGGTTTACTCAGGCAGCTTGAACACCGGATGATAGAACACCGTTACCAAAGGAGGAAGCGAAACCCTGAAGGTACGACGGAAACCCAACCACGAGAAATCCTGGACTCGCGAAAAAGATAAGAGGTGGATTCAAAACATGCTGAGGTGAGAGGAGAGCAGCAGAGGGGTAAGGAGTAAAATCAGACCTAATCAGAACTATCCAACCAATTTTCAAAAATAGTTTTGACACTCTACTTCGGCCGTTAGCTAGGTTATCCTGAGTTGGACTTGTGGGTATCGCAATCGCCGAGCTCGATACCACTCAGAACACCCTCGATCGGCCCTATGCAAGTTTTAGCGAAACTCGCCAAACCCGCATAGAAACGATTCAAGGTGCTACCAGCACTGCGTGCGGGTGGAAAACAAAGTAATAACATTACACAGTCCTCGATGGGACCCACGAGCAGATATATATACAACATGACTCAAAGAGTCAAGAATACAAATATAATATACAAAGATCCAAATCACCTTGAAAATGATCGAGTCCGACTACGGACAAGATGCAAATGGGGCTAAGAGTCCAAGAATAACCAATGGCGTCCATAACCTGCCTGTGCCAAGCGGAAGGGTAACCACCGCTAACGCCGATCTCAAAACCTGCTTAAACAAAAGGGTGCCGACAAAGGGCAAAGGAAAAAGAGGCGTCGATCGAGGCCAAGACACTACGAGGCTAGAATTGCGATCCTCGCCCACATAGGTATGGTGGCGCGGCAAGATGCACTAAACAACCTATAGAGACTCGATACAACTGGCGACTATCAGAGAGGGGTAAGAAAGACCTATTCGGATCCAACCTGATTCTAGCATCAAACAAACCCATCCTGGCGTTTCCCCCTCGAGACCATACGAAGAAGTCAACCGAGGAACTCACACAGTTGGCAGTTTTACTTATTCCGTTATAGTTGCCGCAATTACTAGTCAGGTTTAGATATTCATCCTGATAAAGTAAGCAGTGGGCACTTTTAGTTAATCATTCCGTTTTAGTGGCAACACTTACTAGTCAGATACAATTATCATGAGATAACCCCAAAACCCAGCAGTTGTTGGTACTTTTATATAGCCATTCCGTTGTAGTGAAGCTGATTACTAGTCAAATCGGATACAAGTCAATTTATAACAATAAACTTTAGTTATAGTTGTCTATGATCAAGCTAATCGGCTCCAAGTCGTCCATAACCGCGGACACGGCTTCTCGAAAAGATTTAACCTGAGGGTGCACCAAAGTATCCACAGCACTTCGACCCTTTTGCGGATCGCTAACATACACCCATCGGTATGTCGGTGGGCCTAAGTCACGACGTTCCCAGATCCAAAGCAAGTACATGGGGCCACCCAAAGTCCACACCAAGAACGAGTCGGCGGTCTCGACGGACTCGTGGTTTGGGTGGACGGCGATGGCGACGATCCCCAAACGGGACCGCCGACACCGCGAAAACGTGTCCCGATCCTAACAATGCAGTGCTCCTCGCACAAACGTAAATAAAGCGGTAAACATGGCATAAGTACAGGATAGTAAATAAAACCTCAAACTAGTTGTGCCCCAAGACAATACTTTGAAATCGTAATTATCAATGGGGCCCATATCTCCCCACCGTGGTTAGCGCTCGATCTCGAACAGTGTCAAGAACTCGGGTCCTCAGGACACAAGTGGGCGTTAAAACCAACATTACCTATCACCCACCGATGCCTCTGCTTAATTCAATTTTAGTTGTTAAACAGGAATTAAAGTGATACAATAATTAAAGCCATGATCATCTCCAACGTCAACATTCGGCAACCTCCAACAACTGTGGTACTTGACGACAAGCAAAAACACTTGAGCGAGCGACTACGACACGCGGGTCCAACTATCTACCAAACACAGGTAATAGGATGTGTCCAAGGCTATATATGGCTGCAAGGAATACCACGGGTACGGCAACTAGAGCATCGCAACACAGGTAGCAAAGATCAACAGGAGGAAATAAATACTAGAAAAGTAAGATAGGTAGAAAGGGGGAGATGCTCGCCTGAAAACATTGTTGAAGGTTCAACCGAAGATCGGGGCGAAGCTCACATCAACTCAACGGCCTTATCCGCGAAGAAGCAAAACACTAGAAGAAACACCGGATGCAATATTTAATACAACGGCAGAAGATCGGCATGATGCAGGTATGATGTATGGCATGGCAAAGGTGCAATGCAATTAGGTCATATTAAACGGGACCGGGGTCCGACAATTAATTAGATGGTTCAAGTTGTTTAGAACCCCCGCAATTTAAATGTTGTTTAACAAGACAGAATATATCACCGGTTCGCTACACAAGTTTAAATGAGGCCAATATAAGGCTAGATTTGTCCGCATATGGGCCCCATATTTAATTATTAGGTGAATCGGCATAAGGCCCCAAAACCACATGAATGAATGCATGCAAGACAATTATTATGCGACAAGTTGTATTATATTATAAAATAGGGTTTCGGGAAGGGGTTCACACATTTAGGGTTCGGCAGATCTTGGGTTCCGGGGTGTTCGGGGTTCGACAGGGTCCAGGGTCCGGTCTCGGGGTCCAGGGTTCGACGGAAGCGTTTTCGGCGGGTTCGTTCTCTCGTTATCGGTAACGGGGTGGATCTTGGCGCATCCGGGGTCTTCGGGTCACGTTGTCGGTCATGGCGTTCGGGACGAAGCACTTGTCGCATCGGGGTTCTCGGCGGACTCGGTGTCCGGGGTGAAACACTTGGCGTTCCTTGTCTTGTCGAAGGCCTTGTTGCTCTGCGGCGAAGAGCTTAGCGTCGACGGGGTCCGAGAAGGCGATCTTGACGCTCCGTGCCGAAGTCCTTGAGGTTCCCTCCTTATTCACCGGTGGCGAACTTGGAAACGGCGTCAGGGTTCTCGGGGCGCGCCAGGTCCATTCTTCAAAACATCGTGGTCGAGACGATCTTGGCGTCCAAGTAGAAGACCTTCGGCCATCCGATCCATGCTTCAAGGGTCCATGTCCGCGCTTGTCCGGCGCGGCGACCTCGGGGTTCCGGGGGTTCGACGAGGTACGGTCTCGGCGTCCTTGGCGGTTCCGAGGGGAAGATCTTGGCATCCGGTTCTCGGCGAACTTGTCGTGACGGGTTCGGTCTTCGGGGTCCGCGGGGGATCGGTCTTCGGGGTAGCACACACCGCTTAACACCATCGGCACTTCCTCTGCACGGTCATCCTCTGACGAACACCAGGCCGAAGCGCTTGAGCTATCCTTGCGCACTGAAGGCCAAGGACGAGTGGCCGAGGAGGGGGTGCGGCGAGGCTCCGGCAGCGCGGGAGACGGGTCAAGGCGTCCGGCAGAGGCGGGCTCGGCGGCAGGCCACGGTCGGGGAGGGCCGGGCCGACGTGCGCTGCAGGGAGGGGGTGAGGCCGACGCGGCGGAGGCCCGAGGAGGCAGAGGACGGGAAGGCTGGCGGAGCTCCTGGCTGCGACGGGACGGCCGGGAGCCGGCCGAGGCGGCGGCGGCGCGCGGCGCAGGCGGAGGAAGGCGGGCGGCCGCGGGCGGGCGGAGTGGGGAGCGGGCGGGCGGCGCAGGGAGGAGCGGGTCGGGGAGGCGGGCGGCGCCGGGCTGGAGGCAGGGCGGTCGCGACGCGGGCGGAAGCGACGGAACGCCAGTGGAGGAGGCGTGCTGGCGACGGGAGAGAGAGGTTGGGTTGGAGAGAACCAAGGGAGCAGCGGCTCGGTTGGGGAGGGGCCGTGGGGACCGGGTGGGGTCCAGGCGTGGGACGTGCGTGCGTGGCGTGGCCGTGTGGGGGGGGGGGCGTGTAGCGCGGGTGTGGTGGGAAGAGAGAGGAGGGAGGGTGAGAGGGCCACGTGGCGTTGTGGGATAGGGTAGATGGAGGGGAGAGGTGACGTGGCATGGTCTGGGTGAGGGTAGGGGTAGGGAGAGGTGAGGCGCAAGGAGTGGGCTGTGGTGAGGTGGAGGGTTGGGTGTGGGTAGATAATTGGGTAGGTTTAGAAATTAGAGGTGGACCGTTTCAAAAATGGGGTGGTCGTTCGGGTCTATCCGGCCCGTTCGACTGCCCCGCAAAACAATATAATAATTTTATTTAATTCTAAAACGCATCGTTTTGCAAAACATAGCCGACAACAAAAATAATCCGGAGGCCCGGGGTTTTGCGTTTGAATTAAGTTGGGGCGTTAGGAAAACAAAAATAGGTTTTCGAAATTAGTTTTAGGCAAACAATGCATGATGATGACGATGCAATGCACAAATTCAACGCGATTTTCTAGTAGTGGTTTTGCGGGATGCCACATTGAGTGTAGACTCATGACTCCTAATCCTCATCAGAATAACCTGCAACATCACAAGTTACAGCCACAGTGGGTCAATACATTGGAATAGTATTGGCAAGTGATACCTTAGTATAATTTTGGTGGACTAGATACTATATGCAATTCGGCTAAGTGTATCTTAGGCTTTCTTTGCTCAAAATAGGTTTTGCCTATTAGTTGAAATCATTAAGTTTTTCTTTGTCAAAACTTTTCCCAAGGAACCACCAATAGACATTGGGGTCCTTCACCCTTGTTCACCCACAAGTTTTACTTAGAAATTGGGATGAGGAGATTCTTGATAGCTTCCATGTCTTGATGCTCAAATTGTCCAATACCAGGGACATGGCTAAGTACTTATATTCTTCCATCTGCAGAGGTTGTGCACTTTCCCCCACAAGACTTGATTTTCACCAAGACAGGACCTTTCATAAGCCTTCCCTTAGACCAAATGGACGCGTTCCAACCTATCATCCCACTACCACCAACTGTCCAAATGGCTAAGTTATTGCAACCTATGTGATCCAGGAAGAGCCCATATTGCCAAGTGGCTACACTAGAAGCTTATTAACATTTGGCCTCTCAAATCCCTTTGTTCCTGGGTGGCTTTCCACAAGTGAGATACACAAGGTAAACCATAGAAATGGGCCTTGTGTAACCACTCAACATAAACCATTCCTTCCATTCCACCCAGGTGTTTCATTCACTTAGTTGTTTTATGAAGCAAAACACAAGTCCAAAGACTTAGAAATATTTTTCCATAGCATGAATAATTCACCACCCTTGGTTGCTACTAGCTAGGCTAAGCATGGCATAGATAAGCATCTTAACTTAGAAATTTATAGCAATTCTACAACTACTAGGATTTCCCAAGCATAGCATATAAGCAAAATATAACCATGCAAGACTAGCAAAATATTTCTAATGCATAGTAGAAAACATAGGGATAAAAATATCATGAAGCACCACTTTCCTTGGTAGTTTGGAGAGTAGCTACACTCCTCGCAATCACAATCACTATTGGCACCAAAATCTACACATAAAATCATTGCAACAAATCACATACAAAATAAATACAAGCAAAAATATATGGATGCATGCAATATGATATGTGATGATTTTCTAAACTCAACAAGACAAGTGCACAGTACTGGTTCATAAACAAGTTCAAAACTTGACAAACAACATTTATTTAAACACTAAAACATTTCTCAAATAACTTATATACATAAAATAGGCCTACACATGTTTCTGTAAATAAAACCATTTTAACAGAAACAAATGTCACATCCCAAATTTTAGATTTGGTTCTGCATATCATTCATATCATTGCATCATATTCTTCCATGCAAAATCTTCGACTGAAATGATTCGGCAAAACGCCATTTCCGAAACCCTATTTTCATATTACTAAAATGCTCCTGCGGGAGGGTCTACTAGGATTTTTGTTTCCCACCCTTTTAGACTAGTGGTTTCCTTCACCACATGACCCTAGATCGGTCTCCTTGATTTTAGAAAAATTTAGAAACAAGAATCGTCCGATTCGGAGCTCGTATGAAAAAGTTATGGAGGTTTTTCTAAATAGGAAATTGGAAAAGAAGAGAGATAAAAAAAAAAGGCAAGCAGCAATAAGATTCAGCCTTCTCTGCCAGCCAAACATACAAGACGCTGCAAGCTGCTGCTGGCGGATTCTATCCGCCACGCTGCCACAAGCCACCGGTGGGCCTGTCGGCGCCGACTTCGCCGCCGTCAGATCCAACTCCAACCGCGCCGAGTCCGCCTCCAACTCCCCAGCTGGCCCCTCCTCTTAGCCACAAGACGCCTCACCCGACCGCCACGCCTCATCCCGCAACCGCCGCATGAAAGTACGCCGCCGCGATCTCGCTGGCCGACCTTGCCGCCTTTGAAGCAGTCGCCTGCCCGTGACCTCGCTGCCTAACCGCCGCCTCCTCCTCGCAGCCGCCGGCGACTACCGCCGCCGCTTCGTCCGAGGCCGACGCCGCCCACCACCCGCAGCCGACGCCGCCGCCGACGCTGCCGCCAGCGCCGACGCCTCCTCTCCGCGCCGACGCGACCAGACCAACGCGACCGCCACACCGCCGCCAGAGCACCACCGCCTCGCTTCTCGCCACTCGATCCGGCTAACGACCAGATCAGCGTTGACCGTCAGCCCAAAGGCCGATCGTCAACTGCATAGCTCGCCATGCCAAACCTCGCATCTGATCTACACCAAGACATACTGCAACTGGGGACTTGGAATCAACTTGGCCATACATGAAGCCCTGTCTCGCCAGTGCCCACATGTCCGACACCTACTGCCAGCAGACTCACCCTACCGTGACTATGGAAGGCGTGATGAAGATGGGCACATTGTGGTTACCCCGGGCGATAGGAACAACATGCCGCCCTGTCGGAGGCACATAGAGGACATGGAAAGAGAGAATGGAGCTCTAGCTGAGAAAGTGATGATGATAAAGGAGATTGCTGACTTTGCCAGCAATGGTATGGTGTTCCAAAGACAGGAGATTGACACCTTGCATGAAGCTGTGGGAGTTCTGGAGAATTACCTGATAGCCAGACATGCAACCATAGCTCATCTTCATGGTAGTGTGCAGGAGAACACCCAGAACATACAACAGCTGCAAGGGACCGTCCAGGAAAGGGATCAAACTATTGAAGCTATGACAGCCCAGATTGCCGCTCTCCAAGAACAGCTAAATCCACCCTCTGATGATGACAATGGAGATGATGGCAACAATGGGGATGATGATGACAGCGGGAACGATGATGATGATGAGGACGAGGATGATGATGATGGAGACGATGATGGTGGAGGAGATGAAGTTGTTGCAGTTGCAGCTGAAAGTGAAGAAGAAGAGGAGGATCCAGAAGAGGTGGAGTTTGAGATTTCAAGTGATGACTCAGGAGAGGTGTATACCCTGCCACCATGGTTGAACCGTGGACTGAAGCGCCAACGCATGAGTGCAAGGACCTACCGCAACCTCTTCAAGAAGTAGATAGAAGTCCACCAATTAGTCCTTGTTAGGTAAAATCGTTAGGATCAGTCTCGATCGATGTGAAACTTAGTTGCTGTTAGTTTAAGAGTGTTTAATTGCTTATTTGTGTACTCCAATATCCCAGGAATTATTTGTGCGAATTTTATGAAAGAGTTATGGCAAGTTTGGTTAATATCTGTGTTATTTTCGCTGCAGTTTTCTGCTGATACAGCAGTACTGTACGATTTTTCATATTTTCATGGTATCTGGGAAAAATCTTAAAAAAATAGGGCTGGTGCGAAACTCTCTGTACTGTATGTGCAAAAATCAGTATAATTTTCTGACGAGTCTAAGTCAGGTGGAAAAATTCGTGAATGCTGCTGGACTGTTCTGGCAGATTGCTGTTTTTGTTGCTTAGTTGATCAATTGTTTAGTTAACCATTGCCAACTCTTGTAAAACTATTTCAGTAGGTATATACTGCTAGGATAACCCCTGGGATGTTGCTGGATCACTTGTTTGTTGATGTGTTGCTTTCTTGAGATTGTCTGCTATTGTTTGTTGTTGTTTGATCATAATGCATGGGGGACACATAGATTGTGCACAGCGAGCTGTTTCACTCAAAACCTCGGATGGTAAGAGAATTAGATTCAAGTCGGCAGTGCGACCGGGAAGGTGTAAGCTGAATTCTCTTAAGGGGGTTAGCATGGATACTGTACCTGTGATTAGGGATTACCCCGACGTGTTTCCGGAAGAACTGCCAGGAATGCCACCTGACAGGGAAGTGGAATTTCTCATCGACCTGATGCCGGGAATAGGACCTATTGCAAAGAGACCATATAAGAGGGATGTGGATGAGCTGAAGGAATTGAAGAAGCAACTGAAAGAGCAGTTGGACAAGGGATTCATTCAGCCTAGTTCGTCGTCATGGGGTGCACCTGTTCTGTTTGTGGAGAAGAAAGACAGCAACAAGAGATTGGTGGTGGACTATCGCTCGCTGAATGAGGTGACCATCAAGAACAAATACCCTCTGCCAAACATAAATGATTTGTTTGATCAACTGGAAGGAGCAAAGGTGTTTAGCAAGATTGATCTGCGATCGGGCTACTTCCAATTGAAGATCCGGGAGGAGGACATAACCAAAAACCGCTTTCACCACTAGGTATGGTTTATATGAGTATACAGTTATGTCTTTTGGACTAACGAATGCCCCGGCATACTTCATGACCATGATGAACAAGGTATTTATGGAGTACTTGGACAAGTTCGTGGTGGTGTTCATTGATGACATACTGATATATTCCAAGGATGATGCCGAGCATGAGAAACATCTGCGACTAATTATGGAGAAGCTGAGGGAACACAAGTTGTATGCCAAATTCAGCAAGTGTGAATTCTGGCTTAACACTGTTGGATTTCTTAGACACGTAGTGTCAGGAGAAGGAGTCGCTATTGATGAAAGCAAAGTGACTGCAGTAACTGAGTGGGAAGCACCCAAGAATGCAGGAGAGATACGAAGCTTTTTGGGACTTGCTGGATATTACAGGAGATTCATTGAAAACTTCTCCAATATTGCAAAGCCGATGACTGAACTTCTGAAGAAGGAGAGGAAGTTTGAATGGACGGATGTGTGTGAAGCCAGCTTTCTGGAACTGAAGCGTCGACTAGTGACCGCGCCTGTTCTGTGTTTACAAGATCTTCAGAAGGATTTCCAAGTGTACTATGATGCTTCTCGACAGGGACTTGGGAGTGTGCTGATGCAAGATGGGAGAGTGGTGTCATATGCCTCACGACAACTTAAACACCATGAACGGAATTACCCCACACACGACTTGGAGTTAGCATCAGTGGTTCATGCGCTCAAGGCATGGAGGCACTACTTGATGGGGAAACACTGTGATGTGTACACCGACCACAAGAGCCTGAAGTACATATTTACCCAGAAGGAACTGAATATGAGGAAAAGGAGATGGTTGGAACTTATCAAGGACTATGATATGAAGCTGCAATACCACCCAGGAAAGGCCAATGTAGTAGCAGATGCTCTAAGCCGGAAGGTTTATGCCAATGGATTGACAATTGGGGAATTGCCCGAGGATTTGTGCAAGCAATTCAAGGACCTTAGATTGGAGGTAATATCTGAGGGATACTTGGCAACAATGGAAGTCCAACCAACGCTACAGGACAGAATCAGGAAGGCTCAAGTGGGAGACAAGGAGATTGATGAAGTAAAGGAAAAGATGAAGGAGGATCGAGCAAGGAATTCCGAGGATGAGCAAGGAACCTTGTGGTATGGAGATCGTTGTGCGTCTAACGATCCGGAGATAAGGAAGTTGATTCTGCAGAAGCTCATGACTCGC
Organism: Avena longiglumis; assembly: GCA_030063025.1. Lineage (NCBI taxonomy): Eukaryota > Viridiplantae > Streptophyta > Magnoliopsida > Poales > Poaceae > Avena > Avena longiglumis. The sequence goes on from CP125979.1 coordinate 51,728,798, forward strand.
CGTATTCCATACATCCGCAATACGAAGATGTATATGGACCTAAAGGATGATTCGTGGAACAACATGAAGGGAGACATCGCGGAGCATATTGCCCTATGCGATGTATGTAGCCGAGTGAAGGCGGAACACCAGAAGCCAGCAGGACTGCTACAGCCATTGCCCGTGCCGGATTGGAAGTGGGATAGAGTGGGAATGGATTTTATCACAGGATTGCCCAGGACCAGGTTAGGATATGACTCCATTTGGGTAGTGGTCGACCATTTGACCAAGGTAGCCCACTTTATACCGGTGAAGACGACCTATACGAGTGCAAAGTTGGCCAAGATTTATATGTACAGAATTGTGTGCCTACATGGAGTTCCCAAGAGTATTGTATCTGATAGAGGCACCCAATTTACCTCACACTTCTGGCGCCAGCTGCACGAGTCACTTGGTACTAGATTGGAGTTTAGCACAGCGTTTCACCCACAGACTGATGGACAAACCGAGAGGGTGAATCAGATTTTGGAAGACATGCTGAGAGCTTGTGCTTTGGCTCATGGTTCTAGTTGGGATGAGAATCTGCCGTACGCTGAGTTTTCCTACAACAACAGCTACCAAACCAGCATCAAGATGTCACCGTTCGATGTACTGTATGGGAAACGGTGCCGGACACCATTGCTATGGGATGGAGTAGGAGAACGTCAGTTGTTTGGACCTGATTTGATCAAGGATGCTGAGGAGAAGGTCGCCTTGATTTGGGACAGGCTAAAAGTAGCACAATCAAGGAAGAAGAGCTACGCTGACGCCAAGCACAAGGAAGTGGTGTATGAGATAGGTGATAGAGCATACATCAGAGTATCTCCACTTCAAGGTATCAAGAGATTTGGAATCAAGGGTAAGCTGGCACCTCGGTTTATTGGACCATATCGGGTCTTAGCACACAAAGGATAAGTTTCTTATCAGTTGGAGTTGCCAGAGGATCTGTCCGCTGTTCACAATGTGTTCCACGTGTCCCAGCTGAAGAAGTGCCATCCGGAGATGGTGGATACACCATTGAGAGACACTGTGCCACTAGAGGAGGTTCAGCTTGAGAATGACTTAACCTATGAGGAGAAGCCAGTCAAGATTCTGGAGACAGCGGAGAGGATTACCCGTACCAAGACGATCAGGTTTTGCAAGGTGCAGTGGAGCCACCACACCAAAGAGGAAGCTACTTGGGAGCGTGAGGATGACATCCGAGAGGACTACCCGCACCTATTTGCTAGCCGCGCCGAATCTCGAGGACGAGATTCATCTTAAGGGGGTTAGTCTTGTCACATCCCAAATTTTAGATTTGGTTCTGCATATTATTCATATCATTGCATAATATTCTTCCATTCAAAATCTTCGATTGAAATGATTCGGCAAAACGCCATTTCCAAAACCCTATTTTCATATTACTAAAATGCTCCTACGGGAGGGTCTACTAGGATTGGTGTTTCCCACCCTTGTAGACTAGTGGTTTCCTTCACCACATGACCCTAGATCGATCTCCTTGATTTTAGAAAAATTTAGAAACAAGAATCGTTCGATTCGGAGCTCGTATGAAAAAGTTACGGAGGTTTTTCTTGAAGGGAATATGCCCTGAGAGGCAATAATAAAGTGTTTATTATGTGTATTCCAAGTATATGATAGATGTTTATTTTGCATGCTATAATTGTATTAATACGGAAACGTTAATACATGTGTGTTTAATAAACAAACAGAAAGTTCCTAGTTAAGCCTCTCTCATAAACTAGCTCGTTGATTAACAAGATGATCAAGGTTTCCTGATCATGGACATTGGATGTTGTTAATAACGGGATCACAACATTAGTGTAATGATGTGATGAACATTCATCCGAAGTATAGCATTACGATCAAAGTCATTGAGTTTATATTGCTATAACAACTTACGGTGATCCTAATCCTTAGACCATGAGATCATGTCAATCACTAACACCGAAGAGTTTCTTGATAACATCAAACGTCACACCGTAATGGGGTGATTATAAAGATGGATTCAGAACTAATAAAGTGTTATGTTGAGGCTCATGGATCGAGAGTGGAATTTGTTCATCCCGATGACGGATAGATATACTGGGCCCTCTCGGTGATATCACATTGATTAGCTTGCAAGCAAGTGATTTGATCACTAGAATGTTATATCACAGAACGAGAAAAGAGTGCATGTCGGTAGCGAGATTAAACTAGGTATGGAGATACCGATGATCGAATCTCGGACATGTAATATATCGTGAAACAAAGGGATTAAGATACTAGCGTAAAGGTTCCGACGATCACAAGAAAGTCATCGTTGAATGTGTGAGTCGTATGGGTCTCAGATCCCGCTTCGATTATTGATCGAGAGGGTCTCGATCATGTCCGCATTATTCACGAACCGTAGGGTGACACACTTAAGACACCGGCATCCAATTGGAGCAAATGTTTCATGCCGAAGAATGAACAAGCGCAGGAATTTATTTCACTAGATACCAAACAGGTTTTTGGTGAAATTGCATAAAGTGGTTATGCATGTGAAATAGAATTCTAGCAAGGGTTATTGTGAATGTTTGTCATTAAAGTAATTGACAAAATTCTGAATAAAATAAAGAGTTTTATTTAATGAGAGTTTGCATTAAATTTGGTGGAAATTTAATGGGATTTTGAGTGGACTTTTGAGTGGAGGGAATTTGGAGGAGTTTTGTGAGTGGAGTGTCCACCCACATGAAGAGGGCAAGGGGCAGCCCCCATGCTCGGCCACCCCTTGGGGTTCCCCTCCTCCTATAAAAGGAGCCCCTCCTCCTCACTTGTCTCTTACACCTCCTCGTGAAGGATCTCTCTCCCCCTCTAGAATTTATCCCCCATGGTCTCGGACTAGCGAGATACATGTTCCCGGTGGCTATTCGGCAAGAAAGAGTTGTGCTTCCGCTGCATCGCTGGAGCGAGGAGGCGGAGGTTTCTCGGTGCCTCGAACGTGTGTGCGAGCACGGATGCGCTGCTGATTTGCGGCGCTAGGACTTCCTCTCGATCTTGAGATCGGCAAGAGATCGTCTACATCAACCACGAGTTGAACTCGTTAAGCTTTGTCGGTCTTCAAGGGTATGTTCTCTACGGATATACATCCACCCGTTGTTTGTATCTAGTATATATAGATCTTGGTATACAGTTCACATCGTAGGAAATTTTTTGTTTTCTATGCTGCGAACCCTACAGTGGTATCAGAGCCGGATCTATGCGTAGATACTTTACACGGGTAGTACACATATGAGTATGTGGGCGATGATGATCATGTTGTTGCTCCTTTGTTGTGATTTTGGATATTGGTGGCATAGTGGGATGAAGCGGCCCGGACAAACTTTACATGTCCTCGCACATGAGACCTGTTCCACGCTTGACATGCAACTAGTTTGCATAAGTGGCTAGCGGGTGTCTCTCCTACTATAGTCAATATCTATTTTGCAAGCGAGTTGTCAACAATTTGATTATCCTCGTTGTGGTTCATGTTCGTAGGCAAGAACGGTTCTATCTCGAAAGCCCTAAGCCACGTAAAACTTGCAATGGATAAATTAGAGGCGTCTAGTTTAGATTGTTGCTGGGCTAGTGTTATGATATGGTAGTGTTGTAAGTAGAAGTATGAGATGATACTCTTACAACACACATAGCGTGTAAAATCCATAGACCTTGGATTTACACATATAGATATGATAGTGATCATACCACGATGCACATGATAGAGATCATCTGCCATATAATTTCACTAATAAACATATGATGTTTGGTTGCATCTTATATTGCTTGTTTAGCGCTTTGTTAAGCATAATAAGATGATCCCTCATTTAAATATCAAGATAAGAATGTGTTCTTCCTTAAGTATGCACCGATTATGTTTTCGTCGCTCCAAGACATCACGTGATGATCGGGTGTTCTTGGATCCACGACCATATTTCGGGTGTAAAACAGTTACACACGCAAATACTAAGGTTCTAACTTGGCGAGCCTAGCATGTATGACATGGCCTCGAACACGGGCCGAAAGGTTAAGCATGAGTCATATAGTTGATATGATGCCCATTTGATGCTCGCCTTTGAAGCTATCGACTCACGTGATGATCGGACTTGGTGTAGTGGATTTGGTTCATGTAATCACCAAAAGGACACGAGGGATGTCGTTTTGAGTGGGAGTTCATTCGTAATACTGATTAGTTGAACTCAATCTATCATACACTTAGTCTAAACTTTACAAATTCTGTTGTAGATGGCACCACGCTTTTAATTTCAATGCGTTCATGGAGAAAGAGAAACTAACGAGCGGTAGCAACTTTCTTGAATGGGCCATGAATTTGAGGATTCTCCTCTCTGCACAAAAGCAATATGTGCTAGAAGCCGTTAGGCCCCACCTTTGATGATGCCCCTGACGAGGAGAAGAATGTCTATCAGACTCGTCAGGAGGACCACAACTTAGTTCATTGCGGCATATTGTATGGGCTAGAGCCGGAACTTCGAAAGCGTTTCGAAAACGGCAATGCTTTTGATACAATGGGTGAGTTGAAAATGATTTTTCGACACACATGCTGCTGTAGAGAGCTACAATGCTTCAGAAAAGTTCTTTAGCTGCATGATGGAAGAGAACAGCTCCGTTAGTGAGCATGTACTCAAGATGTCGGGTTACGCCGATAAGCTTGTGTCCTTGGGAATAACGATTCCCATTGACTTAGGCATCCATCGTGTTCTGCAGGTCTGCCACCTAGCTATAAGAGCTTCGTGATGAACTATAATATGCAAGGCATGAAGAAGTCTCTCCCGAGCTTCACAATGCTTAAAACTGCGAAGTGGAGATCAAAAGGAACATCAAGTGTTGATGATCAATAGGAACACTGGTTTCAAGAAAGACAAGAAGGAAAAAGCGGAAGGAAGTAAGCGGCAAGCACTGTTGCGCTGAAAAACCCGAGTTGGACCTAAGTCGATTCCGAGTGCTACTATTGTAAGGGATCACATCGAAGCGCAACTGCCCCAAGTATTTGGCAGACAAGAAGGCCGGCAAGGCAAACAAAGGTATATATGATATACATGTTATTGATGTGTACTTGACTAGTGCTCGCAGTAGCACCTGGGTATTTGATATCGGTTCAGTTGCTAATATTTGTAACTCGAATCAGGGGCTGCGGAACAAGCGACCGCTAGCAAGGGGTGAGGTCAAGATGCGTGTCGGCAATGGATCAAACGTTGATGTAATCGCCGTCGGAACGCTGCCTCTCCACTTACCGTCGGGATTAGTTATAAACTTAAATAAATGTTATCTGGTGCCTGCACTGAGCATGAACATTGTATCTGGATCATGTTTGATGCAAAGTGGTTATTCATTTAAATCTGAGAACAATGGTTGTTCCATTTATATGAATGAAATCTTTTATGGTCATGCACCGATGATGAATGGTTTATTTCTGTTAGATCTCAATGATAATGTTACACATATTCATAATATTAATGCTAAAAGGATTAAATTAATGATGATATATCCGCATATATGTGGCACTGTCGTCTAGGTCATATTGGCATTAAACGCATGAAGAAGCTCCATTCGGATGGACTTTTGGAATCACTTGATTATGAATCATTTGATACATGTGAGCCATGCCTTATGGGCAAGATGACTAGAACGCCGTTTTCCGGTTCAATGGAACGGGCGACTGATTTATTGGAAATCATACATTCTGATGTATGTGGTCCAATGAGTGTGTCGGCGCGAGGTGGATATCGTTATTTTGTTACTTTCACGGATGATTTGAGTAGATACGGTTATATCTACTTGATGAAACACAAGTCTGAAACCTTTGAAAAGTTCAAGGAATTTCAGAATGAAGTGGAAAATCATCGTAATAGAAAGATCAAATTTCTACGGTCCGACCGTGGAGGTGAGTATCTAAGATACGAGTTTAGCACTCACATGAAAGAGTGTGGAATTGTTTCACAACTCACACCTGCCGGAACACCACAATGAAATGGTGTGTCGAACGTCGTAATCGTGCTTTATTAGATATGGTTCGATCTATGATGTCTCACGGACTTGCCGTTGTCATTTTGGGGTTATGCACTAGAAAGCTGCTGCATTCACTTTAAATCGGGCACCATCTAAATCCGTTGAAAAGACCGTATGAATTATGGTTTGAAACAAACCTAAGCTGTCATTTCTTAAAGTTTGGGGTTGCGATGTTTATGTGAAGAAACTTCAACCGGATAAACTCGAACCCAAAGCGGAAAAATGCGTATTCATAGGATACCCTAAAGAAACTATTGGGTATTCCTTCTATCACGGATCCGAGGGCAAGGTTTTTGTTGCCAGAATGGATCCTTTCTAGAGAAAGAGTTTCTCGAAAAGGTGTGAGTAGTCGGAAGGTAGAACTCGAAGAGGTTGTGGAACCTTCTCTTCAAAGTATGGCGAGTAGCGCAGTCGGAAGTTGTTCGGAGTTGGCTCCACATTGAAGAGGGAACTAATGATAATGATCATGAAACTCCGAAGAGAGTACTAGAACCTCGCAGTCAAACAGACACGTGCAACTCCGAGCTGTCGGAAATCCATCATAAATTTCATAGTTGATGAAAACAATGACCTGCGGACGTATGAAGAAGCGATGATGAGCCCGGATTCAACAAATGGTTAGAAGCCATGAAATCCGAGATGGAATCCATGTATGAAAATCAAGTTTGGAACTTGGTGGAATTACCTCACGCAAGAAAGGCCGTGGAGAACAAATGGATTTTCAAAGGAAAAGCGTCGATGGTAATGTAACCATCTATAAAGCTCGACTTGTCGCAAAGGGTTTCGACAAATTCAAGGAGTTGACTACGATGAGACTTTCTCTCCCGTAGCGATGCTAAAGTCGATTAGGATTATGTTAGCAATTGCTGCATATTTCGATTATGAAATATGGAAGATGGATGTCAAAACCGCGTTTCTCAATGGTAATATTGAAGAAGAGTTGTATATGATACAACCAAAGGGTTTTGTCGATCCTAAGGATGCTAACAAGGTGTGCAAGCTTCAGCGATCCATCTATGGATTGAAGCAAGCATCACGGTTGGAATCTCCGCTTTGATGAGGTGATCAAAGAGTTTGGATTTGTCCAAACTTATGGAGAAGCTTGTATTTACAAGAAAGTGAGTGGGAGCAATGTGGCATTTCTGATATTATATGTGGATGACATATTATTGATCGGAAATGATATAGAACTTTTAAACAGTGTTAAAAGTTATCTAAACAGCAAATTTCCAATGAAGGACCTAGGTGAAGCATCATACATATTAGGCATAAAGATCTATAGAGATAGATCTAGGCGCCTAATAGGGCTATCGCAAAGTACATACCTTGATAAGATTTTAAAGAAGTTTAAAATGGACGGAAGTAAGAAGGGTTCTTACCTATGTTGCAAGGCAAGACATTGAGTAAGACTCAAAGTCCGCTTCTGGAAGAAAGAGAGATAATGGACAAAGTCCCTATGCTTCACCATAGGCTCTATAATGTCGCCATGCTATGTACAAGACCGGATGTGGCACACGCTATTAGTTTGACTAGTAGGTACCAATCGGATCCGTGTTCTAACATGGATAGCGGTCAAGAATATCCTTAAGTACTTACGAAGAACTAAGGATATGTTTCTTGTATCTGAGGTGAAGAAGAGCTCGTCGCTAAGTGTTATGTCGATGCTAGCTTTGACACCGATCCGGATGACTCTAAGTCTCAATCCGGATCGTATTTCTCATGAATGGCGGGCGGTTAGTTGGAGGAGCTCCAAACAACCTGTGGTAGCGGGATCAACAACGGAGGCGAATATGTTCTTTGCTTGAGCGGCTCGAAGCGATTTGGATGAAGGAGTTCATATCCGAACTAGGAGTTGTGGCAAACGTTGGACCCAATGGTGATCTATTGTGACAACAATGGTGCCATTGCCAATGCCAAAGAGCCAAGGTCTCACAAGCATTCCAAGCATATTAAGCGCGGTTTCACTCCATCGCGAGCATGTCAAGGATGGAGATATAAAGATTTAAAAGTACATACGGATCTCAATGTAGCGATCCGTTGACTAAAACTCTCCTAGAGCAAAACATGATCAACACGAACTCTATGGGTGTTAGATTTATCACTATGTAACTAGATTATTGTCTCTAGTGCAAGTGGGAGACTGAAGGAATATGCCGAGAGGCAATAATAAAGTGTTTATTATGTGTATTCCAAGTATATGATAGATGTTTATTTTGCATGCTATAATTGTATTAATACGGAAACGTTAATACATGTGTGTTTAATAAACAAAGCGAAAGTTCCTAGTTAAGCCTCTCTCATAAACTAGCTTGTTGATTAACAAGATGATCAAGGTTTCGATCATGGACATTGGATGTTGTTAATAATGGGATCACAACATTAGTGTAATGATGTGATGAACATTCATCCAAGTATAGCATTACGATCAAAGTCATTGAGTTTATATTGCTATAACAACTTACGAAGTGATCCTAATCCTTAGACCATGAGATCATGTCAATCACTAACACCTAAGAGTTTCTTGATAACATCAAACGTCACCGTAATGTGGTGATTATAAAGATGGATTCGAACTAATAAAGTGTTATGTTGAGGCTCATGGATCGAGTGGAATTTGTTCATCCCGATGACGGATAGATATACTGGGCCCTCTCGGTGATATCACATTGATTAGCTTGCAAGCAAGTGATTTGATCACTAGAATGTTATATCACAGAACGAAAAGAGTGCATGTCGATGCGAGATTAAACTAGGTATGGAGATACCGATGATCGAATCTCGGACATGTAATATATCGTGAAACAAAGGGATTAAGATACTAGCGTAAAGGTTCCGACGATCACAAGAAAGTCATCGTTGAATGTGTGGGAGTTAGTATGGGTCTCGGATCCGCTTCGATTATTGATCGAGAGGGTCTCGATCATGTCCGCATTATTCACGAACCGTAGGGTGACACACTTAAGAGACACCGGCATCCAATTGGAGCAAATGTTTCATGCCGAAAGAATTAACAAGCGCATGAATTTATTTCACTAGATACCGAAACAGGTTTTGGTGAAATTGCATAAAGTGGTTATGCATGTGAAATAGAATTCTAGCAAGGGTTATTTGTGAATGTTTGTCATTAAAGTAATTGACAAAATTCTGAATAAAATAAAGAGTTTTATTTAATGAGAGTTTGCATTAAATTTGGTGGAAATTTAATGGGATTTTTGAGTGGACTTTTGAGTGGAGGGAATTTGGAGGAGTTTTGTGAGTGGAGTGTCCACCCACATGAAGAGGGGAGGGCAAGGGCAGCCCCATGCGTGCCACCCCTTGGGGTTCCCTCCTCCTATAAAAGGAGCCCTCCTCCTCACTTGTCTCTTACACCTCCTCGTGAAGGATCTCTCTCCCCTCTAGAATTTATCCCCATGGTATCGGACTAGCGAGATACATGTTCCTGTGGCTATTCGGCAAGAAAGAGTTGTGCTTCCGCATCGCTGGAGCGAGGAGGCGGAGGTTGCTCGGTGCCTCAAGCGTGTGTGCGAGCACGGATGCTGCTGATTTGCGGCTAGGACTTCCTCTCGATCTTGAGATCGGCAAGAGATCGTCTACATCAACCACGAGTTGAACTCGTTAAGCTTTGTCGGTCTTCAAGGGTATGTTCTCTACGGATATACATCCACCCGTTGTTTGTATCTAGTATATATAGATCTTGGTATACAGTTCACATCGTAGGAAATTTTTTGTTTTCTATGCTGCGAACCCTACATTTCTAAATAGGAAATTGGAAAAGAAGAGAGATAAAAAAGGCAAGCGGCCGCACTTGACCGGCTCGCCTTAAACTGCTTGTAGCCACTGCCTTCGCATGGCGGATTCTATCCGCCGCCGCCCCCGCGTCAGGCCACCGATAGGTGGGCCCCACCTATCGGCGCCGACTTCGCCGTCGCCGCCGTATCCAACTCCAACCGCCACCCGAGTCCGCCTCCAACTCCCCCCGCGCGGGCCCCCCCCTCCTCTTAGCCGCCCATAACGCCCGCTGCTACCGCCGCCACGCTCATCCAACCGCCGCCATCTGCGATCTCTCCGCCGCCCGACTCCGCCGCTGCCCGCTTCGCCGCGCGCCGCCGCGACTCGCCCATGACCTGCCTAACCCGCCTCCTCCTCACCAAGCGCGCCACTCATTCGCCGCCGCCCGTCAGGCCGCCGCCTCCGCCGCAGGACGCGCCACGCCGTGCCAGACTCCCTCTTGCGCCGACGCGACCTCACCGACCGCCGCCACGCCATTGGTGAGCACCACTCGCCTCGCCTCGCTTCGCTCGATCTACTAACGACCCAGATCGGCCGTTGACGGTCAAGGTCAAAGCTGACTGGTCAACCGCCTGATCGTGAGCGCCAGTCGTGGGCCAGTCAACAGTCAAAGTTGACTGTGTAATTTCTTTAATCGATTTAATTGGCAGATTTTCGTAGAAACTTGTAAATTGCGTAGAAATTAATCTACTGGGCCAAAAATTGCAAATAAAATATGTGTAGATTTAGTAAGTCGTGTAGAATCTTGCTGTACCATTGTTTCACACTTTTGCAGCAAGATTTTGTCCAGTTTAATTAAAAGAGTTAATGGCTTTTTGGAGTAATTAATTCGTAGAAAAAGATCCGTAACTCCAAAAATTGCATATAATATGTCCCTGGATTCAGTAGAACAAGGGGAATCTCAAAGTGAATTAAAAGGATAGTCTTACAGTAAAAACTACTGCAGAAACTATTTAGTGGCTTTCTGTAGTGTTTTAATTACTCGGGGAGTTTTATAATTCCTTTTTGAGTAATTCCAGTTGGTACTGTTCCTAAATAGCAATGCCTATACAGTAGATTTTCCCAAGATTTTACAAACAGTATACTACCGGTAGTGATTTATTTGAGTTCTAGCTCTAGTTTTGAGCACTATATTTTGCATAATAGTTTTCCTTGCGCTAAAACTATTTTCCATGCATGCAATCAGTACCTTGACTGAATAGTATTGTGCGGTGTTGCCGTAGCGTCACCCCACTTGTCATGCGTGCATTCATGCATCATCTTTGTTGCATATGCTTGTGGATTGTTTGTTTATGATTGCAATTGTATCGTGTAGATTGTGACGAGTGCAACGCTTGCTCGTGTGTGGATTGTTCTTCCGACCGCTACAACCAAGGCAAGTAGATGCTACTTTGTTCATAATATTGTCCTACTATTTTCAGTGCATTGTCGTGTATTTTGTAGATGCATGTGTAAGATGATACTATCGCTATGCTATGTCCTATTATATGGTAGGGCTTTCCTTGTAGATGAACCACCGTTGGTAGATGTGCTTAGGCATGCTATGATGAACGAGGGCTGGGTTAAATCACTGAAAGTTGTTTCTAAAATGTGTTGGTTTGCGAAAACTAAAACAACTTAATCAATGAATCTCCTGGGTGTGATGGGATTGATAATTTTTGGTGGTTTCATTGTGGAAAGGCACCTAGGTATCAAGAGAAAATGATTGACTTCTTTATTATGTAGCTTACGTGTACAACCATGTGCCAATAATGAAATGGGCGGTTGGTTGGACTTAGTAGGTTGTGGTAACTCGAACCCGCGTATCCAGAGATGTAGAATTTTGGTAGGTTGGACCGGTGCGCGTCGGGATTGGGGAGCTACTTCCCGAATAGTATCTTCTTGGACTTCTCCCTATCATCACCCAAAATGAGAGTGATGGTACAGTACACTGGCCAAGTCACATGGGTAAAGTGTACTAACCCCTGCAGGGTGTATAATCTAATCGATTAGTCGTGTCCCCGGTTATGGACACCTGAGTTGCTTGATATTGATTCCATGACATGTTTCTCGCTCATTCTAATTTCATAATTACTTTAATGTTGTTGGGTTAACTTAATTGGGATCTTTTCAAATAAAATCAAAAACTGTTTACGAAAGTAGGACAAAGGTGTTTGTAAATGCAAGCTAGCCACATCTCCACTTGCCAAATATGCATGTAGATGTTAGCATTATTGTCTCCTTTACTAGCTCTACTTGCCATACATTCCATGTATTGACCCTTCGGGGCTGCTACGTTTCATGTTGCAGGATATTCCGATTCTGAGTAATCGATATAGGCCACGGTACTCCACTCGGCACTTGTTCACTTGTGGGCAATTTGAAGAATGGAAGATTTGCTTTATTTATGTTTCTACCTGAATAATTTGAGCTAGCCTTGAGCTAAGCTTTTATTGTAATAATTGTACTCTGGATCTTCGTTATTTATGATGCACTGATATTTTGCTATGTTATTCATCTTATTCTATTGTGGGCCAATGAACCGATCCAGGGATTGGCATGTCACATAGAAGCCACGGTCTTTTCAGAACCGTGGTGTTACAACAGAACATTAAAAACATTGCATATTTGGAAAGGGCTTTCTCTCCTGATTCCATTGATATACAATTCATCAAATTTGGACGTGGAAATCAAAAGTTATGATTAAAACAAAATCAAATATCTAATAGATTCAAATCCTGATTTTAAATCTAAACCCTAGCCACGCGTCATGATCTGATTGGTGCGTACCAGTTCGCACGGATCGGTCGATGCAGGCCGTTGGATTAAAGTGGCCGCGCATGGTCCAGATCTAAGCGTACCATTTCGTTAAGTGATCTATTCCTATGCGCTGGATCTAGATCCAACGGTCATAAATCAAGCGACCACGGATGGGCGGCGCTGGCGGTGACAACTGGTGGCGGCGTGCTCTGTCTACAGCGGCGCGGCGCTACAGGGGGTTTTGGGGTCGTCGGAGACGCTTACAAGATTCGTGGTGATGCACTGAAGCTCAACGTGGCGATGGCTTGACAAGGGGCGCACGGACACGGCAGCACGAGCTCGTCGGAGTTGCTGACAGCGTCGGGTGTTCAGTGACGAAGTCGTTGGCGGCGCTCCGAGTCACCCTAGCACGAATCAATGGTATCAGGGGGTGCGCAAGGCTATGGAGAACATGCTCGTGTGAATCAGAAACGAAGGGGAACACGGGGCTCACCGAATTTAGTCGCCGGAGTCGAAGACGTCGTCGAAACCTTGCTGTGCTTGATGGAGTCGTCGACCTGGGGCAGTACAGGACGAACTAGAGGTGTCAGTAGGAGCGTAAGGAGGTTGCGAAGCTAGTCGCATGAACCAGAGAGGAAGGGGCGCACGGAGTTTACCAGGATTGGTCGCCGGAGAGGGTTCTGCCTGCGGCGGTTCAAGGTCGAATACGGGCAGCCTGGTGGCACAGTGGTGGAGCTAGGTGAGGGGAAATGCTCGCGGTGCAGAGGGGGTTAAGTAGGCAGGAGGGGGGCGGCGATTACGCGCAGAATCAATGGCAATTAAGCTCGCAATGACTGCGGCGAGGTAACGGCGGAGCGAGCGCCTCGGTCGCGCGTGATTGAAGACGACGACGACGTGGTCGCAGGGTCCACTTGCCAGTGAGTGAAACAGAGAGGAGGTGGGGTCAGGCGGTCAGTGACTTGGCGGGTTTGTCTGCGAGTGAGAGAGAGAGAAGGGGAATCCGGGTGGGCTTAGTGGGCTGGTTCTGTTGTTGGGCTAGAAAGGTGGCGCCGGCCCTTTTCTATTTCTTTTCTCCTTTTCTTTTTCTGTTTGCAATTTCAGGAATCTAATTCAAATGATTTCAAAAGCTGTTTGAATTCAAATATTTTTAGGATTTTTTTGTAGAGTGCAACACTCATAATTATGGGCACAAAACCAAGTGGTCACTTTGAATTGGCCTGGTCACTTGGAATAAAACAAAATAAGCAGTGACATAGACCTAGTTTTAAATAGGTTTTGAAATTGGTTTTCAGATCATATTTGTTTTGAAACTTTGGTTTAAATCCTAGCAATCTAGCAATAAAATCTGAGAGCAATAAGACAACAAGGTTTGGTTCAATGAACAACAATCTCTCATTGGAGAGTAGCATTTATTTTAAATGCTGATCACATAAAATAATGAGCTCATATGCTCCTGTTTTTGAATTGATTTGTTTGAAATGAAATCCTAAATGATCATGGATGCATGGATGATATGCATGAGTTTGAAACATGATTTTAGGGATGTTACAAATCTAACCCCCTTAAGGTGAATCTCACCCTCGAGATTCGGATTGGCTAGCAAATAGGTGAGGGTGGTCTTTCCGAAGATCATCTTCTCTTTCCCATGTTGCTTCTTCTTCGGAATGATGGTTCCACTGCACTTTGCAGAACTTGATAGTCTTAGTCCGTGTGACTCTTTCTGCAGTCTCAAGAATCTTGATAGGTTTATCCTCATAAGTGAGATCACTCTCCAATTGAACCTCTTCCAAAGGTATAGTTTCCTTCAAAGAAGTTTCTTCCATTTCTGGATGACATTTCTTAAGCTGACTCACATGAAACACATTATGAACAGCTGACAAAGACTCTGGCAATTCAATCTCATAGGCTACTTCTCCTTTGCGACTTAGAATCTTGAATGGCCCAACATATCTTGGGGCCAATTTACCTTTGACACCAAATCTCTTCACTCCACGAAGTGGTGACACTCTAAGATAAGCTCTATCACCAACTTCGTAGGTGACTTCTCTACGCTTAGGATCTGTGTAGCTTTTCTGTCGGGACTGTGCTATCTTCAATCTGTCTTTAACCAGCTTGACTTTCTCTTCCGCCTCTTTGATTAGTTCTGGTCCGAACAAACTTCTTTCTCCCACACCATTCCATAGCAATGGGGTGGTACACTTTCTCCCATAGAGAAATTCAAACGGTGCCATCTCAATACTGGCTTGATAGCTATTATTATAAGAGAATTCTGCGTAAGGCAGACTTTCATCCCAACTGGCTCCATAGTCTAGAGCACATGCCCTCAACATATCTTCAAGAATCTGATTAGTCCTTTCTGTTTGTCCATCAGTCTGAGGATGAAAAGCGGTGCTGAATTCCAACCTCGTTCCCAATGACTCATGTAATTGCCTCCAAAAATGAGAAGTGAATTGTGTTCCTCTATCAGACACAATACTCTTGGGTACTCCATGTAGACATACAATTCTACTCATATAGATCTTGGCCAACTTAGCACTTGTGTAGGTTGTCTTCACGGGTATGAAATGAGCCACTTTAGTTAGGCGATCCACTACTACCCAAATAGAATCATATCCTGACCTGGTCCTTGGTAATCCGGTAATGAAATCCATACCTATCTTGTCCCACTTCCAATCAGGAATAGGTAGTGGTTGTAACAATCCTGCTGGTTTCTGATGTTCCGCTTTCACTCTACTACATACATCACACAAAGCAATATGTTCGGCGATGTCCTTCTTGAGATTATTCCACCAAAATGTTTCCTTCATATCCATGTAAATTTTGGTGTTACCCGGATGAATGGAATACGGTGAGTTGTGTGCTTCTTGTAAAATCAGTTTCCGAAGCTCCGGATCTTGTGGAACATAGATACGTTTTCCATGCCATAAAGTACCCTTGCTAATCTTTTCCTTAATCTCTTCAGTTTCCTTATCTGCATTCTGAGCTTCTTTGATCTTGTCCAACAAAGTGGGTTGAACGTCTAATGACATGAGATGTCCTTCAGGCACAATCTCCAATCTGAGATCTCTAAATTGAGCACACAAATCATCTGGCAATTCTCCCTTAGTAAGGCCATTCACAAAAGCCTTACGGCTTAGAGCATCCGCTACAACATTTGCTTTACCGGGGTGGTATTGCAAACTTAAGTCATAGCCCTTGATGAGTTCTAGCCATCTTCTTTGTCTCATGTTAATTTCCTTCTGGGTGAAGATATACTTCAAACTTTTGTGATCTGTGAACATTTCACAACGCTTTCCCAAAAGATAGTGTCTCCATGTTTTGAGTGCATGGACAACAGAGGCTAACTCTGAATCATGAGTAGGATAGTTCACTTCATGAGTTTTGAGTTGTCTCGAGGCATAAGCCACAACTTTTCCTTCTTGCATAAGTACTGCACCCAATCCATGATGAGACGCATCACAATACACTTGGAAATCCTTCTCCAAATCTGGTAAACACAAGACTGGTGCTGTCACAAGTCTCTTCTTCAACTCTTGAAAGCTGAGTTCACAACCTTCAGACCAAGCAAATTTCTTGTCTTTCTTTAGCAATTATGTCATAGGTTTTGCTACCTTGGAGAAATTCTCAATGAATCTTCTATAGTAACCTGCTAAGCCAAGGAAACTACGAACTTCTTTCACTGACTTGGGAGATTCCCATTCAGTCACAGCTGAAACTTTAGTAGGATCAACTGCTACTCCATCACCTGACACAATGTGTCCAAGAAATCCAACTTCATTCAACCAAAACTCACATTTGCTGAATTTGGCATACAACTTATGTTCTCTAAGATTCTCAAGTATCAAACGCAAATGTCCTTCATGCTCTTCTTTGCTCTTGGAGTAGATCAAAATGTCATTGATGAAAACGACAACAAACTTATCGAGGAACTACATGAACACCTTGTTCATCATATTCATGAAATATGCTGGAGCATTGGTTAAACCAAATGGCATCACGGTATACTCATACAATCCATACCTTGTGGTGAAAGTTGTCTTAGGTATGTCTTGTTCCCTTATCTTAAGCTGGAAATAACCTGACCGGAGATCAATCTTTGAGAACACACAAGCTCCTTCTAGCTGGTCAAACAAGTCATTGATTCTGGGCAAAGGGTATTTGTTCTTGATAGTCACTTCATTGAGTGAACGGTAATCTATGCATAACCTTTGACTTCTATCTTTCTTTTCCATAAACAAAACTGGTGCTCCCCAAGATGAGGAACTTGGTTGGATAAAACCTTTTTGCAACTGTTCTCCAAGTTGTTTCTTGAGTTCTTTCAGTTCATCAACTGACATCTTGTACGATCTCTTTGCTATTGGTCCAGATCCTGGTAGCAAATCAATAAGAAATTCCACATCTCTATCTGGTCGCATTCCCGAAAACTCTTCCGGAAACACATCCGATTATTCACTCACAATTGGCACACTGTCCATGCTAACCCCCTTAAGAGAATTTAGCTTACTCCTTTTTTCTTCAAAATTGGTCTTAAATTTGATCCTTTTATTTTCTGGAGTTGTGAGTGAGACAGTATGGTTGGCACAATCTATCACTCCCTTGTGTTTAGTCATCCAGTCCATTCCCAAAATGACATCCAATCCTTGGGAGTTTAGGATTATCAAGTTAACGGGAAACTTATACTTCCCAAACTCTATGACTAGATCATGACACCCTGAATTCACTATCATTTCTCCGCCAGGAGAACTTACTTTTATAGGACACCCAATAGTTTCTACCGGTAGTTCATTTCTTTCAACAAATGATCTTGATGTGAATGAATGAGATGCACCAGTATCAAAGAGAACAAATGCTGGAACAGAATTGAGTTTGAACTTACCAGCAACAGCATCAGGATCCTCATAAATTTCCTCCACATTGATGTGGTTCACTTGTTCCTTCTGAAAAGGGTTGGGCTTGTTGGGTCCTTCAACTTTCTTTTCTAGGCATTCATTTGCATAATGCCCCATCTTCTTGCACTTGAAACACTCAACCTGACTAATATCCTTCTTGACAGGCTGGCTTCCACTGCCACTGTGGTGGCTCTTATATCCACCCTTGTGATTCTTGTACTTGTCATTGTCATGACTACGGTGATTCTTGTTGTCATGATGACAGTTGTGGTTGTGGTGCTTGTTGAATTTCCCATGCTTGTGGGACCCTGATCTTCCACTATCATCATAATGGGAACGCTTGTGAAACGATCCTGAGTTGTGATTGTCCGAGTGCTTTCTCTTCCTACTCTCAACTTGCTTCATTTTGTTCTCCAAAATAGCAGCCTTATCACAAAGAGACTGGTAAGTGGTAACATAGGACACTGATAGCTGCAGGTTTAGTTCATCATTCAACCCTTCAAGGAACTTTTCCTTCCTCTTAGCATCAGTGCCAACTTCATCCGGTGCATAACGCGCCAGATTGTTGAACTCTTCAATATATTCAGCCATGCTGCGGTGGCACTGCTTCAGGTTATGGAACTCTTTATTCT
This sequence comes from Avena longiglumis, assembly GCA_030063025.1. Taxonomy (NCBI): domain Eukaryota; kingdom Viridiplantae; phylum Streptophyta; class Magnoliopsida; order Poales; family Poaceae; genus Avena; species Avena longiglumis. The sequence continues at coordinate 51,746,886 of CP125979.1, forward strand.
TCAAACTCATCACTCCGGATGAGATGTGAGAAGTACGAAAACCATCTTCAAAGATAGCCCATGTCACATCTGCAATGGGAGTGGTGATCTGGAAGTTATCCCACCAAGTGGCTGCTGGTCCTTCCAACAAGTGAGCTGCAAATCTGACTTTCTCTTCATCAGTACAACCAACTGTTACCAAGTCCTTATTCACAGAGCGTAGCCAATCATTGGCCACCATAGGATCAGTTGTTCCTGAGAACTTTGCTGGCCTCAATCTCAAGAACCTGGTAAGCATGTCAAAACCCGGTGGGTTGTTGTTGTTGTTGTTGTTGTTGTTGTTGTTGTTGTTGTTGTTGTTGTTGTTGTTGTTGTTGTTGTTGTTGTTGTTGTTGTTGTTGTTGTTGTTGTTGTTGTTGTTGTTGTTGTTGTTGTTGTTGTTGTTGTTGTTGTTGTTGTTGTTGTTGTTGTTGTTGTTGTTGTTGTTGTTGTTGTTGTTGTTGTTGTTGTTGTTGTTGTTGTTGTTGTTGTTGTTGTTGTTGTTGTTGTTGTTGTTGTTGTTGTTGTTGTTGTTGTTGTTGTTGTTGTTGTTGTTGTTGTTGTTGTTGTTATTGTTGTTGTTGTTGTTGTTGTTCTGGTTCTGGATGAACGTAGTCATCATCTGCATCAGCTGAGTCTGAGCTATCATCATTTGCATCTCGTGGGTGATGTTGTTGTTGTTGGGGTTGGGATTAGCGACGGGAGGCATCTGTGGTTTGTTCAATAGAGGTAAGAATGAGATACCCATAGATGCTAACATGCACAATACATCACATAAACAATCACCAAACATGCATCATAATAATAGTTCAACAACATAAACGACAAGTTTGCAAAGTAAACACACCAATAGCAAGCCATCCACATGTTGGATGGTCATTGTGACTCAATATAAAGCATGATAAATAAATGATAAATGAGTAGTCATCACTACTCCTTGGCATCAACCTCCTCCTCAACAAAGGTAAGACCTGCATTCTCCATAGCGGTCTTGTATTCCTCCACATTGGTGGTCAAGGTCTCTACTTTGGCTTTGAGAGCCCTCTTCTGAGAACGAAGCCTCTCAATCACAGTCTGCTGATGCTCGAGCTCGAAGTCCTTGGCCTCCAGTTCTGCAGTCATGTCTCGAATCCTCTTGTTCCTATCTTGGACTTGCTTCTCTTGACTCTTAAACTTTTTGTCCTGACTCTCGAACTTTGCCTCCATCTCCTTGACTATCTCATCTTGCTCCGCGAAGAGCTTGTCCTTCTCATGAAGCTGCACCTGGAGTTCGTCATTGTTGAGCATGACGTTGGTCCTATCAGTGTCCACGTGCCTAAGAAGAACCTCTAAGTCCTGGAGGTATAGACGAATCGGCTCTGCTGTCTCCCTCGAAGTGTCCTCGAAGTCGATGGCCTCTCCATCCTCATCACGTCTACCGAAGGCGTGGAAGTGGGTACCTCTAACCTATCGAGAGTGTCTCCCTAACAGACGTCCAATCAAGTCCTGCATGACTACCTCTAGGCCTCTCTCCTTGTCATCGTGCATAAGCTTGAAGATGATAGCCTCCGTGGTAGGATCAGTCTGGCATCCGGGCTGATTGACCTTGAAGCCCCAAAGGTCTTTCCTCTCAAACTTGGTGAGGGGAAGCACCATGATGGTAGGAAGAGGGAGATTGATCAAGTTAGTGAGCTCAATAATACGAGGGCCAAAACGAGTTCCTTGGAACTCTTCAACATTGTTGATGGTAACATTAGGCATCTATTTAATAAGATAGAAAAATTTAGAATCAACACAATTTTAAGACAAGTCACAAGACAAGGCATCACATGCATAACTTTGAAAATCAAACACACAAGTCATGGAATACATGGATCCATTACAAACAACCAAGGTTCAACTTATTTTAAACAACATTTTGGAAAATAAAATGATAAGTGTGGTGGTTCAACTAACGAAGTACGCTTACAATTCCATCTCACTTGCCAAGTTGGCTAAAAGGGCATCCCTAGAGGCAATCTGTTTGTCTAGATCACCCATTTCTAAGTCTATGATGTCCTTCCTTAGGCTTTGGTTGGTAGCCTCTAACTCTTGGGTATGCTTCTTTTCTTCCCTAAGATCATTCTGAGTGTTTAGCATTCTGCACTTGATTCTATCACCAAGTTCTTTGATGGCCCTCCAAGCTGCATCCCTTGCTGAATCAAAGAATGTAGTGTGCATCACTGTGTTGGTGACCATGCAGAAACCTGGGTCCTTGTGGTTGTCTTCCTTGTTTTTATACAAGTGAAGTTGCACCCACCAGTACTCAACTCCTTCATCCATCACAGGAAAACCTTTGTACACAGCTGCACCATGTATTCCCATTGCAACCATGAGGTCCTTGAGAGCCTTGGGGAACTCTGTCTCACATTCCAGAGTCATAGTCATGAGTGGTCCCTTCCTTACGGCTTCGTTGATGTTGTTCATCTACAAATAGAGATGAGAAAGAAGATTAGAAAAGTTTACGAGAAGAATAGACAAGTGTGGAAGTTGTTGAAAAAATTTTCCTTAGTGGTTTCCAATCCTAGAGTCATAATCCTACAGGCAACACAGTGCTCTGATACCATCTGTAAGATCCCTCCTTTATAAAGGAAAAGGATCCCTGTGATTGCAATTCTAGTCCCTGGATCAATGCTAGCATCCACAGTTTAAGATGAAGTACACAGAAACAAAGGTCATTATTACAGTCATTCCAGAGACAAACATAGTCTTTACAACTCCAAGGCCACGGGCCTAGTACAAGAGTTTAAGTATGTAAATAGATAAAAGTCTTCATCTTCATGTGCCACAGGCAAACATGTTGAGTGTAGACTCATGACTCCTAATCCTCATCAGAATAACCTGCAACATCACAAGTTACAGCCACAGTGGGTCAATACATTGGAATAGTATTGGCAAGTGATACCTTAGTATAATTTTGGTGGACTAGATACTATATGCAATTTGGCTAAGTGTAGCTTAGGCTTGCTTTGCTCAAAATAGGTTTTGCCTATTAGTTGAAATCATTAAGTTTTTCCTTGTCAAAAATTTTCCCAAGGAACCACCAATAGACATTGGGGTCCTTCACCCTTGTTCACCCACAAGTTTTACTTACAAATTGGGATGAGGAGATTCTTGATAGCTTCCATGTCTTGATGCTCAAATTGTCCAATACCAGGGACATGGCTAAGTACTTAGATTCTTCCATCTGCAGAGGTTGTGCACTTTCCCCACAAGACTTGATTTTCACCAAGACAGGACCTTTCAGAAGCCTTCCCTTAGACCAAATAGACGCGTTCCAACCTATCATCCCACTACCACCAACTGTCCAAATGGCTAAGTTATTGCAACCTATGTGATCCAGGCAGAGCCCATATTGCCAAGTGGCTACACTAGAAGCTTCTTAACATTTGGCCTCTCAAATCCCTTTGTTCCTGGGTGGCTTTCCACAAGTGAGATACACAAGGTAAACCATAGAAATGGGCCTTGTGTAACCACTCAACATAAACCATTCCTTCCATTCCACCCAGGTGTTTCATTCACTTAGTTATTTTATTAAGAAAAACACAAGTCCAAAGACTTAGAAATATTTTTCCATAGCATGAATAATTCACCACCCTTGGTTGCTACTAGCTAGGCTAAGCATGGCATAGATAAGCATCTTAACTTAGAAATTTCTAGCAATTCTACAACTACTAGGATTTCCCAAGCATAGCATATAAGCAAAATATAACCATGCAAGACTAGCAAAATATTTCTAATGCATAGTAGAAAACATAGGGATAAAAATATCATGAAGCACCACTTTCCTTGGTAGTTTGTAGAGTAGCTACACTCCTCACAATCACAATCACTATTGGCACCAAAATCTACACATAAAATCATTGCAACAAATCACATACAAAATAAATACAAGCAAAAATATATGGATGCATGCAATATGATATGTGATGATTTTCTAAACTCAACAAGACAAGTGCACAGTACTGGTTCATAAACAAGTTCAAAACATGCCAAACAACATTTATTTAAACACTAAAACATTTCTCAAATAACTTATATACACAAAATAGGCCTACACATGTTTCTGTAAATAAAACCATTTTAACAGAAACAAAACATTAAAAACATTGCATATTTGGAAAGGGCTTTCTCTCCTGATTCCATTGATATACAATTCATCTTTGGACGTGGAAATCAAAAGTTATGATTAAAACAAAATCAAACATCTAATAGATTCAAATCCTGATTTTAAATATAAACCCTAGCCACGCATCATGATCTAATTGGTGCGTACCGGTTCGCACGGATCAGTCGATGCAGGCCGTTGGATTAAAGTGACTGCGCACGGTCCAGATCTAAGCGTACTGTTTCGTTAAGTGATCTATTCCTATGCGCTGGATCTAGATCCAACGATCATCGATCAAGCGACCACGGATGGGCGGCGCTAGCGGTGGCAACTGGTGACGGCGTGCTCTGTCTACGGTGGCGTGGCGCTACAGGGGGTTTTGGGGTCATCGGAGACGCTTACCAGATTCGTGGTGATGCACTGAAGCTCAACATGGCGATGGCTTGACAAGGGGCGCACGGACACGGTGTTGGGCCACGCAGAGATAAAACAAAAACTTTTCCTCTAACGTGGTGATCCCAAGACCTAGCTGAGGTAGAAGGCCACGAGGTTTACCACTAGACGCGCGGTTGCGGATTACTGATGAAGCGCGTCAGTTGATGCAGTGCAGTCCTCACGATCCGATCGTCCTGGTGCGATCGTGCGGCACCTCGCTGGTATCCACACGTAAGGAGGAGCACCGGCGAACTGCTAGGTTCGTTCTGGCGGCGAGACTCTGTGGAGCTAGGGTTTCCAACACATGGAATAACCTAACCGAACAACGATTAACTTTTAGGTTACCGTGCTCCACTATATATAGGAGTGAACGTGGGCTCTGCTCGCGACCCATTCACTAAAGCCCATATAAAACTAGTCACCGTGAGTCCAACTCACTAACTCAGTCCTAATCTGGTTTAGGTCCAACCCAACGGATCATATGTTCGATCCAATCCGAACATGCTCCCGCTCTTAAGTGTGTGACCCATGAGCTCATGGTTACTGGACACGATTTGAGTCCAACTCACAATCGATCAATCGCATCGGCTCCTAGCGAACATACCGATTCCCAAGTACCAAAGAGTCATGACTTGCCTTTCCAATGCGACTTACGTCGAGTCCTTTTGCCTCACGATATACCTTGTCAGACTATAGGCGAATATATGTCATCCCTTAAATAGTCCGACTCTCTTCTCGATCCGAGATAAGTGATTCACCCGACTAACTCTTAGCCGATCGCCTCGGTTAACACTTAACCGAGTCGTGCATGGCCATGCTTTCCGAATCATATCTCACGAGAGGGCCGGAGAATATCTCTCCGAGTGGAGGGCAAAATCCCATCTTGGTTATTCACATCACGCAGCTTGATTCTCGTCAACCCGAACTACGCCTTTATAAGCGCCCGATTCGGATCAGCGTTTGACAGAACCTAAGTCGGTGATCCTCAACTCGGACTATGCAACAACCTCAGGTCTAAGGATTACATTGATTGAGATATACAAATGACAGCTTAGTTTGTTGTACCTCAATATGGGTCAATCCGACTCGCTAAACTCTTTAGCCTAGTCTGTGTAAGTTGGAATAGCATCTCCATGCCCATGACAAGTGGAACCGAGTCATCAAGCCAACTTTCACATTGGTCTAAGTCGTGTGTCCAGCACAACCTCAATGACCAAGGATGTTTAGTACAAACAACATGAATGCATAGTTCCACAACTGAATCACATATTCAATAATACACATCAGATGTTTATACAAGGACTACTTAATAACTTTATGAATACAATGGGAAATCTCATCATACATGATTGCCTCTAGGGCATATTCCCAACAGTCTCCCACTTGCACTAGAGTCAATCTTCCGACATCACATGTCTAAGCATCTAATGCCCATGGCTCTCAGGTGCGCCTCATGCTTCGGCTGGGGTAACGGCTTTGTCAACGGATCCGCAATATTTGCATCCGTGTGTACCTTGCATAACTTGATATCACCGATCCACAATGGCGAATCGTGGTACCGCATGAGTATGTGCTTGTTCTTCGGTGTTGTCTAGGTTCCTTGGCTTGTGCAATAGCACCATTGTTGTCACAATACACGTCCAACGATTGGACGAGCCGTGAACCACACCAAGATCCATGAGGAAATTCCTCATCCAAATGACTTCCTTTGCTGCCTCAGGCAGCAATATACTCACCTCTGTTGTGAGCAGACCGCCTCTTGCTTGGAACTTTTCCAGCTCACACCTCCGTTTATAATAAACACGTATCCGGATTGCGAACGAGAATCATCAGAGTCGGTGAGATAACTCGCATCCGTGTAACCCTTTACACTGAGTTCATCTTCACCACCATAAACCAAGAACATATCATTAGTCCTTCTCAAGTACTTTAGGATATTTTTAGCCGCTGTCCAGTGGATCTCTCCAGGATCAGCCTGGTATCTGCTCACAACACTTAGAGCATAGGAAACATCCGGCCTAGTACAAATCATGGCGTACATGATGGATCCAACTGCAGAAGCATATGGAATCGCACTCATCCTACTTCGCTCATCAGTTGTCGAAGGACACTGAGTCTTGCTAAGTTTTACACCATGGGACATCGGTAAGAACCCCTTCTTAGACGATTCCATGTTGAACTTTTTCAACACTTTGTCCAAATAAGTACTCTGACTCAATCCAATGAGCCTCCTTGATCTATCTCTATAGATCCGGATTCCGAGGATGTATGTTGCCTCACCCAAGTCTTTCATTGAGAAACTCCTTTCCAATGATTCCTTGGTTTCTTGCAACATCTGGACATCATTTCCAATCAGTAGTATGTCATCCACATATAAGATTAGAAAATTTACTTTGTTCCCACTAAACTTCTTGTATAAACAAGAATCATGATCACTCTTGATGAAGCCAAACGATTTGACTACCTCATCAAAGCGAATATTCCAACTCCGAGATGCTTGCTTCAACCCATAAATGGATTTCTGAAGTTTGCATACCTTGTCAGCATTAGACGGATCGACAAAACCCTCGGGCTGTATCATATACACGTCCTCGGTTAAATTTCCGTTAAGGAAAGCCGTTTTGACATCCATCTGCCATATCTCATAGTCGAAATAGGCCGCTATAGCTAACATGATCCGAACTGATTTAAGCATCGCTACGGGCGAGAAAGTCTCGTCGTAATCAACTCCTTGAACTTGTCGGAACCCCTTGCGACAAGGCGTTCTTTATAGATTGAAACATTTCCATCCATATCAGTTTTCTTCTTAAAGACCCATTTGCACTCGACGGGTCTTGCACCGTCTGGCAGATCAACCAAGTTCCAAACTTGATTTTCATCCATGGACTTTATCTCGGATCTCATGGCTCCAAGCCATGACTCGGAATCAGATCCCACCATCGCTTCCGAATAATTTGCCGGCTCATCAGCATCTAACGAACACATCACGAACACTTCGTAATCTTGCCGATCTTCGTGAATGTGTGCTGCTATCGGCTCATTTGCCACGATCGGCTCAACCTCCAAGGTTTTTGCCGATTCGCTATAAGCCGATTCCTCTCGAATTTCTTGAGTTGCACCGCTCCACTTACTCCCCGAGAAACTCTTTCTCAAGGAAGACACCGTTCCGAGCGACAAACACTTTGCCCTCTTCTCGGTTGTAGAAGTAGTAACCCAAGGTTTCCCTCGGATACCCCACGAAAATACATTTATCCGACTTGGCCGTAAGCTTGTCCGACTGAAGTCGCTTGACAAAAGCTTCACAACCCCAAATCTTAAGAAAAGACAAACTCGGCCTTTTGCCTGTCCACATCTCATGCGGTGTCTTCTCTACCGATTTTGATGGTACTTTGTTTAGTGTGAACGCCGCTGTTTCTAGACAATAACCCCAAAATGATAAAGGCAGATCTGTCCGACTCATCATTGATCGTACCATGTCCAACAAGGTCCGATAATTCCGCCTTTCCGAAACACCATTCCTTTGTGGCGTTCCTGGCGGAGTGAGTTGAGGAACTATTCCACAACTTTTCAGATGGTCATCAAACTCATGGCTCATGTACTCGCCTCCTCGGTCCGACCGAAGAAACTTTATTTTCTTGCCGAGTTGATTCTGTGCTTCATTCTGGAATTCTTTGAACTTTTCAAAGGCTTCCGACTTATGTTTCATTAAGTAGATATATCCATACCTACTCAAATCATCAGTGAAGGTAATGAAGTACTCATAACCACCCCTGGCTGTCGTGCTCATTGGTCCACATACATCACTATGTACTAGTCCCAACAAGTCGGATGCCCTTTCGCAACTCTTTGCAAAAGGTGTCTTGGTCATTTTGCCGAGTAGGCAAGATTCGCATGTCTCGAACGACTCCAAGTAAAACGAAGTTAGGAGTCCATCATCATGGAGCTTCTTCATGCGTTTCCAACTTATATGACCAAGCCGACAGTGCCAAAAGTAAGTCATATTCAGATCATTTGGTTTCAACCTTTTAACATTTATGTTATAAACCGACTCACCATCAAGATTCAAAATAAATAACCCGTTATGAACGGGTGCAAAGCCGTGAAACATATTATTCAAATACAAAGAACAACCATTATTCTTGATATTCGACTCATAGCCTTGCCTCATCAAACATGAAGCAGAAATAATGTTTCGATCGAGCTTTGGAACATAATAACAATTATTTAGTTCCATAATGAATCCGGAAGGTAAATGAAGTTGCATCGTGCGACTTCCAACGCACAACTCTTGCTTTGTTGCCGACTCGAATATCAACCTCGCCTCTTGCTACGCTCCTAGTTCTTACCGGTCCACAGCGAGTTGCGATGTGAATAACTGATCCGGTATCATATACCCAAGAACTATTAGGTGCATCGACAAGATATATGTCTATAACATTGCAAACAAGTGTACCTGAGTCGGAAGTCATACCTCCACTCTTGGCTTTGTCGGCCAAGTACTTGCAATTCCTCTTCCAAAGGGCCATCCTTGCGGTAGAAGCAAGTGGATCCGGTGAAGGAGATGGCTTAGTCCACGAGGAAGCGCTTGGGACTGGTCACGAGCTTTCCTCCTCGACTTAGCCTTCTTCTTAGTCCAAGAACTCTTCTTGAACTTAGCCTTATTCGCACCATCAACACTTGATGGTGCCCTTCTTGAGATCCGCCTCTGCTTGAGCATCCCATGCAATTCAGTGAGCTTCTTATCCATACCATGCATGTGGTAGTTCAAATGAACTGCCCATATGCACTAGGAAGAGAGTTCAATTATATCCGTAGCGAACTCTTCGCTTATGGGGTAGCCAAGCCTCTCCAAAGGCTGCACGTAACCAACCATTTTGATCACATGCGGACTCAGTGGATCACCATCCTTAAGCTTGCAACTCAGCAGAGCCTGAGAGACTTGATACCTCTCAGTCTTCGCCTGAGCACTGGAACATACTTTTGAGGCTTTCGATCATATCGTAGGCCTCAACATGCTCGAACTGCTTTTGCAAGTCCGGTTCCATGTGAGCAAGCATAAGGCTAATATCCGTGGACTCATCCTTAGCCGACGGTAGGCATTGGTGGTTCTGCGATCGCATTCTCATTCGCTCATCTGGAAGTGGGTTGTCTAGGACATGGTCCTTCTTTTCTTGTTTGAGAACAATTCTCGATTTCGATACCAGTTGGTAAAATTAGTGTCGTTCAGTTTATCTTTCTCAAGAATGGTTCTCAAGCAAAACCGGATAGCGAGAGTGACTGCTACTTGGTGCCATGATCTACAACAGAAAATATGCAAAACACTTAAGACATGTATTCATAAAAGAGCAAGCACATTAAACATTTTAATATTTTATGCTCCCACTAGAACCAACACCCCTCCGATGGTTACTTAGTGATTCAGGATCCTAAATAAGCAAGTTGGCTAGTGAGCTTTAGCATCACCGCTAGCCGTCAAGTGATCTAGGTAGACAACTCCTTGTCAATCGCATCTCATGCGACTCCTGTTGGACGGGTGGCATCACATGCCCCGGCTCCCATCCGACCTTTCCCCGAGTCCCACAACCGTTGTGATAGACCCGTCTAGCTTACCAAGTGTTTCTGCAGAAGAGTCGCTCGAACCCACCTAGTTGGAAAGAATTGGCAGCACCTCAATTTTATGAGCCCACTACCAAAAATGTCCGACTTGTGATGGTGCAAACACTGGCGGGAAAACCGACTAGACCTTCTTTGAGGGATTAAATTTTACCGACTATCTAATAGAGGTAAAACTGAGACATAACAATAACACAAAATAAATCAATTATAATGTGAAATGGTATGGCTCTCTTCATGGCGATCTCCATCTCCACAAAGCTTGTAATCCGACTCGTGCCAACTCTTGTCACTTGCCGTCTTACTCCATGTCGCCGACATGTACAACGCCTTGCATGCCTTCGGGTTCTCAAACAGCTACACTAGCTTAGTAAAGTAAATTACATAGAGAATCCGACCGCAGTCGTTATACAATAAAATGACAGCACCTAGGCTCCAGCCGGCTGACAAAAACCGTGATTCGCAGATCACGTATGGATTACACACATACATCACATGCACATGAACCATACCATTCACAACTTCCTGCAAAAACAAGTTATGCATAGATACAATATCTACCGGCGTTGTGAAACTCGCAACGACATCTAAGGCGCTACGACAGGGCGAAGCCGGCGGTCCCGCTAGCCGGATAGCGGGGATCGAAGGCGGCGCCCATCGAGTCTGGCGGCGCCCGACGATTTTTCCGAAAACGTAGATCTCATCTACGATCCGAACATGGATTCCGACCATCGTTCCGATTCGATCAAACTTTTTGATCTTCGATCACCGCTTCTGGATTTACGTGTCACAGTCTACCCCGATGGCGGAAGCCGACCGGTAGGGGTATGTCGTTCCACGACCTCAGCAGTATGATCACGGAAATCAGATCTACCATTCCCCGAGCACAGTTGATCCAATCAACTTCGTACAAAACCGATCTATCTCATAGATCGACCACCAAAACAGCATATAGATCTCATCTAGCCTACCGCATATCACATGCGAGATCTCGAACCTAAAACCGAAGCTATCGCTCGATACCCTTTGTTGGGCCGCAGAGATAAAACAAAACTTTTCCTCTAACGTGGTGATCCCAAGACCTAGCGAGGTAGAAGGCCACGAGGTTTACCACTAGGCAGCGGTTGCGGATTCTGCGATGAAGCGTCGTTGATGCGGTCAGTCCTCACGATCCGATCGTCACGGTGCTGATCAGGCACCTCTTTGGTATCCACGCATAAGGAGGAGCACCGTGACGCTAGGTTCAATTACGGCGGCAGACTCTTTGTGGAGCTAGGGTTTCCAACACATGGAATAACCTAACCGAACAACGATTAACTTTTTAGGTTCTTGTGCTCCACTATATATAGGAGTGAGCGTGGGCTCTGCTTCATGACCCATTCACTAAAGCCCATATAAAACTAGTCACCGTGAGTCCAACTCACTAACTCGATCCTAATCTGGTTTAGGTCCAACCCAACCAGATCATATGTTCGATCCAATCCGAACATGCTCCGCTCTTAAGTGTGTGACCCCTTGAGCTCATGGTTACCTGGACACGATTTGAGTCCAACTCACAATCGATCAATCGGCATCGGCTCCTAGCAGAACGTACCGATTCCCAAGTACCAAAGAGTCATGACGACTTGCCTTTCCAATGCGACTTACGTCTGAGTCCTTTTGCCTCACGATATACCTTGTCAGACTATAGGCGAATATATGTCATCCCTTAAATAGTCCGACTCTCTTCTCGATCCGAGATAAGTGATTCACCCGACTAACTCTTAGCCGATCGCCTCGGTTAACACTTAACCGAGTCGTGCATGGCCATGCTTTCTGAATCATATCTCACGAGAGGGCCGGAGAATATCTCTCCGAGTGGAGGGCAAAATCCCATCTTGGTTATTCACATCACGCAGCTTGATTCTCGATCAACCCGAACTCGCCTTTATAACGCCCGATTCACGGATCAGCGTTGTGAGAACCTAAGTCGGTGATCCTCAACTCGGACTATGCAACAACCTCAGGTCTAAGGATTACATTGATTGAGATATACAAATGACAGCTTAGTTCGTTGTACCTCAATATGGGTCAATCCGACTCGCTAAACTCTTTAGCCTAGTCTGTGTAAGTTGGAATAGCATCTCCATGCCCATGACAAGTGGAACCGAGTCATCAAGCCAACTTTCACATTGGTCTAAGTCGTGTGTCCAGCACAACCTCAATGACCAAGGATGTTTAGTACAAACAACATGAATGCATAGTTCCACAACTGAATCACATATTCAATAATACACATCAGATGTTTATACAAGGACTACTTAATAACTTTATGAATACAATGGGAAATCTCATCATACATGATTGCCTCTAGGGCATATTCCCAACACACGGCAGCACGAGCTCGTCGGAGTTCTTGGCAATGTCGGGTGTTCGATGGCGAATCGTTAAGGCGCTCCGGGTCACCCTAGCACGAATCAATGGTATCAGGGGGTGCGGAAGGCTTCGGAGAACACGCTCGTGTGAATCAGAAACGAAGGGGAACACGGGGCTCACCGAATTTAGTCGCCGGAGTCGAAGACGTCGTCGAAACCTTGCTGTGCTTGATGGAGTCGTCGACCTGGGGCAGTACAGGACGAACTAGAGGTGTCAGTAGGAGCGTAAGGAGGTTGCGAAGCTGGTCGCATGAACCAGAGAGGAAGGGGCGCACGGAGTTTACCAGGATTGGTCGCCGGAGAGGGTTCTACCTGCGGCGGTGCAAGGGCGAATACGAGCAGCCTGGTGGCGGAGTGGTGGAGCTAGGTGAGGGGAAATGCTCGCGGTGCAAAGGGGGTTAAGTAGGCAGGAGGGGGGCGGCGATTACGCGCGAAATCAATGGCAATTAAGCTCGCAATGACTGCGGCGAGGTAACGGCGGAGCGAGCGCCTCGGCCGCGCGTGATTGAAGGCGACGACGACGACGTGGTCGCAGGGTCCACTTGCCAGCGAGTGAAACAGAGAGGAGGTGGGGTCAGGCGGTCAGTGACTTGGCGGGTTTGTCTGCGAGTGAGAGAGAAGGGGGAATCCGGGTGGGCTTAGTGGGTTGGTTCTGTTGTTGGGCTAGAAAGGTGGCGCCGGCCCTTTTCTATTTCTTTTCTCCTTTTCTTTTTCTGTTTGCAATTTCAGGAATCAAATTCAAATGATTTCAAAAGCTGTTTGAATTCAAATATTTTCAGGATTTTTGTAGAGTGCAACACTCATAATTATGGGCACAAAACCAAGTGGTCACTTTGAATTGGCCTGATCACTTGGAATAAAACAAAATAAGCAGTGACATAGCCCTAGTTTTAAATAGGTTTTGAAATTGGTTTTCAGATCATATTTGTTTTGAAACTTTGGTTTAAATCCTAGCAATCTAGCAATACAATCTGAGAGCAATAAGACAACAAGGTTTGGTTCAATGAACAACAATATCTCATTGGAGAGCAGAATTTATTTTAAATGCTGATCACATAAAATAATGAGCTCATATGCTCCTGTTTTTGAATTGATTTGTTTGAAATGAAATCCTAAATGATCATGGATGCATGGATGATATGCATGAGTTTAAAACATGATTTTAGGGATGTTACAAATCTAACCCCCTTAAGGTACACAATTAGATAAAAAAATGATAAGTGTAAAAAAAATGCTTTATTTCATTGATCATATAAGAGGTACACAATTAGATAAAAAATGCTAAGTGTAAAAAGGACGTAGTTGTGCTATGTTCCATGGCCGATCAAGCTCCGGGTAGTCATTATCCGGGTCACGTCGCTTATGCTTATGATCCTCGTTGGGTCTATCCTTCAGTTCACGATTGTCAACAAGGTAGTAAGACCCATTGAGTAGCGCCTTGCTTATGATGAATGGTCCTTCCCATGGCGGGGATAATTTGTGTGAATTCTTCTGCTTAAGTCCGAGCACCAAATCCCCCTCTTTAAACGAGCGATGCCGAACGCGGCGACTATGGTAGCTACGTAGCTTCTGCTGGTAGATGGCGGATCTTTGGCATGCCAAAACGCGCTCCTCCTCGAGAAGGTCCACATCTAGGCGTTTGGATTCTTTAGCGTCATCTTTGTCGTAGGCGGCGACTCTTGGTGCATCGTGAAGTATGTCGGAAGGTAGGATGGCTTCTGCTCCATATACCATGAAATAAGGGGTGTAGCCGGTGGATCTACTGGGTGTAGTTCGTAAACTCCACAACACAGATGGCAATTCTTCCGCCCAGGCTCCAGCTGCTCTATGTAGCGGTGCCTCAAGATGTGGCTTGATTACCTGCAGAATTAATCCATTAGCTCGCTCAACCTGACCATTGGATTGTGGATGTGCCACAGATGCAAGGTCAAGTCGGATGCCCTTCTCCCAACAATAAGCCTCCACTTCTCCGAGTGACAAGTTGTTGCCGTTGTCGGTGATAATGCTCTGTGGGAGACCAAATCTCACCACTAGATCCCGAACAAACCTGAGGGAAGTTGCCCCATCAAGCTTTCTAATGGGTTTAGCTTCTATCCATTTAGTGAATTTATCAACTGCTACTAGCAGATGTGTAAACCCACATGGTGTCGTCTGTAACGGTCCCACCATGTCTAGCCCCCAAACTGCAAACGGCCAAGTTACTGGTATTATTTGCAATTCTTCAGCAGGAACATGTGGTTGTCGGGCATAATATTGGCATCCCATTCATGTCTCAACCAGCTTGTCGGTGTCCGCCTTCAAGGTCAGCCAGTAGAATCCTTGCCAGAAGGCTTTCGCGATCAACGATCGAGGAGCGGCATGATGCCCGCAATCTTTGAGATGGATTTCGCGTAGGATTTCAATACCTTCTAGCTGGGAAACACACTTTAGGTATACACCAGTAGTGCTCCTTTTGTAGAGTTGTCCATTGATTATGGTATAACCCTTTGCTCGTCGTACTATTTGCTGTCTTTCGACCTCGTCGTCAGGCAAAGTTCCGTGTTCGATATATTCCATAAACGGTTTTGTCCAAGCCAGAGGGACCTTTGCCACCATGTGGACGAAAGAGTCAGCTCTATCCGGATTGTCGATGTCGGATCCCTTCACGGATGGTGTTCGTAGATTCTCTAGGAAAACTCCTGGCAGAATTCGTTTGCGCCCTGATCCAAGCTTAGATAGCAGATCAGCCGCCTCGTTTTGCTCCCTAGGTACATACTTCACTTCGTAGCCCAAGAAGCTCTTGGCTATCTCGTCCACTTCGTCTCAATATGCCGCCATCATAGGGTTCCGTGCATTCCAGGTGCCAGCCACCTGCTGGGCAACCAAGTCGGAATCTCCACAGCAAATGTAACACCCTCAGATCGTCCCTATGCAGGTTTTAGCAATTCCCGTCAAACCCACATAGAAACGATTCAAAGGTGCCCACCAGGCATTTGCGTGCGGGTGGAAAACAAAGTAATATCATTACACAATAGTTCACGATGGAACCCAGAGAACAGATATATACAACAACGACTCAAAGAGTCAAGAATACAAATATACAGTTCAAAGATCCAAATCACCTTGAAAACGATACAGCATCCGAGTACGGACAAGATGCAAATTGAGCTAAGAGCCCTGAAGAATAACCAATGGCGTCCATAACCCTGCCCAGGCCAAGCCGGAAGGGTAACCCTGCTAACGACGTCGATCTCAAAACCTGCTAAAACAAAAGGGGTGTCGGCAAAGGGCAAAAGAAAAAGAGACCAGTCAGTACTGAGGCCAGTACACGGTGAGACTAGAATTCGGCGGTCCTCGCCTACATAGGTATGGTGGACTAAAGCGACAGCTAAGCATGCGCTAAACAACCTATAGAGACTCAATACAACTGTCGGCTATTAGAGAGAGATAAGAAAGACATATTCGAAACCATCCTGATACTACCACCAAACATACCCATCCTGGTATTTCCTCCTCGAGACCAAACGAGGAAGTCAAGCCGAGGAAACTCACACGGTTGGCAGTTTTATTCATTCTTTCTATGATGGTTATCCAACTTACTAGTCATATCAGATACAAGTCAAATTGATAACAGTAAACTTTAGTTATAGTTGTCTATGATCGAGATACTGTGCTCCAAGTCGTCCATAACCGTGGACACGGCTTTTCGAAAAGATTTAACCCTGCATGGGTGCACCAAAGTTTCCACACGCACTTTGACCAATTTTTCCAGATCAGTTAACATACTTCCATTGGTATGTCGGTGGGGCCTAGGACACGACGTTTTCCCAAACCCAAAGAAAGTACATGGGGCCACCCGAAAGAGCTACCCGTACGAGGTATAGCTAATCCTCCTCGTACGGACTCTAGGGTTGCGTACACTTGCACGGGAGCAGAGGCCATAGACAATATATTCCCGTGATAGAGTGCCGCACCTACGCAACAGT